>JAJHZJ010000009.1:7838882-8458882 GCA_023548195.1 Bettongia penicillata ogilbyi | reverse complement strand
TGTGCACCCACAGGCATGTGTGTACACACACACATGCACACACGCACAGATTTGGAGTTGGCAGAAAACTTAGATGTCATCAGATGTATCCCCTACCTTCCTACATATACAATATATTGAACAGAGAAGCCAAGGTCCAAAAAGGTGCCCTGATAGACCAAATGTTATCCAGGTAGAGAATGTCAGGGCCAGAATCTGACCAAGGAATTCCGGCTACAGTCAATGCTCTTTCCATGGCACTGGCTACATCTCCAACAAGGAGATTAAGAGATCCCTGACCACTCCTCTTCCTAAAGACTCCTCCCTGCCTTTCTGTATATAGGTGACTCTTCCTACATGTCTAGCTACTTCTCAGGGTCCTTTTCCTTGTCCCACACTCCAGGAATAAGTATGCCCAAAGCTCTCTGCTAGACCCTCCTCTGCACACTTTTTCTGTGATTTTAACAGGGTTCATGGGTTCAGCTGTTACTTTCATATGAATGACTCCCAGATCCTGAACTCCAGCTCTGTATCAACCAAGGGCCCACTGGACATTCTCTTCAACTGGCTGTCCTTTAGGCAACTCAGACTCAATGGAACCAAACAGAATTCACTATCCTCCTCCACAAATCTCTAATTCTTCCTAAATGTCCTGTTGTTGAGAGTATGACCCATCCTTCCAAGTCAACCAAGTTTCAAAGCTTAATGTCACCCTTGTCTCTCCCTTTTAAATTGCTCAGTCTTCTTGTTTCTACCTCCACACTACTACTTACTTTTGCCGCCTTCTCTCCACTAAGACAGTCGCCAGCCTAGTTCAAGCCCTCATTACCTCTAGGCTGGACTGTTGCAATGGTCTCCTCACTGATCTCTCCATTTCCAGCCTCTCCCCTCTTCCATTTGTCATCCACACAGCCACCAAAAATTCATAGTTCAAAAGCACAGGTGTGTCTGGACATGTAACTCCCATCCTCAAGAAGTTCAGTGACTTCCCTCTTCCCTCCGGAATAAAACATACTCCTCTATTTGACATTTAAAGCCCTTCTGGCCCCAGCTTATCTTTCCAGGATTATTGCACGTTACTCTCTTTCATGCACTTTACATTCCAGACAAACTGGCCTATTTACATACACATACCCCAACATTCCATCTCCTAGCCCTGTGCCTTTGCATAGCCTGTAAACCATGACTGGAATGCACTTTTCCCTCTCTCTCCCCACCTCATAGAATCCTTACTTTCTTTTAGGGCTCAATTCAGGTGCCATCTCCTATAGGAAGCCTAACTTCATTTCCTATCTCACCTACACAGTCTCCAGTGCCCTTCCCTAGCCTTGCAATCACATGATGTTACTTTGTATCAACTTTGTAAATATTTGGTATTTGCTTTGCTGTGTATGTTATTTCCCCTATTAGAATGGAAGCTCCTCTTGGGCAGGGAATGTTTTATTATTGTCTTTGTATCTCTAAGCCCAGTGCCTGGCACATCGTAGGTGCTAAATAAATGCTTGTTGAATGATTCTAGTCCAATCTGCTCTTTTTATAAATGAAGGAACTGAGGCTCAAGGAGTTTAAGTGTCTCAAGATCACACAGGTCAGAGTGGCATCCCATGATTCAAAACAGTGTTCTTTCCCCTCCACCATAGGACAAATCAGATGATCCCAAAGGCCATCTCACTCAAAGGTGTGAAACATAAAGCCAGAAGGCAGCATGTGACCCATAACCCTCCTCACCTACAACACTTCCAAGTGCATCTAGAACTAGCTTAAAATGTATTAGGGAATATATAATACAATAAAAATACGATAAAATATAGGTAATATTAATACATGGTTTTCTAAGTCAATATGCTATATGCAGGGATCGTCATGGATGGTTGAGTGTCCCCTCCATTTCTATCTTGAGTTTGGCAACACTAATCTAGCCCAACCTATTGAGGTAAAGGCTCCCAAGATGACGCAAGCAGTAAATAGCAGAACAGAAGTTCAAACCTAAGTCCCTACATTCTCTTACTCCAAATCAAGTTTTCTCTCCAATTGTAGCATAAGGCTTATCATAATTCTATGGATAGATTTAAATGTATTATGCATATGTATTATACATAGTTGACTTTCTGTTCAGTTCATAGTAGGCTTTACACCTCCCTTTGATAAAAAGGTTTGTTCTTATGTTCTAGGAACTTCTTGACTTCCCAAGCTCCCAAGAGTGCTAGAAAGCAACCATACACCTAGGGCTAAAAGGGATCACTTCATTTAATAAATAAAGAAATGAGAATGGAGCTATAAAGCGATCTGCCCGATGTCATACAAGCAGTGTCAGAGTCAAGTGCTCTGACTCTAAATCTAACCTTCTTTCCTCCACACTTCTGCATCCATGGTACAAAGGCCATCTTCTCTGGTCCCAAAGAACAGCAGAGCACAACTACCCAACTTCCCAAAGTGGGTAATGGCTTCCAGCAAGGCATTGAATTCTTCACAGCAAGCGTATCTGCCATTAATGTAATAGGGCACATTCACTTTTCTAAAGTAGTAGTGTAAATAAAGCTTGCTAGTCCTGCTGCCACCTACTGGTTATTTCTTGTTCATTTCCACTGAGGGATTATGAAAATCACGAAACATCCGTTGCGTTCTGCCATGCTAAGCCATACCCTTGTCTCTGCTGGACTGGCTGCCTTCACAACACCAACCAACAAGAGCAAATTTTATATGCTAACTAATACATCTGCAGGGGGTGGTGCTCTGAGTGTCCACATCAGTCTGGGTAGGACTGGGAAGGGGCAATGGAAAACAATCGTTCCCCAACCCGAGTCTCATCTGGTGGATTCTAAAGCTATTTCCTAATCTGTACCCTAACATGGGGCAATCAGGTGACTTATTCTTAACACAGACAAAGTTCTCTTTGAGACAATGGAACATCTTAGACCTTGTTCACCAGACTAGAAATCGAACCCTTTTCCTCATCTCAACTCCTTCCTTTCCTCTCCCTCTATTCCTGCCACAACCATGGACTCCCATGGCTTTCCAGTACTTCTACTTGAGTCTCCATTTGGAGATGGGACAAAAGTCTTTTTTTTTACTTGTTCTTTAAAATGGCGAACATAGGAATAGTAGACTTTGGAAGTAACATTAGAGATGTCCCTTTATTTTCTGCATGAGGAAACTTGGACCATGAGAGATTATGTGACTTCACTAAGGTGAAAAATCTAATCGATGGCAGAACCAGGACTAGGCATCAGATTTTCTTACTACTTGTAGTCTACCTCTTCGGTACTTTGTTCCATGCTCTTTCTCAATGTTTCCCTTTCAAACTGTTTCTTTCAAATCAATCTAAACCTTGACAGTTCTTAAATTGTCCCTCCCCTTTGAGCCACCTCTAAATTATATAGTTTAGGCGGTTCTAACACGAAAAAGGTGATATCTTTTTGCTAGATGGTCCTCTTGAGATTCCTTACTTCAATAGAACACAGGACTTGAAGTCTGAAGGACTTGGATTCCAATTTTACCCTTGTTTACTAACTATACATATCACCCTAACCCTAAATAACCTAACCCTAAAACTTTTCTGAGCATCAGTTGCCTTACCTGCAAAATTGGGATAATACTAACATGTACTTTTCAAAGTAATTTTATCAAATGAGATTAAATGTAAAACATTTTGCCAATGATAAAGTATTATATAAGTGTAAGATGCCTTACCCACCTATCGGACATCCCACATGAAGGACAAACTAGCCTGCACAACCTGATTCCTGCATTTTGATGTCTCATCACATAGCTATGGCCTTCTTTAAAATGTTGCTATTAATATTGAACTAATGCCAAAAGATTCAGAGTCTGAACCTATTGTTTCCTGTAGCCAGAGATTATATCAGATGGGTTTCATTGTATTCTGAACTCTCAATTAGTCCTTATATGTCAATCAATAACAGAGATCCATGTAATTGTCCCTTTTAACTAGAGGCTTCCAGATGCCCTGAGAAATCATCGAGGAATTAGGCCCTTGAGACAGTATGAACCAGTCACTCAATGCATATCTTTGGCTGTATACCCTAAGTAATATTTCTGGTTTTATTTTGCATAATAGGACCTTATGAAAGCCTGAAGAAGACCAATGGAAAGGACTCTGTCTCTAGAGTCAGAGGATGTGTGTTCAAATCCTGGTTCTATGAGACTTACTTACCTTGGGTAAGCCACTTAACTTTTCTAGGCCTCAGTTTTCTCCTTTGTATAAGGAGGAGGTTGGATCAAGTGGCCAGTGAGTTCTAGATTTATGATCTTCTTTGCTCCATGAGGTGAGGGAGCAGGTCTTGTTTATTTAATGGTGTGATTCTCCCCCTGTTTCATTGCTATGGTCATCATTCTAAAACAGGGAGTAGGGATAGGGGATAGGGACCAGACTGAGAATGTCATGGTTATAGTAAGGAAGCTCCCTCTACCAATGCATGTTGGCACCTTCTCTTCAATTTATATTCTTAGTTATCTTTGCTGCTGTTCAGTTGTTTTTCAGTCATGCCTGACTCTTCGTGACCCCATCTGGAGTTTTCTTGGCAAAGATACTGGAGTGGTTTACCATTTCCTTCTCCAGCTCATTTTACAGATGAGGAAACTGAGGCAAAGAGGGTTAAGTGACTTGCCCAGAGTCACACAGGTAGTAAATGTCTGAGGCCAAATTTGAACTCTTTGTGACTCCAGGCCCAGCATTCTATCCACTGTACCAAGTACCTGCCCTTAGTGGTTTGGAACACCAAAAATTTAAATTCAGGGTCATATGGCCAATATTTTTCAGAGGCAAGACTTCAATCCTGGTCCTTTAGCCTCTTATAAAAATAGGGAATGGTACACGATTATATCAGCATCTATGTCTTGGTCTACCACCATCCTTACTAATATTTGGGTCGTTGAGAGGCATCTCTATTTACTAAGCAATCAATGATACCTAAATGAAGCCTAGAATTATTTTTTATTTTTTGCTTTTTGTTTTCTAATAAAAATTTATTTATTTAACTTTTTACATTCATTTTCACACCAAAATTTTGGGTTCCAAATTTTCTCCCCTTTTATGCCCTCCCCCAACCCCAATACACCGAGCAATCTAATTTCCCCTATCATCAATCTGCCCTCTCTTCTATCATCCCTCCCTTCCCTTGTCCCCATCTTCTCTATTGTCCTGTAGGGCCAGATGACTTTCTATTCCCCCTTAATTGTATTACTTATTTCCTAGTAGCAAGAACAATACTCAACAGTTGTTCCTAAAACTTTGAGTTCCAAATTCTCCCCATCCCTCCCTCCCCACCCATTCCCTTTGGGAAGGCAGGCAATTCAATATAGGCCCTATCTGTGTAGTTTTGCAAATGACTTCAATAATAGTCGTGTTGTGTAAGACTAACTGTATTTCCCTCCATCCTATCCTGCCCCACATTGTTTCTATTCTGTCTTTTGATCCTGTCCCTCCCTGAGTGTTGACTTCAAATTGCTCCCTCTTCCCATTGCCCTCCTTACCATCATCCCCCCTGCCCTCTTGCTTATCTCCTTTTCCCCCACTTTCCTGTACTGTAAGATAGGTTTTCATACCAAAATGAGTGTGCATTTTATTCCTTCCTTTAGTCAAATGTGATGAGGGTAAACTTCTTGGTTTTTTTTTCTCAGCTCTCCTCTTTTTCCCCTCCACTAAAAAGTCTCGTGCTTGCCTCTTGAATGAGATATAATTTACCCCCATTCCATTTCACCCTCTTTCCTCCCACTACATTTCTCTCTCGCCATTTACCTTAATTTCTTTTAAGATATGGTCCCATCCTATTCAATTCACTCTGTGCTTTCTGTCTCTGTATGTGCGTGCATGTGTGTGTGTGTGTGTGTGTGTGTGTGTGTGTGTGTGTGTGTGTGTGTGTATGTATGTGTGCGGTCCCACCAACTACCCAGATACTGAAACGTTTGCCCTCTGGTTCTAGAATCTCAGGGCAGTTTTCCTCAATAATTTCATGGAAGATGATGTCTAGGCTCTTTTTTTGATCATGACTTTCAGGTAGTCCCATAATTTTTAAATTGTCTCTCCTGGATCTATTTTCCAGGTCAGTTGTTTTTCCAATGAGATATTTTACATTCTCTTCCATTTTTTCATTCTTTTGGTTTTGTTTGGTGATTTCTTGGTTTCTCAGAAAGTCATTAGACTCCATCTGTTCCATTCTAATTTTGAGAGAACTATTATCTTCAGTGAGCTTTTGAACCTCTTTTTCCATTTGGCTAATTCTGCTTTTGAAAGCATTCTTCTCCTCATTGACTTTTTGAACCTCTTTTGCCAATTGAGTCAGCCTATTTTTCAAGGTGTTATTTTCTTCAGCATTTTTTTGGGTCTCCTTTAGCAAGGTATTGATCTGTTTTTCATGCTTTTCTTGCATGTCTCTCATTTCTCTTCCCAGTTTTTCTTCCACCTGTCTAACTTGCTTTTCAGAATCCTTTTTGAGCTCTTCCATGGCCCGAGCCCACCGGACATCCACCTGGGATGTCTGGGATACAGAGGCCCCAACCTCCACGTCTTTCCATGATGGTAAGAATAGTTCCTCATCATCAGAACTGAAAGGCGGGAACATCTGTACCCCATCAAAATAGCTGTCTATAGTCTTATTTTTCTTCCCTTTTCTGGGCATTTTCCCAGCCAGTTACTTGACTTCTGAGATTCCTGTCCATCCCCGCCTAGATCTGCCCAGCTAGTGCTTGGGGTCTGAGATTCAAATGGGCTTTCTGCAGCAGGCGCCGCGGCTATTCAATGTGAGCTTAAGTTCTGGTGCTTGGGTGGGGGCAGGGCCACCTCCCAGGGTCAGTTCCCTCAGGGCGTTTATGCAGAGACCTTTGGTAATGGCCCTGAACTTCTGCCTGCTGGTCCGGGAGTCCCGGGGGGCCACCACTGCCTCTGCTGCTGCCTCTGCCGCTGCCTTCCGAGGGGGGCCCGAGTCACGGAGACACGCTGCTCCCCTCTCGGCCAGCCCAGAAGTCTCTCTCACTGACCTGTGCAGTCTGTGGGCAGAGGGACCTTCCCAGCCACCGGAGGTTCTGTCCCTGAAGCCTGCTCGGATCCGCTCCTCTCAGCTGCGCGGCCAGGGCAGCACAGGGATGGGCTCCGCTTTCCGGGGCGCGACAGACCCCTGGGGACTGCTCTCCAGGGCTCTCTGGAACGAAAATCTTTTCCACTGTGTTTCTGCATGCCTTGCAGTGCTCCAGAATTTGTGGGGAGTTCTTCTTGCAGGAAATATATGGGCTGTGGGTTCGGAGCTAGCATACATGAGCCTTTCTACTCCGCCATCTTGGCTCCATGCCCCCCCCCCAAAGCCTAGATATTTGAACATTCTTCCTATGCTTCAGCAAGTCCTCAAATCTCTTGAAAAATGCTGCTTGTAATGAAGTATTGCTGTAATGCAAGAATTCTCAAGTTTTGTTTTGTTTTGTTTTTTTTTATCTCAAGACCTCTTTACACTCTGGACCCTGAAGAGTTTTCATTTACATGAGTTACATCTATTGATAATTAGTACATTGGAAATTGAAACATCTTAATATTATTATGAAAAGTTTTGACTTTGTCATCCCACTGAGAGGGTCTCCATGCCCCACAGGGCTCCTCAGATCACTCTTTGAGAACCATACTTTGGGTAAAGCAGCCTCTGATTGGAGGGGCGACAAGGCTGGGGTATGCAAAGGGTTGGAAAGAAAAGTAGCTAAAAGGAGGTGTTTGCATTGAGGATGTCCTTTCTCTTGGACATGTTCAGGACTCACATCTTTAGTCCAAGAAAATAAAGACCAATGATTTTGTGGCTAAAACCCCAAATGAGAATTAATGCTTGAATTTCCCTTCATTTTTGCACAGGGCAATACATGTGTTTGGCCACCTAACTGTAGATGTTTCCCAAAGTCTTGCCCTTGGCTCTGTGCTCTAAAATCATAGAATCTAAAGCTCAAAAGGTCCTCAGAGGTCATCTGGTCAAATGCCCTTACTACAGTATACCTGACAATAGCTATCTAACCTTCATTCAAAGACCTGCTGTCATGGAGAAAATCACTGCACCAGTTAGAGCCGTAGAAGATCAGATTCGTTTATTTTTGACTGCCAAGTTACAGTACTGATCCATATGGAGCTTCCAATCTACCCAACTCTACAGGCCTCTTTCACTTGACTTTGTCTATCCATTCTCTCATATTGTACTTGGTTACATAGAGAATAGGGAACCCAGAGGAGTCCAAAGTCCAGTTCAGATGTTCTAACTTCAATTCCAGTACTCTTTTCTCTACACCCTACTGATTTAGCAAGGAAAGATTGTTTTGGTCTGTAGACTTTGGATACAGATGCTTCCACATTTCTCACCACCCAGATTTCAAGAAACTGCTCTAATCACTAATCCTGGTCTTCTAACCAAGGGTTCATTATGAAACACCTTGAAAACAGATCCAAAAGGGCCTCTTTAGCTCTCTCTTCCACCTCACTTTCTACTACCACTGTGTTTAGATGACAGAGGCAGAGCATTTCTTAAGGGCTCATTTTATGACAAGCACTTGTGCTAAGCACTGAGGATTCAAATAAAAGAGTGCTAGATAGCATCTGCCCTCAAGCAGCCTATATTCAAATGGAGAAGCTGGAAATATGGGAGATGGCAAAAAGGGGGAGTTACAGGGGTAAGACTGTAAAAGTCTAGGGTAGGCTATGGAGACCTGGAACTGACCAAAATAAGGTCAAAGTTGGCCTAAGGAGGTTCAAGGAGAGTGAAAACCAATTTTATGGGTGAGGAGGGAGTGGAAACCATACCCCAGATAGAGCCAGTGGACTGGAGATACTCTTCAATGGATACTGTTCTCACACCACATAGAGTATTTGAAGATAGTTTTCTAAATTCATTGACTCTTAAAACAGTTGTTGAGCTGCACACTGAAACATTCCATACAAGGATACCCACATTTAGCTTTCTGAAATGAAAGAGACTAGGAATACTTCCCCACAGAGCAGAGACCCACACTGAATGCCCTTGGACAAAAGCAACTGACATTACAAAAACAGAGTTCTTCCATATCAATCAACCAAATGCATTCTTGAGTTTTTATGAGGAATCCTAGCAAACCAAAGAGGTCTTGTCAATGCAGACAATGTGAGTAACCAATAGTATATCTCTTCTTCTCTCTCCATGAACACGGAGATGAACAAAATTTGGCACTAAGGATTTTGTTGTCTATCATGGCAAAATGCCACTGGCTATTGACATTGGGGAAACAGGGATCTCTAGATTGTTCTGACTGACACAAGTGGATGCCAAGATCAGAAGGTAACACTGACTACCTTTAAGAAATGAGGGTGCTGGCAATCATCAAAACCACTTGGTACGGACTAAGAAATAGAGGGATAGATCAGTGGAATAGGTTAGGTACTCAAGATACAGTAGTCAATGAAGGTGGCAATCTACTGTTTGCTAAACCCAAGGACCCCAGCTTCTGAAATAAGAACTCACTGTTTGACAAAAACTGCTGAGAAAACTGGATAACAGTGTGGTGGAAACTGGGCATAGACCAATGCCTGATACCATACATGAGAATAAAGTTCAAATGGATACATGATCTAGGTATAAGGACTAATACTGTAAACAAATTAGGGGAGCAAGGAATAGTGTATTTGCATATTTGTGGGGAATGGAGAAATTTTTGACCAAACAAGATAGAGAACATTATGAAGTACAAAATGGATAATTCTGATTACATTAAATTGAAAAAATTTTGCACAAACCCAATGCAACCAAGATTAGGAGGGAATTTATCAATTCCTCAGTTGATAAATGGTCAAAAGACATGAAAAGGCAGTTTTCAGAGGAAGAAATTAAAGATATCTAGTCATATGAAAAAATACTCTAAATCACTATTGATTAGAGAGATGCAAATCAAAACAACTCTGAGGTATCACATCACACCTATCAGATTGCCTAGCATGACAAACAGGAAGATGGTAAATCTTGGAGAAGATGTGGGAGAGTTGGAACACTAATTCATTGTTGGTGGAACTGTGAGCTGATCCAACCATTCTGGAAAGCAATTTGGAACTATGCCCAAAGGACTACAAAAATGTGCATACCCTTTGACTGAGCAATATTGCTTCTAGGGCCATATCCCAAAGAGATCATAAAAATGGGAAAGGGTCCCACATGTACAAAAATATTTATAGCAGCTCTCTTTGTGGTGGCCAAAAATTATAAATCAAGGGGGATGCCCATCAATTGAGGAATGGCTGAACAAATTATGGTATATGAATGTAATGGAATACTATTGTGCTGTGAGAAACAATGAACACGAAGACTTCAGAGAGGCCTGGAAAGACTTATATGAACTGATGCTGAGTGAAAGGAGCAGAACCAGGACTTCTTTGTGCATAGCAACAACCATAGTGTGCAAGAGTTTTTTCTTGTAGACTTGAAACTTCATTGCAATGCAAGTACTTAAAAAAAAAATTCCCAATGGTCTTTTAAGGCAAAATGCCTTCCGCATCCAGAGAAAGAACGATGGAATTCAGTTGCAGAATGTAGCAGATAATTTTCTTTTGTGTTATATTTTGGTTTGTTATATGATTTCTTCCATTCTTTTCAATTCTTCTATGCAGCATGACTGTGGTGAAAATGTATTTAACAGGAAGGTATGTGTAGAACCTATATATAAAATTGTATGCCATCTCAGGCAGGGAGTGGGGAGCGGGGAGAGAGAGGGAAGAAGGGGGAGAAATCTAAGACATATGGAAGTGAGTGTAGAACACTGAAAACAAATAAAATAATAATTTTTTTCAAAAAAAGAAATGAGGGTGCTGGAAGTAATTCTCTTTACATTTTCAGCAAACCAAAAGTGACCTAACTGCTGATTCTTGTTCCCAACAGGAGAGACCTTGGATGTCCTTAGCCTCAGCTGACCTTGAACAGCAGGGTTGTAATGTTCCTAGTTTCTCCCTAAGTCACATAGGATCTAGCAAGAATCCAGATATATGGAAATCAATGGATAGCCTCAGAGGATCACAGGTTTGGGACTGGAATTATATTAATAATAATAACTTGGCATGTGCCACCCACTGTGCCAAGTTCTTTACAATTATTATCTCCCTTGAGCCTCACAACCACCTTGGGAGGTAGGTGCTATTATTATGTGCATTTTACAGATGAAGAAACTGAGGTTCATTAATTCAAGTTGCCCAGGGTCGTTACAGGGACAGCTAGGTGGTGCAGTGGATAAAGCCCTGGGCCTGGAGTCAGACAGACTCATTTTCAGGAGCTCAAATCTGGCCTCAGACACTTACTAGCTGTGTGACCTGGGCAAGTCACTTAACCCTGTTTGCCTCAGTTTCCTCATCTGTAAAGTGAACTGAAGAAGGAAATGGTAAAACACTCCAACATCTGTGCCAAGAAAACCCCAAAAGGAGTCACAAGGGGTACATGACTGAACAACAGAGGGTCACGCAGCTAGTGTCTGAAGCTGAATTTGAAGTCACATTAAGAAGGGACTTTAGGCAGAGCCAAGATGGCGGAGTAGAAAGACACACGTATGCCGGCTCTCCCCACACAGCCCATAAAATACCTGTAACGAGGGACTCACAATAAATTTTGGAGCAGCAGAAGTGGAGAACAACAGAGTGGAGGAGATTTCCAGGCCAGGGTGACCTGAAAAGCCCACGGGAAACGTCAGTGGCACCGGATGCGGAGCAGAGCCCAGTCCAGCCTTGGCTGTGCATTGCGGCTCATGATCAGCCCTCAGGGGTGGAATCTGCAGTCACAGCAGCAGCAGCAGCTTGCAGATCCCTCAGCCCACAGGCGCCAAAGGTAAGTGACAGGGTTTTTTCAGCTGACCAGGAAGGGAGAAGGGTCTTCCCATAGCTCCAGCCTGAGGCAGCAGCCACAGAGGCCACATTGGGCAGGCAGCAGCAGCTCCCATAGCAGCCCATACAGCAGCAGCCCACATACATTGTTGGGTCATAAAAAGTCTGGGGGCACTGAGGAGCTGATTATTACCTCAGCCCTGTGTAGAGGCCCTGAGGGAGCTGATCTTTATCTCACACTGAATGGCGGTGGAACTGGAGGCCAGGTGACTGTGAAGAGGAAACTCTGCTAAGATTCTGGGCAAAAAAATATCTCCCTGCTCCCAGACCAGTGTATACCCTTGATTGTGCCACCTTGGAGGAACTGAGACCTTACAGATCCCCAGAGTATACCCTACCCTTGACAAAGGACCCAAAAGTCAAGTAACTGGATGGGAAAATGCCAAAAAAAGGGGGAAAAAAATAAGATCATAAAAGGTTATTTTCCTGGTGAACAGATGTCTTCTCCCATCCTTTCAGATGAGGAAGAACAATGCTTACTATCGGGGAAAGACATAAAAGTCAAGACTTCTGTATCCCAAACATCCAAAATAAATATTCAATGGCCTTAGGCCTCGGAAGAGCTCAAAAAGGATTTTGAAAATCAAGTTAGAGAGGTGGAGGAAAAATTAGGAAGAGAAATGAGAGAGATGCAAGAAAAGCATGAAAAGTGGGTCAGTACCTTGCTAAAGGAGACCCAAAAACATGCTGAAGAAAATAACACCTTGAAAAATAGGCTAACTCAATTGGCAAAAGAGGTTCAAAAAGCCAATGAGGAGAAGAATGTTTTAAAAAGCAGAATTAGCCAAATGGAAAAGGAGGTTCAAAAACTCACTGGAGAAAATAGTTCTTTAAAAATTAGAATGGGACAGAAGGAGGCTAATGACTTTCTGAGAAACCAAGAAATCACAAAACAAAACCAAAAGAATAAAAAAAAATGAATGATAATGTGAAAAAACATTGAAAAAACAACTGACCTGGAAAATAGATCAGGAGAGACAATTTAAAAATTATGGGACTACCTGAAAGTCATGATCAAAGAGCTTAGACATCATCTTTCATGAAATTATCAAGGAAAACTGCCCTGAGATTCTAGAACCAGGGGGCAAAATAAATATTTAAAGAATCCACAGATCACCTCCTGAAAGAGATCCAAAAAGAGAAACTTCTAGGAATATTATGGCCAAATTCCAGAGTTCCCAGGTCTCATCACATTTGACTAAAGAAAGGAAGAAAATGCACACATTTTGGTATGAAAACCTATCTTACAATACAGAAAAGTGGGGGAGAAGGGGATAAGCAGGGTGGGGGGGGATGATGGAAGGGAGGACAGTGGGAGGAGGGAGCAATTAGAAGTCAACACTCTTAGGGAGAGACAAGATGAAAAGAGAATAGAAGAAATGGCGGGCAGGATAGGGTGGAGGGAAATATAGTCTTACACAACATGACTATTATGGAAGTCATTTGCAAAACTACACAGATATGGCTTATATTGAATTGCCTGCCTTCCCAAAGGGGATGGGTGGGGAGGGAGGGAGGAAGAGAAATTGGAACTCAAAATTTTAGGAACAACAGTTGAGTATTGTTCTTGCATACAACTAGGAAATAAGAAATACAGATAATGGGGTATAGAAAGTTATCTTGCCCTACAGGACAAAAGAGAAGATAGGGATAAGGGAAGAGAGGGATGTTAGAAGGGAGGGCAGATTAGTGATAGGGGTAATTAAAATGCTTGGCATTTTGGGGTTAGGGGAGAAATGGGGAAAAAATTGGAGCGCAAAATTTTGTGGAAATGAATGTTGAAAACTTAAACAAATTTAAATACAAAAAAAAAAGGGACTTTAAAAACCACAGAGATCAATCCCTTCATTTTGCAGATGAGGATACTGAAACATACAGAGGTTAAGTGATTTGCCCATGATCACACAGTTAACTAAGTGTCTGTGGTAGGATCTGAATTCAGTTCTAGCTCCCAGTCCAGCACTTTTTATCCATTTTAATACCAGCTGCTTCTCCACAGTGTTTCTCCAGAGTGACTGCAGCTGTAGGAAATAATTGAGAAAAACCTTCCTCATCCCCGATTCATACTTACACCAAAGCTGCTGCTGACCCATGGGACCCCTTAATGCAGGACTCCACCCCCATATTTACTGTTCGTATTTACTATTGAGATCACATCTTTCACTCCAACCACAGGATCCTCTTCTTTCTCTTTCTGATTTCTTTGGGGTGGGGGTGGGGATACAGAGGTTGGGAAAGAGGGGTAGCACTTTATGGACTTCCCCCTTGTAGTGGTACAGTAGAAAGGAGCTAACTGTAGAGTTAGGGAAGGTAGGTTCAAATACAACCTCCAACATGTAGCTCCTGTGTGAATTTGGGGAAGTCACAGACTCCCTGGACGACAGTTTCTTCACCTGAAATATCAGAGTCTCGGACTAGATGACCCCTGAAATCCTCCCAGCCCTAGATCTATGATCCTATAATGTTCCGAAAAAGGAATAAGCATTTATTAAGTGCCTACTGTGTGCTAGGCACTGTGAAAATCACTTTACAAATATCACCTCATTTGATCTTCACAACAACCCTGGGAACTAGGTGCTATTAATATCCTCATTTTACAGCTGAGGAAACTGAGGCAGACAATGGTCAAGTGACTTTGCCAGGGTCAAACAACTAGTAAGTGTCTGGGGTTGGATTTATACTAAGAACTTATGGATTCCAGTCCCAGTGTATTATCCACTGTACCACCTAGCTACAAGCCATTTCTTGGTTTTCTTTAATTTCCTCTAAACTATGGTAGCCCCTTCTGTCTATATTATTTGGCACAGTATACCCTGCCTTTTATCATCAGTTACTTTATCCTTTTCCTACCTTGTTTCTCCAAATAATAAAAGAGTTAATGAGGATTTTAATGTGGGGCCAAAGGCAATAAGAACTACTGTTTCCTAGGTTACTTGGTCATCTCTTAACTGCAGTGCTCGTTTGGAAGACTGATGTGAAGAGATTTGCACCTTTTATACCAACATCCTACAGGTAATGATGAGAAAATGTAAAAAATTCCCTAACTCAATAAAAGCCTCTAAATTAAGTCAACATATACTTTACCATTATTAGTATTTATAGGTAATATTTATATAGTGCTTTAAACTTGGCAAAATGCTTTACATATATAACGTCACTTAATATGCAGTAACTTCAGTGCTAAAGAAGGTGGAGGAAAATTGGAAAATGCTGGAAAATACAGCCTAGGATTAAGAAATGGAAGAGATCAAAGACCTCTTTCACAGAAGTCTCATGTCTGCATATCATGAACATTTTCTTCGCAAAAAGAGAGCGAAATTACGTATGGAAAACATCAAATAAAACACACAACACATACACAAATGCATACATACATACATATATAGACTTTTAACAGATAGGAAATGATTGACCACCATCATGGAAACATCTTCTAAATCCATTACCTATGTACAGTAAGACCATCAAATTATTAGCATAAATATCCAAATCAACACTAAATTAAACATATAAAAGTGAGAGACTCTGACATGCAATTAAATAGCTCTTACAAGACCAGTTTTGAACAGGATATTGATATTGAAAATGGGAAATGGAAAAGGAACAAAGACATATTACCATTTTCCCCATGATGTTTCTAATCAATATAAAACAAATATAATTTCATTCCCACTCTCTGGATTTTTCCTCTTCCTCAAAAGCCTAGAACCCAGAAGCATGATGAAATCTACTCTGCCATTTTTCTGGAGTGGGGTGGGTTTGTCTGCTACCTTTTAGCCCCACTCATTATTCCTTCCCCAATGTATGCATTGTCTCCCTCACTTCAGAATATAAGAATCCTGAGGGCACGGACTACCTTTGATTTTGTATTTGTATCTCCAGCACTTAGTAGAGTGCTTGGTTGATAGGTGCTTAACAAATATGTTTTGGGTTTTTTTTTAATTCACTCATGATCTCTTTGTCAAGAAGAGAAATATGGCAGCCAAAGATATAACTTATTTAGAATATAAACTCACTTTTAAAATCTTTTGATGAAAGATTATGAGGAAGTTGCTGTTGAGTCAAACAAATTTCATGACCCCATTTGGTGTTTTCTTGGCAAAGATAAGAGTGGTTTGCCATTTCCTTCTCCTTATCATTTGACAGATGAGGGAACTGAGGAAAACCAGTTCAAGTGACTTGCCCAGGATCACACAACCAGCAAGTGTCTAAGACCAGATTTGAACTTAGGAAAATGAGTCTTCCTAATACCAGGTTCAGTGCTGCATCCACTGAGCCCCACCTAGCTCCCATTCTTTGTGACACCATTTGGAGTTTTCTTGGCAAAGATACTGGAATGGTTTCCCATTTTCTTCTCCAGCTCATTTTACAGACAAGGAACTGAGGCAAACAGGATTGAGTGACTTGCCCGGGGTCACACAGATAGCAAGTATCAGGGGCCAGATTTGAACTCAGTAAGATGAATCTTCCTGACTCCAGGTTCAGTGCTCTGTTCTCTACATCATCGAGTTACATGCAGCATGAACTCTTAAAATGGTAGCAGGGAAAACAGCATCACAAGAAGCTTAGCCAAAGAACCAATTAATCCAGATCATCTGAATAGCATTTAAAAATGAAATTGTAGCAGAGAAAATAGATGAAAAATAGAAAAGACCTGCCTGGATCTCAATGGAAAATTATTTTTTTCTGTCAGTGACAGTAGAGTCACCACATTTGGACTCTATCATAATATTTGCCAGTGTGAGGAAACACATGAGGAGATAAAAATGAAAATAAAGAAATAGAAAAACATGTAATGAAATAGAAATAGTCCTAATGGAAGCAAAGAAGGGAACTCAACTACATATATACAGATAATATTATTGTAGGTGGCAGAGTTTTGAGGGTAAGACGAAATCAATTAATTAAAAATCTATAAGTTGGTGGGTTACTAAATTCTATGGGAAAATATATCACTCATTATTACTCTTGGAAAATATGATCAAGGAAATATCAATAATTTTTTTATTTATATGCCCCCATCCCCAATTTTGCTAAATCTTTACGAGATTAATGTACACATTGATCAAGGGAATACTTAGTAAAGATCTGAATAGGTCATGACTGGGCTTTCTCAAGTTATATTCTGCAGTAGACCATGTCTTTACAGCCACACAATTTACTGAAAGGTGCTAAAAATATAAGATCACACTGTTTTTATTTCTAACTACACATAAAAATGTTGATATTTAATAAAGGAAAATATTACCTTACCTTGACAACTCCTCTTCAAAAAGTGGCTTCCCAGACATATTTTAGGATCATTTAATATTCCTTGAAAGACATTAGAACAGATAACTCTATTTGATGGACCTCTTATAATTATCATGTGAAACATACAAAAGGGAGATACGTATTCACTAAATATGATTGCCTCTAAAGAGGAGGATGTCCATCCTGGAATACAAAAACAAACAGCCCTTGTTTGTATATGACATTGCATCAGGTTTCAGAATATTGTAGAGTCTCCTTAAAAAAAAGATTCATAATCACTCAAAAGTGTTTAGACTAATTACTCACACAGGGAAAACTAAGTAGATACAGAATGTCTATTGTCTAACCTTTGGTATTCTATTGGCTGGATAGCCTATAGAGTTCATCATATTCATCAGATATTGCAGATGGATAAAAAATTGCTACAGAATAGAATAAGAGGAAAAAGGAGGTTAAATTGCATTTAGGAAATTGTACAGCCCTTTAAATGACCCCAAACTTCTCCCAGAAACCTGCAACTAGTTAGTACAGTGGTTAGAGCATTGGGCCTAGTGTCAGGAAGACTTGACTTCAATTCTAGTTTTAGACATTTATTAGCTGTTACCCTGGGCAAGTCACTTGACCTCTGTTTGCCTCAGTGTCCTCATCTGTAAAACTGGGATAATCATAGCACTGTTGGGGTTATTGTGAAGATCAAATGAGACAGCAGTTAGTAAGTGTTTCATTCTATGAAACAATGAAAAGTGAAGTGAGAAGAGCCAAGAGATCATTGTGCACAATAATTTAATGATGATCAACTATAAAGACTTGGCTACTCTGTTCTATACAATGATCCAAGACAATTTCAAAGGACTCATGATGACAAAATGCTATCAGCCTCCAGAGAGAGAACTCATAAACTCTGAATGAAGATGGAAGCACAATTTTCTCACATTATTTTTCTTGCCTTTATTCAAATGGCTAATTTGAAAATATATTTTACTTGATTTCACATCTATAATTGACATATTCCTTGCCTTTTCAATGGGTTATGTGGGGGATGGGAAGGAGAGAGAGAATTTGGAAATCAAATTTTTAAAGAATCCTTCCAGAAACAAAAACCAATCTTTTCAAAACTAATATTCTTCTAGAGATACAAATCTCTAAAGAATCAAAATTGTGGGTATCCCAAAGGGCAATGGAGATATATGGCTAATATGTGCTTATTCTGTGAGCAAGCTAAAATATATCTCCAATGAAGAATGGTATGTCAGGAGTATAAAAATAGAGTACAAGAGATGCATGACTGGAAAAGAAGATAAACCAGTCATATAATAGGAGTTATGCATAGTCCAAGTACTATACTAGTAGTCATATAATATGAAGAGGTCTAAAAGAAGGCCCCTAGAATATGGCATGAGCCTCTTTTGGAGCAGACATGGACAAAAGTTATGGGCTGAGATGGTATGAACCATCTGGAAACCAAACCACTGGAAAGGTTACCAGGAAATGGAAAAGAATATTGGCTCTCAAGTCAGAGGTCCTCGGTTCAAATTGTGCCTCTCTTACTTACTACCTGTGTGCTTAATGCTTACTGAATCAAATTGAATCAGCAATCAGAGGGCTAAGTGACTGGCCAGGTGCCAGGTAAATGACAAAGTTCCTTTGTCAAACTCCAGTGAATAAACCATTTGATGTAGGGCAGAGTCAAGATGGTGAAGTAGAAAGACACACATACTCTAGCTCTTCCCCCACAGCCCATAAAATACTTGTAAAGAAAGACTCAACAATTTCTAGAGCAGCACAAGCCACAAAACAATAGAGTGGAGGAGATTTCCAGTCCAGAGTGACCTGGAAGGCCAACAGGAAAGGTCTGTCACACAGGACACAGAGTGGAGCCCAGCCCAGCTTTGGCCACGTGGCACTAGGAGGAGCAGGACCAGACCAGGCTTCAGGGAGAGAGTCCCCGGTAGCTGCAGCAGTTCACAGATCCTTTAAGGTGCCAAAAGTCAGTGAGAGAGCTTTCTCAACCAGAGGGAGAGGGGAGTAGGATCCTCCCGTAGCCCTGGTCCCAGGAGGCAGCAGCAGTAGCTGCAACAGCAGCAGTGAGTAGCCCAGCCAGTAGGCAGCAGTCAGGTGTCCACTGTTCCATTGTTGGAACTCTCAGCATAAAGCCCAAGGGGGAACTGAGTAGCTGATCTGAATCTCAGCCCTGAGTACAGTCCTGGGCCATGGGGGAGCTGGAGGCCCCTGAGGAGTAAACTCCTCTCTCTTGATTGTGCCATGTTGGAGGAACTGAGATCTTACAGGCCCCAGAGTATTCCCTACTCTTGACAAAGGACTGAAAAGTCAAGTAACTGGTTGGGAAAATGCCCAAAAAAGGGGGAAAAATAAGACTGTAGAAGGTTCCTTTCTTGGTGAACAGGTATTCTCTACCATCCTTTCAGATGAGGAAGAACAATGTTTACCATCAGGGGAAGACATAAAAGTCAAGGGTTCTGCATCCAAAACCTCCAAAATAAATATGCAATTGTCTCTGGCCATGGAAGAACTCAAAAAGGACTTTGAAAACCAAGTAAGAGAGGTGGAGGAAAAATTGGGAAGAGAAATGAGAGAGATGCAAGAAAAGCATGAAACACAAGTCAACAGCTTACTGAAGGAGACTCAGAAAAACGCTGAAGAAAATAACACTTTGAAAAATAAACTAACTCAATTGGCAAAAGAGGTTCAAAAAGCCAATGAGGAGAAGAAGGCTTTAAAAAGTAGAATTAGCCAAATGGAAAAGGATGTTCAAAAACTCACTGAAGAAAATAGTTCTTTCAAAATTAGAATGGAACAGATGGACTTTCTGAGAAACCAAGAAATCACAAAACAAAACCAAAAGAATGAAAAAATGAAGATAATTTGAAATAGCTCATTGGAAAAACTACTGACCTGGAAAATAGATCAGGAGAGACAATTTAAAAATTATGGGACTACTTGAAAGCCATGATCAAAAAAGGAACCTAGACATCATCTTTCATGAAATTATCAAGGAAAACTGCCCTGATATTCTAGAACCAGAGGGGAAAATAAATTTTGAAAGAATCCACCAATCACCTCCTGAAAGAGATCCAAAAAGATAAACTCCTGGGAATATTATGGCAAATTCCAGAGTTCCTAGGTCAAGGAGAAAATAGTGCAAGCAGCTAGAAAGAAACAATCCAAGAACTGTGGAAATACAATCAGGACAACACAAGATCTAGCAGTTTCTACATTAAGGGATTGAAGGACTTGGAATATGATATTCCAGAAGTCAAAGGAACTAGGATTAAAACTAAGAATCACCTACCCAGCAAAACTGAGTATAATACTTCAGGGGAAAAAAGTGGTCATTCAGTGAAATAGAGGACTTTCAAGCATTCTTGATGCTTGACCAGAGCTCAAAAGAAAATTTGATTTTCAAACACAAGAATGAAGAGAACCACGAAAAGATAAACAGGAAAGAAAAATCATAAGGGACTTACTAAAGTTGAACTGTTTACATTCCTACATGGAAAGACAATATTTGTAACTCTTAAAACTTTTTTCAGTATCTGGGTAGTTGGTGGGATTACACACACACACACACACACACACACACACACACACACACATGCACACACTCACACATACACACACACAGAGACAGAGGGCACAGGGGGAGTTGAATAGGATGGGATCATATCTAAAAAAATGTAATTAAGGGGTGAAAGCGGAATGTATTGGGAGGAGAAAGGGAAAAATGGAATGGGGCAAATTGTCTCTCATAAAAGAGGCAAGAAAAAGACTTTTCAATGGAGGGAGGAAGGGAGGAGGTAAGAGAAAAAACATGAAGCTTACTCTCATCACATTTGACTCAAGGAAGGAATAAAATGCACACTCATTTTGGTATGATAACCTATCTTACACTACAGGAAAGTAGGAGAGAAGGGAATTAGCAGGTTGGGGGGATGATGGAAGGGAGGGCAAATGGGAGGAGGGAGCAATTATACAACGTGACTATTATGGAAGTCATTTGCAAAACTACACATGTATAGCCTTTATTGAATTGCTAGGCTTCTCAGTGAGATTGGGTGGGGAGAGACGAAGGAAGAGAAGTTGGAACTCAAAGTTCTGGAACAAATGTTGAGAATTTTTTTTGTATACAACTGGGAAATAAGAAATACATGTAATGGGGTATAGAAATTTATCTTGTCCTACAGGACAAGAAAGAAGATGGGGATAAGGGAAGGAAGGGGAGTTAGAAAGGAGGGCACATTGATGGAAGGGGCAATCAGAATGCAAAGTACTTTGGCGTGGGGGGAGGGGAAAGATGGGGAGAAAATTTGGAACTCAAAATTTTGTGGAAATGAATGTTGAAAACTTAAAATAAATTTTAAAAAATGGAAAAAAAATTAATAAAAAAATAAACCATTTGATGATCCTCCTTGCTGTGAGTTTCCTGGTTCACATCTGGCAGGATGTTCAGGGCCCAAGAGAGACTGACACAGGAGGTCTTGACCACATGGACCATGGGCCTTCATTCATCCTGGTCCTTGCCTCCTATCTCTTCTCCTAGGCTAGAAGAGCACCTCCTCTTTATTCCATCTCTTTCCTCTGGGGCTGCCTCATCTTGTCCTAATTAAAGGTTGTGCTGAAAGGAGTAGGAGTTGGTTTTCCAGACTCTTTCGGCAGCAGGTTATCGATCAAACTCGATACTCCCTGGTGTTTGATCTCACCCTTGCTGGCTAAGATTAATGAATTTGATCACCAAACATAATTCCTAATTAGGAGGGAAAAGAAAGCAAAGGAAATACAAAGGAGGCATTCTTCCAAAAGAAAAAAAACCTTCCGCTGATGTGTCCTAGGGGGTTGGGAAGGTAGAGAAAAAATAGGTAAACATGTCTTAACATCTGACTGCCTTCCTTCCCCTGCCCCCTTTTCTCCCCCTCCCCCCACCTATCGCTAGCTCAGCACTGCTGGCCTAATTAGAACTAACAATGTTCATGATGGGCCAGGTTTCTGCTTGGGGGCAGGCTCTATCTTAAAGGGATCACATATTAAAATGTCCATTTAATTTGTTTGCTTTGCTACATGACTAATTATCACAACGGAAAACATAATTAAATTGGATGCTTTGAAGTGCTGGTTCTTTGCTTGCTTGGTGACCAGGAACTTGGAGTGGCAGCATAGAAAATCTTACATCCATGGCAGGGAGAAAGGGGAGAAAGGCATCCTGGAGAATTGGAAGGTGCTGGGCATGGCCACGAATTAAAATCCATTCTCTTGTACCAGTGATTGTCACTATTTGTCCAGCATTTGGAGCTATTGTAGCCTGTTATCATAATCCATGTAAATAATCTAGTGACTTGGTCTTTGAGAAAGAAGAAAGGATTTAGAGAGATAAGGAATAGCGGTATGACCTTGGTAAAGTCATGGCATGTTCTCTGGGCCTCCCTTTGCTCATGCCAGATGAGGGTCTTTGACTGGGTGCCCTCTAAGGTATCTTCCAGGGGTGATCTCAAAGGGCCACTTGGGCTCATGCAGCTCTGAATTTTCAGACATAGCTGAGATCTTCCATTAGTCAAGACTTCATGAGGAGGGTAGACCCAAGACAAGTGAGAAGTACAGCCCTCCTATAGGCAGACCTCAAGGGGCTAGAACATCTCACCCCAGAGTGATAGACTTGAAAGTGAAGCATACACACACATACACACACACACACACACACACACACACAATTCAGATCCCAGTTCTGACATTTATTTGTTGTTTGACTGTGAGCTAATCATTTAACTTCATCACAAGATAGTTGTGAAGAAAGTGTCTTTTCATCCTTAAAACGATATGTAAATGTAACACAGGGATTTTTTTGTTTCTGTTTGGGAGAGTTTCGTTTTTTATCATTGCCACATTGTCTAATGGAAGAAAGCCAGATGAATATTTCATCAAGAATCTTTCAATAGGCTGTCAGCATTTCAAGGGTAGGCATTTTTAATTCCATCTTTCTATCCCCAGCACTTAGCATATGTTGTTCAGTTGTTTTTCAGTCATACCCAACTCTTTATGACCCCATCTGGGGTTTTCTTGGCAAAGATACTGGAGTGGTTTGCCGTTTCCTTCTCCAGCTTATTTTACAGATGAGAATCTGAAGGAAACAAGGTTAAATGACATGGCCAGGGTCACAGAGCTAACAAGTGTCTGAAGTCAGATTTGAACTCAGGAATATGGGTCCTCCTGACTTCAGGCCTGTACTCTATCCACTGTACTGCCTAACTGTCCCTAACACTTAGTAAATAGCAGGCACTTAATAAATACTTGCCAATTGATGTCACTGACTGTTCCCCTCCATCATCAGAAAGGATGGAGATTTGAGTCTATCTCTAGATTATGGCTGACATTGATACAATTTGTGCTCCAGTTTGAGAAAACCCCTGATCCAAAATTATTCCCCCTTTTCACTTCCCCATTTGTACCTAAGCCTACTGCGGTGGTTCCTGAAATTCCAGAACTAGATTTATTCCTTTAGGTTCTTGCTTCCCAGGGTCCTCTTTTAAAATACAAATATTCTTGTGTGTTGGGGGAAGGGAGAGAAGGGGAGGAAAACATTTTAAACCAATTCACATCTATCATCAGACCACCTTCTTCTAAAATAGGAAGTGACCTAGGGCAGCTAATGAAGGGGGGTGGGGGTGGACAGGAGGAAGTGGAAAGCAATGCCGAGGATTCTGAATCAAAAATGTCCAAAAAGACTTCAGTTAGGACTGTTAACCACGAAAGGGGAGCTTTTAAATCATCAGCCTAATGCTCTGATCTCACAATTGAGGAGATGGAGGGCCAGAAACTTATTTAACTTCCTCCAAGTTTAGTGGTAGAACCTGGAACCCATCTCACCAGCCTCCAGACTACGGAGATACATTACCTAAAGATCCACTACTCTTCTTCGTCAATCCCTTTACCAGTTTTCTGTCCTGGTCCAGCTCACTCAGTGAGCTGGATTAAGTTAGATACTTTGAAAGAAGGCAATGATTGCATGATCTGGCCAGTGGGTACCATTGCTGGGCATCAGTCATTGACTAAATAGCATTTCCTAAATGAAGAAGGGTTAAAGTATCCTCTAATGTACTGAATTTTCCCCATGGAGTACCTCATTCATCACTGTGAATGGTGGGTAATGAAGTGAACTCCCCTGTAGTGTGGCTTCCTCTAAGGCCCAGAGGCTAAGCCATTTCCTAACTGAGTTTTGGGTTCAGAAAACATTCATGAGAGTGGCCAAAGGCTTTCCCTCGTCTTCTCAGGGCAGAAATATGTCCAGAGAGCAAGAATATAGAAGGCATGCCTAGATTTGTTCAGTACAAAGGATACTGGGAGTGGGGAGAGAAGGTTTCTTTCTCATCAACTGATTTGGGGAAAACTGAATTTTGCAATAAGCTAGATGAAGTCAGAATGCTTGGGGGGTAGAGAGGCAGGAGGTAAGGCTGGGAAGACGAAATGTTTAATATTGGGATAACAGGCTGCCTAAGCAAAGTAATTAGGAGGCTCTATGGTAGATATGAAAGAGATGAATTAGGCTTATCAGACATCAAAGGGCAGGAGATACAATGGGTAATGAAGCCCAAGGGGAAAGCATGGGGGAAGGGAGTTCTTCCAGATGGGCATATTTCAGGCCCAGAATGGAAAATGTCCAGCATGGAAGAGGGCCTGTCACAATTACAGGTGGCTGTGATTTCAGGAACAGCAAAAAGGCCCTTCCACGCCCCTCCCAAAGTCCTCCCCTCCTCTGCCTACCACGAAACATGAGAGAACAGAAAGAGACCTGGCTTTGAAGTTTCAAAACCTGACTCTGGCTCCTTCCTATCTAGATGACCCTCGGCAAGCTATTTTCCTCTCTCTGACTCTGTTTCCACATTCATCAAATGAGGGGATTAGATTAGATCTTCCCTAAAAGTGCTTTTACCTCTCAATCTGTAACTCTATGCTGATCTAAATGTCTGTCTACCCCCTAAATGTCTTCATTTGAATTAAGGCTTTGCCACTTCACCTTTGGACATATCATATTTCACAGCATAATTGTTGTAGATTTTATGCCAAATTTTTTGCAAAAAGTAAGGTGTGAGCATTATGTGAAGCTTTAAAAAATTGTGCCAGTATTACTTACAAATCATTACTTACTAAACTACTTTTATGCAAGATTAGGACACATGGGATACTCATGAGTATACATTAAAAATGAGAAGATACAAGTCTTATCATATGACTTACTCGCTCTTCTCACACCTACACCCTTCATCGGGTTAACTGATAATACTGTTAATACTACAGCACTCTAAACAAACCACTCACGTCATCTTTTGGAAATACACCAACAATATACATGCGTTGAGAATCCTCGGCTCAGGGCTCATAGTGCATGAGAGATAAACGTGTATTCATATGCCACTGTTGAATACACTGTTTACCTTTTCAGTGGAGTGATGAACAGAATTATACCATGCAACAATTACGTGATGAAAGGTTATAAACCAATTTTGGACTAAAAAAACAAGGTGCAACAATTATGGGGTGGTCACAACTATGTGGTGAAATATGGTAACTGGGATGTTTCTTTCAATGTGGCAGCTCTTTTGGAAAGACTATAATCATTCACACCTAAGAGTAGGATCAAAGTTCTAAAGACTGAAGAAGCTTTAGCCCCCTTGTTTTACAGATGACGAAACTGGTCCATGGAGATTGTGACTTGCCCACAGTAATGGCAGATAGCAGTTATCATAGTGAGTGAGTATAGCAGATCTTGACCTTCTTGAGAAATGGAGATTGTTATTAGGAGGATGGAGAAAGAGGGAAGAAAGAAAGAGGAGTGGTTTGGGGAAGGTTGGACAAATATGCAGCCCATGTAAGCAGCCTGATGGCATCCTTGGTTCAGGGGAAGGGGAGAGACTTAGGAAAGGCCACAGCATCTCAGGACCTGAAGGAATGTTAGAAATTATCAAGTCTCATTTCTGATTTTACCACTGAAAAAAAATGAAGCCCCACAGAGGTGAAAAGACATTCTATAGGCCTTCCTAATCTCTTTCCTCTGCTAATACATTTCCTCTGATAATTTAGACCATATATCTTGCATGTGCACAATCACTTGCTCATTGTCTCCCCAGCTAGGATGTGAGTTCCTTGAAGGTAGGGACCCTATCTTTGCTTTCTTTGTATCCCCAACACTTAACATAGGTCCTGGTACATGGTTGGTTGGTTGGTTATTGTCTTTTGTCTTTGAAGAAGACCAAAATGACATCACCATTGTAAAGTGAAATTTCAGAGCGGGGAGGAGCCAAGATGGTGGAGTAGAAAGATTCACATATGCTAGCTCCGAACCCACAGCCCATAAATTACCTATAAAAAGAACTCCCAACGGGTTCTGGAGCAGTGGAAGCTGCACAGCAACAGAGTGGAGGAGATTTCTGTTCCAGAGAGCCCTGAAAAACCGACCTCAAAGGTCCGCGCACACCGGACGCGGAGAGGAGCCCAGCCCTGCCTTGGCCGCGTGGCACCAAGAGGAGCAGATCTGAGCAGGCTCCAGGGACGGAATCTTCAGCGGCTGCAAAGGTCCCTCCACCCACAGTCACAGCAGGTCAGTGAGAGACCCTATCTGGCCAACCAAGAGGGGAGCAGGGTGTCTCCATAACTCAGGCCCCCTTGGGAGGAAGCAGTAGGGGCAGAGGCGGCCAGGAGGTCCTGGAGTCAACAGGAGCTCAGGTCCATTACTGAAGGTCTCCGCATAAACCCCCTGAGGGAACTGAGCCTGGGCTACGGCCCTGCCCCAACCTGAGAACCTGAACTTAATCTCTCACACTGAATAGCAGCCTCGCCCACCCCTGAAAGCCCTGAGGCTGGGGAGCAGCATTCGAATCTCAGACCCCAAGCACTCGTGAGGCGGGGGTGGAGAGGAATCTCAGAAGTCAAGTAACTGGCTGGGAAAATGCCCAGAAAAGAGAAAAAGAATGAGACCATAGAAGGTTACTTTCTTGGTGAACAGATGTTTCCTCCTTTCCTTTCTGATGAGGAAAAACAATGCTTACCATCAGGGAAAGACATAGAAGTCAAGGCCTCTGTATCCCAAACATCCGAAATAGATATCCAATGGGCTCAGGCCATGGAAGAGCTCAAAAAGGATTTTGAAAATCAAGTTAGACAGGTGGAGGAAAAACTGGGAAGAGAAATGAGAGAGATGCAAGAAAAGCATGAAAAATGGGTCAATACCTTGTTAAAGGAGACCCAAAAAAATGCTGAAGAAATTTCAGTGTCAGACTGTGGCTGATCAAACCAATACGAGCTCGGAATGCTCTACCACAGCTTGGGCACAGATAATCTATGTGAATATTTGGGGTGGATATCCAAAATTTGGGCATCCTGCATTTACTTTGTGCTGTCTCAATTCTGCTTTGCTCAGAGAGCACAGCACCTTTTCTGATGTGGGCATGCCATGCTGAGTGGTCCTGTGCCAGTGTCTCACATGTTGCACAGTCAAATCCAAAATTCTTGAGAGAGATCTTGAGAGTGTCCTTGTACTATTTATTCCGGCTACCATGTGATTGCCTGCCCCATGCAAGTTCTCCACAAAATAGTCTTTTTGGCAAGCATACATTTTGAATACATGCATTCAAACGTGGCCAGTCCATTGGAGTTGTGCTCTCTGAAGCATAGTTTGAATACTTGGCAGTTCAGCTCAAGCAAGGATTTCAGTGTCAGGGAACTTATCATGCCAGGTGATCCTCAGAATCTTCCTAAGACAGTTCAAATGGAAGTTTCCTGGCATGGCACTGGTAGACTGTCCATGTTTCACAGGCATACAACAATGAGGTCAGCACAACAGCTTTCAATTTGGTAGTCAGTCTAATACTGCTTCTCTCCCAAATCTCTCTTCAGAGCCTCCCAAACACTGAGCTAGCTCTGGCAATGTGTGCATCAACCCCATTGTCGATGTGTACATCCCTGGAAAGTACACTATCAAGGTAAGTGAACTTATCCACAGCATTCAGAACCTCTCCATTTGTTGTAACTGATGGTTCCATGTATGGATGGTGTGGTGGTGGCTGATGGAGCACCTGTGCTTTCTTGGTGTTGATTATTAGGCCAAAATTAGCACAGGCAGCATAGAATTGATCCATACTCTGTTGCATCTCAGCTTCAGAGGCTGCACTGAATGCACAATCATCTGCAAACAGAAAATCATGCACCAACACTCCCTCCACTTTGGTCTTGTCTTGTAGCCTTTTCAAATTGAAGAACTCACCATCAGTACAGTAGTTGACCTTGATGCTGTCTTCATTCTCATTGAAAGCATTTGTCAGCATGGCTGAAAACATCATACTAAAAAGCATGGCAGCAAGCACACAGCCCCGCTTCACCCTGCTGGTGACTGGGTAGGCACAAGAGCATTGTCCACTATCCAGAACCCGGGCAAATATGCCATCATGAAATTGACATGCAATACTGATGAACTTGTCTGCCAACAAAATTTTGACATAATTTTCCATAAACCCTCATAACTAACAGTGTCAAAGGCCTTGGTCAGATCTACAAACATTGTGTACAGACCTCTGCTCTGCTCCTGGCATTTCTCCTGGAGTTATTGGGCAGCAAACACCATATATCAACTGTTCCTTGGCCCTTTCTGAAGCCACACTGGCTCTCAGGTATATGCCCATCTTCCAGGTGAAGGATCAGCCTATTAAGGAGGACTCTAGCAAGAATTTTGCCAGCAGAGACTAAGAGAGAGATCCCCCTGTGGTTGTTTCAGGACAATCTATTCCCTTTACCCTTATAGCGATGGACGGTGGAGGCATCCTTGAACTCCTGGGGGATAACCTGGAAAATTTCAGTCAGCTTTTGTGTGAGCAATGGTCCCCCTACCTTGTAAATCTCAGCTGGAATAGAATCAGCACTAGGTGTTTTGCACATGAAGGGAGCCTAATGGCCCTGAAAACCTCTTCTTCAGTTGGAAGTTCAGCTAAGGAGGGATTGACTTCAACCAGAGGTAAATTGTCAATGACCTCAGTATCTCACTAGTTATATGGCTCTGGGAGTCTTTTAACTTTTCTGGCCTCTAGTTTCCTCATCTATAAAGGGGGAGTGGGGGCAGTGTAGTCTTAGTGACCTTTCCAAACGAGAAAAACCCAAGGCTACAAAATTGGTTCCAGCATCCTAGCATGAGATTGAATTCCTAGAGTTGTGAGTAGCAGGTTGACCCTGTGTGGTGCAGATAATGCAGAGTTCCACATTAGATAACTAGGTAAGCCTGCACTGGATTCCTTCCTCTTTTCTCCCCCTCTCCTATCCAAATCTTTTAGGTTTAGGTCTCATCCAAGTCTCAGAACCTAAGCAATTGTTATGAGAATTAAAATTGCCAAAAATATCATCAGAAACCCATGCCTAGCTGGCCAGCCTGAGGGTTGGTGGGGAGAGGGATGGGATGCTTATACTAATAACTAATTTTACATAGAATTTTATTTTTTTCAAAGTATTTTCTTACATTTTATTTGATTCTTAAAACAAATCTGCAGAATAGTACACATATTATACTCCACTTACACATAAGGAACTTGTGTGACATCCTTTACCACTCAAGGTCGTCAGTGCCAGAGCCTAGGCTAGCGTCCAAGTCCCTGTGACTCGGGTCACAGCATCATCTCAGGATGCTATCTGGATGTCATGGTGTAATGGAAGGAGCAAAGCAGTTGGAGTCTTGGGTTCATGTCTTTATTCTACCACTTATTAGTACGGGACTTGGGCAAATTCTTTAAACCTCAGTTTCCTCATCTGTAGAACAGGGATAAGAACACTTCTAGTATCTGCTTCATAAGGTTATCTAATCAAATCCTTCCCCTCATTTCCCATATTACTTTGTATTTAGATCTGGACCTTTATTTTGGAAAAAGTCCTCTACCAATGCATGTCATTGTACCCACTTACCTACTGTGTGTGTGTATTCATATAATTATATGCTTATGTCTGTACACTTTCTCACTTTCCAATAGAATGTCAATTCCGAGAACAGGGTCCGTTGAGCATTTTGTTGTATCCCGAGTGCCTAGCACATAATAGGCATCTAATAAATGTTTGCTGGTTGATTAGCAACTCTTTAGAGAGTCTTCTGGGACACTGAAAGGCTAAGGGATTTGCCTGAGATCACAAGCCAATATGTGACAGAGACAGAATCCAGAGCTTCCTAGATTCAAGGCCATCTCTCTATCACTACATTATTGCTTCTAGGTATATTTCCTATGGGGCAGGTAGTAGGTGACTTAGTGAACACAACATCAGGCCTGGAATTAGAAAAACTCATCTTCCTGAGCTTAAATCTTGCCTCAGACACTTACTAGCTGTGTGACCCTGGGAATGTCACATTCCCATTTGCCTCAGTTTCTTCAACTATAAAATAGGCTGGAGAAGGAAATAGCAAACTACTCTAGTGACTCTGCCAAGAAAATCCCAAATGGAGTCACAGAGAGTCAGAAACAACTGAAAAATGACTCAACAATGACGAAACTGTATTTTGTTTTACTTGCTTGTGTGCATGTCTACTCTCTGCGCCTTCTTCACCCCTACCCCCAATACGTACTCCTTGCGGGCAGGACTATTTTCTATTTTTCCTTTGTATCCCCAGCACCTTGTCCAGTGCACTTGGCACATAATGAATGCTTGCTGAATTGAATTAAATGATGTCCATGAAAATGCTTTGTAATTATAAGGAGTTATGTGTATAGCACATATCATTATTATTGTCATGGCCTTCTAGGTTATGGTACCTTGAGTGGGACCCCAGGGGATAGGAGCCACTCTTAACGGTCTTCCAATCCATCTGGAGGCTTCCATGCCTGCACATTTGATTTCCCTGGGTTGCTGTCTTGGAGCTTTCAGTTATCACTCTGCCTGTTGAAATGAGTAATTGACAAACTGTTATCTTAGAGAGCTTGTCAAATTCAGATTAGTTCCATCAGATCCTGATTAAATTTATGCTGAGCAAGGATGCTCTAGGCTTGTGCCTAATTTGGTGACAATCCTTTCTTTTTTTTTGCTCTCTTCCTGACTTAGAAAAAGGCTAACCATGGAGTGACTCTTTCTTTATTGTTCTGTCTTTTCATGTGCAAAAAACATCCTAGTCCTGACTCACTTTGTCTAGAGGTGATTGGGAAGGATATGTAGATTTATAAAGTATCAGAACTAGAATGGACCTTGGAATTTAAATCACATGAATTTCTCAAGGTCATTGCCATATAATTCAGAGCTGGAAAAGATTTAAGACATCATCTAGTCCAACTCTATCCTTACCCTTACCCTCCATCTAGTTTTACAGGTCAGGAAACAGAGACCCAGAAAAGTGACAGACAATTGGTTGAAGAAGAGCTGGAGTCAGGGCTCCTAATGCCCAGTACAGTGTTCTTCTTACTATATACAGTCTCACAGCTCCTTGGTGGGCTTGGTGGGCACTGTTTCACAAATGCTAGTACATTGACCAGTCACACTAACCTGTCTGCATTCTCTCACTTGGATTGTCTTATGGCCACTAGTACACTTTTCAAAAGACATCTGGCTACAGCCAGGGCTGCTTCCTATAAAAGGATGCTTCAATAGATTTGTGATTTCATCAATAATAGCTAACATTTATATACTGCTTTAAGAGTCGCAGAGTTCATTTGACCCTCATTAAGATATTCCTTCCAGCAAAACAGATAACAACCTATAGATCCCTGTGCATCTGCCTCCTGTAAATGCTCCATAGGGGATCCACACTGAGCTTCAGGGACCTTCCCTGTTGTTTGTCCTTATTTTCAGAGAAAACAAGTGATGTCTTAACTTGTGAGCAAATTAGATATAAGTAAGCACTGGTGATGGCCCATGATGCAGTGGTTGACCTTGGTGTCTTCAATATCTGACTAGTCTTTAAGCACTCCACAGTGCCTGCTTCTGCTACCTGTGTGACCACTGGAACGAAATGTTCTCATCTGCCCATTCTGCCGGGTGATGTCTCCATGTGCTTGGGAGCTATGAGTTTGAAGTCTGTCAGTTACCCTCAGCTTATCTGCTGAGACAATTTACCAGGTTATTGCTGTTTGGCATGCTGTAGTTTCTTAGAGTCATAGGTGAAAGATAGATACCAAAGGTAGATGAGCAGCCCTGAAAAAGACCCAGTAAGCCCTCACACCACAGGTACTAATCCTCCTTGGACACTCCACTTTTCTCTAGATGTCAAATGAAATCTTGGGGTAAACCTGGGCTGTCCATTGATTATCCCTCACTCCTTTGGCCCATTTCTGGCTCTTGGTCATAGCTCTCTCTTCTAATATCTTTAAACCACTTCTGCTGCACAATTCTTGGTTGGAAATATATTGGAGTCACTCACGACTGCCGAATCTTGCCATTGAAAATGTCCCTAGGTTACATACAAGAGTGGTCATCCCTTAGTCTCTTCTCCCTCCCCATTCAACAGAATCTAGCCTAGTGAATAGTTACAGCTCTGGGAAGACATCAGAGAATGGATCAGACGATGGCAATAGTGGTGGCAGTAGCAGCTGTAGCCTTCTTTGACCTTAAATCTAGAGCAAACATTCTTAACCTATGGTTCACAGATAGATTCCCAAGTCTCTGTGAACTTGGATGGGAAAAAATATCATCTTTATTTTCACTAACCTCTAGCCAAAAACTTTATCATTTCCTTCCATTATTTCAAAACACAGTTTTGAGAGATTTGAAGGCCTCGCCACACTGCCAAAAGGGTCCATGAGGCAAAAAAGGTAAAAACCCTCGATCTACGTCAAGAAAGGACTTCAGAGGCCATCTCCTCTAAACTACTCATTGAATAGATGGGGAAACTGAGGCCCAGACTGGTTAAATGATTTGCTATTGCAATTGTAGAACTTTCTAATGTCTATTAGTGATAGATCTTGTCCTCCCTAGGCATTGGTGCAGGGTCCCAAAGGCGCAGAGAGTTTAATGTTGTGTCTTACAGTGCCCTTACTGCCCCACAGAAAAGCCAGTGGTAATGATGGGACCTTCACTGAGACTTCCATTTTCAACTCAAGCTCTTGGCTAGTCTAACTGGGGAGAAGGCATGGGGAAGAAAGCGACTGCCCCTTCTACAAATTACCTAGGGTGAGAGATAAGGAGAGGAGGGGGAATAGGGACTGCTATGGCATCCTCTTTTAGTCCCAAACTGAGGAGCCTCTGCTTCCTTAGGTGCTGTGCATCCCCACCAGAATGAAGGATCAACAGAAAGAATAAGGAGCTGTCATGGCTTCTGCAAAGACCTAGATATCCCAAGAGTCCTGGGGGAGAGATGAGGAGGGACAGAGAGCTAAATTCCACCAGGATTAGGGGTAGGGGAATCAGTGGAAATAGTGCTAGAACCAGAACTTTGGTTCAAATCCCCAGCTATTCTACTGCTGTTTTATAACCTTAGGCAAATCTCAGCTTCCCTGGAGCCCAATTACATCATTGGTAAATGAAGGGTTGGATGAGGTGACCTCCAAAGTTCAGCTTTGATCTAAATCTACAATCTTATGGCCAGAAAGGGCTATTATTGCTTTACTCTCATCATCATCTGGAATTTCCCCTGACTGTCCTTCCCAAAGCTATAACTAAGAATTCTATTACCAGAGTAAATTCAGTTAAATGAAAACGAAGGGAAGACCAAGATATGACCATGCCTATATATGACTGGAGGAAACTAGAAATCAGAGGAGTTGAGGAGGTAGAGGATTGATATTCCATGGGTCTAAAAGGAGACAAGGTAGACATAAAGGGTGACACTGTAAGCAAATTAGGGGAGCAAGGAATAGTTTATCTGTCAGGTCTATGGAGAATGGAAGAATTTGTGGTCAACAAGAGCTAGAGAACATCATAAAATGCAAAATGGATAATTTTTTGCAAAAAAAAGTTTTTGCACAACTAAAACCAATGCAATCAAGACAAGAAGGGAAGCAGAAAGCTAGGAAATGATTTTTATGATCATTGTCTCTGATAAAGGCCTCATTTCTAAAATATACAGGGAACTGAGCCCAATTTATAAGAACACAAGTCATTCCCCAATTGATAAATGGTCAAAGGATATGAACAGGCAGTTTTCAGAGGAAGAAATTAAAGCTATCTATAGTCATATGAAACAATGCTCTAAATCATTGTTGATTAGAGAAATGCAAATTAAAACAATTCTGAGGTACCACATCATACCTATCAGATTAGCTAACATGACAAAACAAGAAAATGATAAATGTTGGAAAAGATGTGGGAAAACTGGAATACTAATGTATTGTCTGTGGAGCTGTGAACCGATCCAATGATTCTGGAGAGCAATCTGGAACTATGCCCAAAACTCTATAAAACTCTACATACTTTTTGACTCAGAAATACCAAAGAGATCAGAAAAATAGGAAAAGGACCCACATATACAAAAATATTTGTAGCAGCTCTTTTTGTGGTGGTCAAGAATTAGAAATTAAGGAGGATGCCCATCAACTGGGGAATGGCTGAACAAGTTGTGGCATATGAATGTAATGGAATATGACTTTCATAAGAAATGATGAACAGGTAGAATTCAGAAAAACCTGGAAAGACTTACATGAACTGATGCTGAGTGAAGTAAGCAGAACCAGAAGAACTTTGTATTACAGTAACAGCAACACTGTACAATGACCAACTTTGGTAGACAACTCTTCTCAGCAATACAATGATCTAGGAAAATTCCAAAAGACTCATGATAGAAAATACTACCCACATCCAGAGAAAGAAGTGGAGTCTGAATGCAGATGGAAGTATACCATTTTTTTTGTTTCTTCTTTTTCATGGTTTTTCCCTTTGGTTCTAATTCTTCTTTACAATATGACTAATGTGGAAATAGGTTTAAAATGATTGCACATGTATAGCCTATATCAGATTGCACACCATCTTGAGGAGGGGGAGCAGAGAGAGGAGAAGAAAATTTAGAACTCAAAATCTTATAGAAGTCTAAAAACAAATAAATACATTTTTAAAAAAGAAAATGAGGATTGTTGGTGGAGCTGTGAGATCATCCAACCCTTCTGGAGAACGGTTTGGAACTATGCCCAAAGGGCTACAAAAATGTGCATACCCTTTGACCCAGAAATATCGCTACTAGGACTGTATCTCCAAGAGATTATAAAAACGGGAAAGGGTCCCACATGTACAAAAATATTTATAGCAGCACTCTGTGGTAGCCAAAAACTGGAAGTCAAGGGGATGCCCATCAATTGGGGAATGGCTGAATAAATTATGGTATATGAATGTAATGGAGTACTATTGTGCCATAAGAAATGATGAACAAGAAGACTTCAGGGAGGCCTGGAAGGACTTATATGACCTGATGCTGAGCGAAAGGAGCAGAACCAGGAGAACTTGGTGCACAGCAACGACCACAGTGTGCGAGAGTTTTTTCTGGTAGACTTGGAACTTTGTAATAACACAAGAACTTAACTGAGAAAAAAAAAAAATCCTAATGTTGGTCTTCTAAGGCAAAATGCCTTCCACACTCAGAGAAAGAAATATGGAAGTCATTCGCAGAATGTAGCAGATCTTGTTTGTGTGTGGGTGGGTTTCAGTGTATTATGTTTTGATTTGTTATACGATTTCTTCTATTTATTTTAGTTAGACTACACAGCATAACTATAGTGGAAATGTGCTCAATAGGAAAGTATATGTAGAACCTATACAGAATTGTATGCCGTCACAGGGAGGGAGGGGGGTATTGGGGGAAGGGTGGGGGGGATAAAATCTTAACTTTAAGGAAATGATTGTAAAACATTAAAAAAAAATTAAAATTAAAAAAAAAAAGAAATGAGGGGGAAGGATTAGAAGTCCTCTGAGTTTCTTGGCAGCTTCTGGAGCTATAAAAACAAAAACAAAACAAAAAAAAAAGAAAATGAGGGAGCCAAGAATTGGGATAAAGAATTCTATGAACAAGATGTTGAGTATGTAGGAGATAATAGAATGTGATCCATAGATCAATAGATGCAAGTAATAAGGACCTAAACAGAACTATGGCATTTAACACGTTCAAGAGACATAATTTCTGAATAATGTCATTTTATTAACAATGCTAGCATTTTAATAAAATAGGTCAGTGGCACTCTCAAATGCCAAAGATCCTCATGGCAGTGGGCCTCAAGGCTTATATGGCCTTGGAAAAGAGGGTGTTCCAGAGAGTGACTATCAACTCTGATTGGTTAACCAGCAATGAGAGAATGAATATTACAATGAGGGGCTGGACCTATTTAATGAACTTTGATTATGCCATTTACTTCTAAATTACTGTAGCCTTGGACAATCTAAACAAAGAATTTATCTTTTTCCTCCCAAGTCTGAGCAGAAGACAATGGGCTAGGAGTTTCACCTTAGATTAGAAGTCTGATCTGGTTGGATGGAGAAACAATGTTAATCATATATTCTATCAGCCCTGTCCTTGAGAGATGGGCAGCTAGGTGGTGCAGTGGATAGAGCACCAGTGCAGGAGTCAGGAGGACCTGAGTTCAAATCTTACCTCAGACACTTGACACTCACTAACTGTGTGACCTTGGGTAAGTCACTTAACCTCCATTGCCTCATCCTGGGTCATCTCCAGTCATCCTGATGAATATCTGGTCACTGGATTCAGATGGCTCTAGAGGAGAAGTGAGGCTGGTGACCTGCACAGCCCTCCCTCACTCAAAACAAAGTCAAGTGCAAGTCATGTCATCATTTCTCTGATGGCCTGGTCTTCTTCGCAACGAAGAACAAACACAGACACCTTGAGAGATTGAACAAGAATATAGCACAGGGAAAAAAAGCTGGGGTCTCCCCAATTCTAATAATTGGCTATTAATATGAGAGAGAAATAATCATTTCTCTCAGGACAAAGGGAATTTTAAAAGTGAGGTATTTGTTGAGCAATGGCAGCACAGGATGGAGTTGAAAGTATTGGTGGCAAGCAAGGGAGAGGTTGGTTTATCCTCTTGAGCCCTGTGCATGCCAGGGATGTAAGAAGAAGGAGTTGCCAGTCTTAAAGGTTACGTCAGGGGAAAGCTATGTTTCTATGAGCCTTAGAAGCCAGAGGGAATAAGAGGAAAAGATCTAATGAAGCGCAGAGAAAGGTAGAGTGGAGAGAGTTGATGGGTGATGAGGGAAAGGCAACAGGAGAAAGGGATTTCCACTTAGATTCAGAAGTTCCTTCTGAATCATAGGAATTTGAAGAGCAAGAGGCAGAAAGGGCCACCGTCCTTGGGGAGTGGTATAAAGGAAGCTCTGATTAGAAGTGTATCCAAGTGCCTCTGTAGATCCTGTCTCTGAGGTGGGACCCATATAGTTGATTATAGTAGGACAAGGGTGGGGGTAGGGTGGATTACTTGTTTAATGGAAACAGCAACTCATCATGTTAGTGACAAACATTTCTTGAATGCTTCCTCTTGCAGCTAACCATACTCAATAATAGGAAGAGATATGGCTTCTGCCTTCATAGACTCGGAAACTGGGAGATGGCAGCAGGTTTGATTCTGCCTTCGCTGTTGATCCCTCTGCCAATCCTAGATGCTTCACTGATGGTCACGTATTGATTCTGGGCATCCCAGGTGCAGCAGTTCTCCAGGGATGAGAACAGTCCATTCAGGGGGGAATTCAGGCAGATTCAATGGAAGAGGGGCATCATGAGCTTGAAACCTAGAGCATGTGTCCCCTGAGGCCACAGTGGGAAACAGGCTGTTCAGGTAGGCTAGTGTTTTACTGCGTTAGGAAGAAAGCTGGGTCCCTGGATGCTGAATCCTAGGCTAGAGTTCCCATCACCCATAAATGTTCATGTTCTGTTCTCTCTCGCTGTTTCCTTATTCATACCCAGGGCTGGGACACAGAGCAAAGAGAGAAAAGAAAGAGGGACTCAGGAGAAAACAGGAGAGTGTTAATAGAGTTCATGTACCAAAAGTCCAAGAAGCAGCAAAAGCCCTTGAAACAGGTAGTGAACCCCAGCAGTCATGAAACTTCATACCTTCTCCTTCAAACATTCTACGTCTAGGATTATTATCATTGTTCCACTGGTTCTTTGTGACCCCATTTGGGTTTTCTTGGCAAAGTTACTGCAGTATTTGCCATTTCTTTCTCCTAATATTATAGATGAGGAAACTGAGGCAAACAGAATTAAATGACTTGCCCAGGGTCACATTGCTAGTAAGTGTCTAAGGCTGGATTTGAACTCAGGAAGGTGAGGCTTCATTGTATCATGTGACAATGCTGATCAGACTTTTCTTTAGCTACTGCCATCTCTTCTATATAAGAGGAAGAAGATTATCTTAAATCCAATGTGATTTGCTTCTTAAGATATTGAAGGCTTTCTCCCTACCCCCACCCCCAAGAAAACAAGACAGAAAAAAATGAGTAAAAATCCCATGACTAATAAATGAGTGAGTCCAAGGAAAATTACCTTGGAAAAGAGATTTGGGCAATATAAAAGAAAGAAGCAACAAAACAAAGATAGATTTCTGAGTTGATTCTGCAACTGAAGTGATGGAAAAAATAAGGAAGAGATAAAATACATAGGATTGTAAACACATCGTCTTTGTTTTATGGGGTATTTTAGTGCTTTTAGAGATCCTAAGCTGTTCTTTGGAACATAAATCCATCTTTTTAACACCCAGCAATACTGTATGGCTACAAATTATGGAGCACCCAAATCACCCAAGAATAAAATAGTGAGTCACCCAGGTGGCAATGGAGAGACAAATGGTGAGTGTCAGTAAGCTGTAGTATTATTACCAATGATAATGTGCATATAAGTAATGGCATAACACATCAACCAAGAAAGTGTAATCAGAAGAGGAGGTGGGTCAGTCTTATAGCCAGAACAAAAGAGAACAGATAGTCTGAGTGTTGTATTAGTATGCCTGGCATTTTTAAAAGACCTAGAAGGAGTCTTTAGCAGATGGCAGAATAGAAGGGATAGGAAGCCATGAATGGGTTGCAGTCTACACTGTTAGTGGAAGTACCCACATAGATGAAATCACAGCTCGTTTAAAGTTATGAACACACTAAAGGAATGTAAAATTTTAACTCGATTTTAAAAAACCAAATAAGATGTTAATGAACTTACAAAAGTGAGAATCAACACAGGAGAGTTTAAAATATCCAAGAAGTTAGAAGGTGAATAGTTTAGTAAATATCAATGGATGAGGGCTATAAAAATCAATGAAAAGTCTAGATTATCTCATAATTCACAAACAATTAATGACAATTAAAGATAAATAATCACCTTAGAAGACAAAATGAAGGTAAAATAATAGCTTTAGAACTTGAGATTAGTAGGTTACCTGGGAACCCAAATAAGAGAGAAAAATAAGAAGAAAAAAAACAGAATATCCGCTGTTTCTCCAATGAGGAAATCTCTTTTACCCTCACTCAGCAACTTCTGCAACTCAGAGTCTTAAAGAGGTACCTGGAGGACTGAGACCTGGCTAAGGTCACATAGCCAGTATATGTCAGAGGAAGAATTTTGACTCAATTGTATCTTACTTTAAAGGTCCTTTTATTCACTACCCAATGCTGTCTCTTTATATTAGAAGAAATTGAAAAAAATTTCCTAGACCTGCTAACAATAATTCCACAAATAGAAAAAATTCACAGCATTTCAGGATGAAGAAATATCAAAGTCAAAGTTTTTAAGATACACACTTCTCAAATTTCAAAACAGTAAAGACCATGAAAGAATTCCTAACGAATCAAGAAAAAAATGCAATAAAATATTGATTTGCTTTTCCCCAGCTTTCAGTGATACCGTAAGAAAAAAGACAACATTGATTAGCTTAACAGATTAGTATATCAGAAGAAAGTCACAGACTACTTATATTAACGAATATAGTTGATATTAATGAAGACAGATGAAAATACTGAAATACTAGATCAGTATAGCAAGTATGTGGTGCTATGGGAGTGTATAGCTAGCTTCTCTTAAGATGCTGAGTAGGACCAGGGTTTATACTGACTGACGATCATCTCCTGGGTATGACTTCTGTCTTACTTTCTTCAGGCTCCTACATGACCTAGGATATGTATGTCAATCAGTCTCTCTACTTAGGCTCCTACCTACTGATTTAAATTACCTTCTCCTCACAATTGTCAACTAGCATTTAGCACAGTGCCAGGCATATAGTCAGTACTTAATATGTGTTTGGTGACTTGTTTATAGTCTCTACCCAGGCATCTTTATCTAAGTGGCAGTGATAAGCTCAAAGGAGGCCAAGGTCTCCTCCTACCTAAATGTCAGGAGACATGAAATGAAAGGGTGGAATTATTTCTCAAAGATTCAGTGTTTTCCAAAGAGATTCAGGTTTCCATTAATGTAAGATGAAAAGTGTGAAAGACAGTAGCCAAATAGGGGCAAAGGAATAGCAAGAAGGGTGGGGAGAGGGAAGGGTGTTCTTTCATCTGAGAGGATGACACAAAATTCTTGATTTTAGAAGAGCAGGAGGTACAATCTGCCAGCCATGACTACCAAGGTACTACTTGGTTGGGGACTCTATCTTTCAAGGACCTGTGATAATGGTGGGTGGTATGTATACTGTGGCTTTTATTGTGGCTTTTGCAAATCAATCTTACATTATCATTTTGTTGAAAGTATAATGATAATTTCTAAAAGGAAATTATATTGGAGATTTCTGCAATAGGATTATAGCTTCTCTCCCCAAACACCAAGGAGCTGGATAGTGATCAAGAGAGTTTCCAACTTTATTTAGGTTCTCAAGGACTGAACTGGATTTTCATGGCAGCAGCTCAGTAGTTGTATTCTAAGATGGCAAGGGATGAGGTTTGCTAATATAACACACTCCATGAGTAAACACACTTGACTTGGTTCTGTGTTGGGTCAAGTAATTGAGTCCCTGGTCTTTTGAGCATTCGGGCCGGTGTCTCAGTTCCTAGTTAGCAGCAGCACTAGGACGTTACTTAAGGTTTTAGTCTTTCCAGCTCCAAAAATGTATTTAGTTAATAAAGTAACTATATTTTAAAGATACCAAATAAACAATGCACTCAACTGAGTTGTGTTCTCTATCTCCAGATGTGTATCTTATTATCATTTCCAAAGATACAGAGAAAAGGGTGGGAAAAAGAGTGGAATTGAACTTTTCACTTGAATAAAATGACATTTTGGGATAGGTAGCACCTTTACATGCATATGGACATTCATGTGAATGTTTAGATTTGATTTTTTTTCATGTTTTGGTCAACTTTTAGAAATATTTCTAGTAGGAAAGACTAATATCTTTCCAAGTCTAGAGTTTAATGTATGAAAAATTGTTATGATGTGGGGAATTCTCTTTTTTTTGTCTCACAACGAAAAAGGGGAAGTGAAAACATAAATTACCAAAAATTAGAAATGAAAAAAATTAAGAAATTATAACAAATACGAAATCAATTAAATATATCATCAGAAAATATTACATATGCCCACACACTTATTTGGAAATTCAAGTGAAATGGATGACTATTTTTTGAAAAAATGTAAATTGCTCAGTTGTACCAATAAGACAAACTTTGATAAGTAAATTTCAAAAGAAGAAATGAGGCACATCATCAAAAAATTAGGCTAGAAGAGTTTATTATAAATATTTTCAGAACTTCAAAGAACAAATGATTCCTCTACTACTATGTCATAGATTATTTGTAAATATAGGACAAAGATGGACTAACACCCAACTTTTTGTAAGGCAAGTGTAATCTTTTACCTAAAACATGGTAATATTAAAAAAGAAAGTCATAGACAACTTATATTAATGCATATAGATGAAAAATACTAACAATATTAGCTAAGTAAAAGATTTAAGCACTTTTGGAAACTATGATTAAATAAAATGTTTATCCTACCAGGACTCCAATAATGGTTCAACATTAGTATAGTGCCTCACTTAAGGCCATTCCTCCAACCTTTACTTTCACCCATGAGTTGAGCTTCCCAAACAAGACTACTGCTACTCAAAGTCCTGGGGTAATCCTTAGGCTTTATAATACTTTCACTCATGAGCTCCCATGAATGTGCTTCCAATTAGTGCCATTCAAGTAGATCGTAACTCCTTATCAGCAAAGGGTATTATCTAAGGTAGTATAGGAAAGAAGAGAGAGAAAAGATGAGAGAAAAATTGAAAAAAAATACATTTATGAAACACAGAACCATCTACATAATGGAGAAATATTTGAAGTATTCCCACTAAAAAGGTAAAAAAAATAAGTATCCATGCTAATTACTTCTCTTTAACATAATATTGGAAGTGCTAGCAACTGCATGTCTTATTTAGAAAATTCTTCACATTTAATAACAAAAATTAAGAATTAATTAATTAATGATTCTAGCAAGATGACAGTGTCGAAGACAAATCTGCAATGATACTTTGCCTTCCTATATCCTATTAGTGAAAAACAAGAAAACACTATAAAAATAAATGCTATCTAATTATGGCAAAGAAACCTTCTCTAGGTATCTTGAAATTAACTCATCTACATACATTACTTAGAACCAAAGTGCAAAATCATACTTAGAAAGAGAAGCTGATAAACACAATTGGCAGAATTTTATAATCACATATATGTCAACATCCAGTTGTGTTTCCAGAGGTCCTATTATGAATGTAATAACCACATAGTAACAATAACAATATTCCCCAAATTAATTTTATTGATTTAATGCAGTATCAAAAAGTGGTTTAATTTTTTTTTAACAGGTTCACATAGGACTTCCAGACAAGATGGCTTTTGGAAATGGAGGCAAACTGCCCACCTGCCATATTCCCACTCCAGTAAAACTGAAGTTCACACAAGACTAAATAATGACCAGTGAGAAACTCCAAAAAGTCCAAAAGACCAAAAAGTCTTCTACTCCAAAACTGCTGAAGAAGTCACCCATAAACTCAAAGGCAATAGGAAAGGTGCCCCACAGCAAAGACAGTGCCAGTACAGAGTACAATCTCTGCATGACCACAGATGGGTAAGGAACATATAGAACCAGTGTTTCCTGAAGTCAAGGGATTCCCTGAAAAAGTAATCAAAGACCAGAAAGGAAATCCTAGGTAGCAGCAGTGAGCAGCAACCAATATGGTGCTGCAATACTAAGACTAGAACAGACCAGACCTTACCTAAAGTAAGTAGAAACCCTTGAACCATCACCCTCAAACTCAAAGATTAGGGGAGAAGGAGGATGAGACTAATGCCAGAAGGTGGATATCAACACAAGAAATAAGGTGATTTAGCACAAGATAAGCAGGATTAACTACTCAACCCAAAAGAACAGAAGGAAAAAGAGCGAGATGAATAAATCGGAGGAAAGATAACTAGTATCAACAATTGTTGCAAATCTAAAAAGAACCAAAAGGAAAGAGTAATTCCATTTTAGAAATGCACTCAAAAAGATATGGATTTTTCATAAGGACTACATGATTTCTTAGAAGAAATGATAGAAGAGATAAAAGAAATAAAAGCTCTGAAAGAAAGAATTGGAGAAAGGATAAGTATTCCAGAAGAGAAAGTGGTAAGCTTTACTCCAGAAATGGAATCCCTTAAAATTAGAAAAAACAAACAAAAATCAATAACTCCATGAGACAACAAGAAATATTATAATACAAAAGATTGAAAAAACAAAGGAAAAAGGGGGAAATGGAAGAAAATATCTGACATAAAAACCAACAGACCTGGAAAACAGATCAAGGAGAAAATTTAAGGATTGTTAGACTTCCCTGAAAATGACTATTTAAAAACAAATAAATCCTGGACAGTATATTTCAAGAAACCACAAGAAAAACTACTGAGATCTATTAGAACAAGAGGGCAAATTAAAGTAGAAAGAATCTATTAGTTACCTCCTAAAAGAATCCCAAAAGAAAGAGTCTTTGGAATGTTATACCAAATCCGAAAACTTACATGTCAAAGAAAAAAATACTACAAGCAATTAGAAAGAGATTCAGATACCAAAGAACTACAATCAGGATCACACTAGACCTGACAGCTCCTCCTAAAAAACAGAGTAGATCTTAGAATATTCTGAAAGGCAAAAAATACAAGCCTACAACTAAGAATAACTTACTTTGCTGAATAGAATCCTACAGGGGGAAAATTGAGCCTTTCATGGACTAGAGCACTTTCAAGCATTTTTGATAAGAAAAGAGAAGGAATTCCAAACACAAGAACATAGAGAAACCTAAAAAGTTATATTTATTTAAGCAATTAGGAGGACATACATGATGATATAGTGCTAACATTCTAATGGAGAAGAAACCAAGTGTTCCTTCAGAAGCTCCATATTTTCAAAATATATTGAGGGAGTTAATTAAACAAGAAAAACAGGGGTTTGGGGGGTAGATTGATTCTCTCCAGAGGATTTTGAGAGTGGAAAGAGAAGGGAAGAAAAAAGGAGTAATACAGTACAGCAAAAAGGAGAAAGAAGGCGGTGGGGATTTGCTATTGCTAATAATTCTCATAACTGGGATTTTTGAGAGGAAGGAGTAAGAGAAATGGACATTGAATGACTTGCTTTCTTATGAAATAAACCAAAAAACCACATAACCCAACACAAGCACAATTTGGCTTAGAAATACATCTAACCCAGAAAAATAAGCAGGATTGGACATGGGAGCAGGTTAGGAGAGAGGATAATACTAGGAAAGGAACAGTCATAAGAAAGAAAAAATCTTCTTGATCCTAAAGGAGGGAAGGGGCTTGATAAAAAAGGGAGAAGGGGGAGGAATGAGAATCTAAGAAGGTGCCTTAGATGACCCTTAGACAATTAGAAGGTGGTTGATTGAACTGTGATGTATAATGAGACATTATGAAAGGGACTATTTCAGACAATTCTGAATAGGATGAAGGGGGTGAAGAGAGCAGAACCAGAACCATTTATTCAAACATGGTCCCCACCCACCTAGCACAGAGTGATTGTAATTACTAAATAGTAATTGTTTCTCTTTCACTCAAGAACCCTGAGGGTCTTCCCCTCCCAGTTTGATTTTTTTTTATTAAAAGGGCCATCCCTAGAGTAACTACTTAAAGAAGCCTATCATTGAATAGGTATATTTCACTCAAAGACAGAATGTGGTAAGACCTTAGCCTGAAAGGGCCAAGGTCTCACGTTGCATCCTGGCCCATCTCCAGCCGTCCTGATGAATATCTGGCCACTGGATCCAGATGGCTCTGGAGGAGAAGGTGAAGTTGATGACCTTGCACAGCCCTCCCTCACTCAAATTAAAGTCAACTGCAAGGACAAAAACAATATTGTAAAAAGACAAAATCAACTTTGAAATATTCAAGAACTCTAATCAACGCAATGTGCAACTGTGTTTCCAGAGAACCCATTATGAAATATGTTCTCCCATTTCCTATCAAAGAGGTGATGGATAGGAGGAGTAAAAAGAGATCTACATTTTGGACAAGGCTTATTTATTATAAGAGGTATTTTCTTCTTAGGTTTTGGGAGAAAGGGTTATAGATATGGGTGCAAAAACGGGTTGCTGAACTTTTTGTAAAATGCACGTAAGAGAACAAAAGAAAATTCAGAAGAAAACATCCAAGCAGGATAAATTTGAAAGTAATATGTGGAATTTATTATATATCTTTAAAAAAAAAATCATTAAGAAATGAAAATTCATGGTTTCACATAGAATTCTCTTTTTCATCGGCTGCTGTATGTATCAAAATGTTCTTCCTGGGTGGTTGAGAATTTTCTTTTAAAAAATTAGAACTAGATAGGATCATAATGGAATTTATGTGGAAAAAGACAAAAATCAAGAGTTAATTTTTTAAAAAGATGAAAATGAACTTACCCCTCCAGACTTTAAAACATATAACAAAAAAAATATTCTTATTAAAAACTCTCTAGTACTGGGCAAACTGTTGAAAAAGAGCACTGGACTAGAAAAGAAATTACAGAAACAGAGCTAAATTCATCCTAAATATTAGAATTTCATAAAACTGTAGACAATGAAAACTGGCTAAAGGATTTATTATTTAGTAAATGTTAGGATAGCTGACTAGGAATATGATGAAAAATAAATATCATCATTTCATATTTCAGTAATTTCTAGCACCAGAGATAATTAAACATAAATGGATCATTAAAGAAAAGAAGAATATATATTTTCCCATTTGCAAAAAGGCAGTAACATTTAAACTCTTAAACAAATAGAAAAGAATTATGGAGGATACAAGAGATTAATTTTATTATATAAAAAAGAAACAAAAACAAGATAATCAAGATAAAAGGAAAATATTGGCAAAATATTCACAGTAGTTATAATAAACAAAATTTAAGATTTATAATTTATAGAAACAAAAATATTTAAAAGCAATTTATAATGATCAAAAGAAATACAGAAGCAATTTACAAAGAATGATACATACATTGTAAACAAAATCATTTGAAAAAATACACTCTATCTCAGTAATAATGAGGAATACAATTGCATCAGATAATCAGGAGAGTTGCATACTTTTCTCCTTCCCCTAACCCCCATCTGTTGAATTGGGACACATTCACTCTGAATCAGTTGTTCCTCCTTCATTTTCAAAGAGGATCAATAACATCATAGGGTGATGTCTTGACTCGTTCAAGAACTGGATTTAAGTAAGGCAAAGTTGTACAAAGTTGTCAGCCTCTCTCTTCCTGAGTCGTCAAAGTCCCAGTGGCAAGACAAAAGTAGAGATGACTCTTATGGCCCCATCTTTGATGTCTGACCAAGCTCTGAGCACTCCACAAGTGCCTTCCTTAGCCGCCTTTATAGCTGTTTGAACAAATTGTTCCTGTCCATCCATTATGCTGGGGGACGTCTTCACATACTTGGGGTAGACGATTCCCAACTCACAGGCATGTTTGGGGCTTGTTGGGTCCCCTAAACTTGGTTTAGCCCATATGCCAAGATGGTTTTAATAGAGTGTGGCCATTGTGCATGCTACAGCTCTTTGGAGCCACAGGTAAGAGTTGAGTGCTGTTCCAGGTGGACACCAAAGATGGATGAGCAGCCCTGAAAATGGCTCAGCAAGACCTTACAAATGTAGGCAGTGTCAATGTCATTTCTGTTGTCTATTTTCTATTTTTGATAGTCACTTCAATAGGTCAGGATCATATATTTCAATTTTACACCATATATTTTCTTCATAACTCTCACTTAAAAAAATTAATTCTATTCATAGTGAAGAATAAAATAACTTGCTGCAGTGATGACCCAGTTGAGGCTGGACAACATGAATTTGTAATGTGCTGTATACTGACTGATGACTCTTCTATTTACCATGAGCTGACTGGGTTCATTCCAAATTCACATTATCCATTTCACTAATTATGAGAGCCCTGTCTAGCTCTCCATAAAAACTCCTGTAAACTTTCTCTTTCTTGCTCATATCCCTTCCCCATTTTCTTCTCCCTACTCTCCCCCAACTGAAGACCTTACTTCCTAATTTATTGAAAAAAATCAGACTGTTTGATATGTGCTTCTCTTTTTTCTTAGGAGGCAGCTAGATGGCTCGATGGATAGAGCGCTGGGTCTGGGGTCATGAAGACCTGAGTACAAATTTGCCCTCAGATACTTGCTAGTTTGACTATGAGGTGGCTCAGTAGAGTGCTGGGTTTGGAATTAGGAAGACTTGAATTCAAATTTTGCCTCAGGTACCTACTAGCTGTGTGGCCCTGGGCAAGTCACTTATCCAAAGTTTGCCTTAATCCCCTGAAGGAGGAATTGGCAAACCACTCCAGTATCTTTGCCAACAAAACTCCATGGACAACGGTCCTTGGGGGTCATCAAGAGTCTCACAAAACTAAACAACAAAATAGCTCTTTTCTCCCATGCTCCTCATCTCAAAAACACTTGACAACCTCTCCTATTCTCTCTTTCTTTCCCCCAGTCTAATAAAATAGTGGGCCTTCTGACTGTCAAGGCCAACTCCTACAAAGGCACTTTATCTTCTGGATGATGAAGCCATGTCTGGAGGGTCATTCAGAGGATGACATGGGTATGAATGAGTGCATGTGACAGTCCCTTGCTGAAGAACACAGTCAACCTGAAGCTCCTGGCTGGTTCTCTTGGTTCCCTTTCCTGGGAGCTAAGTTGAAGAGCACTTGGCAAATGAACAGGAAGAACTGCCCATTCAGTAGACTTTAAAAGGAAAATTTACTTGGACTCTCACTGATTGTCTTCTCTTTTGAGTATTTTGTCTAGGACTGTCAGCTGTTTCTTGGACTTGCCACAAAGTAGGGAAGGGAATCACTCTCAGAGGCTGAAGCTGGTTGGGACCTTTAAGACCATTTTCATCCCAATTCCCTTATTCTTCAGATGAAAACTGAGAGGTGGAGAAGGTCACATGCAGAGGGAGAGGAGGGAGCCAGGTGAAGAGACGTTTGTTCAGGCCTCCTTCTGCTACCTGAGGCTCACTTTGGAGGCAAGATGAGGACCACACTCTCAGAGCTCATCTCACATGTTTCCTCACCTAGAGCTCCTTCTGGGCTTTCCTGGCCTTTTCCTGGGCTTTTCCTGGTCTTCTGGCTGAGGCTTCTTGGGATGGGAGGCTTATCACCTCCCACTCTGGCACATTTTGCTCCAGTGTGGAGCCACGATTGGGTTTCCTTTGAATTGACCCTGTCCTTCAGTGCCATTCATCTTTCCTGGGAAGCCTTCACAGGCCCGAAGATGGCACCAGGTCTTTCCTTGATGGAGAAGTTGTGACTCCTGCAGCAGATGGACATCTAAGGAGCCTCCAGGAGCCTTTGGCCTCCTCTGGATGCTTGCCTCCCCATTGGTGTCTTTGCCAACAAGGACCTTCAGTTTTCAGAGCTGAGCACAGCCCTTTAGAAGTGACTGAGCTGGGCCCACTGGCCTTAGGCTAGCTGCAGTCTCATGGCCTTTAGCCTTTCTGTCCTGCCACCAAAAATATTTTTAAAATCCCACTTTCCCCAGTGAACATGAATTTCCCTTCTCACCTTGGACCCCACCTTGAGCGATGAAAAACCAAGCACTCCTGACAGAGGTGTCTAGGCTGCTGGGCTGGCCCACGGAGGCTTTGCTCGCAGTCTGGCCCCTCTGGCCTAAGACAGGGCACAGTCATCCCTGGGAATCACTGCCGGTCAGAAGGGGTTGATCTTCACAATGCTGTGTAGATGATACTCTCCTGGTACTGTTCTCTTCTCCCTGGATCGGGTCGGATTCTTCCCCCTTCCCTCTCAAACATCCTTTTTGTACTTTCTGGAAGCACAATGATGTTAGTACAAGGAATGACCTCATTTCCAGATCTTGGCACCTCAGGGTCCTTTCCTGCTCTCTGGACACTGGACTCCCTGCTGTGTTCTCATCAGTGCACTCCCCATCTTGTGGCAGTGCGATTTTCTAAGGCAGCTATTTTAATAGCCATTTATGTTTAATAATTTGGCAATTGTAAGGCAGCTGTGGGAGCCAGTGTAGAGTTCATGGAATCTACCCCCCCACCCCAGTCTCTCTCTTTATCCCTGAAAAATGCTTTGCAGAGAAACTAGGGGAATGAAATCTGCAGGATGGGATGATGACCTTGGGCCTGGCAGGACTTGGGTCTGCGGGTGGGTTACAGATTAGGAGCTGGCAGCAAAGTCAGTGCAAGAAGGAACTGAGGCCCAGAGAGGCCATGTCTTCAGGGAGTAGGGGATGGAAGTGACAAGTCCAGCCATGGCCCAAGAGTTTGTTAAAATTACTTTAATAGATATTATTGCCCAGATAATCACCACCTCCCACAGTCTGGAGTGACCTGGCTACAAAAGATAAGTGTATCCCTCCTCTCCAGCAGCTTCCATTCTGGTAAAGAGATGGTGATTGATCTTTCTTGGTGCAGTGGCTGTATTGCTGTCCAGGGGGAGCCACTTCTGGGTTGATTGGCCAGAAGAGACCACCAAGTTAGATGGTTGGATGGGCAGTGAAGCGTGGCACATGGTCGGGGCTGGCCAGTCCTATGGCCCATGTAGTAGCCCTGGCTGATTCTCCACTCAGGACAGTATGGCCTCAGGGCTATGGTTCTAGAGCCAGGAAATTGTCACCCGAGCCAATTAATTGAGGCAAATAGAGAATAACAGTTGTGGTTCAGGTGAGTTAGGGACTCCCCTGACATTTGAACAGGAAAAGAGGTGAACTCCCAATGCTCTATGTCTCCCCATGGGCCCTGGGCCTGGGGACCCTGTGGTACTACAGACTTGCTTGGCCCCTTTTCTTGTCAGTTGGCCCCCTAGGTCTTGTCTAGCCACTAGACTTTAGCCTGAAAGGGTCAGGGTCTCACAATGCATCCTGAGTCATCTCCAGTCATCCTGATGAATATCTGGTCACTGGAACCCAATGACTGAGGAGGAAAAAGTGATGCTCGTGACCTTGCACAGCCCTCTCTCACTTACTGTGAGTCATGTCATCATCTTGATGTCATGGTCCTCTTTGAGAACAAAGGACAAACACAACCAGCCATGCTTACCTAGCTGGCTACAGCATCTGTAACCTGAATTGCTATCAGGACAGTACAGACAAAGAAACTGAAATCTGCTTCCACAGAGACTCCTGAGCATCTTTATCTCCTGGAAAACTATTACAGAAATGATGTGTAGCATGTCTGATGGGTTATCTATACTTATTTATGAGTCCTTTGCACCTGGATTCTCTTTCTTACCTTTCAAGAAGCATATATAATGTGTTACTATTTCATGTTTACAGATTGATCAGTTTGGGATTATGCATATTTTATGTTTTATGCCTATCTCTTGTGGTAGAGGAAATTAATCACCTTTTACTATCTGATTTCTACTAGATTTGTACAATGGGTACCTTTTTTAGGAGAGACTCACTTAATTCTTTTTGGGGAGATCCAAGATGTGTCATACCTAGATTTAAATTTTCTTTGAGGTGCCAGGGTGGAGACATAATGAGCCATAGTGCATAAGATCCTTACTCTTTGGGGTCAGGCTCCCACCCACCCAACTCTGGCCTCAGTTCAGTCTGACTGAGTTCTCAGCTTAGGCTTCTTATAGCAAAGGATCACCTAGAGGTGTGTGTTGTTGTTCAATTGTTTTCAGTTATGTCCAACTCTTTGTGACCTCATTTGGGATTTTCTCAGCAAAGATACTAAAGTGGTTTGCCATCTCCTCCTCCACTTCATTTTATAGATGAAGAAACTGAAGCAAACAGGGTTAAGTGACTTGCCCAGTGTCACACAGTTAGTAAATGTTTGAGGTCAGATTTGAACTTAGGGCATTTTCCCAACCAATTACTTGACTTTTGGGTCCTTTGTCAAGAGTAGGGTGTACTCTGGGGACCTGTAAGATCTCAGTTCCTCCAAGGTGGTACAATCAAGGGAGAAGAGTTTACTCCCTGACCTGGCCCAAGGCTGAGATTCAGATCAGCTGCTCAATTCTCCCAGGGGCTTTAGGCAGGGGCAGGGCTGCCACTTAGGGCTGAGGTTCAATTTGGCCTTGACCACTGTCACTGTAGCCACTACCCCATTGCCTCTGCAGCGGCCTGGAGCCGGGACTAGGGGAGAAGAACCCTGCTTCCTTGTCATGAAGGTGAAAAAGCTCTCTCACTGACCTTTGAAGTGTTTTTGGCACCTGTGGGTTGAGGGATCTGTGAACCTCTGCTGTTGGTGGGGATTTTGCCTCCAAGGTCTGCTCTGGCCCTGCGCCACACAGTCATGGCAGGGCTGTGCTCCACTCTGCATCCAGTGTGACACACCTTTCCCATCAGCCTTCCAGGTCACCCTGGGCTGGAAATCTCCACTCCATTGTTCTGTGGCTTCTGCTGCTCTAGAATTTGTTGAGTCATTCTTTACAGGTATTTTATAGGCTATAGGGGAAGAGTTAGAGTAGGTGCTCTTTCTACTTGGCTATCTTGACTCTGCCCTACTATATGTAACTGGAAAAAAATAAAAGCTATTATACAAAATACCATACAAAAGTTGGTAAATGAGTGAATAAATGTAGTGTTGTAATGGAATACTTTTATGATGTTAGAGAATTTTACTAAACTGTCTCCTCTCTTTTTTAATTCTTTGTTATCATTGTTATTTGGAAGGGAGAGGAAGAAGGACATGTTGGAAATTGCAGGTGATGTATTTTAATTAAAATGTCCTTGAAAGGGGCGGAGTCAAGATGGGGGAGTAGAAAGACGCACGTATGCGAGCTCCAAACCCACAGCCCATAGATTTAATGTAAGAAGAGCCCCCCAGAAGTTCTGGATCACTTCAGGGTGTGCAGAAACATAGTGGAAGAGATTTCCATTCCAGAGAGCCCTGGAGAGCCGTCCCCAGGGTCCGTCGCGCCCCAAAAAGCGGACCCTACCCCAGCGCTGCCCTGGCAATGGCCCCAGAGAAGCTGACCCGAGCAGGCTTTGGGGACGGAGGCTCCGGTGGCCAAGAAGGTCCCTTCGCCCACAGACTCTACAGGTCAGTGAGAGAGACGTTTGAGCTGGCCGAGAGGGGAGCGGGGTGTCTCCGTGACTCAGACCTCCTCGGGAGGAAGCGGTGGAGGCAGAGGTGGGGGCAGGAAGCGGGGGAGGCAGAGGCGGGGGCGGCGGCAGAGGCAGCGGTGGCCCCTGGGACTCCCCGAGCAGGCAGGCAGAATCTTCATTACTGAAAGTCTCTGCATAAACCACATGAAGGAGCTGAGCCTGGGAGACGGCCCTGCCCCACCCGCTCCATTACTGAAGGTCTCTGCATAAAGCCCCTGAGGGAACTGAGCCTGGGAGGCGGCCCTGCCCCCGCCCCAGCACCAGAACTAAAGCTCACATTGAATAGCAGCCACACCTGCCGCAGAAAGCCCATTTGAATCTCAGACCCCAAGCACTAGCTGGGTGGATCTAGGCGGGGGTGGACAGGAATCTCGGAAGTCAAGTAACTGGCTGGGAAAATGCCTAGAAAAGGGAAGAAAAATAAGACTACAGAGAGTTTTTTTGAACAGATGCAAATGATCCTGACTTTTGGATCTGACGATGACAAGGAAATATTCTTGCCATCAGGGAAAGACGTGGAGGGCGGGGCCTCGGTACCCCAGACATCCCAGGGGGATGTCGGGTGGGCTTAGGCCTTGGAAGAGCTCAAAAAGGATTTTGAAAAGCAAGTTAGACAGGTGGAGGAAAAACTGGGAAGAGAAATGAGAGACATGCAAGAAAAGTATGAAAAACAGGTCAATACCTTGGTAAAGGAGACCCAAAAAAATGCTGAAGAAAATAACACCTTGAAAAATAGGCTCACTCAATTGGCGAAAGAGGTTCAAAAAGCCAATGAGGAGAAGAATGCTTTCAAAAGCAGAAGTAGCCAAATGGAAAAAGAGGTTCAAAAGCTCACTGAAGAGAATAGTTCTCTCAAAATTAGATTGGAACAGATGGAGTCTAATGACTTTACGAGAAATCAAGAAATCACCAAACAAAACCAAAAGAATGAAAAAATGGAAGAGAATGTGAAATATCTCATGGGAAAAACAACTGACCTGGAAAATAGATCCAGGAGATACAATTTAAAAATTATGGGACTACCTGAAACTCATGATCAAAAAAAGAGCCTAGACATCATCTTCCATGGAATTATCAAGGAAAACTGCCCTGACATTCTACAAGCAGAAGGCAAAATAAGTATTGAAAGAATATATCCATCACCGCCTGAAAGAGATCCAAAAAGAGAAACTCCTAGGAACATTGTGGCCAAATTCCAGAACTCCCAGCTCAAGGAGAAAATCTTGCAAGCAGCTAGAAAGCAACAATTCCAGTATTGTGGAAATAAAATCAGGATAACTCAAGATCTAGCAGCTTCTACATTAAGGGATCGAAGGGTGTGGAATAGGATATTCCAGAAGTCAAAGGAACTAGGACTCAAACCAAGAATCACCTACCCAGCAAAACTGAGTATAATACTTCAGAGGAAAATATGATCTTTCAATGAAACAGAGGACTTTCAAACATTCTTGATGAAAAGACCAGAGCTGAAAAGAAAATTTGACTTTCAAACACAAGAATGAGAAGAAGCATGAAAAAGTAAACAGCAAAGAGAAGTCTTAAGGGACTTACCAGAAGTGAACTGTTTACATTCCTACATGGAAAGACAATATTGGTAACTCTTAAAACTTTTCAGTATCTGGGTTGTTGGTGGGACCACACACACACATGTACATGCATGCACTCACACACACATACACACATGCACACACATACAGAGACAGAGAGCACAGAGTGAATTGAATAGGATGGGACCATAGTTTAAAAGAAATTAAGGTAAATGGTGAGAGAGAAATGTACTGGGAGGAAAGAGGGTGAAATGGAATGGGGTAATTATATGTCATTTAAGAGGCAAGTAGGAGACTTTTTAGTGGAGGGAAAAAGAGGAGAGCTGAGAAAAAAAAAACCCAAGAAGTTTACCCTCATCACATTTGACTAAAGGAAGGAATAAAATACACACTCATTTTGATATGAAAATCTATCTTACAGTATAGGAAAGTAGGGGAGAAGGAGATAAGCAAGGGCGGGGGGATGATGGAAGGGAGGCCAAAGGGAGGAGGGAGCAATTTGAAGTCAGCACTCAGGGAGGGACAGGATCAAAAGACAGAAGAGAAACAATGAGGAGCAGGATAGGATGGAGGGTAATTCAGTTAGTCTTACACAACACGACTATCATGAAAGTCATTTGCAAAACTACACAGATATGGCCTATATTGAATTGCCTGCCTTCCCAAAGGGAATGGGTGGGGAGGGAGGGATGGGGAGAATTTGGAACTCAAAGTTTTAGGAACAACTGTTTAGTATTGTTGTTGCTACTAGGAAAGAAGACATACAGTTAATGAGGAATAGAAAGTCATCTGGCCCTACAGGAGAAAAGAGAAGATGGGGACAAGAGAAGGGAGGGATGACAGAAGAGAGGGCAGATTGGAGATAGGGAAATTAGATTGCTTGGTGTATTGGGATGGGGGAGGGGATAAAAGGGGAGAAAATTTGGAACCCAAAATTTCGTGAAAATGAATGTAAAAAGTTAAACAAATAAATAAATAAATATTTTTCAAAAAAGAAAAATGATGATATAGCTACAAATGTTAAAAAAAATGTCCTTGAAAATGAAGAGAGGACAATTTTAACAGAAAACTAAAATGTCATTAAAATTATATGAAAAAATTAAAGGCAAAAAAGTCAAATAGGTATAATGTATATTATCCTCTAAACAAGGCAATATGCTGTCTGTACATTATCATTTGATTTTCACAATAACACTGTTCAATAGGTACTAGTACTCATGAATAATATTCATAATAATACTAATAATTAGTAAATGAAATGTATATTGTCTTCTAAAGATGACAAAATATTTAATGTATATTATCATGTGATCAGCTGTGCTTATTTTCCTTATAATTATTAATTTTCTTAGTAATAGAATCATATGCCATCTCATTTTACTGATGAGGAAGTTGGGGTCCAGAGAAGTAAGTGACTTGTGCAGAATCACAGGTTTATATCTGAGATGGAATTCAAGCCTCAGTGTCTTCCAAGTGCAGCTCTCTACATACTGAGCCATGTTACCTTTGAGAGCCAAAAGAACAGCACACACACAATCATTACAACTACATAAAGGGAGAAACACATACACAAAAACAGAGATGAATGAACAGATTGGAAGGTGACAGAAATGGAGTAATTCATGATCTGTCATGTATATATTATACACAGAAACTTATTTTAAAGTATAAGTAGTTCTAAATGTATGTTTATTTGGTTGTGTTGCTGTTTAATGTTAACTGTATTGTAATTTTATCTAATGGAGCTGCAAGAGTTTCGGAAGTGATTAGGTTTTGTTTTCAGAAAGAAGATACTACGCTCAACACAAGGTCTGAGTAGTTTTTCGGATGCATAGGAAAGAACAGTGGATTGAGCTACAAAGAAGGTGAGTTCAAATTCTACTTACTACTCGTGTGACCTTGGACAAATCACTTCCACTCTTCCACAATCACTTCCACTTCCATTCTTTGTTTTTGTTTCTAACTGTAAAATGAAAGGCTGGGAATGGATGACCTCAGTGATCCTTTCCAGGTTCAAACCTACAATTCTATAAGTATATATTCACCAAAATACAGACTGCCACAAAAGTCTTACTGCATTTAGGCTATCAAAAAGTTTAGACAAAGTCATGATGGAAAACTCCATCCACATCCAGAGAAAGAAGGATGGAGTCTGAATGCAGAGACAAGCAGACTATTTGCTTTTTTCGTTTTTTATTTCTCATGGTTCCTCCCATCTGTTTTAATTCTTCTACACAACATGACTAATGTGGAAATATGTTTTATAGGAATGAATATGTAGAGCCTATATCATATTGCATGACATCTTGGAGAGGGGGAAAGAGGGGGAGAAAATTGAAAACTTATGGAAGTGAATGTTGAAAACTAAAAATAAATTAACTCAGAAAAAGTTTAGAACTACTAAGGAATGCCTGGTATAGCAGCTGATTTCTATATTTAACATGACTAATATCTATGAAGTATAATAGTGCATAGCACAAGCATTTTGAAAGAGCTGGAGGCTTATACTGGAGGAGAAATGGGAGTGACTTTGCATTCATTCTTTTGATTTCCTTTTGTATCCCCTCCTCCGTCTTAGAATACCAAGGCTTCCTCCTAAGAGAAGTTGCACCTCAGAACAGGAAAGTTTCAAGACCTTTGCTGTCTCTGAAATTAATTTTTGTAAAGTTTCAAGATTTTTGTCGTTTAAGATTTCCATTCTGACTTGAAGAGGGTGGGGAGAAACCAGGAGGTTTTTTTTTTTTTTAAAGTAAACTATCAAAACTATTTGGTACTGGCTAAGAAATAGAAAGGTAGATCAATGGAATAGAGTAGACATGCAATTTGCAGCAGCAAATAAATATAATAACTTTGTATTTTATGAGTGCAAAAACTTAAGATTTTGGAATAAGAATTCCTTAGTTGATTAAAAAAAGTTGAAAAATGGAAAGCAGTATGGCGGAAACTGAGCATAGATCAATATCTTAGAGAGATAGTATAAGAAAATGAAGAAGAACATGGAACATATTACTTATCAGACTTATGGACACATGAACAATTTATGACTAAAAAATAGAGAGCAAAGGTAGGTATAAAATGGATCATTTTGATTACCTTAAATTTAAAAGTTTTTGTACAAATGTAGCAAAGATCAGAAGGAAAGCAGAAAATTGGGGAAAAAATGTTACAGTTGTTCAGATAAAGATCTGATATAAAAATATTTAAAGAACTTTATGAAATCTCTAAGAATACAAATCATTCCCCAATTGATAAATGATGAAAAGATGTGAGCAGTTTTCTAATAAAGAAATCAAAACAATTTATAGTCATATAAAAAATGTTCTAAATCATTATTGATTAGAGAAATGCAAATTAAAATAATTTTGAGATATCATTTTACACCTATCAAACTGGCTAACATGATTGAAAGGGAAAGCAAAAGATGTTGTAGGGGCTGTGGAAAAATGAGGACACTAATTCATTGCTGGTAGAATTGTGAACTGATCCAACCATTTTGGAGAACAATCTGGAATGATGCCCAAAGACTTATTAAACTCTTTGATCCAATAGTACCACTATTGAGTCTATTTCCAAAGATTATTAGGAGAAAAGAAAAAGAATCTATGTGTTCTAAAATGTTTATAGAAGCTCTCTTTGTAGTGGCAAAGAACTGGAAATTGCAGGGATGCCCATCGCTTGGGGAATGGCTGAACAAGTAGTGGTATACGATTATGGGGGAATATTACTGTATTCTAAGAAACAATGAGCTCAATGATCTTAGAAAAATATGGAAAGACTTGCATGAAATAAAAAAGAATGAAATAAGCAGGACCAAGAGAATATTGTATACAGTAACAGCAATATTGTGTTAAAAATGACTTTGAGTGAATAAGTTACTTAGACTATTATAAATGCCAAATTAACTATAAAGGGGATATGAAAATACTATCTGTATCCAGGCAAAGAACTAATAGATATGTAGAATAATTTTGCATATACACATATATGTATATATATATATACATATATGTATATATTATTATATATATACATATACATATATATATATGCCTATTTGTGTCTAATGTTAACCATCTCTAGAGGGCAGAAGCGGGGACAGAAAAAAGGAAAAAAACTTTTATGTGATATTTTGTTGTATATTTCAAAGGAATAAAAAGTTGTGCATAGTAGATTTCCAGTTTTATATGTAATCATCATTTTTATTGTGCAGTGTTCTGGAAATGTTTGTTTTATTACATAAATTAAAAATAAAATATATATTTTTTAAAAGTAATTAACATTTTGATTTTCAGTCTTGTTCTTAGCCTTGTCGTAATATCAGCGATGTTTATTTATGAACAAGAAAAAGTCATAACATGAGAGGCCTAGCCCTTGATATCTTTCAGTTGCCCAAGCTTGCATGGATGTGTTTATATTATAAGTATGTTAATGATTTCATTCTGCTAACACTCTGTATAAATCTAACAGGACAGGAACTTTATCTGAGTGATAGGAATATAGGGCAAAAATCATCAGCTCAAATATATCCTCTTCAGGACTTCTATGTGCCTTTTTAAGACTCATCAAAGCTTCAAGGTAATTTGCAGGACGGCATTGCCAGCAGCCAGGGATATAATGGGAGTTAAAAAGGAATTTACTTATCCTAACCTATTCTGGTCAACTGGGTGACTTTCCTTGAGTAAGGGAGTCAGGCAGGGAAAAAGGTCTTGACAGTCACCTGAGGGACCTTCTGTGAGTGACTGGATATGGCTGGGGGCTCAACTTACAAAAGAGCTGAAAATGAGTTGATCAGCTCCCAGCCACATTGGCTAGCAGTCTTGCTCTAACAAATGAGTGATGAGAGTCCCTTTGAGGAAGTGGCCCCAGCAGCAAGTTTAATGAGATACTAGTAACAGAGAAGAGCAAAACATTTAAGACAGACAGAAAAGAGAAGGGAACAGTAGTACAATGTAGCCAGTTGCTGGAAGATAATCTGCCAGGATACAACCCTAGGAGTATAAATTGCATAGAGAATTGTTCCCTTTCTCACTGACATGGGAATCTGTGGGAGTTTATACCTCTTTTATATAAAATGGGGAAATGATTTCTAATTTCCTATGTCATTTGCTGTCCCAATTAAAAGCTTTACTATTTGGTTTATTGTTCTTGTCTGGTCTTTTACTAGACATCAGGTACCCCAATCCATATTTATATAACTATGATTACCCCCAAGCAGCTAATCCTGAACGCTAGATAACAAAGGGTTCCAGAGTTGTTTGGGACCTGTGCTCCATGCCATACGATCTTACGATCAGTCAGAAACCAGAAAAACATGAGCTAGAACCTCATGTTCTAAAAAGGGTCAAAAAAAAAAAAAGAATCTTTACTTTCTCCAGTTGGTTTTCTATAGGAATGATACAATGAAACTAGAAGGAATAATGAGATTTTGATATAATGAAATGCCAAATCCGGGGGGCAGTGAACTTTCTCCTCCTGCCCATAACCTTGGGAGCAACGATTCTCAAACTTTGTATATTCACAGCACACTGAATATTTAAGCTGACAACATGATGGGAGAATCAGGAGACTAGAGTATGCATAGTTTCCTTTCAAGATGGATAGCCATTTTTGCCTAGTTCTTTGTGCATTCAATGTCTCACATGTTTTGAGTTTAGTGTTTATTATAATAGGTCAGTTCTGTTTATTTTGTAAATACCATACTTACCAAACTATGTATGCCAGTGAAGTAAAATTTATGTCAAAAGAAAGTGTTTATAATTTTTCTTTTATCTGTAATAATAATGATATCCAAACATTTACCCCACATCCTATGAGAATCATTGCTTTGGAATGGGAATTAACCCACTGTCATCTTGTTAATAGAACGAAAGGTCTCCTGATTAAGTTTCAGTGACAGAGGTTGTCCCATAATAATTTGGTTGATTTAAAGACAACTTTTTGCATCTCCTAGACATCTAAGAAAGGATAACGAAAACATAGTATACATTTTAGTTACAAGTCTGCCAGAAAATGATTTTAATTTAACAACCCAATACTTAAATCATGTCTGCCTTAGAGGAAAATCGAAAATGGCATAGTTTATTCATACTGTCTAACATATCTCTTTCCCTAAGATGATTTGAAGCATCATTTATAGGAATCTCAAAGAAAGAAAATCACAATATATGAAAATGCATTTGGGGATTTAATATTCCAGAAGAGTTGACTAATATGATCCTTCTCCATTCTTTTCTAGACCACTCCCCTCAAGGAATCAATGGGACTGTTTTCAGGTAGGTAGTAGATAGAGCTGTGGGCCTGGAGTCAGGAAGATCATGAGTAGAAATCTGGCCACCAGATGTTCTAGTTGTATGACCCTGGATGAGTCACTTTACTTCTGTCAGCATAAAATGGGGATAATAATAGTACTCGCCAATCAGGGTTTTTCTGAGAATTAAATGAGATAAGGTTTGTACGTGCTTAGCATAGTGTCTAGCACATTGTAGGCATTCTAAGTTCAACTCCTTACTTCTGTGTGGCTATGAAAACCTAGTAAATAATTTGCATGTGCTTTGACTTCTCTTTCCTTCCTTCTTTCCTTCTTGTTTAGGCAGTCCTGGAAAGATCCACTCTTCTATAAAATCTACAGGTCTATAAAAGAGAACTGACAGACTTGTTAAACCTCACATCCCCTAAAAATATATATTTCCTGAAAAAATTCTGAGACCATAGCAAAGGTAAGCATGGAGCTGGGCCTTGACTGAAAGCAGGAAGAGTCCCAGTATGTGTGCATGTACTCACCTGAGAGCCATTAATGGCTTTCTTAGGGCAAAAGCACATGGGAGCTTTGTGTGCATGCTAATAGGGCCTGAGAGTAAAGTTCATGAAAAATAATATTCCTGCTTGCTAATTATAGAAGAGTGTGAGTGTGTGTGTGTGTGTGTGTGTGTGTGTGTGTGTGTGTGTGTATGTATTTTCCTAAGCACTTTGAATTTAGAAATTCAATCTTCCAACCAGAGAAAGAAGAGTCAAAGCAGTGGGGTTCCCCTGGGACACCTGGCTTTCAATACAGAAATATGGAGCTCCTGCACAACCAGTCAATGCACTATGCTAGACTATGGGATGTAAGTACAAAGAATGAAGCAACTCCTACTAGAAAGGAGTTCACATTCCAGTAGGGGATGGGGTGGGGAAGGGAGATAACAAATACATATAAAATATATATATATTTGTCCAGCATAAAGTGAATAAATACAAATATATAAGAAGTACTTTAATATAAAGTAGGTTGAAAGGGAGGATACTAGCAATTTGGGAAATTGGAGAATGTTTCAAGAAGATGGTGTCTGAGCTGTATCTTGAAGGGAATACACTAGATCACAATGCTTTCCAGGAATGGGGAGAGGCCAGTGCAAATTCGGAGAGCAGAGATGAAATGTGTGTGAGGGAGAGAGAGAAGGTCACAGAGTGTGGGGGGGCAGTGGGGAAGGATGTCTCTTGGAAAAGAGAAGCAGAATCTCTATATCCTTCTCCCATTCCCCCACCCATCAGCTGGAGGCTCAATAGGAAATTAAAGCCATGGCATAGGGTAGGAAAAAAAATGAACTTTGCTCTTTATTCTTACTGAGCTATTCAGACAGCGCAGGTCAAATGGCAAAGGGTTGGCTTGGCTGTCCAGCATTTCTCTTCTGGGAGAGTAAAAATCACTGGATAATACTCCAAGACTGGAGAGCTGTGACATGACCTGGTAGGAACATAGAATTTTCAGGAGAGAGAGAATAATTGTATAGCTCGATTGTAGGCTATGAGGAGTCCTTTGATCTGTTTTCTGCAATTGTTTATGAGTTCCCGTCAGTTCTTTGAATCTTCTGAATTTTTCTGAAATGGGGACTTTTGCAGATGGAGTCAAGATGTAGAATAAGAGGATGCATTAGTGTAGCTCTCTGCACATGCACGTGCTTTCTCTTTGTCTCTCCGTCTCTGCCTGTGTTTCTCTATCTCTCTCTCTGCCTCTCTCTCACACACACACTCACACACATGCACACACACACACACACACACACACTCACACACTCACACACACACAACTCCTTGACAAAGGACTAGAGAATGCACCATGTTGGATTTCTGATTGACAAAGCCAGGAAGTCACAGTTAGTCATTTCTCAAGGGCAGGGCAGCTTATAGAGATGGACAGAGATGTCTGCTGACAATAGGGACAGCAAGAATGAGCAGCAATCATGGCAGGAAGCATTCCGGTGCCCAGGCACTGAGAGCGGGCCAAGACAGGACTCCAGATTATACTTGAGTGAGCACTTGGTGCAAGAAGAGGTGGCCTTTGGCAGCACTGGCACCCAATGCCCTGGGTCACAGATCCAGGATAGAAAGGAATGGTCCTGAGCACTGGCCTTAGCTGTGGCCTGAGCATGGAACACGTTCTGGGAAGCAAACAGTAGATGTGTGGCGCTGATTCCAGGAGCAGAGCACAGCATCCCAGACCAAAAGGAAGTCAGCAGTTTAGAGAGCCTCTCAGTAGGCCAAGAGTGGCTGAGTCAAGCAAAAATCTGCTGAAACTCCCAACTAGAAATAAATCATTAGACCCAAACCTGAGTCACAAACTTGCAGAATTCTGTCCAGGTAGGTAGGCAGTGAATAGATATGGATTATACCACGTAAAGCATGTAGGTTCCCAGTCAGAACTATGAAAGCAGCAGAAGGATGTAAAGGGACAGAAGTTCAGGGCCAATATCAGTACCCCGGAGTGTACCAAGGTCAGCAGCACCAACATTAAGCCCAAAATTAAGAAGTAAGCTGAAAGAATGAGAAACAAAAGAAACTGATAATAAAGTGCCATTGTTACAGGAGAGGTCCAGACACAAACACAGAAGAGAATTACTCTAAAACATTTATAAGCAAGTTTCAAAGAAAAATGCTTCTTAGACACAAGTCCAACAGGAATGCATAGAAGAGTTAAAGAAGGAACTAAAAATGATTTTAAAAACTAGGAAAGAGCAGTAGAGAGAAAAAATGTGAAAAGAGGCAAGAGCTAGTGAAGATATGAAAAGAGAATTAACAACTTAGAAAAAGAAGTACAAAACCTTACTACAGAACCCCTTAAAAATTAGAATCAGTCAAATGGAAGTTAGTAACTCCATGAAACATCAAGAAATGCTAAAATAAAATCAAAAGACTAAAAATATGTGAATATTTCATAGGAAAAACATCTGACTTGGAAATTAGATTTAGGAGAAATAATTTGGTGATAATTTGACTACCTAAAAGTCATGAACAGCAACAAAAAAAGAGGCTACATATTACATTTCAAGAAATCATGAGAAAACTCCAAATGTCTTAGAAACCAGAGGGCAAGTTGGAAATTAAAAGACTTCACCAGCTACCTCCTGAAACCCCTAAACAAAACCTCCCAGAAACATTATAGTCAAAATTCAGAGTTGCCAGATCAAGGAAAAAATACTGCTAGCAATGAGAAAGAAAATATTCTAATGTCAGGGAGCCACAACTAAATCACATGAGATTTAGCAACCACCAATGTAAAGAACAGAGAGCTTGCAATATGATATTCCAGAAGGCAAAGGATCTAGGCTTACAAACAAGAATAACCTACCCAGAAATCTCAGTATAATCTATTGGGAGGGGGCAGTGAGTGTGATATGTATGTGTGTATGTGTGTGTGCATGTGTACGCATGTGTCAGAGTGGGAAGGTGGGGATGAATCTTTAATAAAATGTATAATTTCTAAGCATTCCTGATGAAAAAATCATAGCTGAGTAGAAAATTATAAACACGGGAATCAAGAAAAGCATAAAAAGGTAAACACAAGTCAAAATATATAAACAAGGTTAGTTATTTATGTTACTGTATGGGGAGATGATACATGAAACCTCTCAGAATTTTATCATAACCAGGGGTCATAGAGGGAATCTAATTAGAAAAAAAAAATTTAGATGTGATTTTCTTGTGTTTAAATGATCTCAAAAGAAAAATGCAATAGGTAGGGGAAATGAATGCCTTGGGCAGGGGTAAGGATCCATAAGAACAGGGGAAATCATCTCCCATAAATAGAGTGCATGAAACATTTGCATGATACGGTAACAATGGACGATATGAACCTCTCTCTCGTCTAAACTGGTTAAAGGAGAGGAGAATACACATACATATAATTGAGAACAAAAATACATCCTGTCAAACAGGCAGAGGATAAGTATAAAAGGACTGAAATATACAATTAGCAATTATGAATGTAAATGAAATAAATTCATTTATATATAATTCAGAAGAAGATAGTAGAATGGATTAGAAACTAGAATCCAACAATATGATTTTGTTTTAGAAGAAACACACTTGAAACTGAAAAGGAAGCCCAAAGTTAAATTGAGGGGTTAGAGCAGAATCTACTATGCTTCATTTGAAGCAGAAAAGGCAAGAGTGGCAGTCAGTTAAGATGGGGCAGATGGCTGGCACGGTGGATAGAGCGCTAGGTCTTCCTGACTTCAAATCTGGCCTTAGACACTTCCTAGCTGTATGACCCTGGGCAAGTCACTTAACCCAGTTTGCCTCTGTTTCCTCTTCTGTAAAATGAGCTGTAGAAGAAGATGGAAAACCACTCCGGTACCTCTGCCAAAAAAAAAAAATACCAAAGCATCTGATATGATTGAAACAACTGAACAACAGCAATAGCAGCAGCAGTCATGATCTGAAACAAACAAAAAACCTGACAAAAGGAGATAATCAGGGAGATGACATTAGCTAAAAGGTGCCAGAGACAACGGCAAACTAACCATATATATCCCAGATAGCATAGCGTCTAAATTCTTATTGGAAAAATGTAATGAGTCCAGAAAGAAATAGAGAAAACTGTAATATGAAAATTTAAAGTTACCCTTCTCAAAACTAGCTAAATCAAACCAAAAAATAAACAACAAAGAAGTTAAAGACCTTAACAGAATTTTTAAAAAGTTAGACCTCTAGAAAATATTGGATGGGAATAGAAGGAAATATATCTATTTCTCAGGTGTTTGGCACATTAACAAAAACTGGTCATCTATCAGGGCATAAAATTCTTACAGGCAAAGCAGAAATATTAATTACATCTTTTACCAACCATAATGTAAAGGGCCTTTGAATCAAAGATTAAAAATAATTGGAAATTAAATAATTGAACCCTTAATAAAGAGTGGGTCAAGGAATAAATCACAAAAGCAATCATAATTTCATTAAAAATAAGGAGACAATAAGGAGACGACAAACAAGTATTTTTGTGGGATGCAACCAAAACAGTAATTTGGGGAAATTGTTTATTTCTACTCTCTTTCTCCTATAAAAAAAGAGAAAGAACTTATCAATAAATTGGCATACAAGTATAAAAATTAAAAAATTAACCAGTTAAAACCTCAAACATCAAAATGAATATCCTGAAGATCAAAGGGGAGATGGACAAAACTCAAAGAAAAAAATTGAATTAATAAATAAATCTAGGAGTAGTTTTTTTTTAAAAAAATGATAATCCTTTAGCTAACTTAAGAAAAAAGAAAACCAAATTAATAATATAAAAAATTGTAAAGGCGAATTTACAACCAGTGAAGATCAAAGCAATTATGAGTTTTTTCACCCAATTACATGCCAATAAAATTTATGTTCTAAATGAAATGGTTAACTATTTGCAAAACTATAAGTTGTCCAGATTAATAGAATAAGAAATAGACTACTGAAATAATGCTATCTTTAAAAAGAAATTTAACAAACTTTCAAAAGAAAAAGACACCAAGACAAGACGAATTTACAAAGGAATCCTCCCAAACATTTAAGTAATGATTGATTTCAATGCTAGATAAACTATCTGAAAAAAGATAAAAAAGGAATCTATTAAATTCCTTCCACGTCACAAATATAATCTTGATACTTAAACCAGGGAGATTCAAAATAAGAAAAAACATTATAAACCAATTTTCTTAATGAATATTGTTGCAGACATTTTGACTAAACTATTACCAAGAAGACTTCAGCAATATATTGCAAAGATACATGTTGTGACCAGCTTTGATATATACCAGGAATGCAGGACTAGTTCACTATTAGAAAAAACATAAACATAATTGGCCATATTAATAACAAAGCAATAAAAATCATATGATAATTTTAGTAGATGCAGAAAAGACTTTTGACAAAACACCCATTCTTGTTAAAACATTAGGAAGCATAGCAATAAATGGAGCTTTCCTTAAAATGATAAGGAGGATCCATCTAAAACCAAGAACAAGCATTACCTATAATGGAGATAAGCTAGAAGCTTTTCTAATAAGATCAAGAAGTAAAGCAAGAATGTCCATTATCATAATTACTATTTAATATTTTACTAACAATGCTACCTATAGAAATGAGAAGAAAAAGAAATTGAAAGAATAGACATAGGCAAATTTATATTTTAATTATATAAAATTGAGAAGGTTTCGCACTAAGTTTAAATACAGCTAAAATTAAAAGAAAAGTGGAAAGCTGGTGGAAAATCTTTGCAATTATCTCTAATGAAGGTTGCATTTCTAAGATATATAGGGAACTGAATAAAATTTACCAGAAAAATGATCCAAAAAAGATTCATTCTCCAATTTATAAATGGTCAAAGCATGAGTTTTAAGAGGAAGAAATCTAAGCTATTGATAGCCACATGAAAAAAATGCTCTGAATCACTAATAATCAGAGAAATGCAAATTAAAACAATTCTGAGGTACCACCTCACACCCATAAGATTGGCTAAGATGACAAAAATGGAAACTGACAAATGCTGAATGGACTATAGGAAACAGGTACATTAATGTACCATTGGTAGACTAATACAAGACTTCTTAAACTTCTCCTCCCCTCCTCCACACAGCACGCCCCACCCACCCACCCCCTCCCCAGTTTTTTGACAGTTTCGTGGCCTGAGGGCATGTGCTTTATGTTTAGAACCAAGGATGCAGTGAAGTTGTGAGATGCAACATGAGCAATACTGACCGAAACATCTTGGATTCATTATGTATTTGATTTTGAATTAATTTTTGTTTGTCACATGTTCAGAAAGCTTTTATTGTTGCCAATTTTTTTTGAGCTACCGAGTGTTTAAGAAACACAGCCTAGTGCAACCATTCTGGGAACCAATTTGGAATTACACCCCAAAAGCTATCAAATTGTGTATCCTTTGACCCAGCAATATCACTACTAGGTGTGTACCCCAAATAAATTAAAGAGGAAAAAGACTCATATAAGAAAAATTTTGTATAGCAGCTGTGTGTGTGTGTGTGTGGCAAAAAATTGCAAATTGCATTGTTGCCCAGCAACCAGAGAATGAATGAACAAGTGGTGGTATATGAATGTGATAAAGGGGATGGTTTCAGAAAAATCTGGGAAGACTTATGTGTGAACTGAAGCAAAGAGAAGTGAGTAGGAGCAACAGAATAATTCGTACCACAACAATATATAGCAATAATCCACTTTTAAAGAGCAGCACAATGAGGAACCACAATTCCAAAGAACTCCTGATGACACCTGCTACCCACTTCCAGGTAGTTAACGAGAGTACAGAGTAAAGAGTACAGAGAGTACTCTTTACAGGGTAGAGAGTACAGAGTAAAGCATGTTTTCTTCTCTTTCTTTCTTGGACAAGGCTAATGCAGGAACTTGTTTTGCCTTACTACTCATATTTCTAAAGGGTTTTGTTTCCATTGTCTTCTCAAAATAGCGGAGTAGTATGGGGGGAGAGAGAGAGAGACAGAGAGACAGAAGGGGAAAGAGGAAGGGAGAAAGAGAGAGAGAGAGAGAGAGAGAGGGAAGGAGAGGGAGGAAGGAAGGGAGAGGAAGGAAGAGGGAGGGGGGAGAGAGAGAGAGAAGGAGGGAGGGAGGGAGGGGGAGGAGAGGGAGAAAGAGAGATAGAGAGGGAGGGAGAGGGAGGGAGGGAGAGAGAGAGAGAGATAAAGAGACAGAGAGAGATAAAATTTGAAACTAAAAATACAGTAAAATTGAATTAAAAAAAAAGCTTGTTCTGTACACACTATACATTTGTTACCTTGAGCTTGTATGAGAGCTGGAGACCCATACTTGGAGAAACCTAGATGTGAACTAAACATCAGCTGTGTTGGGGAATTCCCAGAATCAGTTCTGGGTGGGAGCATAATGAACCGAAGATAATTAATCTTTTGGGTTTGTTTCCAAGATTGAAGTTTGTCCACATGAGCTCAGAGTTTAGTTGGCGCTGGGCCTCAGGTGAAACTTGCCTTATAAGATCATAAATCAAATCAAACACCTAGAGCTGGGAGAGACCTTGGGTCATCGAGTTCAGCCCTCTAATTATACAGATGAGGTAACTGAGGTGCAGAGGCACAACTTGGCCAAGGTCACTCAGGCGGTAAGTGGCAAGGCATTAAAGCAATTTTAGTGTTTGTGCAAGCTCCAGGCATGTTGGTAGATTCTTTTTGGTCAGTCAACAAACATTTATTACATGCCTACTATGTGCTGGGCACTATGATGAGATGAGTATATGTGTAAAAAAATGCTAGGGCATTTATCTCGCTCTCTATAACAATCCCTTTCCCTTTCCCTTTTTAACATCTGTCCCTAACTCTTTTCAACACATATTTGTTCATAGCAGCTGAAAGAACCTTATTTGTTTTAATTAAAAATAAGACCACCCTTGGGGGTTTGCTCAGGGATCTTGTGAGGTTTTCAGAGGGTGGCCTACGATCATACTCTTGAGAGACTTTCACATCCTTCTCTTTTCTCCTGTGTTTATTTTTGGACAAAGACAAATGGTCAGAGCAGCCCTCTGGATTCATAAACACCTCAGTCTTAACATGCAGAGAGGTGGACAAAGGAACAGAGAGGACACAGTTTAGGGTTTCAGTGAAATTGTTCATTTCCTTTATTGGTGTAATTCCTGAAACATAACACGATTACCTTGGTCTTTTGGAGAGGATGCCCAGAAGCCCTCAGCATGAGTTTTGAGCAAAACAGAATCAGAGTAGAGCTGGAAAAGACATTTTCACAGACATGGACTCATTTTTCCAAATCAGACTTTTCTTTCCCAGGAGTCAGGCTCTTTCTTTAAGAAGCAGCCATGTTGTAGTGAGAGGAACACTGCCTTGGACTTGGAAAGCACCAAGTTCACACGCTGGTTCTGCCGCTTAGTGCGTGATCCTGACCGAACTGCTCCACATCTTTGCCTATCCACTCCTCTGTAAAATGGTTTAATAATACTTGCACGAACCTCACAGAGTTTATCCTCCTAGTTACCCAGATTTGCAACCTAAGTGTTATTCTCAATTCCTCCCCACTCATCCCACACAACCATCTGCTTCCAAATCCTGTCATTTCTACATTTGCAATATCCCTTGTATATATCCCTCTTTCTCCTCTAATACAACCACTGCACTGGTGCAGGGCGATACTTCAGGCCTGGATTCTTGCAAAACCCTGCTACTTGGTCTCTTTGCCTCAGGGGTCTCCCCATTCCATGCTGTCTTCCAGTCTACTGTCAAAGACATCCTCCTAAATCCCAGATCTGACCCTGTTCCCTTCCTATTCATAAATTCTAGTGGCTGTCTGTTACTTCCAGAATCAAATATAAAATCCTTTAGTTTCTAATGCCTTTTAAAAATTGGCCCCTTCCTACTTTTTCAAGTCTAATTACACTTTACTCTCTTTGACTGTATTCTATGATCAAGTGACTCCAACCTCCTTGCTCTTCCTGGCACAAGATACTTTCCCCTGACTTTTTCCTGTTCTTGGACTCCTTTCCCTCCTCACCTCTGCCTCCTGGATTACTCCAAAATCAACTAAAATGCCATTTTCTGTAGGCCTGCCACTGCTAGTGCTTTTCTTGTGGGATTACCTCCATTTTACCCTGCCTATGTCTGTTATGTACACAGTTATGTGCTTGTTGTCTCCCAAATTGTGAGTTCCTTAAGGAAAGAGATGGTCTTCTGCCTTTTTCTGTATCCTCTGTCCATGGCGCAGTACCTGGTAGATAGTAAGTGCTCAATAAATGTTTGTTTCTATGAGCCTCAAATGAAATAATGTTTTTAAAGTGCCTTGTAAAACTCTATCTAAAGGTCAGACAGAGAGAGTTTACCACTCTCTGCTAAAGGCACAGCCTAGACTGATCTCAAAGGACAGAATCCCTTTTTTGAGGAATTTTGTCATTTTATCAATACAAGTCATTCTCTCAGTATCATGACTTCAGACTTCCAACAGAATAGCCAGTTCATGGTAGAGGTAGAACAAGTACGCACAGATGTCTGGAAGTCCCTTCATTTGGAGGCTCTCTAGGTAGAAGGGTAGCAAATTTAATGATACATTTCCTAAATACTGCATTTTCTCCACTTTAAAAGTTTTTTAAAGTTCTCTGTTCTTTAAATTCCCTCCACCACCATTTCTACTTGTTGAAATTCCACCAATTCAAAAGTTCCAGTTCAAGTGTCACCATATCCATAAAGCTTTTCCTAACTGCCCTGGTAAGAAGTAAATTCCCCCTTCCCAGACCTCTTGTAGCACTTGGCTAAGTGTGTCCTTATCTAGTCTCTTTTTATCATAATCTGTAACTCCTATTTGCGCAGACTGCATTCAAACATGACAGCTTCTCAATAATTCTTATTACTTTGGCTGATGCACCTCCATACGCATTTTTTTTTCTTGAAAACACCTAAATTTGGCTTGTTTTTCAGGATTTTCTCTTGAACATTGGAATTTGGTTTGTGCCAAGGCCATCCTGGCCTATGAAGAGTCAAGATAGGGATAAATCCTACCTTTCCAGTGAGCTCTGCCTTCCTGGTGACCAGAACGGTTCTCCAAATTAGCCTGAGTTTGAGACTTCCCTGAAAAGGCAAAGTAAATGGATTGCTAGAGAAATCAAGAAACCTTTTCCCTCTGCTAAGCTCAACTTCTCTTTGACAATCTAGACAACTTTCCAAACTTACAATACTACCCTTGACTTTCTACCAGGGAAAACACTAGGTACTTTAAGAGAATCAAGTACTCATAATTTACAGTACAGTGAAGGGCAACATGGCTCTGTTTCTTGCTGTTCTTGAACCATATCTCCTCCTTAGTGACTCAATTCTTTTATTTGGTCAAGAAATACATCATCATCTAGGAATGTCTAATCTGGGTTCAAGAACTACTCTCTAGCATTCCACTACTGCCATCTTGTACTTCTCTCTCTCTCGTTACTCACCACTGCCTTCAACCATTGGCATCTCCTTGGCCGTTTGGTTCCATAGAGAAACTTTGAAGAAGATGGGCTTTCCCTCCAGGTCACTGAGTCCAAGTTTCTGGGTATAGTTCTTTTCTCTGTCCTCTCCCTACTCTGGCTAACTCCATCATTGTTCCTCTAGTTCTCTGGCCTTTTTTCTAAAGGCCAAGTACAAAGACCTAGCTCAAGTGAAGACCAGATAAGACCCAATATGATTTACATGGAGCAAGGACAGTACTCAAAAAATAAGCGGGTCACATATCAAAGAAATATTAATTCTGAAATACTGGACCCTGAGTAGTGAGAGTAATGAATCCCTAGAAATGGTCACTGAATATTTCCACTGAGCTGGAATCAATTGCCATAATTATAACTTTGAGTAGTGTAAATTCAAATACATGTAATCATTTTACTTCAAGGAATTCATTATTCGAATAACTGGGACCTAGGTGTAATGACAATAACTAAATGTTATGTAACACTTTAAGGTTTACAGGGCACTTTACATACATTATCTCACAACAACTCTACGGGGTAGGTGCTATTATCCCCATCTTACAGATTGAAAGAAGTTAACACAGTTACCAGGAGGTGTCTAAGGTAAGATTTGAACTTTTTTCTGCTACATCTACTTATCATGTTAAATTTGTTCAGTCAACAAGCGTTTAGGTATCTACTATGTGCCAGGCACAGTACTAAACCTGTTGAAAAGAGTTAAAACTTGTGAAGTGTTTCCTTATGAAGTGAATGTTACAGTTCATTGACGAGACAAAAGGCATTCAGGAGGGTCATCCTTGGCACATAGTCTATAACATATTAAAACAGTCTATGCTTATGTTTTATCTTCTCTAAGTTCCTTGGAGGAAGGGACCTAGTCCTTCCTTTTTTAATTATTAAATATTTTATTAGAAACTTGGCATTGAACATAAATAAAAGCACAACACGTAAAATATCCTAACACTACTCCAGTCCTTTCCACCAAGCTGCCATCAAGATTATCCATTCTCATTTACTTTTTCTCATATAATTATACAACCAAAAGCATATGCCTAGATCTGCTTTCCTTCCTACTTTATATCTTCAAAAGGTCTTTTAAGATTTCTTTGTGTTCCTCATATTTGTCAGTACTGATCAAATCTATTGACAAACATTATAATATTCTGTGACATTAATATGCCACAAGTTATTTAACCTTTCTTCTATTAGACATTTAGGTAGCTTCTAGTTTTTTCAATTCCATATGTTCTGAAAAGCTTCAAACATGGGGCTCTTTTTGCTTGCTTTCAGTAACCCTATAAGAATATAAATTGGATCAAAATGTATAGTTTGGGTTTTTTTTTTTTATAAACTTGCCGCATGCTACCAGATAGTTCTCTAAAAAGATTTTACAAGTTCACAATTCTACCAACAATGAATGCATCTCAAACTTAGCCTGTGTAAAACAGATCTTTTTTCCCTATACATATCTGTTTTCAGTCCATCAATAAATATTTGTTAAGTGCCAACTATGTGCCAGATATTCTGCTAAGCACTGGGAATACAAATAAAGTCAAAAGATAGTCCCTGCTCTCAAGGAGCTCATAATTTAATGGGGGAGAGAGCAAGTAAAGAAACATGTCTAAACTATTATTACGGGATAAATGATAATTGATTAACAGAGAGAAAGAACTATAATTATGAGGGGTTAGGAAGAGCTGTCTATAGAAAATGGGGTTTAGTAGGAATCTGAAGGGAAACCAGGAGGCAGAGACGAGGAGGAAGAGCATTCCGGGCATGGGGGACAGCCACCAACTCTCCTCATCTTTCTATTTCTGCCAAGACTACCATCATTCTTCTATTCCAGTGGTTCCCAGGTTTTTTGTGTTCTTCACACCCCTTTCACAAACAATAACCAAAAAAAGTGTTGGGAGTCATCAGGATAATTTAACATACTACTTATGATGATCTTTTAGATTTATTAAGTGCTTACAATAACAATGACAGCTATTACTCTCTCTACTCCCAATGCTGTAAATCATTGACAAAAGCAACTTAGCATACTTCAAAAAAAGATATGTCTGTTGTCATAGAGGGAAAATATACATGCAACGTAAGTTACACATATATTTATTTATTACTTGACATGACATTAAAGAATTTTTAGCTCCAACCCTTTGGACCCTCATTTCAACCCTCAAGGTATTGTAAAACCACAAAATAGGAACCACTGTTCTTGTCACTCAAGTCTACAACCTATTGATCTGAACTCTTCACTCTCATTCTCCCAACCCCCAGTTCTCTTTAGTTGCCAAGTGCCATTACTTCTATCTCCTTAACATTTCTTGAAGCCATACAATAAATACCCAACCCAAGTCCTCATCAGCTTTCTCCTGAACTACTACAATATACTCTTAATTAGACTCCCTGAACTCAGCCTCTCCATTCAATAGCATACCTTTTACCTAGCTGCCAAATTGCTAATTCAAGGACCTAACTCTGTCATTTCCAAGTTCAAGAGACTTTGGGGGCTCCCCATTGCTGCTAGGACCAAACACTGCATGATTCTACTCTTTGGTAGTGAAAGTCCTTCACAATCTTCCTCCAATCTGTAATTCTAGGTCAATTATTCATGACTGTCAGAAAATAACAAAATCTAGAAAGGAATAATACATTGGCAACTAGGTAGCACAGTGGATAGGTCATGGACCTGCAGTCAGAAAGACCTGAGTTTAAATCTAGCCTCAGATACTTATTCCCTTTGTGACTCTGAGCAAGTCATGTAACCCCATTTGCCTCAGTTTCCTCATCAGTAAAATGATCTGGAGAAGGAAATGACAAACCACCCCAACGTCTCTGTCAAGAGAAAACCCCAAATGGGGTCACAAAGAATTAGACACAACTGAAATGACTTAACAACAGCATTCCATGTTCCAATCAGCATGCCTTGTTGATGATTTTGGGAGAGAATATTCCATCACTTACCTCTGCACCCTTATACAACCTACCCCCCATGACTAGAATGATCTCTTTACTCATCCCTGCCTCTCAGATCCCCTAGCTCCTTTGTTTGTGTGTGCCTGACACAGGCATAATGATAAACGTTGAACTTGCGATTTCACTGGCATGGGCATCTCTCTGATGAGGAAACTATTAATGCAGGTAGACATCTTCTCTGTTACTTAAAGTATTGAGATCAAATAACTTGCCTAAGGTCATCCAGACAGTGTGTGCTGGAGGTGAGATGGGCACCAGGAAAACAAAGACAAAAATGAGGTTCCTGACCTAAAGGGCATACATTCTGTCCAGGAAAATAATAGGTACACATGCAAGTATACCCAAAGCAAAACAAGATAAGCTATTTGCACACATTTCATTTGATCCGCTGATCAACTCCGAGCTAGTTGGCACAAGTATCATGATTTCCATTTTGTAGATCAGAAAACTGAGGCATATAGAAATTACTTCACGTACCCAAGGTCATACCGTAAGTAGTAGGTCTTCTGACTCTAAATTCAGCGCTCATTTCTCGATACCACACTACTAACACCCAATACGTTGTTTGTTGTTTTTAGTTCACTTTTTTGTATCATTTGTGCCATCATTCTCCTTCATTACCAAACTACAAGTTCCAAGGACAAATCCTATTTCTTTTTATTCCTGTAAAATGTGTGTGTGTGTGAATATATCATACCATAAGAATTCTATATAAGGTGTGATTCCTGCCCTTCCTCCAACAGAATGCAGATAACTCCACATGTAGCCACTTTTAAGTGAATTCAATACAAAAGAATTGACAGCTGTGCCAGCTGGTTCAAAGTGAAGCTTTTTCCAGATGTTGAAAATCCTTCAGAGCAATTCTAAGCCCCACCTACCCTAATGCCCCCTTAGTAACAGTTTCAAAATTCTGAATGAAATAAGAGGAAGGGAAATAGTGCACAATAAACCTGGGAAGGTAGCCTTGGAATTGAACAATTCAACAAGTATTTATTAAGTACCTACTATCTGCCCGTGTTAAGTACCTACTATATGTCCATGTTAATATGTTTAATGCTAGAGATACAATTGTTAGAGACGCAAAGAAAAATAATAGCCTACCCAGCAACCCACCCAAAACCAACCCTCCCCCCCCAAAAAAACCCCATTCTTTCCTCTCATGGAGCTCACAGTGTGATGCAGGACACAATAGGCACATAGCTATACAATATATACATATATACATGTGTATACACATATATACATATATATGGAGAGAGATGTCTATGTATATACACATTCATACACATGTATACACATATATATATACACATACACACATGTACGTGTACATATATATATATATATATCTGAGTTTATATTTTACATTTCATTTTAGGGGTAATAGGGAGCCACTGTACTTTTTAAAAATTAGATTTGGGCTTTAAGGAGGATTAATTCGGGAGTTGTGGACAGGATTGTCAGTTACAAAAAGGATTTTCTCATCTATAAAAGAAATAGTTTAGCCCACATGATCACAAAGATTTCTCCCAGTACTAAGACTCTTCTTTCAGTTCTAAGATTTCTCTCCTGCTATCAAATGACCCTTCTGCCTCAGGACCTCACATGTACTTCTATGCCCCTTCAGTGTACTCCTCATGAAATATTATGAATTATAACATTTATGGGTGGGGGGGCAACCAGGTGGGGCAGTAGATAGAGTGCTGGACCTGGAATCAGGAAGACTCATCTTCCTGAGTTCAAATCTGGCCTCAGACACTTGCAAGCAGGGCAAGTCACTTAACTGTTTCCCTCAGGTCTGCCACCTCTAAAATGAGCTGGAGAAGGAAGTGGCAAAACTCCAGTATCTTGGTCAAGAAAACCCCACATGGGATCATGAAGAGTCAGACATGACTGAAGAGCAGCACCAAATGTGTTTGTTTCTTATCTTTTTACTCCATTAAGGCAGGGGACTGTTTTCTCTTGAACCTTCGTAACCCCTTTCACCCCTAATATCTAACCTGGCGTTCTACACATAGTAAATTCTTAAGGTTGCTGAATGAATGAATTGTGTAGTAACTAGGCAAGTCTCAAAGAACTCTAAGCTTTAAAGAAAAGATGTAAAATCATAATTACTATGGATAACAAAGGTGCCTATTCATGACCAGTTATTTGATTAATCACACAGCTAGTGAGTGTCAAGTGTCTAAGGTGAGATTTGAACTCTGATCCTCCTGACTCCTGCACCGGTGTGACCTTGGGCATCACTTAACCCCGACTGCCTCATCCTAGGTCATCTCCAGTCATCCTGATGAATATCTGGTCACTGGATTCAGATGGCTCTGGAGGAGAAGTGAGGCTGGTGACCTGCACAGCCCTCTCTCACTCAAAACAAAGTCAAGTGCAAGTCCTGTCATCCTTTCTCTGATGGCTTGGTCTTCTTCAGCAACAAAGATGAACACACACAATTTGATTGATGCAGAGGGGATAGAAAAAGTTTTGCCCAGATTCACAATACATAGTGCAGATATTCAAAGAACAAAAAGGTTCATAGCCTGAGACAGCTTCTAGGATGCGGCTTGCAATTCAAAAGACAGCTGAGGTTCCTTGATACCCTTTCCCCACACCCATCTTCTTTCTCACAAGTGCTCTGATTGTGCACAAATCTTCAATGGTCTGATTACCTCTAGGATAAAATACAAATTCCCCCATATGACACTTAGAGCCCCCACAATCCAAACTACCTCTCCAAGCTTATTTCTTCTTACTTCTCCTTTTGGAATTCAGCTTTCCAGACATGTTGGACAACCAGCTGTTATCTGAATTAGTCAACATATTCTCCATCTCTGTGTCTTTGTACCCCCTTTCCCCATCCTAACATTTATTCAAGGCTTGTCTCAGCTCATAGATTTAGAAACCTTAGCTGTCACTGAGTCCGACTCTATTATTTTACAGATGAGGAAACTAAGGCCCAACGTCCCAAAGCTAATGGGGTCTGTGGTAGGATCTGAGCTCAGGTTTTCATGAGTCCAAGCCCAGTGACCTCTGGACTACTTCTTTAAAGCCAGTCCTAAAGTCACTGTTTCAGTCTTCTCTCCCTTTTCAGATGACTTATGTGCTGATTTGTTTTATCTCTGGAGAAGAAAGTAACCGCTCAGAAGGCAAGGGTTGTTTTGATTTCTTCAGTCCTTCATTTTATTGAATTAAACTGAGAAGACATACTGTGCTACATATCAGATGCCAGTGGGAAAGGAGAGAAGAAAAAAAATCGCTAACACTCAAGCCCAAACAGTTCCTTCAAATCCCAGGTTTTCCACATTTGTGAAAGCGTTGGTTAAAGAGGGAGAAGCTGGAATTCTTCCCATAATTAGAGTTGTAAACAACAGGAATTTTTCTAAGGGCTTACCTGGAGCAATCCAGGAAGAGCACTCCAGAGTTTGAAAATGTTACCTCAGGCTACGGGGAGATGCTAATTATACTGATAAAAAGAAAAGGGGATGGGGGTGGGGGTAAGGAAAACCTTATCTGTGCAAAACTCCAACAGCTGGCTTCGCAGCCAAAAAACCGCTCCCCTCAACCCTCTCCCATTAGCCATAGAGACTAGGTAAAACATTCTAAGGCTAGGTTTTCTCTTAAGTGACTCAGTTCTATGGAGAGCAAGTGGTTAACTTTGGAGAAATATATGGAAATAATCTTCTACCTATAAATTATAGAGTGTACATGCCTTTATTAATTACAATAGATAACTGAATACTGTTAATGGAGTTGTGAATTGGTCTAATATTTCTTCAGAACCATTTGGATTTGTGTAAAGGAAGTGGCTAAAATTAAAACGTCCAGATCCTTTCATCTAGGGATCCCACTCCTAAACGTATACCCCAAGGAGGTCAATGATTTAGAAAAAGGAGGGGAGTGGAGAGGCATACACACCAAAGTATTTGTTGCAGTAATGTTTGTGGTAACAACTGGAGACAATGCAGGTGCCCATCAACTGGGGCATGGACAAACATGAATGTAATGGATCACTGTGTTCCAAGAAACAGTGAATATAGCAAATTCAGAAAAAATATTGAATGGCTAGAGAGTGAAGTTCTCAAAACTAGAAAAACAATGCAAACAACAGTTATAACAATGTAAATGAACAGAGCACACATTGTGTAATTATAATGCCCCAGTTTGATTCAGGAAAATTTGAGGAAATACCTTTCTTTGGAGAGGTAGGGGACTGTGTATAATGTGTCGATGTGCTGGTTGTTTTTTTTCTTTTCCCTCTTTTTAAATCTTTGTTAGAATGGATAGCTCACTAAGGAGGGAAGGGACGACAATATATTAAGAAAAGAAGATGATGTAAAAAAACCAAAAGATGTCATATAATAAGAATTTTAAAAAATAATCACCTAATGTTTTTTATTTTATTTCCAATAGCCAGGTCCTAAACCTGTAGGAGAGATAAAATTTAGCAAAATAAATGAAATTAGTCTCAACTACATGCCTGGAAGAAATCATAACTCTTATTTAGCAAGTGGGTAAGTTAATTCCTTAAATGAATACATAAATATAAGTATCCTGAGAGACCAGGGTGGCAAGATGGCTAGAAGGATGGACTTTGGGTCAAATCCTATCCCATGTGCTTACTCCCAGTGTGACCCTAACTTGAGTTACAATCTCTCTGATTGTCAGTATCCTTATCTGTTAAAATGGCTTATCAGTTAAAATAGCTTCTATCTCCCACAATTGTTATGAGAATAAAATAAGATCATGTTTGTAAAGTGCTTTGTAAACCTCAAAGTACTCTACAAATGCTAACTATTATTATTTAATATGGCCCAGAAAATTAAATTACCTCCTTGGGCTAACACAGGTAATAAGAAAGTGATAAATGCCTTTGACTCCAAATCTAAACCTCTTGCCTTAATGTCTGGAATTAAGACTTTATAAATGGATTGACAAGCATGCTTTTCTCAAAAAATGCTCTTCCACAAAGAAACAGGGGACCAAACCCTCAAAGCAATATCATGCACTGTAGTAAAAGCTCCAATTACCCAAACATTTTCTTAACATGTTGCTATCAATATAAGTATGTATATATGATGGATATGTATGTGTGTATCTGAAAGAGAGAGAGAGAGAGACAGACAGACAGAGACAGAGACAGACAGGGAGAAACCAAGTCACATTTTCCTCACGTATCTCCAAGGCAGACTTTCTAATTTAGACATTTCTACAGAAGCTCAAAGAACCTTGCAGAACCTAGGTTTTCCCACTTCTATTTTTAAATACCTTTGAAACAAATAAATGAGAGGAATCAGAGCCGGGAGTGAAAGCCTTCCAAAAACTTCACTCAGACAGAGGTATCTCCTGGCAGGAATTCCAAGGCAACTGAGAAGCTAGGTTGCCAAAACTGCCACCTCCCCCAAAACTTAATCCTCAGATAAAACAAACAAGTGGTCAAGAAAATCTAATGTTCATGGAATCAACCCCACGCAATATATTATGTGACATGCAGAGCGACCTGCAGAAACTTGCTGGAAGCTCCTGATTTGTAAAGCCAATGTTTCAACTTGAGTTTGAGGGCCATGGAAAGCATTTGCAAGGTCCTCTATCTTAGTCAATGACATAATGTGTTTATATATCCTAGGAAATGACTGTGTTTTACCAGAATGTACCAGCCAACCAGTACTTTCAGAGATTAGCCCCAAAAGACTAGGCTACACTCAGCTTTAATGGAGTGTAAGGGAATTCTGTGGTTTGGACTTCCAAAATAATTGAGGTAAATCAGGAAGGCATAGTGTAGTGGATGGAGAGCCGACAAGGAAGTCTTGGGTTCCAGTCCTGCCTCAGATGGAAAGTGGCTGTCCAACACAGCCTCTCAATGTCTCTAGGCAGTGCTCAAAATTCAGGCCAGCTGCTGCCCATTTGATTGGCAGAGGGGAGTTCCCACACCAATGAGATCATAAGTCTGGACCAAAAAGGAAAAAAAAAAAAATCAAGAAAACAGTTTCAAATTTCTCAGCCAGCTTGGTCCGGGCTTAAGGCATCACTTTTAGGTCCTCAGGTTTGTAATTGCCCTTTACAGACAGAAGACTCCTTTGTCTTCATGCCCCAGGCTCAGGATTACTCTCCTTTCTAATTCATTTCTACCTCCAGACTCCACACTCACCCTCTTGGTCAATCAAATATATGGAAAAGTAGGGTCCCTAACTACTTAAACCTGAAGTCCACACCATTTTGCCTAACAACAGATAAAAATGGCAGAATGGGGTGGGGGTGGGGAGGTGAGTTGGTGACTTAGAGGCCCCTACCCTTTAAGAAGGAAGAAACTCCCTGCCACTCGTACCCCCAATAGGGTTCACAGTAGGCCCCAGGACACCTGTGCCTTCAATTGCCTTTTTCTGAGAAATAGCTGAACCTTTCAACCAGGGGCTCCCAGAATGTCTAGGAAAGTACTCCTGTCACAATTCTCCAGGAAAAATGGGACTTTAGAGGTCATATAATCCAACCCATTCCTTTTACAGATGAGGAAACTGAGGTTAAATGATTCCTCAAGGTCAGACAGGTCACCATTAAAGTCACGGTTTGAACCTGGTGCCTCTGACTTAGTGGACAGAAAGCTAATCTTAAAGGCAGGATGACCTGGGTTCAAGTCTCATCTCTCACCTATACTGGCTGTGTGACTCTGGGCAGGTCATTCAAACCTTTCACCTCTCTATGTAACTCTCCAAGATGTAGAGCAGGGACTGGCTCAAATGACTAAAGAGCTTCCTCACTGAGGAGTCCCTAGTAACAGGGAACTGGTCCCAGTCTTTATTCTCTAATCCTGAAGTCGGTGCTCTTTCTACCCTAACCAGTGAATGGAGAATTAGCCTCCCCTGAAGCTCCTTATGGAGGTTAGGATGAAAAGTGACACCACCGTCTAATAAGGCAAATCCCCTAACAAATGGATATCCATAAGGAATTTTAATATCTTTGAGGTATTAGAAAGGACAGCTGGAGGTTCCATGTGGTTCTTGGAGTAGCTACATTTCCAATAAAATATAAAAGGGCCCAATAAGAGAATTAGAGTTTTAATGGAAAGGGGGTGGCGTATCTAATTTTGGAACACAGAACAGTAAATGGGCAGTGCCGTGTGCTCCACAAGCTGCAAGAGGGAACCAAACTTCTAAATTATCAGGGAGAACAAGTGAAAAGTAGGGCAGAGAATCTGAAGCTGTCAAAGACAAAGTTCTCCTAAAACTTGGCCTATGCCTGGCAAGTGTACACTCCTAGAGCCCAAGGCAATTGTGCCTTTATCTCTTAGCAGATTCCAATGAGTCCTGCTCCTGAGAGGCTGTTTGGTGTGGTCAGTGGATAGAGCTCAAGACTGGAGTTAGGAAAGACCCTCACTGTGTGACCCTAAGCAATAACCTGTCTACTTCAGTTTTCTCAGCTACAAAATGGGAATAATACAAATTGAATATCTCACAGATTTGCTGAGAGGATAAAATAAGATATTGCACACAGACTGTTAAATACAAACAAAAAGCATTGCTTGAACTTCATGGCCTCACACAGGTACAGTCAGTCCACGGAGGGAGATGATGGATTGAGCCAGGAGGCCTGGCCAAAGGAGGAGGGAATGAAGTGGAAGATCCAGCATCATCCTTTTGCCTAAAACACACCCTGTAGAGAGGGCTCTGCATCTATAAATAGTCACTCTACAAGAAATATTGCCAAGTTAATTACAAAACTATCACTGGGATGAGGAAGGGGAAGATCCCAGTGAGGCCCTAAGGTGAACAGTTCATGGTCAGTCTTGGGTGCAGAAGCCCCAGAAATTTCCCTTTCTTCTCTCTGGTGTTTTCACTTACTTCTGAAGGGAGTGTGAGAATTAGCCAAACAGTAACCCCTGGTCTGGTGCATCTTTTGTTCAATACCTCTGCCCCCTCCCCTTCCTCCTCCTTTTTCTCCTCCTCTCCTTCCCTTTATCTCCCTCCTTCCTCTCCTCTTCCCTACCCACCTTGTTAAGCCTGCATCTACTGTGATGTTATCCTGCGCTTTCTAAAGACCACCGATGAATGAACTCTGTAGGGAATAGGGAGGTGCCTTGTTCAAGGTTAAACCTTCCATTTTTTTGCTTGTCTACTTCAGGTAAAGCAAAAAATAACGAAATTAGGCAGACTAAATCCAAGAAGACAAGGAGAAAGGCTTGTTATATTCCTTAATAATCTTCAACTGTAGTCAACATGCAGTGGTTGCCATAGGGATTCTCTTATTTATGTTTCAACAGTACTTGGGGAGAAAATAATGATTCACTCTTTCTTGGAGGAACAAGGTCAGCATTTCATGATTGGAGTCTAATCCAGCATTTCCTGTGCCATCTGATCTAATTAACTGAGTTCATCGTTTTAAAAAAGGGAAAAGAGAAAATGAATCATAGATTTGGAACCAGAAGAAACCTCAGAGGCCATTCACTAGAACCTAATTTAATTGACAGGGAAACTGAGGCCCACAATAATTTAAATGACAAGCCAAAGGTCATACAGCTAATAAGTGACAGAGTACAGACTCAAATTAAGTCATGGGATTTTCAGTTCTACACTCTTTCCAGGGTGCCTTCCACCTGTCTCCTAAACAAGGGACAAGGACTGACCAGAACCGTGACTTCACTGATATAAGGGAGTTCCCAGATCAAGAAACTCCCTCTAACAATACTGACTGATACCTCTGCTGCAGTTGGACTTAGTCTGCCTAATTCCACTATTTTTTGCTTTACCTGAAATAGACAAGCAAAAAATGGAAGGTTAGCTTTGAACAAGGCACCTCCCTATTCCCGATAGAGTTCATTCATCGGTGGTCTTTAGAAAGCTCAGGATAATATCACAGCAGATGCAGGTAGCAGCTAAAAAGCCAAATGCCAGGTTTAATGGAGTTCATGGTGAAGTCCTGAGAATGAAAGCCCACAAGTACTTCTTCAAAATGCAGGTTCCCAGAGGAAATCACCAAGGGGAGGAGAGGGCTTCAGGCATCAAAGGATGAGACAACTGAAGCAAGATGGCAAAGTCCAGAGAGTGAAGCATGCTGGTCTGCAACCTCCTTGAAAAAAATGACCAAGGCAGGATTTAAGCCCAGGTCTTCCTTACTAGCTTCAAGGTTAAGTCTCTGTTATGTGTGGCTTCCTCTCATAAAATGGCCAACCACTAAAATTAGTTCAAATATTTTTTATGTTTGGTGACATGTAGGAATTAATTCAGTTCAGTTTTCCCAAATATTTGTTAAGGGTCTACTATGTTTAGGAGCTGGAGGAAATGCAAAATTTACTTGGCTCAGTCACTGCCTTCTTAAGGTCTAATAGGAATATGAGACATCTGTCTCTCAATCTTTAACTGGTAGCCTGGTTATGCCTCATTCATGAGTCCCTTCCACATTTTGAGATGAGTGTGCGTGGATGATCTGTCTCTACTTGGAGGCATCTGGGAGGCTAAAGTAGGTGACATACAATTGAGACCAGCTAGTTGGAGGAGAGGCCTCAGGGGACAGAGGGGGATGGGACTGCAGCGAAGTAAACCACCCTGCATTTTTATATTTCTTGATACTTTTTCCAAAGTCCTAACATCTCATTTCTAATATACAGCATGGACTCATTTACTAAACTCCTCAGAAATCCTGTTATTCTCACCTGCATTGGTCACTGATAGGATGACTTTAATCACCCCATCATCTCACAAATGACAAATTCAAAAATGACAAATGTTTATGGGGGATTACAGATTTAAAACTGGAAGAGTTCCTGGGGACATCTAATCCAATCCTCTAATTTTACATTTAAGGGTCATCCCTTTCCTGGGAGATGTAAACATTGATGGCAATGACAGATAACAGAGATTTTGAGGCATTAATATTTGTTAACAATGTGCAAAGTTCTGTTAATACCCTGTTATCTGTTTCCCCTGAATATTAATGGAGGGGGAATCAATATTCCCTCAGTAATATACCAAGAGTTTAAGCAATTTGTGCCTGATCACAAGTCAGTGTCAGAGGAGAGATTTGAACTCAGAAGGCCAGCATTCTATCTTCTATGTCATATAATGATTGTATTGCAGTTAGAGGCAATAGCTACACTAATGAGATTGTAAATTCCCTGAAATATTTGAGTATTACTTATGGCTTTCCCACATGCCTTCAACATTTATTGGTTCCTTTTAAAATCTCTCTCTCTCTCTCTCTCTCTCTCTCTCTCTCTCTCTCTCTCTCTCTCTCTCTCTCTCTCTCTCTCTCTCTCTCCTCCTTCTCCTCCTCCTCCTCCCTCCTCTCTCCCTCCCTCTGTCTCTCTGTCTCTCTCCCCTCCTCCCTTATCCCCTCTCCCCCTCCTTTTCCCTTTGATTGATAAACCGTTGGAAAGATTAGACTGTACTTCACAGAGTTCTCCTAGGACTTTATCTTGGCCCCTTCTGAGCCCTTATCACATATACGCTTGTATCATTCTTTGTTGTATACTTATCTCATCTACCCTCCCCATTAGACTGTAAACTTCTTGAGTTGAGGGACTGTGATGCTTTCCATCTTTATAGCCTAAGTACTTGGCACAACATACGTACACACCCTGCACTTCTTCTAACTCTTGTTCAGTCATTTCAGTTATGTTCAACCCTTTGTGACCTCATTTGAGGATTTCTTGGTGAAGATGCTGGAGGGCTTTGCTAATTCCTTCTCCAGCTCATTTTACAGACAAGGAAACTGAGACAAGCAGGGTTAAGTGACTTGCCCAGGGTCACACAGCTAGTGATTATCTTAGGAAGATTTGAACTCAGTAATACTCAGTGTCTTCTGACTGTAGACTCAGCACCCCATCCACTGCATCACTTAGTTACTTGTACTTTCCCTAACAAACATTATAAAATTTTAGACCAGGACATACTGATGATCTCCGTTTTCTCCCCCTTTCTCTAGGGCAGTGGTTTCTTAACAGAATTTTTAGGTATGTTGCCCACTTAACAGTCTGGGTTCATATTCCCCATCTTCTTTTTGAAAATCCTCTAGGATAGTCTTCCATTCAGGGGCATGTTGAATGTTTCTCTGAAAGTTTCAAAGCTGCCAGGAATAAGCCTGTAACTTTCTATAAGTTTTCTAAAAAGTCTTCATCCAAGACTTTTCAGCAGGGTAATTTCACAAAAACAGTACTAGGTTTCAAAGTCCAAGACCGAGGTTCGAACCCCACCTCTGCTACTTATCACTCGTGTAACTTGTAAAGAGCAGAAATCTTCTCACTTCAAAGTACTGGTTAGTCATGGAATAAATAGGACCATCTTCTTTCTTCATCTGCAGAGGGAACCAGTCCATTTCCTCATGTAAACAAACACAGCATCCTTAGAGGAAGTCCCCAAAACATGCATGCCATTGGACCTTTGATGACAACACCACCTACATCTATCTTGGCTTTAGTCCTACATGCCTCATCCACCTGCACAGCCTGATCAAATGGATGTATCTACCTTTCCAGTCTTGTTTCCTCTAGGTCTCTCTATTCTAGTCAAACTGTTCTGTTCCTCTACCACTTTGTTTTTTCTGGTCTCTAGGATTTTGCTCAGAAGATCATTCTAACATTGATGCAGAACTGGAAGGGACCTTTGTGGTCCTCTATTCCAATGTTATCCAAAGTAGGGGCTATAGACAGATCCCAAGGGGATTGTAGCCTGATCCCAGAGGTCATATGATCAGGCAGTTGGAGAGTGGGAAAGTGAGTCATATCCAACTCTCCAATTCAATCACACCACTCCCTTTACCCATCATAATTCAGTATTCTCCCACTCTGCTCTCTTTTCACCACTGGACTGCTGTTAGGATATAGGTATGATTCATTCCTTCTAACTTTACTATGGCACCGGCAAATGACCAATGACTAAGATGCCCTTACTTTTCATTTTTTTGTGGGAAGAAATGAGTAGTACAGAATGATTGATTAGACATGAATAGTTTGCTACGTGCATCACAAACATCACAAATCTCATTACATTATCTGTCTTCCAAAACCTACCCTTTGCCCAAACTTCCCTTTTCTATTAATCATGTTACCAGCTGCTCTATTTTAACCAACTCTCTTCAAAGTTAACAATGGTCTCCTAATTGCCAAATTTAGGTGATGTCCCTTTTTCAATCCTCTTTCTTTACTTCTCAGCAGCATTTAAAACTATTTACCCCCCTCTTCTGAATTCTTACTCTCTTTTCTCTGAGTTGCTTAAGAAAATGTAAATGTGTTACCTATAAAGACTCTCACCTCTACACACTTTAAAAACTTTAAAATGAAATTTTCTAACTGTACAATTGTTTTTTCCTAAATGAAGAGTTTCAGTCTGTTTTAGATCCTTTTGTTAAACATTTTTCAATGTATTTCAAAGAAAAATTGACATCAGGGAAGCTAGAAATTCAACAGCCAATTTTCAACCAAAACCTCTGTACTATTGGTGGATGGCATGGAAAAATGAGTATCATGCTTTAGTTAGGCACAGCCAACTATGCCCATCTTCTGTTTGAATCTATATATCTTTGTGAGGTTTCTGTTTCATCTCTGATAACCATTAAAACAAAATATTAAAGAACCTAAACTTAGAACTTGATCCCCAAATTGTTATATCACAAAGTGTTAATTTAAGATTGCATATGTATTTGTAGATGTACCTAGTATGAAAGCCAATAGGTATTGGATTCTCTCTTGATTGGTGGGGATCAATGCCCATGCCCATGTGACGGACAGAGTTGGCAAGACTGGGAGAGCTCTTCAGGTCTTGAGTCTTCTGCAAATTTTTTTCAAGGTGCAGACTCTTTGTGTGCTTCTGGTTTCCAGCTTTTAAAGGGAAAATGAATGAGGTCAACCTCACTTCAGGTGGCTGAAGGAGAGGAGCTGGATGGAAGTCTCAATCATGTCCCTATCCTGAGCTCACAACAATCAGTCATTCAATAAACATTTATTCAGCACCTACTATGTGCCTGGCACTGTGCTAAGTGTTGGAGATACAAAAGGAAGCAAAAGAGAGCTTCTGCCATCAAGGGACTCACAGTTTAATGGAGTAGACAATTTATAGACAGATGTATACAAAGCAAGCAACAGAGAGGATAAATAGGAAAAGATTTACAATGAGAAGTCACTAGAATTAAGAGAGGTTGGGGAAGGTTTCCTATAGAAGATGGGATTTCAGTTGGGACTTTAGTTGGGAAGGCAGGAAGGTCAGTACTCAGAGTGGAGGAGGGAGAGCATTCAGGCATGGGGATAGCTACAGGGAAAAACCCAGAGCCTACACAAGGAATGTCTTGTTCATGGAACAGCCAAGAGACCAGTGTCAGGGAGTAAGATGTAAGAAGACTGGAAAGGTAGGAATGGGTTAGGTTATGAAGGACTTTGAATGCCTAACAGAATTTTGTATTTGCTCCAGGAGGCAATAGGGAATCACTGGAGTTTTTTTTAAGTAGGGGAGGTGACACGATAGGACATGTATTTTAGGAAAATCACATTATTGGCCGAATGGAAGATCTACTTTGATGGGGAGGGATTTAAAGCATTCAGACTCACAGTCGGCCATTGCAGTAACCAAGGTGTGAGGTGATAAGGATCTACACTTAGAATTGTGTAGATCACACTACACTGTAGCTGTGCCAGAGAGGAGGTGGCTACACCAGAGACTTCAGGGAACCTCCCTGGAAAAAAGATCTATTCCTCTCTTTCTTGGTTGAGGAAATTATCTTGCTGCCAAGGGGAGAATTCCTTTACTCTGCATTGTCTGGTATATACTCTCCGATTTATACCTTCTATGATTTTTGTTTTGACCACAGTTTGGATAAATGGGTTTTCTTTGACAATTGCTATGTGTGCCCATTGCTGAGCTAGTATTTAGAAGGAAAGAAGTAAAGCTTAGGGCCCCCCATATTGAAATGATTATCAGGAGTTAGCTTGAACCTTAAAACCTCATTCCCTAAACTAACAATATTTGAGGGAGCTGACAGATAAAAGTCTGGCCTGGTATTCCCTCTCTCTGAGAGAGAGTAGTCACCTGTAGCTCCAACTTCCTGTTTCTTCTCCTGAAGAAAGGTAGGGGATAAAGAAGCTGGAGATATCTATTCTACCTTCCTTCAAGTCACCAGCAATACCCCTAGGCTACCTGAGGGGAACAGCCTTTGCAAGTCTCTTTCTCTCTCTCACTGTTCACACACACACACTCACACTCACACACACACACACACACACACAGACATATCCAGGAAGTTCATATATATGTTTTATCTATATAATGTGTGTGTATGTATATATATATATATATATGTTCATATAGGTGTATATAATGTGTGTATATTCATATACATATATATACACACTATATGAACTCTATCAAGAAATTCATGCTAGCCTTTAGTGTTTGCAGTAGCAGGGATTTCATATATACATATACTATACCACATACTACATCTCCTCATCTTGCCTAGGCTAAAAGTCCAGGGGTATAACAGTTTCTAACAGGCCCAATTTTTCCACTTATAGGCATAGGAAGTCTAATCTGCTCCATTTCCAACATGGACTGATTCTCCCCTTCCTCGGCAGCCTTGGGGCCTCCTACTTCTTGGCCATATTTAGTGTGGATATCCAATCAATATAGCCCATTATGACTCAGAACTCCCAAGCTCAAGAAGTCTATCCTACCCTTAGCTTTCTCTGCAGCAAGGATTACAAGTAGATTTAAAATGAAAATAATGAAGCATATTTATTCACATTGCACCTTTGTCTTATCTTGAACAATATACAGTAGTACATATATTGTATAGCAATATATACAATTACTTTATAATGCCTATATTGGAGGTCCTGGTTAAAGTTTTTTTGGTTTTTTGACTGAAACAGGTGTCTGATCAAAATTTTGGAGACAGCTGATATAAACAAATCCCCCTCATTTTACAAATGAAGAACCTGATACTCTAAGATCATACATGATTTGCCCAAGTAAGTGGGAGAATTAGAATTTGAATTCAAGTCCTATAACTCCAAATCTGCTGCCATCATACCTGATGGGGTCTCCCTTCCTCTCTTTGCTTACTGATATCTTACCTATTCCTCTAGACTCAGGTCAAATAATGATGACAATGATGATAACATATTTATGATGTATTTTAAAGCTCCCAAAGTACCTTTTGTTCATTATTTCATTTGAGACTCACAATAAACCTGTGAGCTAGGTACTATAGGTATTAACCCCCATTTTATAGATTAGAAAAATAAGCCTCAGAGGGGTTAAGTGACTTACCCATGGTCACACAGTGTGACAGCCTATATTCTCCAGGAAATCTTCCCTGATCATGCCAAGCAGAAGGGATTTTTCCCTCCTCCAATTTCTTATATATATGCTGTCTTAGCCTAAATTTGTTGTTACTGGATTTGGTTTTTTAAATAAATGTGCATCTATCTTATCACACTGAGTTACAATTCTGTAACTCAAAGACAGGAATAAATTTTACTGTAGTTTCCCAACCAACATCTACTGCAGTGTCTTGCACAATCAAAGGTACTCAATAAATATTTTTGATTGCACTGATTGGTTAAATGAATTGCCCAAGGTTCTCTTAGTTTCTGGAGAAGCTGAAACTATAAACTTGCTTTGTAGGCTGCTAATCCAGATCTTTAGCCACTATGCCAAGTAACTGGTAAAAATTGTCAGAGGCTTATAGATTTTCTGATTGTATCTGAAATGTTGGCCTAAGGAATCTAAGCAAGACAGTTACAGTATTTATCCCTCTCTTAATAGGGAAGGAGGTTTCACAACCTCCCTCCCTCAGGAACCCATTAAGGCATCTAGCTCAACTGCCTAAACCCAGATTCCTAATTTTTCTATTCTAAGTTGCCTGCTGATCTGGAGGCAGGTAAAAATCCCATTGAAACCACCCTGGGAGGCTAGGGATCATTTAGTGTTGTTGGGCTGACTTCTCTTTCGAAATGACTATTTCCAAATTAACCATATTATTCTTTTACCATATGTTCAGCTGCCTGGGGGACAGGGGAATTGTGTTTCCATTGGCTTGTTCTCTCTCTTCCTCTGGGTCTCCCTCTCCCTCTCAATTAGAGGCACAGCAAGAGGGATGTAGTGAGAAGGCTTTTCACAAGAGGAATACCTCCCTTACAAAGCACAGGAGAGGGGGGTGAGAAACAGGGTGAGAGGCTGGGAGCCCAAACTAGAGAGGGGCCTATGGTATAATTCCATTATGGTGTAGCTTTAAGTCATCTTGTTTTTTCATCCAGCCTTCTTATTCTCCCATAAGCAAGTCACATCTCAAAGGGAGAGGATTTTGTTTGAAGAGAGCAGCTAGCCCCCCTTTCACTGCTGACTGAAACAGGTATTGGTTAACGGCTCACCCTGCCCACCATGTATGCCTTGATGATGATGAATTTAACACACTAAGGATTTACAGTTAATTATTTATATCCCAGCTGTCACACATGCTGCATGACTATGGGAAAATCACTTAAACTCCCGGTCTCAATCTTCTCATCTGCAACATTTATATATTACTACCTGCCCCACCTACCTCATAGCATTGCTATGGAGAAAGCACTTTTAAAACTGCAAAATGCTAGATAAACACAACTTGTTAGTATCTGTATTTCTGTTTGTTATTCTCTTTCTTGATAGGTGAGATCCAGTTAACCAAGTATTTATTAAGCACCTATTATGTACAAGTTCTCTGCTCGAAGTAGTAAGGATGCAGTGATAAATAGGCAACAATTCCTTCTCTCAAGGACCTTACATTCTGCTAGGGGATAATACATACATACATACATATATACTTACACACATATATGTATACACACACAAATAAGTCATTACAAGGTAGTATGAGGCAGAGAAACTTGCATTATGTTTTACTGAAAAAAAATCGAGGTTATTCACCATGGCCTCCCTCTTCTTCCCTCCTTGTTATCTCATCATTCAGATGCCTTCTGACAATATCTCTTTCTTCAACCTTGTCTCAGATGAAGAGGTGGCCTTTCTCCTTCCTAAGGCAAACTCTTCTACATGCACAAGGGATCCCATTCTATTTTGTTTCTTCCAGTAGATTATCCTTTCTATCATCCCTAACAGCTTCAAACTCTTTGCCCACCAACTGCTTCCCTACTGCCCACAAATACACTCATATCTCCAGCTGTCTTCAAAAAACCCTCTGGGGAGGGGGTGGAATCAAGATGGCAGAGTAGAAAGATGTACATACTTTAGCTCTTCCCCCATAAAATACATGTAAATGTATTTTAAATACTTGTAAAGTATTAAATAAAATACTTGTAAAGAAAGACTCAACAAATTCTAGAGCAGCAGAATCCACAGAAAGATGGAGTGTAGGAGATTTCTAGCCCAGGGTGACCTGGAAGGCTGACAGGAAAGGTCTGTCACACCAGGTTCAGAGCAGAGCCCAGCCCAGCCTTGGTCAGGTGACTCTGGGAGGAGCAGGACCAGAGCAGGCTTTGAGGACGAAATTCTCAGCAAGAGTAGTGGTTCGCTGATCCCTCAACCCAAAGGTCAGTGAGAGGGCTTTTTCAATCACAGCAAGAAGGGAGCAGAGTCCACCCCTGGCCCTGGCCCAAGGTGGTGGCAGAGGCTGGGCAGCAGACCCTTCTGGAGGCAGGCAGCAGCCAGTGTCCATTGTTCCATTGTTGGAGCACTGAGCATAAAGCCCCTGGGGTAACTGAGCAGTTGATCTGAATCTCAGCCCTGAGCATGGTCCTGGGGTGAACAGGAGCACTAGGACCCTCTTCTTGATAAAAGATTCAGAAGTCAAGTAACTGGCTGAGAAAATGCCCCAAAAAAGGGAAAAAAATAAGACCATAGAAAGTTCCTTTCTGGTGAACAGGTATTTCCTTCCATCCTTTCAGATGAGGAAGAACAAAATGTACTGTCAGAGGAATTGAAAGATTCTGCATCCAGTACCTCTAAAATGAATATACGATGGGACCAGGCCATGAAAGAGTTTGAAAAGCTAGTCAGCAACTTGCTAAAGGAGACTCAAAAAAATGCTGAGGAAAATAACACCTTTAAAAATAGGCTAACTCAACTGGAAAAAGAGGTTCAAAAAGTCACTGAGGGGAAGAAGGTTTTAGAAAGCAGAATTAACCTAATGGAAAAGGAGATTCAAAATCTCACTGAAGAAAATAGTTCTTTAAAAATGAGAGTGGAGTTCAGGGAATCTAGTGACTATATGATAAACCAAGAAGTTGCAAAACAAAACCAAAGGAATGAAAAAATAGAAGATAATGTGAAATATCTCATTGGAAAAACAATTGACCTGGAAAATAGATCCAGGAGAGACAATTTAAAAATTAGGGGACTACCTGAAAGCCATGATCAAAAAAAGAGCCTAGACATCATCTTTCATGAAATTATCAAGGAAAACTGCCCTGATATTCTAGAACCAGAGGGCAAAATAAATTTTGAAAGAATCCACCAATCACCTCCTGAAAGAGATCCAAAAAGATAAACTCCTAGGAATATTATGGCCAAATTCCAGAGTTCCTAGGTCAAGGAGAAAATATTGCAAGCAGCTAGAAAGAAACAATTCAAGTATTGTAGAAATACAATCAGGATAACACAGGATCTGGCAGCTTCTACATTAAGGGATTGAAGGACTTGGAATAGGATATTCCAGAAGTCAAAGGAACTGGGATTAAAACCAAGAATCACCTACCCAGCAAAACTGAGTATAATACTTCAGGGAAAAAAATGGTCATTCAATGATATAGAAGACTTTCAAGCAATCTTGATTAAAAGACCAGAAATGAAGAGAAAATTTGACTTTTAAATGTAAGAATCAAGAGAAGCATGAAAAGGTAAATAGGAAAGAAAAATAATAAAGGACTTTCTAAAGCTGAACTGTTTACATTTCTACATGGAAAGATAATATTTGTAACTCTTGAGACTTTTCTCAGTATTTGGATAGGTGGAGGGATTACACACACACGCACACACACACACACATATAGATAGAGAGCACAGGTTGAATTGAATCAGGAGGAATGATATCTATAAAAAATAAAATTAAGGAGTGAGAGAGGAATATATTGAGAGGAGAAAGAGAGAAATGGAATGGGGCAAACTATCACTCATAAAAGAGATAAGAAAAATCTTTTTCAATGGAGGAGAAAAAGGAGGAGGTGAGAGGGGAAAAGTGAAGCTTACTCTTGTCACATATGACTTAAGGAGGGAATAACATGCTCACTCAATTGGGTATGAAAATCTATCTTATACTACAGGAAAGTAGGGGAGAAGGGGACAAGTGGGGTGGGGAGGATGATAGAAGGGAATGCAAATGGGAGAAGGGAGTAATTAAACACTTTTGGGGAGGGATAAGGTCAAATGAGAGAATAGAATAAAGAGAGGACAGGGTAGGATGGAGGGAAATTTAGTTAGTCTTACACAACGTGACTATTATGGAAGTCTTTTGCAAAATGACACATATATAGCTTGTATTGAATTGCTTGCCTTCTCAGTGGGGATGGGTGGGGAGGGAGGAAGGGAGAGAAGTTGGAATTTAAAGAATCAGAAACAAATGTTGACAATTGTTACTGAATATAACTGGGAAATAAGAAATACAGGTAATGGAGTATAGAAATCTATCTTGCCCTACAAGAAAAGAGAGGATGGGGATAAGGAAAGTTTGGGGTGTGATAGAAGGGAAGGCACTTTGAGGGAAGAGGTAATCAGAATGTAAGGTATTATGGGATGGGGAAAGGGGAGAGATAGGGAGAAAAATTGGAACTCAAAATTTTGTGGAAATGAATGTTGAAATCTAAAAATAAATAAACTATTTAAAAACCCCTCCCTTGGTCCATCAGTCCCTGCTAGCTATCATCTCATAATTCTCCCTCCGTTTTCTGGCTAAACTCCATGAGAAGGCCATCTATAATCAATATTTTTATTTCCTTTCCTCTCGCTCTCTTCTTTACCCTCTACAGTCTAGCTTCTAACCTCATCATTGCTCTCTCCAAAGTTACTAATGACCTCTTAATTGCAAAATCTATTGACCATTTCTTAGTTCTCAATGTCTTGACTTCTCTTTAGCCTTTGACACTGTCGATTACCTTTCTTTTAGCCCCCTCTTCTCTTTAAGTTTTTGTGATGCTACTCTTTCCTGATTCTCCTCCTTCCTATCTGATCATTCCTCAGTCTCCTTTGCTGAATCCTCATCCAGGCCATGCCCACTAACCACAGGCGCTTCCCAGTCTCCATTCTGGGCCTTATTTTCTTCTCCCTCTATACTGTTTCACTTGGTCTTCTCATCAACTCCCACGAACTCGTTATCATTTCTATGCTGCCAATTCTACTTATCTAACCCTAATCTCTCTGTGATCTTTCAGTCTCATATCTCCAACAGCCTATAAGACATCTCAAACTGGATGGGCCAGAGTCCTCTTAAACTCAACGTATCCAAAACTGAATTCATGATCTCCTTCCCCCCAAAAAAGAAACCCTCCCTTCTTTCTAACTTCCCTGTTACAGCTGAGGGTACTACCATCCTTCTTCACAAAAGAAATTCCATCTCTTGACTCTTGGCATTTTCTCTGGCTACATCCCATGCCTGGAAGCTCTTCTTTCTCATTTCTGTCTTCTAGCCTTCCTGGCTTCCTTCAAGACACAGCTAAAATCCTACCTTATTCAGAAATCCTTTCCCAACCTCTCTTAGTTCTAGTGTCTTTCCTCTCTTGACTATTTCAAATGAATCCTATATATATCATGTTTGTGTGTGCATGTGTGTATGTATGTATATATATATGTATATGTGTGGATATATATTATATATGTTATATATCTATATATACATATATGTATATGTGTATGTATATATATAAAATCTCCCCCATTAGTCTGTGAGCTAGATCCTTAGGAGTAGATAGTCTTTTACTTTCCTTTGTATCTCCAGTGTTTAGCACAGTCCCTGACACAGATGCTTAATATTCAAAGACAAACTGGAAAAGAGAGCACTATGAGATAAAATGGTGGTGGTGGGAGACCAAGAAATGCTTGAAGGAGATGACACCTGGGCTGACAGGAATGCAGACAAGGACTCTGGGAAGTGGAAATGAAGATAAAATACACTCTCGGTATATAAGATTAATCACTCAGCAATAAGCTCCTACTATGTGCCAAGCACAGTGCACGGTATTGGAGATACAAAGACAAAAATTAAAATAATTCCTGTCATCAAAGAACTTAAATTTCAATGGAGCTGAGAGGATATACATTCATTATTATACAAATAATACAAAAAAACTTTATTACTTATGCATTTATTATTATATAGGCAGTAAATACAAAATAGATACACTGTAACCTAACAAGGGAAGATGGAGATGAGGAAAGGTCTCTTACAGAAAGTGGCACTTGAAATAAGACTTTGGGAAACCACAGATTCCAAGAGAGCATGAAATTGGAGTATTGTGTATAAAGAACAGACAACACCAATATTACATAACCAGGGAGTGATTGATTAGGTGGGGGATATCAAGTCTCTTTTTGGAAATATTGAATTTGAGATTTAAGAATCCAGGTACAGTTGTCCTAAGATTTAGACAAGAGATTATGACATTTGTATATGTGTGTATACATATATATGGATATATAGGTAGTGATTGAAGAGGCAAACGCTGGAGAATATAGGAATAGGATCAAGGGGTTAACCTAGGAATGCCACAGGGCTCTTTCATCTGAGATTAACACAAAAGATGAAAGGGTAGGGGATGATAGGAAGGTGTTTTGAGGGGTGGAGACAAGGAAACAAGGGAGTCTGAAAGGAATGAATGGTTTCAATTTTCTTAGTAAAGTAGGAGTCAGCGTTATCTGCTGGGAAAGGGAGCTGGGTGTGGTGTTTGGGCTTTGAGGAGATAGAAGAAAGTCTCAAAGAGCTATTAAGTGAAGATCAATCAGCAGAGAATAAAGAGATGTGGCTGTGTCTTGGCAATGTGGCAAGTAGTCCAATTACCTATGAGATCTTGAATTTTACAGATCTGATGATTTTAGTTTCATGTTTTAACATAGTGTCCTCAATTAAGTTCTACTGATTTATTCTGCTTTATATAATTGGAGTTTAGGTGGCTTCTACTGGCATTGTTCAAAAGAATATATTAGGTAGTGCCTAGCATTGGAATCAGGGAAATTGAGTCCAAGGGATCACAGATTAATCAGAGACTCTCTAATCCAACCTCTTCCTTTTATGGATAAGGAAGTGGAGGCCCAGAAACTTTAAGGGACTGGCCCACAGCCATTCAGCTAATAAGTATGAGAGGTAGGGTTTGAATCTCATAGTTCTTCCTATACCATTTGACTAGGTTTAATTTAATTCCGTGTAATTTCACTTAGTATCTATTGAATGCCTACCATGCCCACTAGACATCTCCAGCTAGATCCAGCTGGCATCACAAATGAAAAAATGAACTCTCATCCCATACTATCTACCTTGGAAGTATTTATCCAAATAAGTAGTACTAAGGCATCTCTAAAAAAAAGGTGAGAGGAAAGACAGATAGCTATGAACCATAGAGCTAGCCCAGAGTTGGGAAAGTATTTGAGAACTGTCATGAACGAAGATGCAAAAGGGCATAATTATGTACTATTATAGGTATTCAGGAAACAAATATTTATAATAAATACTGATGTTTTTCAAAGAAATGACTAAACATACAAATCGTTGACCTCTTTTCCTTCTTCCCCAGGAATTTCTATACCCCAAAGTTATTTCTGATCCAAAATGTCTCCCTCCTTCCACCTTTGCATAGGGAACTGTTGGCCTCTCAAGTAGCTAGGGAGCTGAAGAAAACTTGCAATTTCGAACAAAAACAATAAATCCTCCATTGCCCTAATTCTTTTGTGAAAAACATGTCCCATTGACAAAATAGTTATGCTTTTTCTCTCTTTTATTGGCTTCATATTCCTTTCTTAATTAAAGAGAATTGTTTCTCTCTTGTCTGTGTGTGCTAGAAAGAGGTTATTTATTAGAACTCATCCTTCTGTTTCTCTTTCCCATATCTTATCCTGTGGCTATGAAAACTCTATCTCACTTTCTCTGTTTCTCTCCCTCTTTTAAAATGCCTGATTGTCCTTCCTGTTGATATAACATAGTAATGAACTTCATAATCAGTCCTTTTCCATTCATGGGAAAAAAGGCATTGATGTCAGTAACAAGCATGAATCACAGAAGTACAAAATTTCACAAAAGAACCTGATTTATTATCCCCATGTTAGATCTTTCTTTTTCTTCTTAAGTGGACATTTTTTTTAAATTGAGTTTTGCTGATATCTTTAGCTTTTATACCACAGACATTTTCTGATATGCTGTCACCTCTTTTTCTTTAGTCCCCCCCCACCCCTGTTACAAAGAAAAACAGTTAAAATCAACTGACATGGCAGCTGTGTCTGCTGTCATTGTACTCAGCATTGCACACCTAGAGTCCCCTACCTCTCTACTGAAAGGGAAGAAAGGTGTTGCAGCATGTGTTATACAGCCCCGAGATTAGCCATTTTGAGAATTAATCAGAATTCAGATGCCCTTTAGTGTTTTCTTTATGTATAACACTCTCCTGGTTCTGCTCACTTCAAATTGCCATCATTTCATACAAATCTTTCCATGTGTTTTGGAAACCCTCATATTTGACATTTGACATATAATGTTCCATTATATATTAATACTATAATTTGTTCAATCAATTCCCTATTGATGGACACCCATTTTGTTTCCAGTATTTTTTTCCTACTAGAAAAAAGGCTGCTGTGAATCTTTCTTGGGGTATGTGCCCAGGAATGGAATTTCTAGGTCAAAGAGTCTACAAATTTTCGTGACTTATCTTGCATAATTACAAACTGAAATCTTCCAGACTAGTTGAACTCATTCACTACTCCACCAGTGGTGTGTGACTGTCATCCTGCAGCCCTTTAATGCTGACTAGTTCTGTCTTTTGTCATTTTTGGCACTTTGATAGGTATGAGGTGAAATCTCACAATTATCTTATTATGTATTTGTATTATCAGTGGCTTGGATTATTTTTTCACATGACCATTGATACTTTTCAATTCTTGAGAAAATGCTTCACATTCATTGACCCCTTAACTATTGGGGAATACATTGCTCTTGGCCTTATATATTTATATCAAGTTCCTTTATATCTTGGCTGCAGATTTCCCATTGTTATTTCTTCCAACCTTGCTAAAACCTGTTGACAATATTCGAAATTAAAATGTTCTGGAAATATATTTGGGTTATGCTTCATTCAGATCAATATCTACTAAATGCAAGATGCTGTGCAAAACTGATTGAATGATGCACAAGTACACAGTTCTCACCCTCAACTAAGTAATGGAATGAAATAAGTTAGCATGAAAATGTGGATGCTGCAGTCAAATGGAGAAGCATAAGAGACTGGGGTGAGGGGTGGGTGAGTGAGGTATTTCCTCTAGATAGAGAGAAATGGACAGTATCATGAAAGTGGTAGAATCTAACTCTGTCCTTGCACTATGTGGAGAAAGTGCAGTATAGAGGCTATACATATTGATTGGATAAGTTACAGGGACACAGATGCTTGTGACTCAGCTACCCTTGTCAGAAGTTTAAAGCATTTTTCAGTCTCTGCCGGGCACTCCCTATTTTACTCCCTTCAAGCAATCTGGCTCTTTCTAGCCCTGACCTATGGGGTCACCCTACCCTTCCTTGCTAGCTCATCCTTATTTCTATCACTGATCCAAGTTTGAGGTACTTCCATTACTCCCTCGGAGAAGCAAGGTCACATCTAATCAAGACTCAAAGTCTTCCCTTCAGCATCAAGTTGAAGCTGCTTTCACTAAAATCACTTAAAATCAGCAGCCTCCCCTGGGCTCCAACCACAAATGTGTCACCCATTTTTATTCTCTATGATCAAACAGCTTTCCTGCTCAGTTCCCTGAAGCTGAGTCTGCTCTCTTAGGCTCCTCATAACTTCTCTGCTTAGCAGATTCTATCAGTTCTGTATCTTACATGGGACATCTTTCCCAAGCCAACCAATATTTTCATTGTTTTTCCCTTACTAGAAACTCCACATCATTTGCCCTCCCATCTTCTCACAGTTACCATTCCCACCTGGGAAAGTCAGAAGAAAAAAAACAACAACCCTCCAAGCTCTCCATTAGGTCTAGCATTTCAAGAGATCTCATTCAGGCTTTCATCCTTCCCTGTTAATATATGGTTAATCCTTTGTTACTTATGACCAAACCTTATCAACCAATCAATCATCCCACTTCTCAATCAATCAGCAAACATTGATTAAATCCTTACTCTATGCCAAGCACTGTGCTTAATACTGGCTCCAAAGGGAGGCAAAAATAGTCACTGCCTTCAAGGAGCTTATATTCTTGGCCAAACAATCAACCAAACCAAATCAGTCAATCAGGAAGCATTTATAAAGTGTCTATTATATGAGGCATTGATGATACCGATGCAATAAATGAAAAGAATTTCTAATCTTAAAGAACTTCCATTCAAACTGGATAGACAGCAAGTAGACATGTTAAGTACAATCTGAAAATACAGAGAGAACAAAAAAATAGGATAAATGCAAGATCATTAGGGAGGAAGAAGGAATACTAGCAGTTGTGGAAGTCGGGAAAGGTGTTATGAAAAGATGGTGCTTGAGTTGTGTCTTGGAGGAAAAGATTCTTTAAGCTAGAGATGAGGACAGAGTATGTTCTAGTCATCAGAAATAGCCCTTACAAAGGCATAGAGATGGGAGTAGAGTGCTGGGTGTGAGGAACAAAGAGAAGGCTAGCTTAGCTAGATCACAAAGAACAGGAGGGGAGATAATATTTAATGAAGCTAGAAAGCTTGGTGAGGATCAGGCTGAAAAGAGCTTTCAAAGCTACATAACGGATTATGTATTTAATTCTAGATATAATAGAGAGAGAGCCACTGGAAATATCTGAGTAGAGGAGAAATGTGGCCAGATTTGTGTTCAAGGGCAGTCACTTTGACAGCTATATGGAGGACAGACTACAGTGAAGAGAAAACAGAGGCAGGGAGCCCATTTTGGAGGCCACTGTGCTGGTGAGAAGGGCATGAACTGAGGTGATAGCCGGATGAATAATGAAAGGGTCAGAAGTGGGAGATGTTGCAGAGATTTGACAACTGCTTGATTACACAGGCGTGGGCACTGAGCAGTTGAGTGTACTAATGAGGTTAGAGCATTGGGAGACTGAAAGAACGGGGACCCTTCGACAGAAGCAGTAAGTTTGGAAGACAAGTGGGTTTGGGGAAGAGGGAGAGAATGAATTCTGTTTAGACATGTTGAGTCTGACATATCTCTAGGTTATCCAGTAGCTGGTAATGTAGGACTAATGATCAAGGAAGAGCCTGGGACAGGTTATAGGGATCTGAGAGTCACCTCTACAGAAATGATCATTAAACTCATAGGAGATGATAAGGTCACCAAGAGAAGGAGTTTGGAGAGAGAAGGGAGGAGGGGGGAGGGCTCAGGCTAGAACCCAAGGCTTTACAAATAAAGGACTATCCAAGGATAAAGGACTATCCCAGTGGGGCATCCAGAAGCCACCTAAGTGGGATTTCCCTTTTTGCCTTTTCTTCTAGCCTGCTGTATACAGCCTAGGGCAGAACCCAAAATGTATTTTTAATTTTATTCTATGACCAATAGAGGAAAGAATCTGCTATGACAAGAGAAGTGTTAACAAAGGAAAGGGGTAGGGGGTGCAAAACTGGCAAAGCCATTCCCCTTTCCCTCCCTCTATGCACAGCTATCCCAAACCTAGCAGACATCTCAATAACAATGAACACAGCCCCAACCTCATTTCATTTCTTCATCCCTTTCTCCAGAGCCCTTTCCTGCTCTTAAATCCAGAACCCGTAATGAAATGCCTAGGACAGACTGACTCTTGTTTCCCTCTTAAAAATAGGTGGATTCTCACCTACTTCTGTAGTATCTAAAGTTCCAGTTGGCATCTTTGTACTACTGTTCCTTTTTTTTTTAAGGTCTAGCATCTAGACCTTATTTGGTCTACTGCCCCCTTTAAACAAAAGTTACTCAGCACCCCTTTGGAAATCTACTTTTTTTTAACCCTTTAATGGTTTTTTGAAATTTGCATCATTTCAAAAAACTGTAAAATATTTTCTTTAAAAATGCTACATCTTAAATTTAATAATTTATTGTAAATTTGTGATTTTTCCCACACTGAAATTTTGATGATGCAATGTTGTGTCATGTGACCATATAATATCATACTGTAAACAAGTTATTACAGGCACATATTCCTGCTGATGCATACTAGACTTCCAGACTATTTATGACACGCTCCTCTGTCAACACTTGCTTGTTAAGACCTGTTGGCTGACCTAACCACTGATCGGTTACAACATGCATTTTGTGTGCCTCTGGAAAACAATTTAATCACTAAAACTTTAACTCTGTTATACAACAGATGAAACTTTTAAGAATGGTTTTTCAAAATTTTATCTTCTTTTCTTATGCTTCCACTGCCCCTTATTTTTATTCAATGTCCCCCAATTGCACCCAAGGCTTCTACTGCCCCTAAATCATCCCAGTGCCCCCAGGAGGGGGTCTCACCCACTTTGGGAACCTATGGAGATGAATAACAAGAATGTGGGGGTCAGAGCTATTGCTATAAGGTAGTCAGGGCTATAAAGTAAGATGTCAAAGGAGACCAGAAGGAATCTTTTTTCCCTGACAATAACTAATGTTATTACAAACTTAATAAGAAATTTAATAAAAAGGAACAATTAAGCTAACAGAAAAGGATAAAAATAATTCATAAAACCATGAACTCTAAACTAGGTGTACATTTATAAAATAAATCCATATGTATTTAAATTTAACAAATTAATTTTTTGCTTTGTCTTATTCATCCTTGGTTCTCTTTTCCATCTATGTACTCATACAATACAAATTATAGAGTTAGAGCTGGAATGGACTTTGGAAGTCCTGTCATCTAACCCCTTTATTTTACAGATGAGAAAAACTTAAGTCCAGGGGAATTATTTTAATTAATTTCCATTTAATTTGTGTTTGTGTCACTCTGATTGTACTTTCTTCATTCTATATCATTTCATATGTGTTTCCAAATTAATTGTATTGTATTTTTCATATTTGAGGAATTCTGGCTAGGGGTAGGGACAGAGGCTGGGCTTCTGATCCAAATGGTATTGGAGAGCTCCCAGGGAAGAATTTCTTCTAATGTGGATCAGAACTTTCTCTGCAATTTACAGTCTTCAAGAATGAGAAGTTAAGTGACCTGACCAAGGTCATACAGTCCAACATTGCATGACCCCATTTGGGGTTTTCTTAGCAAAGTTACTGGAGTGTTTTATCATTTCTTTCTCCAACTCATTTTATAGATTAGAATATTGAGATAAACTGGGTTGAGTGACTTGCTCAGAGTCACAGAGCTAGTAAATGTCTGAAATCAAATTTGAACTCAGATCTTCCTGAGTCTAAACCTGGCGCTCTGTTCGCTGCATCACCTACCTGTCCCAGGGCCTGGCACATAATAGACTCCTAATAAAGGCTCCTTTATTACCACCAAACATTTAAAATGGTGTTTGAAAACAAAATGTTATTTGACTTACTAAAATTTAATTTCCATTTAAAGCATGTTGGGCACATATCCATTATGTACCTTTGGACCACCTGCATTCATCTCGTCACTGAGTGAGAAGTACAGGGCCTAGGACGTGACTCAGAAAAGGAAGACTCACTGGAATTCACATACCATTTAGCTGCCTTCCAGCTACATTCAGCCTGAGTCAGGCTGTTAACTTCCCCTGCCCATCATGGTTTGAGACCCGGTGGGTGAATACAATCTAGCTCCTGAACAAAAAGCCCTTATCCTGCCTAACTAGCAATGGCCTTGCAACTAAAAATACACAGCACTTCGTGTTTCTTTTCATTTGTTAGACAGTACCAATCATTTTCCCAGAAGATAATATCTGTATTTGGCAGAAACATGCTTGCAAAAATAAATTCACCTCTGAAATTTTTCCAGGCTGGTTTTAGAAACAAACACAGTTAGTGGCTTTTGCCCATTTTCAAAGCCAAACAAACCAGACACCCAGAGTCCTCACTCTGAAGCGTAAATGTTATGAAAAAGGTGATGATCCATATCTTTTCCACTGATAAATAACTGAATGTCTATGAGAGGCACACTCTTGGCAACCTCTCTAAGAAGACTTTCCTGAGCCACCACATGCCTTCTCACCTCCAGTGTTTCTTCCTAAGGACCAGACGACTGACACTGGAGGAGAAACATAGATGGCTGTGGAATGTTGACTTCTTTCTGCTGAAATGTTTTCCAGGAGGTAGGAGGAGATGAGTGATAGAATGCCTGGCCAGAATTTCCTGAAATGACTGACAAATGCTGCAAAAGTTACAGTCCATCAAGTCACCCCATGAGCGACATCTGGAACTATGAAGCTTTGTTTTGCTTTGTTTTAAATATGTGAGACAAGGTGGTATATCTGGAAAATCAGGCTTAGAATCATGAGATGTAGGTTCAACTCTTCCCTGTTAGGCTAACTGGCTATGTTCGTCAAGTGGCTTAATTTCTCTGAGTCTCACTTTCCTTATCTATAGAATGGGGATAACATACACACAGCAAAACAACGCCAGAGAACAACCAAAAAATTAATCAAAACTGAATACTAGGAAGTTGTAAGGACCAAGTTCTGTACTGAGTGCATCCCTTCCTCCTTTCTTTGAGGAGGGTATGTGGGTGTGGAATGCTTTATCCAATGTCAGAACTGCTTAGTTTTGTCGAACTTTATTTTCTCTCCTTAGTAATTTTGTTGTTGTTATGAAGGATAGTTCTTTAGGGAGGGAAGGGGAAAGGGATATAGTGAAAACCATAGATATAAAAACAAAAGATATAGATAAAAAATTTAAAAATAACAAGAATCATATGGGCAGCATCCAACTCACAAGGTAATTGTCATGAGGCTAAAATGATATAATGTACGTGAAGTCCTATGTAAACTTTAAAGCACTCTATAAATAATGTGCCTGACTATATAATCATGGGGGTCACTGAAGCTTTTCAGCACTGAAGCATGTCTGTTATTTTTATTTTCATTGTGTTCACACGTGTGCACACATATAAACATACACATGAAAGGCACATCCTATTGTTAGGATAGGCCTGGGTCCTTGTGCCCGCCTCCTTGTCAGGACCCATGGCTCTTGCATTTTGTTCTTCCTATCAGGCTAATCCCACCTAGAGGATGGGTACTGGTCAGAGGTTCCTTCAAAAGCAGGGACACTTAGGGACATAGGTATCTTGTCTAAAAAGATATGCATCAAAGTATTAAGCACTTTTTGTGGTAAAAAAGAACCAGAGACAAAGTAGATGCCCATTGATTAAGGAATGACTGAACAGACTGTGGTGTATGAATATAATGGAATTATGGCTGCGCTATTAGAAATTATGAAAGTGATAAATACAGAGAAGTATGAGAATAAAATGGTGCAAAGCAAAGCGAGTAGAACCAGGAAAACCATATACACGATGACTATGCAACTAATGTACTAAATAAATGAAAAAAATGAAAAATGAAAATGAAAAAAACAAGAGGAATGCTAAAATACAGACGCCAAATTATAATGACCAAGATATACCCGAAGAGATGTGTGAAAGACAGTGAGACACTATTGGTCTGATCCTTTGTAGAAGTTGGGGTTTTCTGATGTGGATAGAACACCAGTACAAGAGTCAGGAGGACCTGAGTTCAAATCTCACCTCAGACACTTGACACTCACTAGCTGTGTGACCTTGGGTAAGTCACTTAACCCCAATTGCTTCATCCTGACTCATCTCCAGTCATCCTGATGTATATCTGGTCATTGGATTCAGATGACTCTGGAGAAGTGTGGCTGGTGACCTATACAGCCTTCCCTCACTCAAAACAAAGTCAAGTGCAAGTCATTATTTCTGTGATGGCATGGTCTTCTTCGGCAATGAAGGATGAACACACACTTCATACAACAGAATAGTTTGATACATTGGTGGTTTAGGGGAGCTTTTCCTCCCCCATTTCTTCTCTAAAAGTTCCATTGGAAGATATGACTCTCTGCAAGAGAGGGAGATAGGACACAGAGGGAAATGTATTAGTCAAAAGACATCAGTAAAACAAAACATGGCCCAGCAATACTACTACTTGGTCTATTTCCAAAGATGATTGGGGGAAAAGAAAGAGAAGCTATGTGTTCTAAAATGTTTACAGCAGCTTTTTTTTTTGATGGCAAAGAACTGGAAATTACAGGGATGCCCATCCACTGGGGAACGGCTGAGCAAGCTGTGGTATATGATTGTGATGGAATACTATAGTGCTATAAGAAATGATGAGCTCAACGACTTTAGAAAAACGTGAAAAGATACATACAATGATGAAGAGCAAAAGGAGGAGAACCAAGAGAACAGTGCCAGCAATATTGTTTTAAGAACAACTTTGAAGCAATAAGTTCTTTTGTCTATTATAAATACCCAATTTAATTAGAAAGGACATATGAAGAAATATGCTATCTGCATCCAGAGAAAGAACTGATAAATATGTATAGGATAATTTTACATATATATGCCTATTTGTGTCTAATGGCAGCCATCTCTGTGGTGGGGGTAGAGGAAAGGGAAGAAAAAATTTATATGATAATTTTGTTGTATATTTGAAAGGAATATCAAATTGTGCATACTAGTTTTGCAGTTTCATGTACAATTGTCTTTTTATTGTACTGTTATGGAAATGTGTGTTTTATTCCATAAATTAAGAATCAGATTATATTTAATTTTAAAAAAAGAACACTTGCTTCTCTATATTGTCTCCCTACAGCCCATTTAGTATCATTTGATTTCTGCTTCAACTTTTCACATCAATTGTGGATCCTGAACTTATTGTCCTGCTCTAAAAAGTCCTTGAATATAGTCCTCTTGGGAGATTCTACACATTTTCTAGTGTTGCTGCCATTGCTCTTTAGGAATGCCACTTTGAGAATTTTCTTCAGCATCTATGCCTTTATTTGTCCATTTTTAAAATATTCGCAATAGAAATAAATCTTCAAAATTTCATATTCACATCCCTATAAAAGGAATAGACTGACTGACCTATAGCACCCAAGAGCTCACAGCAATTGGTTAACCTTGTCTTCAGATTCTGACCCCTGGACTGTATTGACGATTGTCTGTCTTATTATCCTCTGAAATAAAAATAACTTATATCCACATATCTCTTATATACTTCCAAGAGGCCCCAAGTTAAGCATCCTTTCCACTACACTACAATGCCCTTCACTGGTCAAGCTTCCACTCTTATCTTTTCCCTATGTCAGTTTTCCCAGCAGATTCTGTCTCCTTTTTTCTCTAGCAAATATCCTAAAATTCTGGCATACTGGAAAATCTAAACTGAACTCCCAAAGTCTTAGGAGAAATTTCATGTTTATTTTCTTTAGGTTAGATTTACTCTGAGCCTGGCTTTAGGGAAATCATACAATAGGATTTGTCAAATTTTTAAAAAGCATTTATCAGCGAAAGTAGCAAGTTTGTGAATCTATGATAGAAATGATCCCCTTGAAATTCAATTGGAAGAATATTTAGTTAGTGTATACGGTGTGTGGGGTACTATACTGATAACTATAGGAAACAAAAAGGTATGAAAAGCATGATCTCTGTCTTTTAGAAGCTCATGATTTCAGAAAGGGTTAAAAGAGATGTGGAAATAGCTAGTGTGAGGCAGAATGATGTGGCTATGAGCGAAGTACAAATGCTATGGGTTAATGCAAGGAAAGAGCACATCCATTTGTGGGATCAGGACAGGACGGACAGGGAAGATGGTATTGGATATGGGCCTTGAAGGATGCTCAGAGTTTTGGCAGGCGGAGATGTGAGGCAAGGGCATTCTAGGAAGAGACAACAGCCTGAACTTGGGCACAGAATCATATGAGAAGCAAGTCTGTTCATGGAATGCTGAGTATATTCAATTGGGCAGGTGTATAAAGGATAATGTTGGGATGACTGAAAAATAGGGAAAATAGGGTGGATGGCCATGAAGTATGGGCTAAAGCACTTAGATTCTATTCTGTAGGCAACAGAGAAGTAATGAAGGTTTTAAAGCAAGGGAGAAAAGTCACCTTTCCTAGTACTATGCATCACAATCAACAATCATATAGCATGTGTTTTCCTTTTTTTTAAAATTCTAGTGTGAGTTGGGCACTATGGGTCTTATTTTCCCCAGTATTCAGATGAAATAGCTAAGCCCAAAGAGGTTTACTCACTTGCCCATGATCCTACTGGGCAGCTAGGTGACTCAGTGGATAGAGGGCTAGGCCTGGAGTCAAGGAGAATCATCTTCCTGAGTTCAAATCTGACCTCACACTTACTGGCTGTGTGACCCTGGACAAGTCACTGAACTTTGTTTGCCTTGGTTTCCTCATCTGTGAAATGAACTAGAGAAGGAAATGGCAAACCACTCCAGGATTTCTGCTAAGAAAACCCCCAATGGGGTCATGGGGAGTCAGCCATGACTGAAATAACTGAGCACCAACCATGATCACATGGCTAATATCAAAGACAAGATGTGAACCCAGAGCTGGTAGTGGCATACCAAAAGTAATATAGAGAATTTCTCTTTTGTATAATCCAAGTCTTGGAAACAGGAATCTCACATAATAGGAGATCTGAATACTAAGTAATATACCTGATTTTTTAATTAACATGGCAAATCATACATATCCAGATGGGTCTTATCCCCTTCAAAGTAGTTCTGTTAGGAGACTCCATACATCTTCTAATGATGCTGCCGCTGCTTATATCATTTGGGGGATGCCTCTTTAGGCATTTGTGCCTTGGCTTTTTTTTTTTCCAAATAATTGCCATAGTGATAGATCTTCTACAGTTTCATACTCACATTCCTATAAAAGAAGGAGGGCTTACTGACCTATGACATACAAAAAACTCTCAGCAGGTCAGATTAGCCACTCAGACTGTCCATTTCAGGCACATGAACATTCTGCTCTACTCCTGGTTGCGTAATAAGCCAACTATCTGTGCCCCATCCTTTCTGCCACCTTAGTGGTAGATGGATCTGCCTGATGCCTTAATTCAGTCTTGTTGACCTCACTCCTGATCAGTCTTTTTCCAGAGCGTACACTGTAGCCTGAAATCTTTGTTATCATGGCCAACATAGAGAAGTAGGAGCTAAAGTATAGCACATTTAGATATGTAGAGTCAGCTTACTAAAGGGCTGGTCTCAGTGAGTGGTTATAAATAATATACTGCCAACTTAGATGGAATTCACTGGTGGAATTCCCCTGCTCTAAGCCTTATTCTGTTCAATAGTGTTTTCTAAGACTTCTATCAAAGCACAGAGGGAATGCTTTATCAAATCTACAAATGACATAAAAGCTGGGTGGGGTGGGAGGATAGCTAATATATAACTAAAAGAGCTTTGTAGCTTAGATGACAGACCCAAGCTAATAGTTTACATACAATAAAAATAAATGTTAAGTCCTATGCTTGGGTTTAGAAAATCAACTTCACTAGGAAGGGCATTGTGAAAGATGTGGCCTTTAGACTGTGAGCTCCTTAAAGGCAAGGACTATCTTTTTGTCTCCTTTTATATGCCCAGCCTTGGCACAGTGCCTGTCACGTAGTAGGTACTTAATAAATATTTTGACTGATTGAAAAAGATCTGGATCTTCTAATGGATCATAAGCCATATGAAACATAGCAACAAAAATAAGTGAATCTGCATTAAGAGAAGCATAGAGCTGATGGTCCTACTGTGTTCTGCCCTGGTCAAAACATATCTGGAGTACTGTATTCAGTTCTGGGCACTGCATTTCAGGAGGGTCATAGATAAGCTGGACAGATAAGTGCTGGATGAACTGGATAGATAAGCATTCAGAAAAGAGAAGACCAGAATGGAAGGAACCTCAAGACCATGCAATAAGATGGCAAGTTGAAAGAACTGTTGATGAATAATCAAAAGGGAAGATATATTATTGGAGGAAGATGGGGGCATAAGTGGAAAGTTGGAAGGCCTTCCATGTAGAAAAGTAACTTGTTCTGCTTAGTCCTGAAGGACAGAGCTAGGAACAATGGAAAATGTGAAAATTTTGGTTAAATGTATGGAAAATTTGCTCATAGGTAAAGTTATCTAAAATTAGAGTGGGCTATTTCCAAAAGTGACACCTCACTAGATGTCTTCAAGTGGAGATTAAATTAACTCTGGTTGAAAATAGTATAGGGGGAATTCTTAATCACATATAGGTTTCAATAGATGACCTCCAGGGTTTCTTCCATCTCTGACCTACTATAATTCTAGGAATCCATTCCCAGCAATTTCTCCTGCTGTCACCGTGACTTTCACCACAACAGTACTATGCTGCTTCTCAAGTACCTTTTTGAAAGGGATTTCTGATCAGTCATCATCTGCCTGTTCAAATAATATTTTCAGGTACTACTGGTTGACAGGCATCTTGTCTCTGTGGTCAAGAGATTTCATCCTTTGAAGGTGAATTTGAATTTTGGAAGCCATTTGGAAGTTGTATCATACTTGCTAATATTGAAACTTATTCAAAATGATCAGGATGGAAATTTAGCTTAAAATGTGAGTTTTCTGATTCATTGTTGAAAGTCAACCTGGATCTTTATTGAGGCAATGTAGAAGAGTGGAAAGAAGACTGAACTTGAAGTCAGAAGACCTACTTGATGTTACTAACTGTATGACTGTGGGAAAGTAATTTATCTTCTCTGAGCCTCAATTTTATGATTCATAAAAGGAGTTTATAATACTTTTGACTACCTGCTTTCAGAACTACCCATCACTGTGAAAACCTTAAAGTATTACCTAAATGAGTTATTAGTATTTCAATTTGATCAGTGTTTCCATTATTTTAAAGATGCTGATAAATTTGTTTAAAAGAATGACTAAAATTTCCATATTTCTTTATCTGAATATCTCATGTGTTAGGCATATTCCAAAGAGGTCAAAGGCAAAAAGGTCTTGCATATGACAATAAATTCACAGCAGTACTTTTCATGGTAGCAAAGCATTGTAAATAAAGTAGGTGCCCATAGACTGAACACTGGCTAAATGAATTCTAGTATATGAATGGAATGGACCTACATTACCACGAGAAATGATAACACGATGAATTCAAAGAAAAATAGGAAGACACAAAGTGATGCAATCAAGTAAACAAAACCAAGAAAACAACACATCTGACGACTGCAACAATGTTGTGGAGGAGAAACTGAGGCTGGTGATTTTGCCCAGCACTCCCTCACTCAATCTAATTCAGTTGCAAGACAAGGCATCATCTTCCTGATGTCATGGTCTTCTTTGAGAATGAAGGACAAACCATACATAAGCACAATGTAAATGGAAACAACAATAAAAGAAAACTATACATTTTATTATAATAACAAGGCTTAAACTGGAGAAAATTTAGAAAATGCATCCCCCTCCCTTCCTGAGGTGGGGGACCATATGTATAGAATATTGAATACGCTGTCAGATGAAAATGATGTTGTCTGGTTTAGCCAAAATGCTTTTTTCTTCCTCTTTCTTTTAAAATCTTTGTTACAGGGACTGATTCCCTAGGTAGAGGAGTCAGAGAGGGAGATGTTCAGAAATGATTGTGATACAAAAACAAAAGAATAAAGTGAAGGAAAGAAATGTAAAAAGGAAAAGGCAATAGACTCCTAAGACAGGATTTTTTTTTTAATCAGGCAAAACTCTTGTGAGGGGCAAATCCGATAGAAATGGGAAAATGTTTTATGTCACTTGTACACTAGTTTCCCCTTCCCCCTCCCCATTCAATATAGTTTCTCTTCCTTAAATAAGCTCCTCACTAACTCATCACCAATCACCACAGGTGACAGAAGTTCTCCGGATCTCCTCATGTGTCTGACACATTTTATTATGAGCTGGGGAAAGCTTATTTTTAGCATATTTCCTGTTCTAAGTGGAATCTTCCCAAAATATACATTCTTTGTGGTCAGATCACATAAGAATGAAATATTTGGTCCATCCAATTGATTGTTGTTTGTTTCTAGGGTAACAGGGTGTGGAAACAACCTGGAAATAAAAAGGACCTTCCTTGCCTGTGCCATAAAAAAAGCCTTTCGGGAATTGGATGGATTGAATCTTTATGGAATTATTCATCTATTTAGATCAGGTAGAACCGTCGCTAGCAGTAACTGCACCTGGAATAAATTCAGTTGGGGAGGCAGTGAAAGAAGAGAGGTAGGAGCACAGAAGGGAACCCAATTAGAGGCACGATCTTAATGGGAGAGAGGGATAACCCATCCTCCAGAGAGTCCAGCCTGTAGCCTCTTAGAAATGCAGAGAAAGGCAGGTTCCAGGAGCAGACTGTCATGATGCTGGGATACCGGCAGTGGTAGCTTGTGGGCATCGCCGGAAGCAAAGCATGGGGACACAACAGACACAAGTATGAAATTCAAGGCCCCCAGATGTTACCATCCTGGAACAAATCCTTATTCATTGAGTGCTAGTTACAGCTCTAACACTAGGCCTTAAATTCAGTGGCTACATACTTTATAACTCACAGATTTCAATTTGTATAACTAGTTTGAGTTAAATGGTTTGATATAATTAATAAAATATGAAAAAATATCTATTTTAGGTAAAAATGTCCAAATATAAGATCTTGAGGCTAAATTTGCATGCCTATTTGTAGTAGAATTTTAGAACTGGTTAGGACCTTAGCCATCTTCTTGTCCAACTTCCATATTTTACAGATGAGGAAACTGAGATTCAGAGAAATGAAGTGACTTGCTTGCTTCCTGGAATATACCCTCTCTACATATCTGCCTCTTATTATCAGATTCTTCCTTCAAAGCCTAGCTAATGTTACACCCTTTCCATGAAGTCTTCCTGATTCCTTCCTCTAGATTTGTAAGCTCTTGGTTAAGTTTCTGATATCAAAATTAATAATCAGTCAGGAAATAGTGAATAAACTGTTATATATAAATATAATGGGATATAATCATTATTATGAGGAATTCAGAGCAATTTTGGAAGAATCGATGGAGAGTTAATAAGAAAAAAACACATATGCAATGACTACAATAAAATAAAGGAAAAGAACATTGAAATGAAGCCAAATGATGAACAATTGTAATGACTGACTGCAGAAAAGATAAGGAAACATCTTCCTTCTTTCTATAGGATGTAGATGGGGTAGGGAACCTGTGACCTCAAGGCCAACGTGTGGTCTTCTAGGTCTTCAAGTGAGGCCCTTTGATTGAGGACAAGTTTTACAGAACAAATCTTTTTATTAAGGGGATTTGTTCTATAAAGTTTGGATTCCATCAGTAAGACACATTTTAGGACCTAGAGGGCCACATGTGGCCTGGAGATCACAGGTTCTCCACCTCTGGTGTAGAATGATGGCTATATCCATTGATTTTCCATATTTTTTTGTTATAAAGGAGCGACTGTTGTATTTCTGGAGGGCGTTGGGGGAGAGCTTAGGTGAGTCCCTGCCTTTACCCTGTTATCTTAGCCATAATGGACCTTTAATAAAAGGGAGGACTTCCAAGAATTCCTGAAGAGAAGAAAATTTGACATACAAGCACAAGAGTCAACAGAAGCATAAAAAAGTAAACATGAGTGAGAAATCCTAAGAAACTAAGGTTAAAGTGTTTACATTCTTATATTGGGAGATAATACATATAGCCCATCAGATGTTTCTCATCACCAGAATTCATAGAGGAACCTAATCAGACAGAGGGCCTACATGTGATTGTGTTGTGCTAAGATGATCTCAAAGAATGAAAAGAACAGGGAAGAAGCATGAACTGGGAGAAGAAAAATGGAGAAAATTATCTCACATAAATGTGACACACAAAGAGACATATATGCAAAGATAGGATATTAGGGGACAGGAACAGATGACTCTTGAACCTCACTTTTTTCTGAACTGGTTAATGGAGGGGAGAAAACACATACACAGTAGGGAAATACAGTTAGCAACAGTAATTGTGAAAAGAAATTTGAAGTAAGTTTCTCTGCTAAAGGCCTCATTTCTCAAACATACAGAGAACTGAGTCAAATTTATAAAAATAAGAGCCATTCCCCAATTGATAAATGATCAAAAGATGTGTAATGAAGTAGTCCAAGCTATCTATAGCTATATGAAAAAACACTAACTCACTGTTGATTGGAGAAATGCAAAGTAAAACAATTCTGAGGTACTACCTCATAGCTATTAGATGGGCTAATAGGACAGAAAATGTAAATGGCAAATGTTGAAAGAGATGTGAGAAAAATGAGACATTAATCCACTGTTGGTGGAGTTGTGAACAGACTCAACCATTCTGTAGAGTAACTTGGAACTATTCCTAAAGGACTATAAAACCAGGTTTGCCCAGCTATACCACTACTAGGTCTATATCCTAAAAGACATTAAAAAACGAAAAGGAAAAGGACCTATATGTACAAAAATATTTATGGCAGCTCCTTTTTGGGAGCAAAAGATTAGAAATTGAGGGGATAGCCATCAGTTGGGGAATAGCTGACCAAATTGTAGCATGTGATTATGGTAAAATGCTATTTTACTATAAGAAATGATGAGCAGGATGCCTCGGAAAAACCTGGAAAGATTTGCATGGGCTGATACACAGTGAAAAGTACTGTGTACAAAGTAATAGCAATATGGTAAGATGAACAGCTGTGAAAGACTTAGCTGTTCTCAGCAATGCAATGATCCAAGACAACTCTGAAGGACTTAGGATGAAAAATGCTGTCCATCCCAAGAGAAAGAACTGATGGTGTCTGAATACAGACTGAAGCATATTTTTTTTACTTTCTTTGTTTTCCTTGAGTTTTCACAACATGACTATTATGGATATGTTTTGCATGACTACATATGTATAACTTATACAGAAGTGCTAGCCTTTTCAATGGCAGGGGAGCTAGAAAGGGAGAGAATTTGGAACTCAAAGTTTTAAAAATGAATGTTAAAATTATTTTTACATGTAGTTGAGGAAAAATAAAATACTAATTTTTTTAAAAAAGGTCCATTTTACCTCTTGTGGTATTATACTCAGTATTTTTTTTTTGAGTAGGTTATTCCTGATTTATAGGCCTTGATCCTTTGCCTTCTGAAATATCACATTCTAAGCTCTCTGCTTCTTTATCATGCTAGTTGATAAATCTCACATGATCTTGATTGTGACTCCTAAGTTTTTGAATTTTTTCATTTGGATTACTTTCAGTATTTTTTCCTTGACTTGGGAGTTCTGGATTTTGGCTATAATATTTCTAGGAGTTTTCCTTTGGGTGTTTCCGTCATAAGGTAAATGGTAGCTTCTTTCAATTTCTAACTTGCCCTCTGGTTGTAAGATAATCTGGACAGTAAATTGTCAATACACTGAAATCCCTTAGTACGAGGACAGAAATTGGGAAGGAGAAAAAGATTGTTGGCCAGGTATTGTTGAAAAAGGAACAGAAATGTCCTGCAAGTGTGTAGATTACAGCTACCAGGATTTTGACTGAGTAGAAGATTATATGAACCTCAAAAGAGAAATTACTGAGAACTGGAGCTAAGGGGGGAACCTGGAAGTAGTAACAGGGAATAAGGAGCAGAATTATCCCTTCCACATCATGGGAGTTAGAGGCACACCACCCCCATGATCTGGAAAATCCACATAAAATTTTTTGGCCCTCTTTATACCAGAGAAGAAACCTGAATTATTATGGTATTAAAATATAAAAATATGTTGGTATTATATAATACTATGCATATATTTTATGCATCTCTGAATTTCTAAACTTTTCTGTTTTATCCACTGGACTTTGTGTGTCATCTGAAGCTTTCACAAAACTTCCCCCATATTCCCGTTTAATTTCATATGGTGACTCGTAATTTGTCAAAACTGTGATGGGCAAAATTATGATGTAGAAGAGATAACTGTATTCTAACTCTCACATTTCTACCAGCAACCCGAGGAGAGTGAGGAACAGTACAACTGGTATAGGAGAGGGTGGGAGCAGGGAAGTTGGGTCATCGAAGGTGGGGGGCAAGATTTGAGTTATTATAGGAAAATTGAAGAAGTGGGAGAGGAAAAGATTTTATATGAACGCAAGTTTCTTGCCTATAGAACAGGCATTCCAGAGAGTGCAGCAGAAGTGTGGGTGTTATTTGATTGGGACTTTGGTGTGGGAGTGTTGAGGGCAATGGGAATAAGGAATCAGGAGGTAGGGGACTGAGAATGGTGTTTGAATGATGACCTATAGGGTCAAAATAAAAATGTGACCAGGTATAAGCTAATCACTGATGGAAGGTACTATTCCTCTTCCCCAAAGAGGTTAGAGATCATACTCGAGATGCCCACAAAATGAGATGGGAAGCACATGGTCATGACAAGGATACTCTATGGTAATACAACAAGAATACTACCCACATTGAAAAGGCCTGGAGTATTGTGGTAAAGTAAGTGCTGTTGCATCTGTTGGTGGTGCCTTGGATGGTCTTCACCTGGGATTCCTGAACAGACATCAGACTAAGCCTGCCTGCCTCCCAAGGTACTGTCAGTTTCAGATCATGTCAGTTTCAGATCATGTCAGTTTCAAAAAAAAAAAAAAAAATAGGTATCATATAGACCAGTGGCTTCTGGCTGAAAGTTTTTTTCAGACTGATATGCCTAAGTTCTTATAAACTGGAGTTTCAGGAGGTCATGGACACACCTGATTGGCTTTTTCAAACATTGTGCTTTACCCATGCCAGTCAGGCTTGTGAAATATCCTTATTAGAGCAAGCATATTAGGCAGCAATGATATGCTCTAACCAATCAAAGTGTAAAATCTTTTTGACAATTCCCAGGGTCTTTGCAACTCATCTAAACTTTGCTAGAAAGCTATTACAAAAGTGAGACAAAATAGGGCAAGAAGAATTCCTCCATTGGCCGTATTGAATATTTGAATCTTTGGATTGATGATGGCAAACCAATTTATCCAATATCCTTCCCCAATTTCTTTATATTTTCCCAGAACAGTTTTTAATTAGAAAATTAATAACACTTTCAACAAATACAAAATATGGGCTAAAACCATATAATCTAAACTGGTAACATTTTGATTTAAAAAAAAATATGGACTTTAATAAAGTAAGAATGGCAACTCATTTGACCTGAAGTCTTTTGCCATCATGAGGCAGCCTAGAGTTGGAAGCTGAGTCTTGGATCTTCTCCTGACTGGAGAAGTCACTTATTTTCCCAGTGCCCTCCTGCAACTCTCCATGACGATGAGTTGCAAGCAAGGTACTGACCTGCATTGACAGAAGCTCCTCACCTAGATGCACTCCATACCAGTAAAATCCCAGATTTTGTCCTTTTTTTCCCTTGCCAAATATTTTTGTCAGTGTACTTATAAAGTTGTGCTGATGGTGTGCTTTTAATGATGTGTATGTTGCTCCTTATCACACTTCTTACAGAACTCTGCACATCTACTTTGCCCATATGATATTTTGCCTTGTAGCCTATTTATCCATATGCAGATCTGATTTTCCCCATAGACTATAAGTTCTAAGACAGAGACTAAGACAGAACACAAAGACTAGGTCACTTCCTACCTTTATAGGTCCTGTAACTAATAAAGTGGCTAGCATATTTTCAGTTGTTTCAGTCATATCCAACTCTCCATGACCCCATTTTGGGGTATTCTCTGCAAAGATACTGGAGGGGTATGTCATTTTCTTCTCTGGGTTATTTTGCTGGTGAGACTGAGGCAAACAATGTTAAAGGACTAGCCACATGGCTAGTAAGTGTCTGAAGCCTTGTTTGAACTCAGGAAGATAAGTCTTCTTGATTTCAAGTCTAGCATTCTATCTATCATGCCACCTCACTGTTCTGACTAGTATATAAAAGGTGCTTAATAAATTATTAAGGAATTAAATTCAATTGTCCAGTGACATAGAATAAGGTCTAGAACCCAAGGCACTTCTAGAACCCATCTCATAATGGTACTTTTACCCCTACAGTACTGTTTCTTCACCCTAAGTCTCCTATTGTTTGTCCACTTATTTCAAACTTGCATTGGCAGATAACTTTCGCTAGGCAGGGAAGAAATTTAAAAGACTTAAACCTAAAATCTCCCATTTAAAATTCCAGGCCAGAAAGCCTCTGAAAAACCTCAATAATAATGACAATGCTTTTCAATGTTCACCTAGCTAATCCTACCTATGGTCATTGACCAAGCAATTTGCCTTGTTTTGGTTTGTCTCCAGTTTGGCAGCCTGGAACCCATTGCCCTGAAGCAGGCAAAACTTCAGGAAAAAGTCTTCACCTAGGTTTTTGTTTCTGACATTTTTACTGACTAAAGAGCCATAGGATACACTATCAACCTGGAGTTCAGAATCCTCGAATCTGTCCCTCCCAATCCCTCTTATTCCACCTTTCTCTCTCTTTCTACTGCCTCTTTCTACTCCTACTTTGAGAAACCAGCCAGGGAGAGTGGTAAAGGCAGCCAGAACACCTAGCTTTGAATTCTGACTCTACCTCTTTTACGATCTGTTTGTTTTTGGTGAAGTCACTCTTTCCTCAGCTATAAAATGGAAGGCGGGAGCAACAACACACTCTATACCTCACTAGACTCTTGTGAGGATCTAAGGAAATAGTGTAATGAAAGCACTTTGGGACTATGCATGCATACAGACAGACAGACACAGACATACACGTTAGTTTCTATTTTTTTGTCCTCTCCTTTTTTTCTCCTCTTTCATTTCTGTCTTAGGAAAAAAGAGAAAAGGAGGAAGATGAAGTGTGTGGCATTGGCCATATCTCTCTGTTTGGGGGGATATCGGGGTTATACCCTTTAGTATTAAATTCTTTTATTTCAAAAATTGCACTTTTGAACCAATTAGATTAGGTAGCCCCCTAGCGGTTGGTTGTTTATTTTTCAAGGTTACTAGACTTCATCACTCTATCTTCCCGAAGTCTATGTTCCTGACCTTTTGCTCCCCTGACCACCATCCTGCCCCAGGGGAAACTAATCTGTCTTGAACTCTGTCCCATCGGTTATGTTCTCTGTGCTTTCCAAACTGATGGCTAGCTAATCTGATGAACAAAAGAGGTTAAGGCCCTTTCAAAGTCTCCTTCAAAGTGAGTTTCTATAAATGATGCCTTCCTGGCTTTTATCATCTGACCTAGATGGGGTGACTTTAGTCGGGTGAATTTGATAGGATTTGATGAGATGCAGGATATCTCCACAAACAGCTTTTTCCAAGAGGTATGATCAGTCTTGGGGACCATGTTGTACCTACCCCTCAAGTAGTTCTATCCACTTTGTTTATGTTTGGGACTGACTCTACTCAGCCATTGACTTTGGGGAAACAGCTCACCCTGGAAATGCTTTACAAAGCTGCATTTTGCAGTTCTCCCAATTATAAACCCCTTTATGATATCAGAAGGTTTAGAGGCTGTTGCAATTGGATGAGTGGGAGCTGGATTTCCCCTACCAGTTGGAGTTAGACATTATGAAGGCACTTGCCTTAAGAAAAATAATAACCCTGTAATTTCCTTGGTAAGGAATTCTTGCGGGGGGGCAGTTAAAGGTCAAGTTGCAGTCTTAGAGAGCCCAAGATCACAAATTAACATAAGTCAGAGACAGGACTTGCACACATGTCTTCCTGACTCCAAGGCCAGCTCACTATCTACTAAGCCAGATTGCCTTCTCATGTATATTTGTTTTATCCAGGACTTACTAGGGATAACTAGGGATATGAAAAATGGCCAATGAGCATGATTAATCAAATGATGACTGATTTTTTAATATTAATGTTCAAAATAGAATTTATCTTTCACCACACACTTCCCTTCCATACTTCCCTTTTTTTGGTCAGGGTACCATCTTGTTTCCGGTCAGGTTTTCAATTCAGTGTCAGAATCAACTCCTCACTTTCATTCATTTGACATATGCTATCAATTGACAAATCTTGTTTTTACGTTTACCGCATCTATCCTACAGTGGCCTTCTCTTCCTTCATGTAAGTTAAAGACTTTATCACTTCTCCTCTAGATTATAGCAGCAACCTTCCAACTGCTTACTCTACTTCAAATGTCTCTCCACTCCAAACTATCCTCAATTCAGCTTCCAAACCCCACCCCCAACTCAATGAACTTCAGTTACTCCTTATTACCTCCAAGATAAAATATAAATTCTTCTTTTTGTCATTTAAAGCTCTGAATCACCCAACTCCTTTCTACCTTTTCTGATTTCTTACTCTTTTCTCTCCTGTATACACTCCATGGATGAGTTAGATGAATGTCTGCCCCAAGGATGTGAAGACTTCCCTGGCAAGTGGGCGGATGAGAACAATTGGTTCCAATAACCATGAGGGTGTTCAGAGCTTGATCATACATCAAAGATGGTGAGGTCACCCATTGCATGCCAGGCCATCTCCAGTCTTCTTGACTTTTGTCTTTGCACTGAATTTGAATAACTCTGGAAGAGTGTAGCTGACTTTATATGACTCAAGTAAATCAAGACATCGCCCCACCATGTCATTGGTCTTCTTAGAACAATCACACTCCATTATCCAGCTACATTGACTTACTCTCACGACACTCCCTCTCCCATCTCTGTGTCCCCCTCCCTGGGATGCTCTGCCCCCTTATCTCAGCTACTTTTTGCAGGAGGCCTTTCCCAACCCCCCAGCTGCTAGTAGTTTCCCCTCTCTATTACCTTCCATATTCTATATATTGTATGTACCTACCCAGTTATGTATGTGTCACCTCCCTTAGTAGAATGTAAACTCCTTGAGGGTAGGGAATGTATGTTTGCCTTTCTTTGTATATCCAGTGCCTGACACACAGTGGTGCTTAAAATATGCTTGTTGACAAACAGATGCCAAAGGGCAAAATATTAACTACAAACTCTCCTGGAACTTTGTTCTCACCCCCTTTTATTTAGTTTCCTATGCCTCTTTCTTCTCTCCCCAACTTGTGCATAGAGAGATAATTTCCTTGAAACCATGGACTGTGGCCTCTTCATCTGTGCATCCTCCACAGTTCTAGCTCAGTATTTTTTACATCCCAATAAATGCTAGCTGAAAGGGAAAGCACAAATGAAAGAACCATATACAGCTATCCCCTAGACGGGCCAAGCGAACTTCGCTTCATCCGTTTAATGGAATGATAGCAGCAGAGCTAATTGATAGTTTCCACTTTGGCTCTTTGGGATTGACTAATCGCCCTTGAGTAAGTGATAGAGAATTCAGATCAAGCTGACATTTGGGGCACTTTACTAAGGGAGACTAAATAGTATATCCACCAGGTGGCACCATTGGACAACACCCATATATTTGATTGGCTCCACTCTCCTACATCAGACAGACCTCAAGGTAGTACTCGGTAGAGTACATTACTGACAAATGCCATTGTCATAGCCAACTTCAATATAATGAGGATACTTTTATGTCCTGGCCAAGGGCCTGAACAAACACTGATTTTCCAACATGGATACAGCAAGTTCTGTTTGAATCAAAATCCTGTATATCATGCTTTTGTGATGTGCACTTGGCATTCTATCCAATGAAGATAGGCTTTTGATCTGGCTAAATAGGTATAGTAACTGTTTCATTTAAAAAAAAGAATGATTATTAAGTGCTTTTCTCCAAACAGTCCTGGGAGATTGAATCATAAGGGCATAAGATTTAGAGCTGGAAGGAACCTGTTTATGAATCATCTAACCCAAATGTTCCTAAACTTTTATGTGATACACCCCTTTGACAGGCTGGTGAAGTCCAGAGATCACTTTCCAGAATAATGTTTTTAACTGAAATTATAAATTTCAGTGAGAGGTTAGGAAAAAGTAGTACGTACTTTTTTCCAGTTAAGTTCGTAGGACCCTGCTTCCCCCATGGTGAGAGGTCCATGGAACCCAGATTGACCTCCTCATTAATGGGAAAAGGGAGGCATATAGTGGTAAAGTTACTTGTCCAGTATTATATACAACTACAGGCCTATAATCCTCCCCATTTTTCAGATGAGAAAAATGGAAGACTTGTCAGGTGCCATGCTGAAGGTCATATGAGCTAGCAATTTTCTGAGCTGAAATCAAACCCAAGATCTATTAATTTCAATACTCCTAATATGCTTCCAATATATCATAATAATGACACTATGTATATAATGATAAATGTTCTAAGTAACATTTGTTGTGTTTCAAAATGTTCTGCTGTAATTTTTCCTAATTTGAAATTCCAAATTTCCTAATTTCCAAACTTGAGAAATTTATAGGAGGGTACATGGGGAAAATAAATATTTGTTGATGTTCATGGTCAAAGGCAAGAGTCAGGGTTTTATAGAGGATCAAATATTGAACCTAGAGTCAGGAAGACCTACATTAAAATTGTCTATCAGATACTAAATGGGTACAACCCTAGGCAAGTTACTAAACCTTCCTAAACTTCCATTTCCTCATCTGGAAAAATGGGGATAATGTCTGTAGCACTTACCCCATAGCATTGCTGTGAAGAGATGATGTAAATTAAGCGCTTTTTTAAAATTAAAAGCTGTACATAAACAACAGTAGTTATTATTTTTATTATTCTATAGGGTGATAACATACCTTCCCTAATCTTTAAATGAAATTTGGTTTCAGTGGGTGCTAAGCATTTCCAGATTAGGGGAAGGGGAGGGAAGAGATGCAGGATTTGTTTGATTAAATAGTATGGACTTATTTCAGCTTACAGAGGAAAAAGGTTTGGATCTGGATGAGGCGATGACATCTAAAATTTAGACAATCTATTACTTGTTTCTTCTTGGTAGATGACTTGGGAGTTTAGCTAGGAACTTGAAATGTTTGAAGTGGAATGAGTGAGTAATCCTTGTGCAGAAGAGTTATGGATAAGAGAACCTCAGTTGACTTTCCTCTACCCTCTTTCCCTAATCTATACTTTTAATTTTGACTGTAAATAGACAAAAGAGAATAGCTCTGTGAACAGCATGTCCACAGCTAGGTAAGATTCTGCCCCTTGGGGCTGCTGAGACCCACCCCTCCTTCATACTCCCATTCCATCAAACCTTCTTTACAACCCTCTTAGAAAGGGACTAGAATTGGAGAAGGGATGATGAGGAAGGAGAAAGCCTGGTTTTGGAATAGGGAAATCCCATTATCCACTCAAAGTACTTTCCAGAGCTGGAAATCCTAGCTGGCACACTAAGGGCAACCTCAAAGAGCCTAGGAAGGCAGCAGAGCTCAAAAATATAATTTGATGGAGAAGGAAACAAACTCAGGAAAGGATTTTGTTTTGATTTCTGGTAGGAGTGAAGAGTTGGTGGGGGGGGTTTCTTGATTGGACAGCTTGGCCTCCTATCCATCTCATAGGATTACTTTGAGCAAAATGCTTTACAAACTTTAATGTGGGCAACTAGGTGGCACAATGGATAGAGTGCTCAGGTTGGAGTCAGTAAGACCTGAGTTGAAATGCCGCCTTAAATACTTACTAGTTAGGTAATCCTGAATAATCATTTTCTGCCTCAGTTTCCTCCTCTGTAAAATGGAAATGATAATAGCAGCTACCTGAGAGAAACCAATGAGATACTGTACAAGGTGTCCCAAAAATGTTAGAGAATTTTAAACTGTAAAAGCTTTTGTGACACCCCTTATGTAAATTACTTTGCAAACCTTAATTTGCTATACAAATGTTAACTGTTATTATTAAGCAAATATATTTTTTAATTGGAGTAAAATGTGAAGCATGGTGGTAAACTTTATTAATTTCTATTTCAAAGAATGCTTCACACCTAAGCTAAATCTGCTTCCATGGACCTGTGATCTCATCAACTGGGGTATTCTCTTTCCCAATGCCAATCAAAACCTGACCACACCTTCTCACCCTGGGGCAACCCTGGTGCATGTCAACCTTTGAGTCTTTCTTTCATCTGATGTTTCTGATATCCTCCTTTGTTTCAGTCATTGCCACAAGGAATAATTCCTATTAGCTTCAAATATGGTTTAGAGGCCAAAGCATCACTATTTACTGTCACATACCATTGTTTTTGAATCCCCTCTACAGAGGGTTTTATTGCTGGTAACTATCATATGGATTGAGTATTTGCTTTATAGCAAAACATATAACAGTATCATGTAAATTAAAAAAACCCAATTTATATTAAGTCATAAGCACAATAGCAGCTATGCTTTTATTTATTTATTGGAATTATGGATTCATTGAAGTTTGAATAGAAGCCATTGTGATAGAGTTTGGCTATTTTCTCCACTAACATGCTGCTCAAATGTCTCATTGTGAGATAAAGTTGACCCTAGGTCCTCAAACATAAACATAGAAGGCAGATCGTTTTGAAATGGAAAAGCTTGAGTTGGGCCCGATCACAAGCGTCTTTAAAGGACCAGTCTTGCTAAGTTCCAAGACACTCATTTCCACAATATTGATGACCCAACTGGGGAGAATTGTTAGGTTTTCATTTGTTTGTTTAGCTGTATTTGGATCACTATCACTCAGGAACTCATTCTGCTAAAGTGTAGACAGGTCTCACTCTAGTGGAAGTGCCCGACCCTAACACTGCTGCCATGACTTGGTCCTTGAAACACTGACACAGGAGTCAAGAAGAAGGGAGTCTGATTCCTGCCTCAGATGCTGGACAGAGCACTTCACTTCTCCGACTCTCAGCTTACTCACCTATAAAATGGAGATGATAATGATACCACCTACCACACAGGGGTGAGACTCAAATGAGATAATGTCTATAAGATGCTCGGCAAAACTCAAAGCTTATATCAGTCAATGGATTATTATTGAACTGCACATTTTAATGAACTTCATATTTTAACTCTATGAGGAATATGTGCCGATTCATAAAGTAACATGGATTAATAGAGAGAACTAGATACCAGGGGAAAAGTTAAGAACTCTTTCAATGATAAATCCCTTTTCCCAGAACAATTTGGTACCTGGCATTTTAAAGTCATTATTTGAACAGAAATAAGATCAAAGACTAATGAGTTTGCAATTTTTATGGAAGTGAATATGGTATGAATTTGACTGAGTATAGACTTGGATTTGCTAACACGAAGCCAAGGGTGCTCCCATATGCAGTTTGGAATAAGAAAAAAGTATTTGGGACCTGCCTCGTTCATGAGTCATAGAAGGATCACAAGTCAGGGTTCAGAGACCAGGGAATCTTCATGGGTCAGGAGCTGGAAATCAGGCAAGACCAAACAGATGGCAGTGGTGACCTCTCTGGGCCCTTTGACTTCTTAATTACGCTCCTCCTGACCAATCATCAGATCTCAGGGGCATGGTCAAGGCAGGAAACCCCTGTGGGTTAGAACAAGTGCCACAGCTGGTCCAGGGGACAGGAGGTGGAGACCACCGCAGCAAATTAATCTGCACCTGGTCCCAGCAATTGCAGGAACAGAATATGGGTTAAGGGCCAGGCAGGGCCTGGACACATGGTTGGATTCATTCAAACAATGGGGGGTGTTTGGAAAATAATTGCTAAGTAAATGGTGCTAACCATTTTTTTTTTTTCAAATAAGTAGCTAAATCCAACTCTTTCTCTTCTCCCACCAGTTTTCATGTATGTATACAACCATACTTAGGGCTAGATTCTCATGTAACTCAAGGTAAAATTTTTTGTAGAATCCTCCAGAATTTATACCTGTATGTACATTAGGTACACCAAGAATATTGTTTTAGAATTCTATTATTTGGTAGCACTTTTTCCCCCTGCCTGCTTTGTATATTGGGATGTCAGTCTTTACTTGTGCAATAGCAAAATCTCATTACTTTGAAATGCAAAGAACCAAAAGAGAAATCCCCCCCACCTCCCCACTGGACTTTGAATTCACCAAGTTCAGCTAATTCCAGCATTTTTATTAAAGAATAATAAGGCATCTAGCTGATTGGGGAATAGTGGCAGCTTGGAAATACACACAGTTTTAAATTAACCAACATAGAATTAATTAGATTTTACTGTAATTCAGTATGATTTTAATTAACTTGAACTTTGCATTTCCACTCAAACTTGTTTGTCCTCCTCAAAAAAGGTGCCTGAATTCTAGAGAGGATGCAAGGGACTCCAGAGAAACTGAGCATGGCCACCATTAACTGCAGCCAGCAACTATGTTGTGGAGAAGTTTGGGACAGAAGAGTCCTGTCTGTTAAATAATGACCAGGTTCCCCCACATGAAGGAGAACTGCTTCTAAAGTCAGAGGATCCGGTTTCAAATCCTACTTTTGACAATTCCCACCCATGTGACCAAGGCAAATCACTTAACCTCCCTTTGTCTCATTTTCCTTATCTCTATAAATAAGGGACTAGATCAGATGACTTCTAAGGTCCCTTTTAGCTCTAGATTTACAGTCCTATAAATATCTTTCTTGTAAGGAGGCAGTGACAGGTCTCATAGTAAGGCCTCGTGGTCCTATCTTATCAGAAGGAATGGAGTTGTTGACTCCACTGACATCCCTCAGCTCCCTTCTCCTTCTGCCCCTTCTACTACCGGTAAGTTCTCCTAGATCCGCCATTTTGAGGAAGGGTTCAGATCAGTGCCTTGAGAGGAGGGACTGTGTGTGTGTGTGTGTGTGTTTGCTTATATTTGCATTCTACTGTTTAGCAAAATGCCTAGCACACAGTAAATAATTAAGAAATGCTTGCTGACTTGATTTTCTTGACTTCAGCCAGAAGCCTCTCCTGATCCCACCTTAATACTAGTACCTTTCCTCTAACATTATCTCCAACTTCTCCTATCTATATCTTGCTTGTATATTGCTTGAATGTTTTCTTCCCTATTGGATTCCTTTTTTGGGGTGGGGGGGTATCTCAAGTATATAGTTCCTGGCACATAGTAGTTGCTTAATGATTGTTTGCTGACTTAGCATTTAGGACTTGGGAGGAGCAGCTCAGGCAGAAGGGAGGGGTAGGGTAGGGTGTTCCTGGTAAATTACAGTGATTTAACCACCCAAAATTACAGAATTTCTGAGTTGGAAGCAACCTCAAAGATTACCCAGTCTAAACCACACCTGAATACAAACTAATTCCTCCACAGTAGAAGGTCATTTTCCCCCAGAGGGAATCTACTCTGTTTCTAAGCAGCTCATCCCATTTTGAGATTACTTTAGGCATTAGGAAGGATTTTTTCTTCCTAAACCAAAGTCAGAATGACTTTATGACACATAGGATCAGAGATTTAGGTCTGGAAAGCAACTTAGAGGCCACTGAGTCCAACCCCTTCTTTTCACAGTAAAAGAAACTGTGGTAGAGCGATTACATGACTTGACCAGGGTCAATGGGTAGGATATGCACCCTAGTCTTCTTGTCTACAAGTCCAATGCCTTAGCTACTATATCCACTGCCTCCATTGCTCCTGGTTGTATCTTAGTGCAACTCTGTGCAATTCCTTTTCAGCATGGCAGTTTCAGATTCAAAAGAGTAGCAATCCTGTTCCTCCTGTCTCCTCTCCTTCAGGCTAAACATCTCCTTTCCTTTAAATGATCCTTTTATGGAACAGTCTTTTGTCTTCTCATCATCCTTGCTACCTTGCTTTGGTTGAGCTTGTTTTTCAATGCCCTTCCTAAAATGTTGCTCCCAGAATGGAACATCATAATACAGATCTGGACTGATGAGGGCAGAACACAGTGAAGGTAATTTTTCATTCTTACTCCTCCTCATCCTTGTTAAGAAGTCTTGAGTACCTAGAGTTAGAAGGGACTTATTTAAACCATCTAATCTCTTCTACCCTCCTTGCTTTAGCAAAAAGAAGAAAGACTCAAAGAGTCTGACTTGCCCAACATCAGATAGATGATAAAGATTACACAATTTAAGTGTGAGAATGCTACAAGCAAATTCTAGGAAGAAACATTGTGCTATAGTGACTAGGAAACCAGGCTCAATCAGAAAAACCTGGCTTTTAAGTTCTTCTGAACAGCCCTGAACAAGTCACTTGATCTCTCATTGGCCAGGGTAACTTTCTAAGGAAAGGTGCCATCTGCATTCCTCACCAGACACTCCCTACATCAATGAAATCATAGGTCAGTCCCAAATAAGCCAACACGCAGAAAAAGCTTAATCCGATTCAAGACGATTATTGATTTTTTTTTTCTCTGTCTGTGGCAAATAAATACACCTAGTAGGTCTTTCATGAATTCTTCCACTCTGTTCAAACTTGACAAATTTCAAGCTTATGGGTTGTTATCATTATTGCTGGCTTACTTGCATCTCTCTCTTCAGTTTTTGTCAAATCCTCCGTGTCAAACTGTTTAAAGTCTTTTCTCTTTGTCAGTCATTCTGAATTAACCTTTCCTAATGCCTTCCAACCTTAGCCTTTACAATCAGGCCCCACAGACTTCCCTGAAAATAGCCTGAACCACCCAGTACTGCAAATACCAGACTTATTAGGTTTGTTCAAAGATAGCTCTCTCCCTGCTTCCTCATTTCCAGAAGCATTGAAGCAAGGATTTCCACTCAGGAAAAAATTACTCTGTAGCACATTCCTGCTTCTGCTTTCCAAATGAGTTCTATCCAAGTCAACTCACTGTACTGTCTCTTCTGAAAGAAGAAAATGAAAAGCAACCTTGATATGCCTTTAAAAGACGAAAAGTACTGAATTTGCATGAGCCTAGGGAGAGTGGGAAGCTTCATTCTACAGGGGCTTTCAAAATTAAATAAAAGAGGTGCTTGCTTTTCTTCTCTCCCAAAATAACTAGGCACTGGTTTCCAAGTCCCTCTTTCACCCATCTACCCACCCAAAACATCAAAGGAATTTTATTTTAATTTGGAAATTTGGTCTGAATTGACCTCTTCTTAAAGTTTAGTTTAACCTCAGCTATAAGAATCCATGGGCTAGCATGAGTTCCACATATGAGATTAGGAAACAGAATTCAGCCAGTTGCTAGACATTTATTAAGTGCTAGGGACACAAAGATAGGTAAGTGACAATTTTTTCTCTCAAGAAGCTCACAGTGTAATGGACAAAACATTCAAACAACTATATGTAACCCACTGTCCATTGGTTGATACCAATGAGGCTCTCTCTTTATTGGTGGAGATCAATGACCCACTCCTACGAGGAGTCTGTGAGTTGGTGAAAGTTGGAAAGGAGAAAGATCTGTTTCTTTCAGTCTTTCGGGGTTCTTTTAGATTCCAGTGTCAGGAGAGAAGACATACATGATCCCACCCTCTCTTCATGGTCATGAAGGGACAAACACCTCTGGTGACAAGTAGAACTTCAATCAATCCTTATTCTCAACTTCCTACACCAGAAACTGTGGAAGGGAGTGAGATGTGGGACTGAGCTGAGATAACTTGCTGCAAATGAGAAAGCTCTTTCAATCAATATATCGTCTGATATATATTCTCCTATGTATACTTTCTTTGATTTTTGTTTTGAACAACACGCTTTTAATTTTTGACATTTTTTCCATCATTTTATTAGTCTAGACCATCAACAAAACAAAAAATCAAGATCTGGTTTCAAGTGTTTGTCAATTTCTGAGGGGTAAATGCTGACCCTGAAAATTTAACAATTGGCTCTTGGGAACTGGTTTGAGCTCACCCTAGCTGGCACCTAACACAATGGTTGGGTTTCTCCATTTGGAATGCACATAGTCAGCACTTAATAAATACTTATTTATTGATAGCTATAATTGTTAGGAAATTTTTCCTAATCCTAAATCCTTAATGAGATTAACTTCTACCCAAGGTAAAAAAGAATCTGTCTTCTCTGTGACATCCACTCAAATAATTGAAGATCGTTAGTATACTCCCCCTAAATCTCCATAGGCTAAATATCCTATCTTCTTCAACTAGTTTTCATACGGCAATATTTCAAGGATCTTCATCATCCTGGTTGGCTTCCTTTGAATGCTCTCCAGTTTATCAATGTCCAGAGCTCCATAAACCTTATTCCTGAGGCCCACTGCAGAGCACAAATGGCTATAGTGATAAAAGAGAAAATAGGAAAAGGCGACTTTGCTGAGATAGTTGTCTTGACATAAAGTCATTACCAAAAAAAAAAGTCAGATGAACCTGAATCTACCATAGCAACAGAGGGACCACAAGAGAATGCTATCTCTAATCAACACCCTCCTCAGCTTGGGAAATAAGTAATATCTTCCTTTTTTTTTTCCTTTGAGGGGAAATTTTGTTGTCATTAGGGTTTGGGGAGGCAGGGAGGAGCATAAGAGGAAAGTGGCAGAGATAAGATTTTTAACACCCCAATTGTTTTTGGAGCTGGGAATCGGGGAGACCTTGGCTCTGGTTCCTGCTTTTCTGCCAATTAATTCTGTGACCTTGGACAAGTGACAACCTCTCTGGCCCTCAGCTATCTCATGGGTGAAATAAGAAAGTTAGGTTAGATGATTCCTAAAGGATCCTGAAGCTCTAACACTCTATGCCTATGAACTTTTGACAGTAGGTAACAGCCAGCTAAAGTGACACCATGGAGAGAGTGCTGGACTTTTTGTCTGGAAAACCTAAGACACTTACCAGCTGTGTGACCCTGGGTCAACAGAGCTGGTCCTTTAACCTCTGCCTGCCTCAGTTTCCTCATATGTAAAATAAGGATAATAATAACACCTTCTTCCCAGGGTCATTGTAAGGATCAAATGAGATAATATTTGTAAAGTACTTTGTAATCCTTAAAGCACTACATAAATGCTAGATATTCTTCTATATGAATGGGAAAGTTTGCATTGCTTTCTGTGGTAGAGCTAAAGGAACATACACAAGTCTTTATCCACTCTGAACTAAGCATGATTACTTATTTGCCACCTTCTCTCTTTGTACTCCCTTCCTCGTACCCTAGTCTGACCATTTAAACTATTTCTTTTTGCCGTTTGCATTGCAAACATCCTGAGAGGTGGAACCATGCATGCCTTCTTTAATTTTTGCATCCCCAGGACCTAGCACAGTACTTTGTGCACAAACAGCACTTAATAAATTCTCGTTACATTATGTTGAATCGTCAAGTTAAACATCAATCATGATTCCCCAGGGCTGGACCCATGTGAAGAATGGTTGACGTAGGATACCCAAGAGCTTGTTATAAAGTAACACTGTGGTTAGCTCAGCTTGTTCTCATTTTAGAAATGAGAAGGTAGGCTTATTATTGTCTTTTTAGCTTCTCTTTTTTTGTGATAATATCCTCCATTTTCTCTCTATTCTCTTAGTTTCTTCCCTGGTTTGAGGGAGTCCTTGAAAGTCAATCTCTAAAAGTCTTTAGAATTATATCCCTTGTAGAATAGATTCCTTCCAAGGTTATTTGATGCAGTTCATCCTCTCCCTTTCTGACTTTCTATTTTCCTCCTTTCTGACTTTCTGTTTCCCTAATGGCCATTTTGACTTCCTCATCTGGTAGACTGGATAATATAGGATCATAGCAAAAAGGATCACAGATTTAGACCTGGGGAAAAAAAATTTAGAAGTCATCAAGTCCAGCCCCTCAATTATAGATGAGGAAACTAAAACATAGAGAGGTTAAATAAATAGCTTGTAAGCATCTGTGACAGGATTTGAACTCAGGTCTTCCTCACTCTTAATCTAGTGCCTTGTTCACTATACCATATTACTGAAGCATGAGAATTTCAATGTAGTAATTTTGTTATCATTGGTGAGGAGAAGAATGGATCACTATGGGAATGCTAGCAAATCAAATCCATCTTATCTATTTTTAAATATCAATTCATTAATTTTAATCAATTTAATTAATTTAATATTAATTAATCTGGCTCAGCAGTGTTGCTATCTTTTTTTTTGCAGTCTTGTTTTTCCCTCTGTTTTAAAGAAATTATTTTATGAGGGTGATAATATTTATAATCTGTCTCATTCTCCAAATATCCTCCTGAGATATTACCATAGAATGGATTTAAGTGAGTATGGGGAAGATAAAAGGAGGCTTTTAATTGAATTGAATTCACTAAATATTTATTGTTTCCTATGTACAATACCATACTAGATTCTGGAGATACAAAGCCTAAAAAAAAAAAAGATAATCCCTGTCCTTGAAGTGTTTACAGGGAATATAATATTAGCCAAAATTTATACAGCCCTTTAAGGTTTGCAGTTCTTTAACTATATTATTTTACTTCATCATCATAGCAATCAGATGAGGCTGGTGCTGTAATTATCCTTATTTTACAGATGAGAAAACAAAGTTTAAGTGTCTTGCCCAGGGTCACACAACTAGTAAGAATCTGAGGCAGAATCTGAACCCAGATCTTGTCGAGTCAAATTTCAGCACTCTATCTATCAAGGCATATGACATATATACAGATTGAACCAAAACAAAGTCAAGTGCAAGTCATGTCATCATTTCTCTGATGTCATGTTCTTCTTTGAAAAGGAAGGAAGAATACACACCAACACATATACAGATAAGTATGATAATGATGGCTAACATTTGTATAGTTTTTACTGTGTGTCAGGCACTAAGCTAAAGGCTTTATAATCATTATTTCATTTTATCCTCACAACAATCCAAGAAGATGCTTTCATGACCGCCATTTTAGAGATGAAACTCAGACAGACATTCGATGACTTTTCCAGAGCCACACAAATAATAAGTGTCTGAAGTAAGATTTAAATTCAGGTTTTCCTGATTCCAGGTCCAGCATTCTAGCTGTCTAGGTATATGACATGAAGTTTAATCCCCATATTAGTACAATTCAATGACGTCATGATGTGTGTTCATTCAACTGAGAAAACACTGTGGCAAGAGAGTCAATCTGACCTGAAATTTTATGACTTAAAAGTGATTTGGGAGGAAAGGCTTGGAATCACCAACCAAAGGGTAAACATCACTGTATGCAGTGTGGTGGGCATAATGGTCCTGCAGTGACTTTTTTAGGTTCCAGTTGTAGCTACCATCAGTAGTCATCTTTGACAACAAAATGATACCAAGTTTACTTATGTAGTAAGTATTCATGTGTGAATCAGAGTGAAATTATGGGATGCACTTATAACCCGAGGAACTGGAAAATGAGAGAAGACAAAATTTACCCCAAGACCTTAGGGAAATTAGACAGGGAATAGAGAGCAATGATTCACCATAAGGCACCCCTAACCTAGATCTGTGAGGCAGCCCTAATCAGTCCCAGTCTCCGTGAGCCCTTGTAGGCTGGAAATGACCTTGTCCTGAACTACCGGAGTCATTGCACAAAAGAGAAGAATGAATTATTAAGTGCTTACTACATACAAGACCCTGTGCTGTGCACTGGGAACACACCTAGAAAAGCAGAGACAATCCCTACTCTCAAAGAAATCACATTCTAATGGAAGAGAATCAAATATATATATATATATATATGTATATCAAGGATTTCAGCAACAAGTCTGATGGAAAGGTCCCATAGTCTTTAGGGTGCTGTGGCAAAGCAGATGACAATGCATTTTCTTTAATGTCATTTCTAATGTCATTTCATGTCACAAAATCACATCCATTTTTTATGTTGAACCATTTGATAGTGTCAAGAACCCCGGTAAAAAGAGCTTTCTTTCCTAGGTCTTCAGTGGCTGTGGTTTTTGAGGAGGTAGGGACTGCAGCAGCCAAAGAAGCAAATGACATGATCTCTCTCCAAAGGGATTGCTTCCAGGGAGGTTGGCTTTGAGGGGAATCAGCTGGAAGCAGGACCAATCAACTGGGAGGGCACTGTCTTTCCCAGAGCTCTTGAGAATGGCAGTAGGTCATTGGTTAGTATTAGTGGTGAGGAAAGTAGGCCCCCTTTTTCCAGGAATTGCTCCTGTCAATGATGGCTGCAGCATCTGGACTGGAAATAGGTAGGCATTTTGTGGGGCACTACTATTCCCAGACTTCTTGGGTTCCAGGGCTATTTTCAGCAGAATCTGTAGGGAGATGGTGGATTAAGGTTGTTTTGATGATTCAGCTCAAAAGTAACAATAATACTGTGTGTGTGTGTGTGTGTGTGTGTGTGTGTGTGTGTGTGTGAGAGAGAGAGAGAGAGAGAGAGAGAGAGAGAGAGAGAGAGAGAGAGAGAGAGAGAGAGAGAGAGACTTACTATGTGCCAAGTATTTCATAATTATTTCATTTGATTCTCAAAACAGCCCTGGAAGGGAAGTGTTACTATCATCCCCATTTTACAGGTAAGGAAATTGGGAAAACAGAAGTTAAATGACTTGTCTGAGGGTACACAGCTAGTAAATGTAACTGGATTAGAACTCAAGTCTTCCAGACTCCAGATCTGTCTCACTATCCACCATACTACTTGCCTGCCTCTTGGAATATACTTCATGTCTCTCCCTCAGGGTGCCTTGTTACTTCTTCTAGACTGGTTTGCCTGTTCCAGAAGGCCCTTGAGCTTCCTTTTCTGGCTCTGAATCTTCATGGCTAGGTTTCAACCAAATAATCCTCCTGAGGGGAAAGGACTATAAATTCCACAAGGACAGAGATCAGTCCTCATCTAAAACCCATATTTATTCCCCTGGTCCCTAGCACTGCATTCTGCCCAAAGCAAGCACATAATGAATATTTGTTGGACTGTGAAATGAATACACCAGAAGTGACCAATAGTGAGTATATTTTTCCATCTTGAATTTCCTGCAATTATCCTGATAGGTAACTATACAAATTTCCTTTCAGAAGTATTGTATTTCCTGTGGAAATAGAGTAAGAATAAATATATCTGTGATACCGCTTTTCAACCCACAAAGAAATGGGTTAGTAGAATGATTTAATGCAACTTGGAAAGGAAGGACAAAAGCTTATATAATGAATTGTTCTAATGATTGGGATGGTAAATTATTACAGTTATTATTTGCATATAGAGAAGTCCTCTGGGGATCCTAGGTTCTCACCATTTTAATTTATGTTTGTGGAGAAAGTGAGAGGCCCTTTAAATTTAATCTAAGAGGCTTGGGAAGGTTAACCTACAGAATATAAAACCTCAGTGTTATTTATGGCTAAGGGAAAATTTGAATGGACTATATATACTGGTAATGTTATATAAATGTCAAACATTATTCTTATTCTTATAAAATATCTACAATAGGCAAGGTATCATGCTAGTCATGGTGGACAAAGAGACAAAAAAGTGAAGTTTAAGGAGCTTCTTACTTAAACTGGATAAAATCTTCTATTCAGGTAAAAAAGAAAACTAGAAAAAAATAAAAACCCTAATATGTAGAGTCTTACATTAGAGACAAAGAACTTAGGGTCAAATCCTGATTCTGAAATGAATAAAAAGATGCTGGTCTATTGAATAGAAAAATGCAGCATGGAAGTAAGAAATAAAGAACAGGAAGAGTTCTAAGAAACATGGGGAAATTTCATATGAATTGATGCAGAAGACAGTAAGTGGAGCCAACAGAACATGACTATTAAAAGATCGCAAAAAGGAAGCTGAACTAAGTAACTGAAAACCAATTAGAGGTTTCAGAGAATAAAGAGCTGCCCTAAGCAAAGAGAAGCTGGAAATAGCAGGTTTGAAGACTGGGTGCTGTTCCATGCTTGGGTCTCCTCTGGTTTTTGTCCTTTGCATACACCCCTCCCCCATACCTCACACTCAGCTGCTATAGCAGCTGGTCCAGTGCCACTTCCACTCACCACCATCACCATCCCAACCCTCCAGGAGCAGTGAGGGTAATTGTTCTGGTCTTTTCTGTCGGAGAGTCAGCCTCCCTCCTCACCCCCAACCCCTCAACTGCTATGAAAGATGGTCTGGTTAGAAAGGACTTGAACCCCTTCTCCCAGTGATCTCAATCACTTGCCTCAGCAACCAACAGATCAGGAAGAGTTGATCAAGATGTATTGATTGTGCTACTCAAAAACCAGACATTGGAAACAAAAGCTGTATTTCAAACAACTTATCCGCAATTTACTGTCCATAACATTTTCCTGTACAACCTAAAGATGATTTTAACACAGATAGCTTGAACACTGAAGATTCTCAGTATGTCCACATTTCATCAATAAGAGATTTTTAAAAGAGTTTGCCAGGAAAATAATAAAATTAGAAGGCTCCAAAGGAACTTTTGAGGAGGTAAAGAAGAAGGGGCCAGTCCAACCAAAAAAGAAAAAAAAATTGCTTTGGAGGTTTATCAGAAGTCATTTCTTTCAACTACAAAAAATTGTGAGAGCAATATCCCTGATCAATTTTTAAATAATGTGTTTTTAAAGTCACAAGTATTCTTTGAACCTAGGTTTATTCTACTTTTATTTTAGCATTTTTCACAAGGTTCAGTGGGAAAACTAATATGAATTTGAACGGATGTTATAGGTCACTGCCATTGAGAATCAAGTGTCCTTACCTTATAAACAGCATCTCAAGCTCTGAAACAAGATGGGCAGTACATCTATTTTGTACGACTGTTGAATGTGTTGTAATATATGTACTTTGATCTGCTGCAAACAGGCATACCTCAGAGATAGTGTGGGTTTGGTTACAGACCACTTCAAAACGGAAAATATTACAAAAAAGCAAGTCACATGAATTTGTTACCCAGTGCACAGAGAAGTTATGCTTCTATTATACTGTCATCTATTAATAGCATTCTTTCTAAGAGAGAGAAAAAAGCTGTACATATCTTAAATAAAAAAATACTTTATTGTTAAAAAATGCTGACCATCATCTCGGCCTTTACGGAGTTGTAATCTTTTTTTGCCTCAATGTTGATGGCTCCTGACTGATATCAGGTGACAACAATGAATATTGCACATCAATTGACCCATCCTTTCACTTGAACATTGTAGGGCTATTAATTGGTCTAATTTCAGTATTGTTGTGTCTCAGAAATGGAAAGAAAGCATCAGGAAAAGAGAGCTGGGACTGATGGAGCAGTCAGAGCTCACACAACATTTATTAAGTTTGCTGTCCTATGTGGATGCGGGTTCCTGGTGCCCCCAAAACAATCATAAAATATCAAAGATCACCAATCACAGATCACTGTAACAGATAGTATAATAATGAAAAAAAATGAAATAGTGTGAGAATTACCAAAATGTGGCACCAACACACACTGTTGGAAAAATGGCATCGATAGATTTGCTTTACTCAGGGTTACCACAAACCATCAACTTGTAAAAAACAGAGTATCTTCAAAGAAAAAGTCAAACAATCAAATGAAGTATGCCTGCACATTGATAAAAACCATGTTTATGGATAAAGAAGTCGTTTCTTAGCAAACAGCAACATTTTAGACCTCACCTGAATTCTCTCTAATGAATTGAACTAGCTTGGTTTCTTTCAGATATAATTAGTAAATGAATTTGAAAGGAAATGGTATTTTCAGGTAAAGCAATTGTAGGTTTGAGAATTGCCTAAAGAGATAGAATTTGACGAATTTCTCTGGCAGGCAGAAATTGTTATCTCTCCTCCTTACCCACATCCCATGAAATCAATAGCATCTCTGTATTTGAGCTTTCTGTTTACTGAATAAATGTGTGCCACTGTAATTTCTCTTAAGTTGAGTTGCAACTGGCACTGAATTTTCACTTATTTATGGTTAAAAGAGTTCTGTGATGGTGAAAACTTATTTTTGCATTTACAAGATTATATGAATTCTTCAAAGCTGTGTGAATCCATTACAATAAGGCTTGACTGTATGGATGGCATTTATTTCTTCAATGTTTAAGACTGCTTAAATTAATATTGCTTAATATTTAAATTAAGTTAAATTAATAATGTTTAATATTTCTGAAGGTACATTAGCTAAGTAAGCTTTGCTACACTGGTTACTACATTAATAAATTAGAGTTATCACTTGTAAAAGAAGTAAAGAGAAAAGAGGAGACTGTAAGGGCTGAATGTTGTCTGTACTGTTATATGCAATTCACTCTATTTCATGTTTTATTTTACTGCTTTTCTTTGATACCAAAGAAGAGGTGAATTGTTGTAGGTCTTGAGAAACTTAAGACTTAAAAGTGACTGTGATGTGTGGTATAATGGACAAAGTACTGGAAATGGGATCAGGGGCCTTGTGCTCCAATCCTGCCTGTAACTTATTACCTCCAACCCTGCCTGTAACTTTGGGTAAATTGCTTAATTTCTCTGGTATCCTCAGTTTCCTCAATCTGTTGGAAAATCTTTTATTTGGTTGCTAAGATGGAAATAAGTACGAATACAAAAGTCAGAGAGGAAAACTTACTTTCTCCCTGGTAGCTTTCAAGTGAGGAGGAAGGGAAATTGCTATAAGCATCTTTTATGGGGAGAGACATAACCCAAAGGTTGCTATAACTCCCTACTCAGACTATCACATGGCTCTGAATGTACAGTCCTCTTGTTTCCTCTTTTTCTCTTCTGTTTCTTCTTTGCTAATCTTAGTTGAGTAAGTATTGGAGATGGAAGTGACCAGGTCACAGTCTTGGGAGGCACTTGTTGGGAAGAATCATGGGAATTGTGCAGCTGGAGTCCACAGCACAGTCAGGCGAGGAGCTAGCAAGCAGAGGTTACTATGAGTCTTCCAGATTGCGATCCCATTGGCCAGTCCTCTATAATAGAGCTTCTTAAACTTTTTCCACTCTCAACCCCTTTTTGTGTTTCAGCAGCGTTAACTGGCTTGGTGTTGCATAGCCTGAGGGCATGTGCAGTGCAAAGTGCGTAGTTTGTGTTCAGAACTAAGGCTGCAGTGAAGTTTCATGGGTAACATAAGCAAGCTCTTCCAGAAACACCTCAGATTCATTATGAGCTTGATTTTTAATTAATTTTTGGTCACTGAGTGTTCAGAAACCTTTTACTATTGCCAAATTTTTTTGCAACCCCATATGGAGTCTCGACCCACAGTTTAAGAAGCACTGCCCTATAAACATGTAAAATGAGGGGTTGAAGTAGAGGAACTTTAAAAGGACCCTTCTATCTCTAAATCGATTATTTATTTCTACGGTCTCCTCCCCTTTTTATAGAATGCAGCATGGGCCAAATAAGGTAGTCTGAGAATTTTTCTCAGTCGAGGGAGAAAGAATCACATATGTGCTAAGTGACTACACAGATCTCCTTCAAAGACTACCGGGTACCTCTGATTGGACTCCTTTCACCATAAACAGTAGGGACAATAATGCAATTAGATTATTATTTTACAGTCCATCACAAAAGAGTCATGTGCCCGGAAAGAGATGAAAGAGACATTAAAATGAAGAGTTATCAGACCTTTGGTGAGGTGGTAGGATCAACCTGCTTCTCAAACTGGATGATATAATTAGATTCTTGCGGATGGTGGGAGACTGTGTTCTAGAACTAAAATTGATGCATAGCTTATGCCAAGAATTGATTCATTGTGAGATCAGGTGGGAATTACTATGATCATATCAACTACTGATTTATGTAAAGGCTTTTGGCAAATAGCCTTGAATGAAGAATCCATGCCAACAAAGCATTTGGGACGCCAGATGGAGAATATGAATTTAATATACTGTATTAGCCCAAATCTAGGCTGCACTTTTCTTCCTTAAATTTGGCTTATATAAACCTGACTGGAGCCTGCCATTGGAGCTAATTTTCAGTGTTTACCTGTATACATACATACATATATACATATATATATATATATTTTTTTTTTAAAGAATCTTATTTGAAGGATAAATAAAACTAAAAAAATACCAGGGAACAAATCCCAGATCTAAGGAAAGTGTTGAGGGTGCTGGACTGATTCCAGAACTGATTTTTTTTTTTTAGTTAATGACCATCAATAGCTCTTCCAGGCTTTCAGAGTCAGAATATTCAAACCAATATAGTAGAATCAATGAATCAATAAACACTTATTAAGTTTATGCTGAGAGGCAGCATATTGTAGTGGGTAGAGAGGCAGCTCCCATGCCAGCGAGACCTGGGTTTGGGTCCTGCCTCTGTGTTATTAATACTATCTGTGTGACCCTAGGCAAGTCATTTAACCCTTCAGTATTCTAGGCAATTCACTAGGATTATAAGTTACAGAAAAGGTGCTAACCTTCATGAGGAGAGTTTACTGTACCAATTAAATCATGGCTCTAGTTTGTATTCCTATTTTTTATTAGGCACCTGCTGCATGCCAGATAGTGCTAGGCACTGCTGATATAGAGACGAAGAATAAAACAATCTCTGTTTAGACTGCAAAGTCACCCTTTGGTTCATTCATTCCAGAAGCATTTATAAAGTGCCTACTGCACAATGTACCAGGCTCTATGTGAGGCTCAGGGTACAGAATGACCAAAACAGCCCCAGCCTTCAAAAACTTTTCATTCCACCATGGTAGGGTGTGAAGTTGGGGAAAACTATATATAACAACATGGTGGTGTGGTGGTGGTGGTAAGTACCTTAACAAGCAAAGTGAGCAGGAAAGGTTTCCTATAGATGGTAGTGCTTGAGCTGAAGAAGCAAGGGATTTTAATAGATGAAGGTAAAGGTGGAAAGTGTTCCAAACACAGGGGAACTGTGCAAAGGAATGGACAATTAGAGACAGATTGTCCTCTATAGAAACCCAAGTCATCCAGTTTGACTGGAACATAGAATACATAAATGGGAGTAATGTGCAATAAACCTGTAAAAGTAGGTTGGAACCAGATGGTGGAGGGTTTTTTCCAAAGGTTGGTTAATAAGTTATTAAGCAGGCTAGTAGTGTTTGCTATAGCCTACAAAAATTACATCATTATATTTAGTCAGAGTATACCGGCACATATGGAACAGCTCACATTGGTGCTAAGTGTAATTCATAAAACAGGACTTGTAGTGAAACTTAGCAAATGCTAATTTGGACTTGGAGAGGATAAGTGTTTAGGATATGAGACAGGAAATGGGCACATGATATCCTTGCAAGGATGATAAAATAGACCTTATTTTATGTAGGGTAATGTGTTTATTTAAGGTTTTTTACTTTGTTTAAAGTATTTACTTTTTCATAAGTTGACTGTAACCAAGAAACGAGGTGGCTCTTTGGGGAAATGATGGTCTCAAATTCCTCATTTGAAGATCATACCTGGTCTATTGTCTGTCCCAACACAGAAAGCAAAAACCAATAAAGCTATCTGAACTCTGGAGTTAACATGCTTTTGAAATAACCTTTTGCCTTTTGTTCCCACCATTTTTGAAAGCCCCTGACTTTTCAGACCCTTCGGCACAGTAATTGAATGTGTTTGATATGGTAGTGAGGGAAATTTTGTTACAAGACTGTGAGAATATAAAACACCCTGTAAATACCCCAGGACACAATTATTGTCAAGGAAAAGAAATGTGTCTTCTATCCCAAAGAAATGTCTGGCAATTGTGACTTTGGATAAGATCATGGTGGCTAGAAGTTTACCTTATGGACTGATTAAGTCTCAGCTGGGATAAAGGTTGTTCAGTCACCAACAGCAAGTTGCAGGCATGCTTCTGGAAGCTGTAAAACTTTCAAATGAAATGTTCAATTTGATCTTGAATGAGAGGTCTTCTGGAGTAACACTTTCTGAAGGAGAAAATAGAATCTTTGAGCATTTTTCTTAGCTAAGTGAAAGCTGTGCTTTGAAACTGCCATACAGAGAAGAGTTAGGTAAAGGCAGAAATGGGAGATCACCTATGACTGTGTACCTGTTCAAATTTTCATAATAGGCGTGGGGAAAGCAGTGGAATTAAAGTCAGAAGACTTTGTTTTTGCAAACAGTGCTCATCAGTTGTGGAATAGCTAAACTGTAGCATGTGAAGGTAATGCAGTATTATAGTGTCATAAGAAATAATGATTATAGGGAATTTAGAAAAACACAGAAGGATTTGTATGGCATGATGCAAAGTGACTTATGAAGAACTAAGAAATCTTTATATGTGTGTATGTGTATATACACATATATGGCGAGGATTCCCTGTGTGTGTGTGTTTGTCCTTCATTGCCAGAGAAGACCATGCCATCAGAGAAAAAATGACATGACTTGCCCTTGACTTTGTTTTGAGTGAGGGAGGGCTGTGCAGGTCACCAGCCTCACTTCTCCTCCAGACCCATCTGAATCCAGTGACCAGATATTCATCAGGATGACTGGAGATGACCAAGGATGAGGCAGTTGGGGTTAAGTGACTTGCCCAAGGTCACACAGCTAGTGAGTGTCATGTGTCTGAAGTGAGATTTGAACTCAGATCCTCCTGACTCCTGCACTGGTGCTCTATCCCCTGCACCACCCAGCTGCCCCATGGAGAGGTAATGTACATGAATAATACCGTAAAGAAAAAGAACAATAAAATGAAACTCTGTACTATATAATTAGAATTCCCAGTCAACCCCAGAAGAGATAAACATGCCTTTCTTCTTTGTGTTTTAGAGATACTTATATGTGTATATGTCATCTCCTCTTACACAGTGAAAGCTTCTTGAGAAGGTCTTTTTCTTTTTTGTCATTGTATCTCCAACATTCTCGTACAGGTCCTGGCATGCAGTAGGTGCTTAATAAATGCTTGTTGGTTGGTTGATAGAGAAGCGGCTGACTAGGAGTGTGGAGTGTTTTAGATACATGGTCTGGTGGCTTGACAGTGACTTTTGTGTATGTGGGGAGGGGGTGTTGCAAGAGAAGGGTTAAGGTTTGTAAAACTTACAGTGAAATATAAATATAAGCTGTTTTCATTATTATTCATGCCTTATCCAAACTTTACATGTCCCTCGAACCTCTCATAGTGCTTAAAAATGTTGGTTGAATTAAATTGAATTATTTAATACAGAAGGAGAAAGAAAAAAAAGCAACGCCTTAGTTTGACTTCAATGGAAAATATTGTTAATATTAAGTATTCCTGCTTCAGTAAGCAAGATACACACACAATAGGAATTATTTCAACAAATATTTACTGAGATCTTATCATGTACTAATTCATTCCAAAGCAATGATCATTTATTAGGTCCCTGCGATGGACACTGTGGTTATAAAGAAAAAATGGAAAAAAAATCTGTCTTCAAGGAGCTTACATTTTAGTGGGATTAGGATCAAAGGAGCATTAATAAAGAGAAGGAAACAGAAAAAAGGCTTCCCTTAGGAGATGTCAATCTAGGGATTCCACAAGGCCCCTGTGAGGAGGGAATGTGCTCCAGAAATAGGGGGCCCACTACGGCAGGTCACAGAGGCAAGGAGATGGAGTTTCATATTCAGGGAACAAGGTGGAGGTCGCTTTGAATGGAATAAACGATGTGAGGAGGAATGACTAACCAGGTATTTTAGGAAATGCAAAGCTATATATTCAGCTGTTTTCTAGGATCTTACACTGAATGAAAAGGAACACTATGTATGAATGCAGAAATGGGAAAATCAGGAGACTACTAATGGCACTGGGCCAGTAATTTAGGCACACAGGTAAATAATGTCTAGTTTGAAAGACAAGAGAAAATTAAAGAGAGGTCTGTTTCCACTCCATGCTTTGTAGGACCTCCCTATTCTGACCACAAGGAAAGAATAAATAGAAAAACAAGCCATATATATATATATATATATATATATATATATACATATATATATATATATATATATATAAATATATATATATATACATATATATATACATATATATGTATATATATATAAACATCTTTGAGATTATCTAGTCTAAGTTTCTTATTTTACAGGTAAGGAAACTGAGGCTCAGAGGATGAAATCATTTAGGAAGCATGATATTTGAACCCTTTGTGTCTTTGAAACACTTTCTACTACAGCACTATTGACTCCATTGAGGGTACTATATGATAAAAAGGGAAATGCCCTAAAATCTTATAGGGTTCCGTCAACATCGTCTCTTAGATTGCTATCAGAGGAGTGAGTTTTCTAATCCCTAGTTTTGATGAAATAGAGCAGCTAAGGTGATTTGAAGTTTTCCTATACTTAAGCAGAAGTTGCTTACAGGACATGGCCTGGGGCTAGGCTACAAATGTTTTTCTATCTTTGGGAACTCCATAGATGAATGTAAAGTTAAAAATAGTGTTAGATCGAGTCAAATAGCAATAAAAGATTGTAGAAGAACCTAGCTTATTTTCTACCTCATTAATATATCTTTTGCTGTGGTTAGTATTTTGTCCTGACTCCATTGTAAATGGAGAGAATCATATATCATAGAAGCATAGCAAGTTCTTGATAAAGAGATTATCTAGCTGAAAGGTGTCAAACACAAGCTCCCATGTTAGGAGAACTTGATTAAAATATAATTGAGGGTAAGCTAGGTGGCTCAGTGGATAGAGCACAGATCTTAGAATCAGGGGGTCCTCAGTTCAAATCCATCCTCAGACACTTTCGAGTTGTGGGACCCTAGGTAAGTCATTTGACCCTGATTGCCTACAAATACATACATATTATATATATATGTATATATACATATATAATGTAATATATAATATATAATATAAATACACATAACATATACATATTAGATATATATAATCTATAAGAGATATTTAACAAAATAAAAAAGCACAATAGAACACAGATGATATCTGGCTTTACAAGTCAATATGCAGCCCACAAGCATCCTTACGTATGGTTTAGTGGCCCTGTATCTGAGTTTGAAATGACTGATCTAGTCAATATCCTTCATATTGTACTCTGTAGAAACAGGGAATTAAAGAGGCTGAGACTACTTTGAGAGCACATGGGTAATAACTGATATAATTGGGACTTGAACTCAGTCTAATATAAGGAAATTTGAGGAGAATAATGGTAACGTCTTACTCTTGAGTGTACAAAGTCAAGTACAAGATGGAGGAGGCATAGTTAGATAGCATTGTATCTGAAAAATGTCTGTGAGTTTTAATGGATTTTTAGCTTCATATGAGTCAATAATATGATAAGGGAGACTAGAAAGTGAAAATGTAGCTTTCAGTAAGAGAGACTGAACATCCAGGGCTAGAGAAGTGATAGTCTCATATACTATATGCTCTAGTAGTGGGCAGTGATCCAGAGTATTGGATCCACTCTTGTGCCACATTTTAAGAAAAGCATTGATTAGCTGGAGAACATTCACAGAAGGGTCACCAGAGTAGTGAAAGCATCTTTAACTTATGCCATATGAAAATTACCGAAAGGAACTAGGAATATTGAACCTGAAGGGAAAAAAAAAAGACTTATTGGAGACAATTTAGCTTCATAAGGAAGCACTAGAATTGTTCTGCGTGGCCCCAGACAGCAGAGCTAGCAAGGGCTAGAAATTTCAGAGAATCAGTATGTGACTTGATGTAATGAAAAACAGGAATAATTAAGCTATTCAAAAGTAGAACAAGTTGTTTCTGGGAGGTAGTGAGTTCTCCTTCATTTGCAGTTTTCAGAGAAAGGCTGAATGGCCACTTGTCAGATACGTTGTAGAGAGGATTATTATAGGGGTAAGAATGAAACCCCATGACTTCTGAGGAACCTTCCAAATCTAAGGATCTGTGATATTTTCAGCTTCTAGCATAAGACTTTTCCCACTCTATCACAACACACTCTGCCTCACTCATATTTAGTGCTTAGCTAAATATTTATGTTATTTTAATAAAACAATTGCACTCTCACAGAAAAAAAGCAACACTTTTCTATATTATATAGGAACCTTGGAGATAAAAGGCAAACCCTACGTTTAATGATTAACCAATAGATGCTATGATAACCAAGATACTACTGCCACCTGGTGGAAGCTATTGGCATTCCAGTCTTCAAGTGTCAAAACACCATATGATTCCTAATGGCACGCCTTCCAAATTCAACATTCTTCATTTACAGTAAACATTATACCTGATCGTATATTTTATCCAATAATTCTGAATTCTTACCCTTGAGTTCTTTCATAAATATTGGCTCCCAATATTTTATCTATATCTGTTTATTACTTGTTACTGGTGAAATGTTCACTTGAGGCTCATCTTTTGTTTGGAGACTTGAATTTATTTAAGATTCTTCATTTTACAACCAATCTATCAATTTGCCCTATTTGGAGACAGGGGAGGCTATTTTTAGACTTCAAACACCGATATTTCTTTACACAAAACATTTGATGTTTCTTTATGTAATTTCCTTCTTAGAAAAAATATTATGTGGCTTATTGCCAAATGAAAGGAAGGGACAAATAATGAAATGGCATTACTTTGACAAGGTGAAACCTAGCAACAGGGATTATGGTCTATCTCCTGGAAGGTTACCCCTTAATTTCTCTGGGCCTTAGTTTTCTGTGAAATAGGGAAGCTGGACTAGACTCCTTTCAGTTCTAAGACCACATGTCTCCATCATCCCCTCTGAGGAGGAGATCTGATGGCTTGATAAAAAGTAAATGAAGCATAATTGATGGTTATACATCAGGCTTTACTGCTGGGTACTCAACTAAGCTTTAAAAATGTGAATTTCACAAAGAAAAAAGTACTCGAGATACTGAAATAAATTAAGTTTGCTTGGCATTGAGTATTTGGAAATATTAATTACATTGAGCTAATTACAAATTAAGAGCTGAATGGGTCCAAGGTGTTTACTTAGTCAGAACATTTTATTCTGAGTTATTTATAGACTTGTTCTTCTTGGTCCCAAAGGACAAAACTAGAAGAAAGTGAAATTTGTAAAGAGGTATAGTTAGGCTTCATGTAAGGGAAACATTAAACTAAAAAAAAATTGTGCTATCTAAAGGTAGTATGTGCTGCCTTAGCAGGTAATGGTTTCCTCCTCACTGGTGCCCTTCAAATAGAGACTTGTGGGTTATGATATGAAGGGCAGACTTGTTTAGCTGGGGGTTTAACTAGATGACCTCCGAGGTCCCTTCCTATTCTGAGATTCTGTCTTCAGGGCTAACTAATCACCACCTAACAGCACTGAGAACCATGCAGATGTAATAGGATTATACTTTCTGTTACTGTGAGGACCTATTGTCACTTTAAACAGAAATAAGTAAAACATACAGGTTGTTGAATCCATAGTAATTTATGATGGAGATAGGGAGAGAGAATACACCTGCCATTTCACTGGACAAGGAAACTCCCCTTACCAATGAAGATCAGTGCTTTCTCTGTAATTTATTGCTTCAGAAGAGTGATTTCTGTTTAGTTCATCAGCTTCTTAGGGGTTGGCAATGATAATCCAAGGGATTTGAGTTAAAAATTCTGATGGCATGTCATTGCAAGAAATTCTGAAACTGTCATGCACCATCACAAATATTGTGCAGAAAGAAACTTTATATACCCTCTCATTGTAGTATTAAGGCTCTTTTGCAACATTTCTCCAATTATGTTACTATATTTCTTTCTTTTTTTCTTTTATTTGATTCATTTACTATACTTTTATTTGGTGAATTTCCAAATGAACTGGTTGGTGGCATAGGCCAGTCATTCAGGAGAATTTCTGTGAGGATGCAGCTGTTGAGTCAGTGGTAGAAAAGAAGAAAGTCATGTACAAAAAGATTCTTACAAAATTTCATTTAGATATGAACCCTATTAAAAACAAAGCAATGTGTGTGTATATGTATACATAAACACATATATAGGTCCTTGAACTTTAAGCACATTTGTCATTTAATATAGCTTTTGTTATTAGCCAGTAGAAAAGTAAATATTTCCTATCAGAGCAGCTGTTCATTTTTCATCAGTTTAGTTGCTAAAAAGAAAAAAAAAATGAATTTCCATCTCTCAGCAAGAGAGTTTGTAAATTTTTCTTCCCTATTTTCTACCTGAGCATTTTTACTTTATTTATGTTTTAAATCAAAATGTAGAAATAAATTTGATACACAACCAAAGTTGACTGTGTTTATCTGGTGTTGAACCAAAACTTGCAAATATTTATTTTACAAAATCCAACACCAAAATTGTTTCTTGACTATTATGTTATATTAAACACCTTCCAAGTTGTAACTTTTTTCAATAAAGACGTTATTTACATTGCATTCAACATTTGTAAAATATTGTATTCAATGACAATTTGAAAAATTGTAAAATATAAAGTCTTGCAGAAAATAGTAAACATATAAAATTTAATAAGAAACCTTGCTGGTCCATTCTTTTTAATTCCTACAGAATATCTCCCATAAAATATTCATAATTGTTTATAATTAAGTTTATAGGTAGAATAACATGTTATTTTGTCATTGTAATTATATAATATAAATTTGAAACAAGACACTCTGAAAACCACTGCCTAGGACACTGAAAGGTTAAATAAGCTTTTCTTATATTTGACATTTTATTAGCCTGAGTGCTTGCAGAAAAGTTGGGCCCTTTTCCCCTTGTAATGGAAAAAAATCTGAAGTTCCAAGAGGAAATCCTGAGCGGGGATAAAATGAGACAAATTCTGTCATTCCCAAGGAAAATTTTGTGTATAAATTTTGAAGGGGAGACAGGGAAAAGACATAAGAGAGATATTAGCCCAAGTCCTTTTATAGTGGGGACAACTACATGATGCGGTGGATAAAATGCCGGTCCTGCAGTTAGAAAGACTCATCTTCCTGAGTTCAAATTATATCTCAGACACTTATTAGTTGTGTGACTGTAGGCAAATCATTTAACTCTTTTTACCTCAGTTTGCCTCATAAAATGAACTGGAGAAGAAAATGGCAAACCACCCTAGTATCTTTGCCAAGAAAACCCTAAATGGGGTCGTAACCCAAATGGGGTCAGGACAGAAAGGTGCCCGGTAGCTGATAGCCCTTTACTTTTTGTGGTAGTGATCTAGAAACAAGATATTTCTGTCCCCTTGGGAAACCTTGGGTGAGGGATGGCTTAAGTTTTTATTATTATTTTCACATTGTCATATTGTAAAGAAGAATTAGAACCAATGGAAGGAATCATGAGAAAGAAGAAAAAAAGACAGAGAAAGATAGAGACAGAGAGACCAAGACAGAGACAGAGAGAGAGAAAATAATATGCTTTGATCTGCTTTCAGATGCCATGGCTCTTTTTCTGGATGTGGACAGCATTCTCCTTGCAATGCTGAGGAAAGTTAAGTCTATCAAAGTGAGTCATTGGCAATGTCGCTGTTATATGTACAGTGTTCTCCTGGTTCCGCTTATTTCACTCTGTATCAGTTCATGGAAGTCTTTCCAGGCTTTTCTGGTGTTTGCCTGCTCATCATTTCTCTTATTTATGTATTCATTCATTCATTCATTCATTCATTTATTTATTTAACTTTTTACATTCATTTTCACAAATTTTTGGGTTCCAAATTTTCTCCCCTTTTATCCCCTCCCCCCACCCCAATACCCCAAGCAATCTAATTTTCCCTATCTCCAATCTGCCCTCTCTTCTGTCATCCCTCCCTTCTCTTGTCTCCATCTTCTCTTTTCTCCTGTAGGGCCAGATGACTTTCTATTCCTCATTAACTGTATGTCTTCTTTCCTAGTAGCAACAGCAATACTAGACAGTTGTTCCTAAAACTTTGAGTTCCAAATTCTCCCCATCCCTCCCTCCCCACCCATTCCCTTTGAGAAGGCAGACAATTCAATATAGGCCATATCTGTGTAGTTTTACATATGACTTCCCTGACAGTCGTGTTGTGTAAGACTAACTGAATTACCCTCCATCCTAACCTGCCCCTCATTGTTTCTATTCTGTCTTTTGATCCTGTCCCTCCCCAAGAGTGTTGACTTCAAATTGCTCCCTCCTCCCTTTGCCCTCCCTTCCATCATCCCCCCTGCCCTCTTGCTTATCGCCTTCTCCCCCACTTTCCTATACTGTAAGGTAGGTTTTCATACCAAAGTGAGTGTGCATTTTATTCCTTCCTTTAGTCAAATGTGATGAGGGTAAACTTCTTGTTTTTTTCTCAGTTCTCCTCTTTTTCCCTCCACTAAAAAGTCTCCTACTTGCCTCTTGAATGAGATATAATTTACCCCATTCCATTTCACCCTCTTTCCTCCCACTACATTTCTCTCTCACCATTTACCTTAATTTCTTTTCAGATATGGTCCCATCCTATTCAATTCACTCTGTGCTCTCTGTCTCTGTATGTGTGTGCATGTGTGTATGTGTGTGTGTGCATGCGTGTACATGTGTGTGTGTGGTCCCACCAACTACCCAGATACTGAAAAGTTTTAAGAGTTACAAATATTGTCTTTCCATGTAGGAATGTAAACAGTTCACTTCTGGTGAGTCCCTTAAGACTTCTCTTTGCTGTTTATTTTTTCATGCTTCTTCTCATTCTTGTGTTTGAAATTCAAATTTTCTTTTCAGCTCTGGTCTTTTCATCAAGAATGCTTGAAAGTCCTCTGGTTCATTGAAAGACCATATTTTCCCCTGAAGTATTATACTCATTTTTGCTGGTTAGGTGATTCTTGGTTTGAGTCCTAGTTCCTTTGACTTCTGGAATATCCTATTCCACGCCCTTCAATCCCTTAATGTAGAAGCTGCTAGATCTTGAGTTATCCTGATTATATTCCACAGTACTGGAATTGTTTCTTTCTAGCTGCTTGCAAGATTTTCTCCTTGAGCTGGGAGTTCTGGAATTTGGCCACAATGTTCCTAGGAGTTTCTCTTTTTGGATCTCTTTCAGGTGGTGATCGATGGATTCTTTCAATACTTATTTTGCCCTCTGGTTGTAGAATGTCAGGGCAGTTTTCCTCGATAATTTCATGGAAGATGATATCTAGGCTCTTTTTTTTGATCATGACTTTCAGGTAGTCCCATAATTTTTAAATTGTCTCTCCTGGATCTATTTTCCAGGTCAGTTGTTTTTCCCATGAGATATTTCACATTCTCTTCCATTTTTTCATTCTTTTGGTTTTGTTTGGTGATTTCTTGGTTTCTCAGAAAGTCATTAGACTCCATCTTTTCCATTCTAATTTTGAGAGAACTATTCTCTTCAGTGAGCTTTTGAACCTCTTTTTCCATTTGGCTAATTCTGCTTTTGAAAGCATTCTTCTCCTCCTTGGCTTTTTGAAACTCTTTTGCCAATTGAGTGAGCCTATTTTTCAAGGTGTTATTTTCTTCAGCATTTTTTTGGGTCTCCTTTACCAAGGTATTGACCCGTTTTTCATACTTTTCTTGCATCTCTCTCATTTCTCTTCCCAGTTTTTCCTCCACCTGTCTAACTTGCTCTTCAAAATCCTTTTTGAGTTCTTCCAAGGCCTGAGCCCACCCGACAACCCCCTGGGATGTCTGGGATACAGAGGCCTTGCCCTCCACGTCTTTCCCTGATGGCAAGAATATCTCCTCATCATCAGACCCGAAAGTCGGGATCATTTGCATTTGCTCAAAAAAGCTCTCTATAGTCTTATTTTTCTTCCCTTTTCTGGGAATTTTCCCAGCCAGTTACTTGACTTCTGAGATTCCTGTTCACCCCTGCCTAGATCCGCCCAACTAGTGCTTGGGGTCTGAGATTCAAATGGGCTTTACGCGCCGCCCGGCTACTAATCAATGTGAGCTTTAGTTCTGGTGCTGGGATGGGGGCAGGGCCGCCTCCCAGTCTCAGCTCCCTCAGGGGCTTTATGCAGAGACCTTCAGTAATGGAGTGGGTGGGGCAGGGCCGGCTCCCAGGCTCAGCTCCTTCAGGTGGTTTATGCAGAGACTTTCAGTAATGAAGATCCTGCCTGCTCGGGGTGTCCTGGGGGCCGCCACTGCTTCCTCTGCCTCCGCCGCTTCCTCCCGAGGGGGCCTGAGTCACGGAGATACCCCGCTCCCCTCTCTGCCAGCCCAGACGTGTCTCTTACTGACCTTCCCGGCCACCGGAGGTTCCATCCCTGAAGCCTGCTCAGATCTGCCCCTCTGGGGCCGCCAAGCCAGGGCAGCGCTGGGGTGGGCTCCACTTTCCGGGGCGCGACAGACCCTGGGGACGGCTCTCTGGGGCTCTCTGGAATGGAAATCTCTTCCACTGTGTTTCTGCACACCCTGCAGTGATCCAGAACTTGTGGGGAGCTCTTCTTACATTAAATGCATGGGCTGTGGGTTCGGAGTTCACATACGTGCGTCTTTCTACTCCGCCATCTTGACTCCGCCCCCCCTCATCATTTCTTATGGAACAATAGTATTCCATCATATTCATATGCCACAATTTATTTAGCCATTCCCCAACTGATGAGCATCCCTTCAATTTCCAATTTTTAGCCACCACAAAAAGAGCTGCTATAAATATTTTGGGTCTTTTCCCCATTTTTATGATCTCTTTGGGATGCAGATCTAGAAGTGGTATTGCTGGGTCAAAAGGGATGGATAGTTCCAAACTGCTCTCCAGAATGGTTGGATTGGTTCACAATTCCACCAACAATACATCAGTGTTCCAATTTTCCCACATCTTCTCCAGCATTTATTATTTTCTTGTTTTGTCATGTTAGTCAATCTGATAGGTATGATGTGGTACCTCAGAGTGGTGGCTTAAGTTTTGATATTCTCATGGGAGTGCTGGATGAGGACCTTACCATGAGAGATTTAAGAGTTTGAACCCAATCTGCATAAACTCAGAGTTACAGTTCTATTATACTGGTTACATACAAAAATAGCAATATTTATTTCTCTCTGAGGAATATTTATTTCTCTCTCTCTTCCTGTACCATCTGACAGTTTTAGAGAAAACTTGAAAAGATTTATATAAACTGATGAAGAATAAATAGAACCATGAGTACAGTGTATACAGTAGTAACATTATAAAAATAAGAAAATTTGAAAGACTTAACTCTGATCAATACAATGCTAAACTTGCTCTTCTGGAAAATGAATGCTACCCTCTTCCTAATGGAGAGGTGATAGACTCAAGATCTGGAATGAGACATACATTTTTGGATACGGACAATTTGAGAGTTTGTTTTGTTTGATTATGCATATTTGTTACAAGAGGTTTGTTTTTATTTCCCTCCTCACTTGGGCGGGGGGAGAGGAAGAAAGGGAAAGAAAAATAAATGTTTATTAATTGAAAATATTAATGAAATTTTAAAAACAATCAAAAGAAACTGGCACAGTATTCATTAATTCCAGCTGTTAGTGTTCTCAAATATAGCACACACTGAGAGTTTTCTTTCTGTAAACAATTTTTTAAAAATACCATGTTCCTTTTTGTTGAATTTCCATTTTAATAAGTTTGAAAAGAAGGCATCAATTTGCATCTTCCTTTCAAGTCCACTAAAAACAAAGCATTCCTATCATCTGTTTTTTGTACTCCATCCCATCTCCACCCCTGCAAAGAAAAGCTTGAGACCTTCTTTGGACTGCCACATCATTAAGCTAAGATGGCGTCAAATCACAACAATTTTCTTATCAAAGAACATCCTGGCCAACTTCAAGTTGCAAAGTCACGCCATTACGTAACTGTTTTGAGCGTATTGCACATCAGTCACTTACCTCCTTGAAGTGTTGTGGAGCCTTGTGTCTATTAAAATAGTTGTTCTCAAGCTAAAATTCAGTATCTGAGTTGTTTTTTCACTGCTACCTATATTTGTATTTTTATATCTCTAAGTACAAAGAAGTAAGCCATTTAATAATGAAATATACTATATGAATGGAAACGCTTTTTCAGCTCCCAGGCTGCTTTTTAATTTCAACTCTTCAGAGCCTTGGTTTTTCACTCTCACCTCATATATCTAATCTGTTGCCAAATCTTGCCATTTCTATGGCCATGAAATCTCCAATGTTCAACCCCTTTCTATTCACAGTCACCACCTTAATTTAGACCCTTATCATTTCTCCCCACACTATTGCAAAAGCTACCTAACTGGTCACCTTGCTTCAAGTCCATTTTGCACCAACTTATCCTCCAGCCATCTAACAAAAGGATTTCTTTAAGCACAGATCTGACAATGCCACTCCATTATGAATTAACCTCCATGGCTCCCTATTTCCTCCAGAAGCAAATAAAAATTTTTAAAACCTTTAAAGCCCGACCTATGCTTACTATACATTATACATTATTCCCCTTCCTGCACTCTTTTCACCAGCTGAACTGATCTCTCTGTTTTTCACACACAGTGTTCCATCCCCCATTTCTGTCCCTTTTCACTGGCTGTCTCCTATGCTCAGAATGTGCCTCCTCCTTACTTCTGTTTCATGGAATGCCTCCCTCCTTTATGACATGAAACCACCTTTTACAGGAAGCCGTTCCCACAAGCAAGCATCCTCCTTCCTTAACTACATTGCATTTATTCTGTATGTATTTATTCTAGGGGCTTGATAGGTGCAGGTTGGACTCTTGAGAATGGTTAAATTTTCAGTGTGAACATTCTTGACTTGGAAATTCACAACTGCTTAGACTTAGGAAAGTGATGGAGAAAATGTTAACAATGCAAATTGATCAAAGTATGTCATTTGCTCAATTCTCCTCTCCCCCACCCCAAGTTGATTGTTAAACATTTACCAGTACACCCCAGCTTATATGTGTATCTGTTGCCTCCTCAGATAAAACTTAAGCTCCTTCTAGGCAGACATTGTTTTATTGTTTGCATTCCATTGGGAGAAGAGCAGAGCCCAAGGATTCAACATTCCTTTCTTCCCTTCCTACCATCCACCTCACACTTGACTCAAGGACACTTCGTAGCTTTGTAACCTAAGTTACTTAACCTCTGGTTGCCTCAGTTTCCTCAACTGTAAATTGAAATAATAATAATAGCATCTATCATATAGGGTTGTTGTGAACATCAAATAACATTTTTGAAGCACTTAGCACCATATCTAGCACATAGTAGGTGCTATATAGATGCTTATTCTCATCCTCCCTCTCTTCTCAGGCTTCTCTTTGGAAAAAAAAAGTGGGGGGGGTAGGCAAATGGTTCCATGAACTTTGGAGATCCAAAGGACTCTCTATTTTCCTACTACTACCCTAGTAGTATCCCCAGATCAACTGAGAGCAGTGTCTACATTGAGAACCAAGGATAGATTGGATATAGATTTAAGACTCCACCAAGAGATAAGCAGAAAGGTATATCATCTTTAAGGGGAGCAAACATCTTGAGTATTCTAACAAAAGCACTCCCTACATCTATGAATTATCCCTTTTCCACACATGTTTTCTAAGCTGGAGTCTGCTTTATCCTGGACTTTTCAGACTCAGACATTATATCATCCTGGGAAAGTCACTTAATTGCCATCTACCTCAATTTCCTCATCTGTGAAATCAGGATATTAATAGCACCTACCAGCCAGGGTTGTTGTGAGGATAAAATGAAATAAAAAAGCACTTTGTGAACCTTAAAGTGTAATATAAATGTTATCTATTGTTATTGCGGAATGTTTTATATCACCTCATTTACTGCACCACCTTAATAAATGCCCCTTTCTAAAAGTAAATTAACGGTAGGTGAGTAAGTGATATTAACTGATGGCTACAGTGGGAAGCATGTTGCTTCATAATCTATATGAAAGGATAGTCTTCCAACCTTTCAGGAGCACCCCTAGGACTTGTAGTAGTAATTTCTGGAAAACTGACTCATCAGCTTTAGTGGGATTTGGGATAGTTGTCCCAGAGAGTGTGCTATACTTATAAACCGAAATTCATTATAAACTCATTCACCAGAAAAGTTTTAATTGGCTGGGAATCAAGTTCTAACATCCCTTCCACATTCTAGGAAATCATGAACTACTTGACTAGTGGACTAAGGAGTGATGCACCTATTCTATGGTCTAATAGAAGTGTCATTGAAGTGCTTTTGTTGTATAATCACCATTCGTTAAGTGTTCACTATGTGCCAGGTACTGTGCTATGTGCTGAGGGATAGAAAAAGCAAAAAACAAACCTGTCTCTGTTCTCAAAGAAGCTACACTCTAGTATGGGGGATATACTACATTCATAGATAAATATAGGACAGAAACAAAATAAATACATAATGAAAGGGAAAGGAAAAATTGGGAGGCTCAGCAAAGGTTTTCTGAAGGAGGTGGTAATTGAGCTCAAAATAATTAAAGGGATTCATTTATTAAGTTATAGTAAAATAAATCAACCCAATAGGAATAAAACTTCTTGAAGACACAATAAACTTTCTTTTTTATAAGTATTTAATAATCCATAGTAATGAACTTTATGTGTCTCAATAGTCACCTACTTTTACTCATATACTATATACAGACTTATGGATGAAGGGTACTTAGTCTCTAAAAGTCCTTGTAAAAGGAAGATCTAGTTTAAATCCCTCATTTTACAGATGAGGAAACTGAGGATCAGTGAGGGTGAGTGACTTGACCAAGATTACACAACTCATAAGTGGCAGAATTAGGGTCTGAACACATATCCTCCAAGTCTTAATCTAGAACTTTTCTTTTTGTATACAATGAGGGACACAATCTATACTCAAGAAGAATTCATTCTTGAAAAAGAATTCCCTTGGAAATGCACTTGGAAGACAATTAGACGACAATAGAAACATAAGATCTAAAAATATTTGATGTGGAATTTTTATCCTTAAATAGAAACTATTGTTCAGCAGATCTGAATTACTTACAGAAACTGATCATTGAGATAACTGAGGGGGGAAAGCATTCAATTCAAAGAATTGATAATATAAATATGAAGTCAGATGTATGTCAAAGGCTTTGTGTAAAGCTTAGAATCTGATCTAAGTTTTCTTTATGCAAGGATATATTGCTAATATTGCTGCTAATTAATTTGGAAATTTTCATTATTTTGTGCAACTATTTGAACAAACCCAGGTCAATGTAAGGGTTAATATTTAACAGAAGCACTATTATTAAATTACTTTGATGCATTTTGGATGTCCTGGAAGATAATTCTAATTGTAGACTCCCTTCTTTACTTCAAGAATTTGATATTGCCAAGTTGGGCACTCCCTCCACTGATAACGATACCGATACAATAATGCCTAACATTTACATAGTGCTATATAGCTTTCTAACTCTTTTATATACATTATCTCATTCAAACCTCTCAACAACCTCTCTCAAGTAAATGGTTTATATGTTCCAATGTGATTCTGCCCAAGGCAAGTTCAAGGGCACTATCAAGGCTGAGAATGGAAAGCTGATAATCAATAAAAAGCCATACTATCTTCTAGGAAAGTGATCCCACCAACATCAAATGGGAAGATACTGGAACTGAACATGTAATAGAGTTCATTGATATCACCATGAGAAAAGCCAGAGCTGACCTCACTTCTTAAATATATAGGGAAATGAGCCAGATTTATACAAATAAGAACTACTGCACAATTGAGAAATCATCAAAAGATATGAACAGACAGTTTTCAGAATATGAAATCAAAGCTATCAATAGCCATATAAAAATTCTACACATCACTAATAATTAAAGAAACGCAAATTAAAATAGCTCTGATGTACTATCTTATGCCTATTAGACTGGCCATCATGACAAAGAAGGAAAAAGATAAATGTTAGAGGGGACACGGAAAATTAATAGTCCAATCATTTTGAAGAACAATTTGGAACACTGCCCAAAGGGCTATAAAACTATGCACACTTTTTGACCCAGCAATATCACTGGTTTGTGTCCCAAAGAGATCAAAGAAAAGGGGAAAGGGCTTATATGTACAAAAGTATTTATAGTAGCTCTTTTTGTGGTGGCAAAGAATTGGAAATTGATGAGATGCTCGTCAATTGGGGAATGGCTGAACAAGTTGTGGTATATGGTTGTGATGGAAAACTATTATGCTATAAGAAATGATGAGCAGGATAGTTTCAGAAAAGCCTAGGAAGACTTGAATGAACTGATGGAAAATGAAATGAACAAAATCAAGAGAACATTGTACACAATAGCAGCAATATTGTAATGATAATCAACTGTGAAAGATTTAATTACTCTGATCAATTGAATGATCCAAGACAATTCTAGAGGATTCATGATGAAAAATGCTATCCACCTCCAGAGAGAGTACAGAGAGACTCTGAGTGTAAACTGAAGCATACTTTCCCCCCTTTATTTTCCTTCCTTCCTTTTTTTCCCTCCCTTTTTGCAACATGGCTAATATGGAAATGTTTTGCATAATTTCATGTATATAATAGGTATCATATTTCTCAGTGGGTTAGGGATGGCCTTGAAGGAGGAAGAGAAGCTGGAAGTAATTTTTTTAAATGAATGTTAAAACTAAATAAATACTGTTTTTTATATGGTATGTCTATCTGGGAGAGGGAGAAGGAAGGATGATAGGGATAACTATGATGATATAAGAAGCAGAAGACTACAGAATAAATATATTTTTTAAAATGATTAAAAAAAGAGGCCAGAACTCACTTGAAAGGTGGAACTAAGCATGTCATTATCTCTGCCCCTTTTGCTGATGCCCCTCTGTTTGTGAGGGGAGTAAACTAAAAGAAATACAATAATACCCTTAAGATTGTCAGTAGTGGTCAATATTATTCATGAATGACGACTTTGGCATTATGGAAGGACTGATGACCAGACGTTGATAGATTGCCCCTTTGACAAGTTGTGACTTGATGGATGGAGCACTGCCCAAAGCATCATCCCTGCTTGCACTAGTGCTGCTAAGACTGTAGGTGAAATCACACCTGAGCTGATTGGGAAGCTCATAGACAGTTTTCTGCGTTCCTACTCCTATTATATCAGTCGTGGATCTGATCTGCTACCTAGAAAACCTGCCAAAAATTATGATATCAAGAAAGTGATGAAGCAAGCACAAAAAGGACCCTTGAAGGGCATCTTGAGCTACACAGAGGATGAGATTGCATCCAATAGCTTTAACAACAGCAACCACTCTTCTAGCTTTGGTGCTGGCCCTAGTATTGACCTCAATGACTATTTTTGTCAGTCTTATTTCCTGGTATGACATCGAGCGTGATTATAGCAACCATAAAGTAAACCTCATGGTCTACATGGCCTCCAAGAAGTAAAATGGAAAGCCATGGGTTCAAGTCCTAACTCTTATGCATAAGGGCTATATGAGACTGGACAACTGTTGCTTAATCTCTCGGCACTATAGACAGTTCTCTATAGCTGTAAGGTGCAGAGTAGTTGCTAACCTATACTGGTAAAAAAAGAGTTTTTTCACTGCAAGTGTCATACACCAGTAAAAATCGTTGTCACATTAAAATAATTATTTATTTTCCTTATCCCCAATCTAGCTTAATCTAAACCAAAATAATCACAGTATTTAAAAGTACATACAGGTAGGTCCCAATTAATGAGAAGAATAAGTCCCATAAAGTGGTCACATTATTTGAATTGGCATTATTCAAAGTTATAATTACACATAAAATATGTAACTGTCTGTCAATAAATATTTATCAAGCCTATTATGTGCTAGGAACTGTGTGTCAACCTACTGTGTTCCAGGTACTATGCTTTGCAGTGGAAATACAAAGAAAGGGAGTCCCTCCTCTCAAGGAATTCACAGTCTAATGGTGAAGACAACATGAAAACAACTATATGCAATCAAGATATATACAAGAAAAATTGGAGGTCATCTCAGAGGGAAAGCATTTGTTAAGGAGGCCTGGAAAGAATTCTTGCAGAAGCTGGGACTTTAACTGGGGCCAGAAGAGAGCTAGGGGATCCTGGAGGGAGAGCATTACCACGCATGAGGAAAAGGTAGTGAATATAACTGGAGTTGGGAGATACAGTGTTATGTTCGAGCAACAGCAAATGGGATTGGTGTCACTAGATCGAAGAGTACATGAAGTAAGGTGTGAGATTGGAAAAGTAGGAGGAAACCAGGCTGTAAAAGCCTTTGAATGTCAATCAGAGGATCCTGGAGGTGATAGGGAGATACTGGAGTTTATCAAACGGGACTGGTGGTCTTGTGACATGGTCAGATCTTCACTTTAGGAAGATTAACTTGACAGCTGACTGGATGGACTGAGGAGGGGAGAGATTTGAAGTTGGACAAATAGCCAGAAGACTCTTGTAACAGTGCAGGGATGAGGTGATGGGGGCTTGCACCAGGGTGGTGGCAGAGTCAGAGGAGGGAAGGGACATATGTGAGAGCGATGACTGATAAAATCAATAGCTCTTGGAAACAGTTTGCATTGGGGAGAACCTGAGCGAAGAGTCAAGGATGACCCCTAGAATGTAAATATGAGTGACTAGAGGATGATGGCACACAGCAGCATGGAAAGTTGGAAGAGTTAGGGGTTCTGGAGAAAGAAAATAAGTCTAGTTTTTGGACATGGTAAGTTTCAGATGTGTATGGAATACACAGTATGCAATGTCTTTGTAGGCAATAGAGAAACAACAGACAGAGTAGAAGACAAGTGAAAGACGGGGGATGATAGAGGAGATAAACTTGTGGAAGATGAGATGAATGGGGCCATTTTTGCATTCAAGGTAAAGAGAAGGATTATTTACTTCTTCATGTGCAAAAGATGTAAAGGAAATAACAGTGGCAGAAGGCATCAGGGTAATACTAGGTGAGATGTGGAAGAGGGGAGAAGAGGGTTATCTTAGCAGTTTACTTTTCCAGTAAAATATGAGGCAAAGTCTTGGTGAATTTTGCTTGCTCATATTCTCATTCAATGAACCAAGCATAGTTGGAGGATCTGGATCATTATCTAAAACCAGTAATGATTTAAATATAACATCACTGCCCTTGAAACATTCAAGATCTGCTCTAAAATAACTTGAAAACCAGTCTCTGAAAACAGCTTTTGTTACCCACATTCTCTTTTTTTAAGTTTTTAAAAATGTATTTATTTTATTTGTTTGTTTTTCATTTTTAACATTCACTTCCATAATGTTTAAATTTTCTCTCCCTCCTTCCCCTCTAACGTCCCCAAGACAGCATGCAATCTGATATAGGCTCTACGTATACATTCCTATTAAACATATTTTCACATTAGTCATGTTGTATAGAAGAATTAGAAATGAATGGGAGGAACCATGAGAAAGAAAAACAAACAAAAAACAAAAAAAGAAAATCGTCTGCTTTCCTCTGAATTCAGACTATGTAGTTCTTTCTTTCTCTGGATGTGGATGGCACTTTCCATCATTAGTCCTTTGGAATTGTTTTAGGTCCTTGCGTTGCTGAGAAGGACTAAGTCTCTCGGAGCCAGTCATCGCACACTGTGGCTGTTACTGTGTACAGTGTTCTCCTGGTTCTGTTCACTTCGCTCTGCATCAGTTTATTTAAGTCTTTCCAGGTTTTTCTGAAGTCTGCCTGTTCATCATCTGTTATAGAGCAGCAGTATTCCATTACATTCATGTACCACAACTGGTTCAGTTATTGCTCAATTGATGAGCATCCCTTCAATTTCCAATTCTTGGCTACCACAGAAAGAGCTGCTATAAATATTTTGGTGCATGTGGATCTTTTTCCCATTTTTATAATCTCTTTGGGTTATAGCACTAGAAGTGGTATTGCTGGGTCAAAAGGGTATGCACATTTTTAAAGCTCTTTGGACATAGTTTCAAATTGTTCTAAAGAATGGTTGGATAAGCTCACAGCCCCACCAACAATGAATTAGTGTTCCAACTCTCCCACATCTTCTCCAACATTTATCATCATCCTATTTTGTCATGTTAGCCAGACTGATATGTGTGATGTGGTACCTCGGAGTTTTGGTTTGCATCTCTCTAATCAATAGTGATTTAGAGCATTTTTTCATATGATTATAGATAGCTTTAATTTCTTCCTCTGAAAACTGCATATTCATATCCTTTCATCATTTATAATTTGGGGAATGCATCTACACATTCTTATTTGACTTCCAAAGAAAGGTAAGCAATAGCTGGTTGTAGCTTCTCCATGAGGATTCTGAGAATGACAAATGAGCATTGGTTTTAATTTATAATCCCTTTCTGAATTGTTATTGGTTTCAGTCATGTCCAACTCATGTCCGGCCCCATTTGTGGTTTCCTTGACAAAAATACTGGAGTAGCTTGTCATTTCCTTCTCCAGTTCATTTTACAGATGAGGAAACTGAGGCAAGCAGGGTAAAGTGACTTGTCCAGGGTCACATAGTTAATACGTGTCTGAGACCAGATTTGAACTCAGGAAGATGGGTCTTCCTGATTCCAGGACAAGCACTGTGGCATTGTGCCACCTAGTTGCCCTACCTCTCAATAAAAGTGTCAGCAATCCTTGAAAACTTTAAATACGGGTTGAGTTTTTCTTCCTAGAAATGTGTGAGTTATAGAAGACATCATTTTCCAGAATAAACTTTTTTCACCTATATTAAAAATTTCTTGATAAGTGTATCTATTTTTTATTGTTTTCTTAAAAAATCAGTTTATTTATCTTCAGAATCCTCATCTACATTGGTTGCGTTTCCGGTAATTTTAACATTATGCAACTGAACTCAATTTTTAAGGATCGACTAATCAATGCTTTCAGTAGTTCTTCGTTATCCACTTCATATCCATTTTCTTTAGAAGCCTTAAGTAAACTTGAATCTTTTGTCTGAAGGGTTGCTATGCTTAGAGGTATGCGTTATTTTATTGCAATTTTTAATCGTATAGCTAAAAGATGTTCCATATTTATCATTGATAAATTATCATTTATCACTTCTATTCCTTGTGATTGTTTGCAAACCAATTGAGGCAATTTTGCCATTTTCTTTTACTTCACCTGAATGTTTTATAATATTCTGTACTGTAAATTCAGGCATTCTGACTTCTTGTCCTACTTTAGAGTTACTATAACCATATTCATGTCATTTAATTACATCCAATTTTTATTTTAATATAACAAGCTTCCCCTTTTTTCTTTTCTTCTCATTCTTCTCTCCCTTTCCCTCACCTCTTCCTCCTCTTCCTTCTTTTGTACTGGCAGTGTTTTCATCATAAGTAGCCTCCTTTCTAATCATTTTGTTAAGGGCTCTTTTTAAAGAGTAATATGATACACAGCAGCACATCATATCGACACACAAGTCAAGTTCAGACTGATGGCTTAGCAGCATGTTAAAACCCCCAACTAGCCTTTATGGGTTGCATTAATTGAATTTTGGCTCACATTAGATTTGACTTGGCATCATTTTGTAATTCACTAAATTGAATTTCACGTTATTCAAACTCACATTGTAACCTAATCGTACATACATGTGCACGTATATGTATTTCCTTGTTTCTTTTCCTTCCTTCATTCCTTCTTTTCTTTTCTTCCTTCTTTTTCTTTTTATATTTGTATTTATCTTTCTATCTGAAATCACAAGCCTAATAAAAATAAAATGAATGTGTGCATATATGTATTGATTTGAATCTGTGATTTCATCCATATAAAGAAGTCCCAATGTAGAAACTCCTCCACTGATGCTGTTCTGTGTAACTGAGCATCCTAAGAGAGTTGCCTTGGGGTACTAGTTAAGTAACTTGTTTACAATCATACTAGTATCTGTCAGGGTTGGGACTTAAACTCAGGTATTCTTGATTCCAAAGCCAGAACTCTACCCGCTATATCATCCTGCCTTTGCGAAAATATGACAACATCATATACAAATACTCAAATGAATCTATACCATCAGTATGGATGTTCCCTCCCATAAAGCGTATCGGGACAAGCTTGTCCATCTTGTCAGTCAACCAATAAACATTTATTTAGCACCTACTAGGTGCCAGGCATTGAACTAAGCACTGGGAATACAAATATGAGAAAGACAGCCCCTGTCTTCAACAAACTTATAATCTAATGAGAGAAGAAAGTACACAAAAGATAGCTAAAAAGCCAAGAGAAGAAGGGGTTCTCAGTAGTGGGAAATAACAGACAATTTCAGAGGAGTGCATCCAGGTTGGAAATGAAGAGATGACTAGCCCTCTCCTTAAATGGAGGTTCTGAGAGGATCTGTCTGCCTTCTAAGCAGAGGGAAGGGTCCCAGGAGCAGATGGCATTGTTGAAATATGAATTCTAGGATTAAAGTGATCTTGCAGGATAAAGAAATTCCTGGAATATGATGAAGTTGAGAAGAATACAGCCAGATCTCTGCCTACCTGTATATTCACCACAAAGGATTCGCTCAGCATACTAAGAGTTTTTCTTGCTTTCTGACATTGTGAGGATGCCAGTGGCATATCTTTCTATCCGTTATCCTTTCTTCTTTTTCAATTATGCATTTCTTTGATCATATCTTTTACTCCAGTTCTTCCTAGTTTGTTATCTATTTTATGTTACAATCCCTTCACATCTACCATACACCTCTTCACTGTCTCCTGAGTGATACTATCTTTTTTTTTATTTTGGGGAAGACTATTTTTGTTCTATACCTCATAACCATATAATGCTGATAGAATATTAATATTAAAAAGATGAGCTTTTGTTTCTGGAAGAAGTTTGGGGTATTTGAAGGGCTTTCCAATTTCATGAAAGTTATTCTGTCTATCCTCCTCTTGCAGTTTAATTCTGGGTCCAAGTTGCCTATTTTGACACTTTCAGATATACATATTGGTGGAAAAGTTCTGCACGCTGTCCATTAAACTACATGTGGTAACTTGTATAATAGATATTTTCCATCCAATTAGATGAAGTGTAGATAGTGAGGTCAAATTCTTTTGATCAAATATGAAATTTTTCCAAAAGACTAAATATTTCCATCCTCAAAATGCCATACATAGACAGGAACATCTGAGGGACCATGAATAGGGACTTCCCCTTCTCCCTGAATTTTGCCCTGGATTTCTTCCTTGAGAGTGGCAAAAAACCTTGATAAATGTAGATAAGTGAATGAATAAAGAATTTATTAAAGTAAATTATTACTTGCAAAGCACTGAGGACACAAGCAGAAAAGTAAGACTTCACATTCAAACTGGAGAGACAACATATATGAAAGATTTCAGCTTCAAATCAGATGGAACAGTCCCATGATCCTTAGGGTGATAACAAGGTCCTTAGTAGATGATAATGCTTCTTCTTTAAAATAATTTCCACCAATAAATTCCTCTGATGCTAAACCATCTGACAGTGTCAAAGACTGGTGACAAGAACTTTTTTCTGGGTCATCAATGGACGTGACTATAGCACTTGCAGGAACAATTACCAGGCTATGTCTCCACAGGAGTTTCTTCCTACAATAATGGCTGCGAAGGCTTGGCTAGAAGCAGAACCAGTCTTTGGGACGATGGGGGGAGTTCTACCACTCTCAGGGCTCTGTGCCCATCTCTTTATTGGTGATAGTCAACAGTTGTTTGCTTGTAGTGATGAGGATGGTGGACCACAGTGACTTCTCTCCTCAGTGATGGCTGTGGGACTGGGCTAGAGGCAGGTCTTATGGTTTGGTAGACATTGCTATTCCCGAAGCTCTTGGCATTAGAGTCCTGGCGTGTCTCCACTGGGGTCCAAGAGGAGCTAACGGTCAAGGCAGCGGTGGTGGTTTGACCTTCCTGGCACAAGCTGCCTGCCTTCTCCCCTTCAGGGTGACCTGCAGCTCTTTTCAATGTGTGTCACACTGGATTTGCCCTTCACTGCTTCTATTTAGTGATGTGTTGGTGAACACTGTCTTCCATTATTCTTCTTCTGTGAAATTTCACAGATCATTCAGATTTCCCTGTTTCATGCCTCCTTGATATTAATGATCAAGGGAGCAGGATTAAGTTTATCTCTGTTGTTAGATTTTTCAAAGACTCTTGAATAAATTTAATGTACGCATAGGAGACACTTTGTTGGAAGAGAATCAACAAGGCTGTATGTTGTTCCACTTAAATCAATGCATTTTAAAAAATCCATAAACAATAAGTATGATGGTATCTTGTATTTTCGGGATCTTTTAGCCAATTGTGATGAAGATAAACATAGGTCCACTGTGGAAAATTGTTTGCAGAAGACTGTCTGTTCCTTGATATTCTCAGTGTGTGTGTAGATGATTCTGATAAAAATTTCACATGGTTGGGAAAGCAGACAGATAGGATGACATTTGTTGAAGTTTCATTGGCTGCCTCTTTTCAGTATTAACAAGTTTCAAAATTATTTCATGCTTTTGAAATCTTTCCTGAAACCCTTTGTGCTTAAGAGCTCAAAACCTCAGTTTTGCCAATGAATGCCTTTGGCTAAATCACTTTATTTCTCTCTGCCTAGGTTTTCCCATCTATCAAATGAGATTGCTAATCTTTCAGGGCTGATATAGGTTGTAGAAATTATTCATTTCAAGTCATGTAAAGTTAATTAAATTCAACAAACATTTATTAAGTGTTTGATGCAGGCTTCTCAGAATGGATTTCTTTCCCAAGGGCTAGATATAATAGTTAGAATTACTGATGAATGCATGGATATAGCCTTTAATAATAAAGGAATTTTACTAACCTTGGTATTTGGATCATTCGTTGTTTTTGTTTAAAAAATGTTGGCGCATGCATCCTAAATACATGTATATTTACTTATTAATAGCATGTGCTACTGCACTAAGATATTATGTACTTTATTAAGTCATACATGAAAAGAAATTCAAAGGATAAATGTAAGATGAAACACGTAGTATTTTATAAATACTAAAATTTTTACTGAATGGTATAAACCATTTTTGCTCTCATTAAAATACTATTATTTGGTTTTGGTTTCGAGCAAGAACAATGTGAATGAATATGCTTCATTATTTTGGGGAATTTTTGTTAATATTTTGTGGTGGGATTCTAATGGTCTGATTCTAAGTTCAGTGTATTTTGATATCTGGCTTTAATGACTTCACAGATTAAAATGGTACCTCACAAAGAACCAGATCAAAATGGAAGAAGTGAATTTTTGGCTGTGCTTAATTTAAAAAAATCATGATACTCATTTTTCAGTCCTTTCTGCCAATTAGACAAAGGTTTTTGTTGTAATTCAACTAGTAAATATTTCTCCATGACATCAAAATCAGTTGTTCTTGCAAAGTAAGTGGACCATGTTGCATTTTTTATATTCTTAAGCTTACCTGCTTTCTTTTTAAAATAAAGTGACTAGAAATAGGTTTCTTGTCTGTAAACTGAGGTAGTTGGACTATATTTTCTCCAAGGCCCTTTCTATGCCTAGATCTATGATCCTATGGAGTATGATCCGAATTGCCTGTCAGGCAATAGGTTCTGCATTTATATCCCATGTGCAAATGATAACCCTTGGGCCTGTCTCTTCCCTTCTGGAAAATTCATGACATTTGATATTTTTGGGTAGCCTTCTGGTTATCATTATGTCTACCATTGCAGGTAGACCTGTGAGTTCTGTGCCTATAGAATATGATACTTGTTTTATTTTTTTTCTTTCTATTTCCTGCACCTAGAACAGGCCTGCCTAGAATACAGTAATGTAGCAGGCTCTGGACTTACTTTCCTAACCCACATTTTTACTATCAGGTCTAGTCCCCAGAACAAGGTTACTGGTTTCCTCAGAGTTTTAGAGGATACCCTGAGGGTTTGGGGTGCTGTTTATGTGATACTGTAGCTCAGGAACTATTGTATTCCTTAAAATATCATTCAACCAGTTAACATCTTCCCAATATCCATGTAACCTATTGGTTCAAACACAGAAAGAAACAGGAGCCACTCAAATGAGGATCACTGTAGGCAGAATATTGACTTAGAAAACCACATATTAACATTATCTATGTTCTATTGTATTTCTGTTTATTTTTAAAAAGTATTTCAAAGTTATTCCCAAACCATAACCTGGTTCTTGAAGTTGTGGCTACAGTGGATGTTTGACATCTCTGATGTAATCACTTAACAACTGATCTCTCACCAATATCCATTAACCAATATATTTATATATGTAGACTCTTTGTTGCTCTAATTCTTGATGTGGAATTTGATTTGCTGGACTATACATTTGCAACAAATATGCATAATTCAATAAAACAAATTCCCACATTGCCCAGCCCTTTTATTAAAAACAAAAGTAGCAAGAACTTCAATGTCATACTTATTCCAGCTAATTCAACCAAGAAGTCAAAGGAATTTCAAGCAAAATCGTCTCTCAAGAAGAGATAGAAAGATACTAAGGTTAATTTTTGAAGTAAAGGCAACACAGGAAAATTGTGGCAAAAAGTTCTTCAGTAAGTTTATCAATGATCTATGATTAACCAACTTTAGGAATTCCTTCTATGAAATGGCAACCCCAGGGTCACACATCAAAGAAGGACCAGGGGTTGGATTTGAACTTGAGTTTCTCTTGCGCCACCCTCAGCATGCTAGCCACTATGCCAAGCTGAATCTACTCATTGAGTATGCTGGTCAGGAAATACTATTTTAGAAAAAAAATCTAAAGGAGTACTGTTGTTTTCTGACTAGAGCAAGAGACAAAGCCCAACACAGAATAATTTGCTATTGACGCACCTTTTGACCTCAGATGAATGATTTAATCTCTTTGTGGCCTAATTACCCAATCTCTAAAGCAAAAATAATATTTACTCATTTCACGGGGATGTTGTTGAGCTTAATTAATGCTTTAAAGGCTGTAAGTGGCTCTTAGAAAAGAAGCATCATTGTTAATAGGAGTTATTATTGCTAGCAATAAAGTATCTGTGAGCAGACTATATTGCCTACTACTAGTGTAGACAACATCTAAATCCAATGAACCTGAATATCATGTGACCTAACATAATACATTAGAATTATAGTCTCATGGATTTAAATAAATCCAGAAGCACTTATCAAGTACCTAGTGTAATGGAGGACTGCCCAATAAGGGTTCAGTTCTTAAAAAATACTCTGCCTGAAATAAATGTTTCCAGAAGTTCCTAACAAAGGAGCAATCTTTTACCTTTCCACTTCAAAGAATACACAAATACTATCTGTTTCTTGTCTATTTTTTAGTTTTGTTTTGAATTTGGGCAGGGGGAGAGACAGTGATAGGGTTGCCAAAAAACAGAAAGAAAAGAAAGTCATTGGAGCATTTTTTTTTAATGGACAGAAGAAAACAGAAGGAACTTGTTCAATTTATTACGTACTTCTAAGGAAAAGCAAGATGAATATGATAGAGATTTGTAGTTTCAAATATAATCCTTTTTTCCTATCTACTTTGTATATGGAAAAGCTTCTTTTATTTGGTGTTTATTAAGTTTGGAATTTAAAGAATTTTAAAAAAACCACTCCCCTCAAAACTCCTCCCCCCAAAATAATAGGAGCAGGTTAAGTGATTGATTCTGAAGACCAGAGGACTGGCATTCAAATTTGAAACACCAACTTAAGGGGCTCTTCTTTCCATACAATCTCTAGCCTCCCTTCTCTCCCCCATCTCTCCTTTTTGGGGTTGGCAGAAATAATTATTGGGTTGAGAAATGAGGAAATAATCGAAACATTCACTTCACAATCATCTTTATTTAGCCTACGCTCAACAGACATTGATAATTCCCAAGGAATCTTTTTGTAGTGTTATTCCTGGGTCACTCTTGGAAGGAGACTGACATGGATGAGTACTTACTTAGATTAGCATTTGTTTTTCCCAGAATACCTAGTTACTTCCTCTCATACCACTGTATAATTACGAGGAACACTTCTATGACCCATTATAGCTGCCAGGTACCCTGGCGTCACTTTCATTAAAGTAGCTGTTTGTCAAAACATCCTTCACAAGTCAATTCCCTTTTTTTCAGGTGAACAAAATGAAACTTTAAAATCCACTCAGGAAGTCAGTGGTAGGTGGGATCAGAAATATCATTTAATATTCATTACCTGTTCAAGTGAATCACCACCTTCCTTACTGACTGAATTTACCAGCGCTTCTTTTCTTCTATAGGAGCATTCCAATTGTTTTTTAGATCTGATTACTTCAGAGGCCAAAATTTCTGACTAGGCCTCAAAAGGTTCACTAATGAGGCATCTTCTATTTCAGGATTGTTTAGCTTTATTTCTAAATATGAAGGAATGGAATAAATGAGGTAGAGGATTCTAAGGGAACAAGAGCTTTGAATATGCAAAAATAATATGGAGATAAGGACATTTCTGTTAAAGGTCACTAACTCAGAAGGAAAAAAAAGAGGAACAAAATAAGTAAAAAATCAACTTAATCTGATTTTTCCTCCCTCTACTGTAAACAGAAACATTGAAATATCCCACTTTTAAAATTTAAACAATTAATATGAAACTTTGTTTAAAATAAATGCTGAAGAATATATTTGGATCCCAAATTATGATCAATTAGTAGAGGGGGAGAAGAAAACAGAGGAAAGGTAGTAGGAGGGAGAGACAGAGAGGGAAGGCATAGATTGATGGGACATTAGAAGAAAACAAGAGGAAAGACAGGCCAAGGGAAAGAGGGGGAGATAGAGTTAAAGAGAGAAAAGAGAGAATGCAAAAAATGGAGACAGTTAAAGAAGAAAGCAAAAGAAAATATAGAGATAAGAAATGGGAGGAAACACTGAGATAAAGAGGGAAAAGCAGAAGAGGAAAAGAAAGAAAAAAGTGTTTTATTGCAGTGAAAAGAATATTTGGTTGGGAGCAAAGGCCCAGGTCGGCTACTAACCCACTCTGACATTTAGTTTCTCAGGGCTTCAGTTTCCTTATCGATAAAATGAAGTCGTTGGACTAGATTATCCTTAAAGTTTCAAATACTTTTTCTAAGCACAATATATATTGTCCAATTGACATAGAAGACAAGAGATGTCAAGCTTCACAGAGGCTATGGGAAATTGGCAAAATGATATGAGTTATGAAGCGTTCCAATTGCCCCACCCAGCTTGTAATTATGCCAGAAAAGTGTCTAAATTTTGGCCTACTGATCCCACTGGGTATATAACCCAGGGAAGTCAAAGACAGAGACAATGATACAATATACATAAAAATATTCTTAGTAACACTTTATATCATGGGAAAGAACTGGAAAAAAATAAAAAGTAGGTGCTCATCAAGAGAGTCATGGCTTTAAAAAAATCTGTCATACAAATCTAATGGAATATAATATGAAAAATCATGATAGAGATTTTCAGAAAATATGCAAAGATTCACATAAACATACAAATTGAAATAAGTAGAACCAAGAAAAAATGTACACAATGAAAACAGTAATGAATGTAAAAACTACTAAAAGTGAGTCAGTGCTGAGTAACTGAAAAACCAACGAAGGACTCGGGAATTAGATAATGAAACAAGTATCCTCCCTCTAGGAAGAGAAGAATACTAGAACAGAATATTTTAAACATTTTCAGAAATTGTCACTGTATCAGATGGTTTTGCTAACTTGTACTTCATAAACGTAAGAGAGGGTTCAATATTTGATGTTGAAAAACAATTGTAAAGAAAAAAGGCATTGATCATGTTTTTTTTAAAGATACAGCTGAACCTAATCTCCAACTAGCCACCCATTTTCATAGTGGATATATCTATTTGTAATTTCTATTACTATTTTAAAAAGAGATCGGCAGTAGAATGTAGTTCAGTGGTTTTCAAAATGTGGTTCAGTGAAAGGGAAATAAGAACAAAATTAATTTCATAGCAATACTAAGATGTTTTAATTTTTAATATGGGAAATACTGATAAACATAACCTATATAAACAAAAGTAGGGGGTTGTGGGAAGGCTTCAATAATTTTTAAGAGTAAAAAGGGAAAAAAAAAGTTTGAGAATTTCTTGCATAGTGAATATCATTCTAGACCTAGAATTATGAGCATCTGGATTCTAATTCTGCTTTGACATTTATAAGCTGTGTGACCCTGGGCAGGTCACTTAACTTTACAAAGCCTCAGGCAATTCTTTAACATTATTTTTCCTTTTAAAATTTGAATATTTTATTAAAAGCTTAATATTTAACAAATACAAGCAACTAAATTTCTATAGTAACTATTTACATGAATTACTTTAAATGAATAAGGCATAATTTTTAGTCTCTACCTTTAAGTCTTTATGGGAATTTCTAAGACAATTTTTCCATCACTGTCAATGACACCAACCAATTCTCTATTCCCCAAACTCATAAATTAAGAGATTGGTTTTTTTAAAACTCCTTTCCCTCTTATGCCTTCCATATCCAATTCATCATGCAGTGATGATAATTTCTCTGCAATGTCTCTTGAACTGGTCTCTTCCTTTCTGTTTCCTAGTTCAAGACCTCATCTCACTTCTCTACTCTATTACCACAATAACCTTCTGGATGGTTTCCTGGCTTCCAACAGGCTCTCCCTGTTTCAGTTCAGAAAATAACAAAGCTGCCAGAACATTTTTCCTTATTGTTTTTTAAAAAAGATGCATGATACTCCTGTTCAGGATAAAGATTTCCAGTGGTCTGGTCTATTGGGCAAAATATAAATTCTTTATCCCATAATTCAAGGTCCCACATCCACTTACTTTACTTCTACTTCAAGATTTCCAACTTCATTTTCCTTTCTTCCCTGATATTGTCATTCCTTCCTCTACAAACAAAGCAACTTTCCATCTTCTTCCTGGAGAACATGGACTGTCTCTTACCTTCTTGGTATCCTCAGTGTTCAGAACGGTGACGGCACACAGTAGTTTCTTTTAAACATGTTTATGATTCACTGGTAGATTTTGTGTCAGAGGACCTGGCTCAGATCTTCCCGCTACTTACTACCTGTGTAATGCTGAGCAGTTTACTTAAGCTCCCTGGAAAAGACCTTAAAGATCAAGTGAATGTGTAAAAGGAGGGGGTGATCAAGATTTACTTGATCTCTAAATTCTCTTCCACCTCTTTTTCTATGTTTTTAAGCTGGTGGCAGAGTGGTTACAGCGCTGAGCCTGGACTCAGGGAGACCTGAGATTAAATCCAACCTCATTTCCTTAGCAGCTGTGTGACTCTGGGCAAGTCACTTAACTTCCATTTGCCTCAGTTTTCCTAATTACAAAATGGGGATTATAATAGCACAAGAATCAAATGAGTAAAAAGCACTTAGCACATTGCCTGGCACACAGTAGGTGCTATATAAATGGCTATTCCCTTCATTCCTAGTATGGCTCAACTTTTATCTAATTTTACTTACTCTGCTAAATTACAGTGAAAGTGCTACAAAAGCTCTTGAGAAGAAAATACCAGCCCAGTTACCCACTTGGTCAGTCAGTACCCGGCTCATCCAAAACAAATCCTTGCTTTCTTTATCTGTGATTGGAGGCCTTCTCAGTGATGATAGCCGTTATCGCTGCATTAGCTCTGCTTTGCCACTGATGACCTATGTCATCTTGGTGGAGTTCTTTAACCTATTTCTCTTGAATGTAGAACTAAATAGAAAATCAGATTGGCTTTTGTTGCTAATTATTTCAGATTCCAGTGAGGAGGGGGTTCATCATGTGGATGGAAATGCCCAGGAAAATACTGGGATTGGTGGTAGTGGTAGTTTAGGAGGGTGGTAGAATTGGGTAGGGTAGTATATCCCTTACCTAGTCTTAATACATGTATCTGGCAGGGGTAGGGCTAGTATCAACAGATGGAAACTACAAAGAGGCAGATTTATGTTTAATGTAAGGAAAAAATTTCCTCACAACAAAAGTGATCCCAATTCTCAAGCTAGTGCTATTTCCCATAATTTTCAATGGACATTCTTTCAACAAAGGCTAGGAGGTTCTCATTCAGGTATGAATTGGATTAGATGAACTCTCCCAGGCTTGGGATTTGGGGAATGAAAGATGACCTCAAAAGTCCCTTAAAACTTTAGGATTCTGCAACTTTTAAAATCTGTGTATTGATTAGTTATGTCAAGTTTTCCCTTGAAAAGAAATCCTGCACTATCCTGGTTCTGTCATTTTTCTGGGAATTCTTCTAGGGAAGAATCACTATACCCCTTTAACAAGATACTCGCCCCATCTCTGTCAGCTCCTCCCATCACTGGGTCACTGTGCATAAGCATGGAAATAAAACGAGATATCCCTAATAGGTATGAATATATAATTATACCTCAAAGCACATAAATAAAATATTATCTTTACATCCAGAGTAAAAAATACAGTTGTGTACATAGTATCTGCTCATTAATTGCTCTTTATAGCTTAGGATGCTATGACTCCCACATCTCCTCCATCTCCACCCTTGCTCTCTTTCTTACACTCTAGCCCTACACTTCCAGTACTGCTGGATATCTCCATTTTCATGTACTACTTTCAAGTGAAACTAAATATGTCTAAATCAAGTTCCTCAGTTTTAAATACTGAGGTCATCTTGGGTTCTTTTTTCTCCCTCACATCCAATCAGTCACTAAGTCATGCTGATTTATCCTTTGAAATAACTCTCTCATCTAAGACATAGCTCATCCGTTCTCTCCTTTTCATTCCTACTCAAACCACCCCATCATGTTACTTCTGGACCTCTAGAAACCAACAACCTCCTAACTTATTTAGAATTGTAAAAGAACCTTAGGAACTCAGAGGCCATCTGTTTGGACAACCTCTACTGAAACGGTGAACCCTGTTCATAACATCCTCAACAAGTGGACATCCACCACAGTAACTCCCAGTTGGCCTCCCTGCCTCCCTTTTCTAGTAGCGATTCCTTTTCAGAATGGGTCAGAGCAGATGGCAGCTGAAATTCCTCCTGATGTGTTCTTCAGACATGCGCCAAAGTGATTTCCCCTAAAACATAAGTATGGGCATTATCACTCTCCTATTCGATAAATCTCAGTGATTCCCTGTAGCCAGTGGTCAAATACAAACTCTTCTGTTTGTCATTGAAAGCCCTTTACAACCTGCCAGCAACATATCTTTCTAGTCTTATGTGTTATTCCTCTTCATGAACTCTTTGGTCCAGTCAAACCAGCTTTCTTCTTGTCCCTCATACAGCTAGCCACTCCTGGACCCCCACTCAGGTCTTCCTGAACTTAAATCTATGCTTCAGATACTTGCCAGCTGCGTGAAACCTTGGCAAGTTGTTGAACCTCTTTGTGTCTCAGCTTCTTACTTACCTCATAAGACTGTTTTGAGGATCAAATGACTTAACATAGGTAAAGCACTTCGTAGGCCTTAAAATCCTTGCTGCTGTGTTTGTCCCTAGTTCTTGAAGAGGACCATGATATCAAGATGATGACATGACCTGCAGTTGACTTTGATTTAAGGGAGGGAGGGCTGTGCAGGGTCACCAACCTCACTTTCTTCTCCTGAGCCATCTGGGTCCAGTGGCCTGATATTCATCAGGACTGCTGGAGATGGTCCAGGATGCAACGTGAGACCCTGGCCCTTTCAGGCTAAGGTCTTATCACATTCTCACTTTGAGTGAGATACACTCCTTCAACAAATAGGCTTCTTAAAGTTACTTTAATCAGAATCAAGGGATGGCCCCTTTAATAAAAAAAAGAAATTAAAATGGGAGGGTCCTTCAGGGTTCCTAGATAAAAGAGAAAAAACTACTATTAGTTTTATATATATATATATATATGTAGCATTTTGTTTCTCCTTTAGAATTCAGCTCCTTGAGGACAAGGAATTGTTTCTGTTCTGTCTGTGCATATGAAGCACTTTGCCCCATGCCTGACACACAGACTAAAAAATGCTTGTTGACTGACAAATGGAGTGTAAATATTAAGTTGTGTCAAAACCTGAGGTTTGGAATCCATATCCTAAGGTCCATCGTAGAGTCTTAAAGGCAGCACTTTCTGCCACAGAGGACAAGCTGTAGTTTTCCTCCCCTTCCCACCCTGATCTGAAAGCTTCCCAGAACAAGCAGGCGCTCCAAGGACAGCACTCCATTGGCTCTGCTATCACTAGACTCCCCGCCTCCCCCCACCCAAGGGCTCCAGTCTGACACGGACAGATTTGAGGGGTCAGAGAAGGTCAGGAAGCCTGGGGCCCAGCCTGTGGACCCTCCTGTAAGCCCCCTTTGTTCTGTCCCTGACTTAAAATACTACATACCACTAACACCACCATCAGCACCACCACCACTACAAACAATTTCATGCAGTTGCTCTGGCTGCCTCTCATACCTGGAATTCCCTCCTTTATCTGCCTCTTGGAATCCCTAACTTCTTTTAAAGTTCAACTCTGCTTAAGCACCTTTTCTATCCTCCTCCACCTTCACCAAAATCACCTTGTATTTACTTTGGGAGAGTTACTTAAGTAACATTTTGTACTTATATTTATACCTGGAGGCAGCTGGGTGGTTTAATGAATAGAGCACTGGGCCAGGAGTCAGGAAGCCCCAAGTTCAAATCTCCCCTCACACACTTGCTACTTGTGCGACTGTGGCCAAGTCACTTAACCTCTTTTCCCCTTAATCCACTGGAGACATAAATGGCAAACCATTCTAGCGTCTTTGTCAAGAAAACCCCACGGACAAGAATGCCATCAGGGAGAGCTGGCCATGACAACCACTAAATAACAGTATTGTCGTCCCTGTTGTTTCCCACGAGGTCGCTCCTCCCAGAGGTCCAGGACGGCTTCATCTGCCTTTCTATTCCCACTAAGTAGGTAGCGCAGTCTAGCGCACAACCGTGGGTGCTTAATAAATGCGCTGGCGGCTTCAGCACGTGCTGAAAACCTTCACTGACAGAGCACTTTTCCCGACGTTTCTAGATCGTCCCTCCAACCTCACAGTCGGCTTTACGAGGGCAGGGGAGAAGCCCCTCGGACCCTTCACCTCCTGGAGTTACCTCTCTGTCCTTCCTTCCCCTCAGGCATTTCTGATCCCGACAGGTAAACGGGCTGCCTAGGGAAAGCTTGGTAAATACGTGTCGATTGGGTCTGACGGGGCAGACCAGGCGCTGCGGGGCTTAAGCTGGTTTGCGGCAGGCGGCACAGTCCGACGGCCCCGGCCGGCATTCAGCCGCTCTCCCGCGGCTCCCGTTCTGCCAGACGTCAGCTGGACCCTCAGTGCGGAGCCCCAAGGTCCGGGATCGGCCCGGGGAGGGGGCTCGGACGCCCCCCAGCAGGCGGTCACTGCGGAACGCTTCCGACGAATGCGCGTCCGCACGGAGGGGAGGGCTGGGCAGAGAAGGTGGGAAAGAGCCTCGGAATTCGGTGCGGGGGCAGGAGGGCAACTCCTGCCCGGGGCCAGCGCTGGGGGAGGGGGCGCAGGTGGGAGGAGATCGGGGGCTAGGGGTGGGGTGGGCACGGCCTGGGGCAAACACCCGGAGGCGGGGAAGGGGCCGGACGCTCCTGCTTTCCGGCCCGGAGGAAACCGTCCGGCGCTGTCCAGACGGGCCGCCCCCAGCGCCGCTCTGGGGCAGGGGCCGCCCCGCCCCGCCCCGCCCCGCCCCACCCCCTCCCACAGGGGCGGGCCCCGCCCCGCCCCGCCCCTCCCACAGGGGCGGGCCCCGCTCTGCCCCGCCCCGCCCCCCTGCGGTGCGGGCTCCTGCTCCGGATCCCGACGAGCCTGGCAGCCGGAGCCGGAGCGGGAGCCGAGGAGGGGCCGGAGGCAGTGAGCGGCGGGCGGCCGGACGGTGAGTGAGGCTGGTGCGCGCCGGGGGCTCGAGGGGCAGCGCGGGCCGGGAGCGGAGCTGCGGGACTCCGGGGGACACGGGGGCCGCTCGGGAAGGGTTTCACTCCCCGCCAGGTGAGCTTCCCCGCAGCGCCTCGCTGGCCTGGAACCGCGCCTGGAGCCCCGAGGAGCGGGGAGGGCCGGGAGGTTGGCCGGCTTCTGGGACCGCGCCCGCCTCCCCTTGTGGATCGGGCTCCCGTACGGGGTCGGGGGTCCCCGCTCTGCTTCCCGGGCCGGACGTGAGCAGGCGGGGCTGGAGAAGGGTCCGACTCTCGGCTCGTTCCCCGTGTGGGTCCAGCTGCTGGAGAGCAGCCCTCTTCCCGTCCAGAGGAAGGTGGGGAAGGGTCTGCGGGGTCCCGGGGAGCGCACGCATGTGGCAGCAGCCTCATTCCCTGGCGTCTAACCCTCCTGACGGGGAAGGTCGGGGCCTCTTAATGCCAATCTGGAGACCCCCCATCCGTGATGGCTGCGCATCTGGAGGCGCGTTGAGGGAAGGAACTTCCATCCCGGAGTCACCTCTCTTCTTTTCTGACCCCGATCCCTGAGGTAGAGTTCTGCCCAAGCCAGGTTTTGAAACCAAATACTTTTAAATTCTGCTCTTCACTAGTGCTTGCTGGGAGGACTCCTACCCCATTTTTGCCCTTTTCCTGGATTTGCTAAGGAATTTTTCCAGGTTACATCTTTATAGAACTATAAAGTTATAGTTGGGTGTTAAATTTTTTTAACCAATAATTTCAAAGCTTTTACAACCAAATGAGTGTTGTCCTTCAGAATATTCCCCTTAGACGGTATATGGCTTATTCCATCCACTCTGCCATCGTTCAAAACATCTGTGGAGCTCTCCTTTGGAAACTGCCCTCACAGACAGTTTCTGGGCCACACAAGAAAATTCACATTACTTTATTAGCCACACCTCATAAACTGTGGTTTTGGCTAATGGCATGACTTTGCCCTAAAAATTGTCTCTTTATTGCAAGGGCTTCTTTGTTAGTGGGACCAGGTTGAAAACTTTTCATGGCATTGTTCCTTTTTAGATACCTCCCCCCCCCCAATCCCCCTACGTTTGTACAGTAAATATCTCTGTACTTTTTTCTAGATGCAGATGGCTGAAGTGGAATTAGAACACTCCCCCCTCAATAGAAATAAGGTTATAATATATGGGATCGTCCCATTTCTCTGGAAACCCGGGTGATATGAATTTGACATTCATCTTAAAGGATTTCAGATTAAAAGGAAGGAATGAGACCATTTTAAGGATTCTACGGATCTTTGAGGCTCCCTGGAGAAATGTGTTGCGTGGATGCTAGGGTCTTACACTTATCCTCCAAAGTGAGGGCTAATGAGATCCTTAAGGTTTTGGAGAATAATCTTGTGTCACCATGGCGTGCATGAATGTGCTTTACTTATTCTGGGTGGGCTAATGGCCTCTTCTGTATTGAATATAATATATGGTTTTTTTCCCCCTTTTTCTTTTTTAAAATAAAGGATAGCACCATTTATGGACATCAGCTAGAGGCCAGGGATAGAATTTGATGGGACCAAGCCTATGTAATTGACTTATAAAGACGTAAAGGAACTGTGGAAAAATTAGATTTTTAAAGCTAATTTAACAAAAATAGTTCACATGATTTTTTTAGTGTCCTTGTTTCTAGCATCAGCCTGCTAGGGTCTAGGTTAATTTTTTGTTTTCTTTTTCCATACAGTTGTTTACTGTTAGATGCCAGCTATGGAAATGGGGGGAGGGCGTGGAAAGGGGGAGGGAGATATTTTAAAAATTAGTAACAGGACGTTGCAGTTTTATTAGCATTTTGATGACATACTTTATTCAAGAGAATGCCCTCCAGAAAGGAATGCTCATGCTTGTTTCTATTTGGGTTACATAATCTGTATCAATGACAGGATGAAATTAATTTACTTTAAAAATTTTGTAAGTTGTGGTACTGGGTTTCTTTTCCCCTCCTCATTGCTTTCCTTCTCTCCCGCCTCATCCCCCTACCTCTATAGCCTGCCCTTTTGCTATACGGCTAAATGGACAGCAGAGTGACGTAATGTGACTTTTGATCAAAATAATTTCTCTTTAGGGAACAAAACCATGGCATTTTCTTGTAGTATTTTTTTTTTCTGGTCTGACAACAGGATCAAATCATGTTACCTTCTTGGGTGAAACCCAGAAATACACTTTTGAAGGTTAAGAAATCCTCGGCTGAAAATACTCCATACATAGGAATTATAGGATTTTAGAGCTGGAAGAGCTTTTAGAGATGATTTAATTTGTAAATTGAGGATGACAGTATTTCATTACCTGTGCAGTACTTAAGAGTGCTATATAAATGCAAGTAATTATCTAATTCAGGAGTTCTTAACCTTGTTTATAGCTTGCCTTTATGTATTGCTTTAAGGTATTTCATAAAGCTTTTTACAAAATATAATCTTACTTGATCCTCTCACTACTGGGAATTAGGTGCTAGTATTATCCTCATTTTGCAAATGAGGAAACTGAGGCAGACAGGTTAAGTGACTTGGGTCATACAGTTGGGAGATGTCTGAGGTCAGATTTGAAATGAGATCTTTCTGATCCAGTCCTCTAGTCATTGTAAAAACCCCCACCTCCACCCCAAGCTACCTTTATTTTGTGTCATGGATCCCTTTGACAGTTTGGGGAAACTATGGACCCCTTCTCAGAGTAATATATAAAATCAAATAGAGAGGATTATGAAGAAAACAATAGACAAGTTTTTTTTGAAAAAGCAAATTTACAGATTAAACACCCCTGATCTTTTTCAGCACTCTCATTTTATAGATGAGGAACTAGTGGCACGAAGAGGGAAAGTGACATATCTCAGATCACAGAGGAGGGACATGATTTGCCTGGCATTAGAGAGGTGGTAGGAGAACCAGAATTTGACGCTCTTGGATTCCAAGTACAGCATTATGTTTCCTATATCATCTTTCCTCTTCTAGTCTAAGCATTGTATCCTAAGGTTGACAACTATATTGTGGATTTTGCAAAACAGTTTGGCAAAAGGGCATTTGGAAATAATATGTAAGTTTGACCTCCACTGAAGTCCTCCTCTGGTCCCTCACTGTGGTAGGAAATGACCCTTCTTTCTTGAAGCTATCCCAGCAGAAGAGTACCTCTGGGAAGTCATTCTAACCTGGAAAGACTTCAAGTACAACCCAGTGATGGACAGCATGCCTCCTGTCCTAGATCCAACCTTGCTTAATTCAGACTCGTCAGGGTGGAGAAAGATGAATCTTTTTGGCCACAGCGCCTTTCAAAGACCATTTATTCAGTCTCTAGGGATCAGTCTCAGTGGGCACAAGTACCCACAGAGATGAAGGTATAGGTCTCTGAAAGAATGAAATTAAGTTTGAGTATATGAAAACCTGACAGAACTGTAGAAACAAACATTGGTTTTATGGTAGTGATGTGATGAGAATGAAAAGGTAAAGCGGCAGAAAATTTAGATTTAGATGAGAAATTAGATTTAGATTAGATAGGGGAATAGGACACCATCGTAGTCCTTTCCCCCTCATTTTTCTGATGAAGAAACAGGGGAAATGACTTCTATAGAGCCATACAGGTAGCACATAGCAGAATTTGAACTGAGTGGAAAACTGTATCCTTTCCATTTCCATCAGTAGGTCAGTCAGACAGTTGACAAGTAATAAAAATTTGCTATGTGCCGGACATGGTGCAAAGCACTGAAGATAAAAACATTGAAAAAACATGGCCCCTGCCAGATTCCTTCTCTCCTGAGGAGGCTGTCTATCCCATCAAGATGATGTAGACTTTTTAGAAAGCAGCTCTTACTTCTGGAAGGAATAGACCTATCTTCCTGTGGAAGAACAGACTTGAGTTTTATTTTTACTTTTGAGCTTTGCTTTTTCTCCCATTTTCTTTGTCTGGTTCTAATGCTAATGATCTGTGGAAAAGCTGACAGCAGCTTAAGGATTGTAATAGGAGCTGATGTTTAAATAGATTTTAGAAGTACTTTATGTACGTCATCTCATGTGATCCTCACTAGAGTCCTGGGGAATTGGTAATAGAAAGATTGTCCTCCCCATTTTACAGGTATGGTAGAAGGAAAGGAAAGGCAAAGGATCATCAGCAAATTGGATTTGCAGAGAATTTATTGGAACCATTCTATAAAGCTCTACTGGCATCTAACAGTGATATTCTCCAGAAAACTGTCTGTGTAATGAAAACCCTGGAAATGGAGTGCTAGAAAATGAGAAGCTTGTTGACATCAGGGCCTTAAGTGTCATGTGGAGTAGTTAATAAATCCACAGAGTTTGACTTAAAGAGTACTGAAGAGATTTTCTTTGTTCCCCTAGTATCCTCTCCCCACCACCCCCTACTTCTCCCACCTTTCCTCTCTGAAGTGTGAAATTCCTTTTGAGACAAAGCTTCTTTTTCAACCTTGAGATAGGATATAATATAAATACCCCAGGAGAGAGTAACTCATTGCCCTAAGTTCACCCTGGGTTGTAATTGACTGATGCCATATCTTTTACCTCCACTCCCCTTCCAAAGCAGATTTTGATAGTGCGAATGAGAGAGAAAGTAGCTGCCAGAAGAAGAGGAAAAGGAAAGAAAGAGGCAGCTAGGTCACTGAGGGCAACCTGTGACTCAATTTACAAAAAAAAAAAATTATTAAGCATCTATTCTGCGCATTTATTCTGTGTACAAAGGTTGTTAACTGCAGTCAATCAAAATAAGCTGCCAGGTGGCAGACGCTGAAAGGAAACAGAGCCTGTCCTCCAGGAGCTTACACTTACAACTCATAAGTACACGACATCCCAAAAGTTTTAGTACATTTTTTTTAGTTTTGATAGCTTTAGTTTAAAACTGCAAGACTTTTGGGACATTCCATACATAATCCATACACACACACATATATATATATATATATATATATATATATATATATATATATATACATATATCTTTGCATATACATATATACAATATATGTATATTTTAGGGGGAAGGCATTTGCAACTGAAGGGAATTAGGAAAGGCTTCATGTAGAAAGGTGTGATTGAACCGAGCTTTGAAGGACGTTAAGGTTTGTCTATAAATCAGTTGACTAATGAATGTTGAAAAGGCACTTCTTTAGTGCATTGAAATTTAGAATATTGTTTCGTTCTGGCTTGCCATTACAGAGGAGCTATGAGTAGGATATATATAGCAGACTTTTTGGAACTTAGGATTTAGTCTGTGTGTTTTACTTTAGCCAGAAGTGAATCCTGGATGGGTATATACCACAATTATTTCCTTGCTTAGAATGAAAATGTCTTCTCTGTTAGCTAGCATTATTTCAAATGGGAAGATGAGAAAGAGACAACGTGTCATATTGAAACACTTTGGCATGCATATTGTTAAATGATGAAGGGTTTATATATTGGAGCACATTCTTGAGAAAAATTTTTGTCTCTAATTGGTGTTTTGTTGTGTATTGTTGGTGGTGGTGATGGTGGTGTGTTACCCTTCTCCTTTTGTGAAAAGGAAGAGAATGATCTTTTCTGTACCATGGCCTCCTTTGGCAATCTGACGAAACCTATGGGCCCCTTCTTAGAATAATATTTTTAAGGGAATAAAATAAAAGATAAAGCGTTAGAAAGAAAACCAATTATATTGAAATAGTTACAAAAGTATTTTGGAAAATAAGTTCATGGACCCTGAGTCAAGAACTCCTCCAGTAGATGAACCACTAAGAAAGCTGAGTATGGTGCTACTCAGACCCTATAAATGTCATCTCCAATTTCCATCCAGCCACATGGAGCTATGGTTATCTAGAGTTAGGGTATCTAGATGTCCCAGTGGAGGGTTGAAGTCAGGAGGACCTGAGTTCTAATGTGACCTCAGCCTCTAGATGTGTGACCCTGGGGCAAGTCACTTAACCCCATATACCTTAGTTCTTCATCTGTAAAATGAACTGGAGAAGGAAATGGCAAACCACTCCAGTAAGCCAAGAAAATTCCAAATAGGGTCATGAAGAATTGAACACAATTGAAACAACTGAACACCATATCCATAGCTATTCCATGAAGGAAGTTCTCCATTTTGTCCTGATTATTCTTGTCACCGGAAACACTGGGTTTCTGTTTATGGGGTACATGTGGCAAATATCTTTGCCATGTAGCAGTTACCTCATTGCCAGCTAGGTGGCTCAGTGGCTCGCTGGGCTTGGAGTCAGGAAGACCTGAGTTCAAATGTGCCCTGAGACGCTTGCGAGCTATGTGACTGTGGGCAAGTCCTTTAACCTCTTTTCCCCTTAATCCCCTGGAGTAAGGAAGGGAATGGCCAACCATTCTGGTATCTTTGCCAAAAAAAAACTGCACTGACAGCTTTGGCATGTTATAGGCCATGGGGTCATGAAAAGTTGGACACGGTTGAACTGAACAATTACCTGAAGCTGTTAAAAAGGCCGCTAGTAAAGTGAGGAGCCTATGTTTACTTCAACTCAGTGACAGGAGATAAATTTGGAACTTCAAACTGGGTTGCCGATAAGCATTTGCTACTTTAATAAAGCATAATTTAACATTTGACCCTAAGAAACATTGATTTAGGAGATTTTCAGGGACTTAGGGGCATAGTAGTCATGGAGCTACTAGTGTTTGGGATTAGAGCACAGTACATTTGCTCTGAACTTGTACCATGTCTGCCAACACAGCTGGCAACCTTCCTGTTTACAGGGAGGGGCCAGTAAGGGATTTCTGCTTGCTCCATGGAGAACGAATAATGTGGTTAGTTTTCAGCTACAACTCTAAAATTGGGTTTCTTAATCTAAGGTTTATGAATTTTTTTTAATATATTGATAACTGTTTGAAGATAATTGGTTTCTTGCGTCTTTCCATGTATTTTTTTTAATGCATTTAAAAAACCTGAGAAGGGGCCCAAATGCTTCATCAGACTAACAAAGGGAGTCCGTGGCACAAACAAGGTCAAGAATCCTTGTTCAATTTTAAAATTTTCAGTTAAATTTATTTTAAAATTTTAAAAAGTTTTATCCTTATGTTCTATTTTTGCATTTATATACATTTACAGATTAGTCTCACTTCATGGAAGGTCTCTTGGAACAAAGTAGATAGTTAAGTAAAGTTAATAATCTAAAAATATAGCATTTCACATCTTTAGCACTACCCCTGAAACAAAAACAAAAACGAAAACGAAAACAAAACAAACAAAAAACTTACAGAAAACTAGTTTCTCTCCCATCTCCCACTTAGGGGGAAAAAAAGAAAAACAAATTCCTTGTAGCAAATATCCATAATCAAACAAAATGAAGTCCTCAGTTGTTGTATACAAATAATATATAGATGCAGACACGTATTACACATATGTATTTGTCTCTGTCTCTCACTCATTCTGCACTCTCAGGCAGTCATCTCTCCATCATTGATAGCATCATTGTGTTCTTATAGCTCTTAAAGTTACTTCTTTTTACAACGTTGCTGTTATTGTATAAACTTGTCTAGTTCTGCTCATTTAATCCTTCATCAGTTTATAAAAATCTTTCCATTCTTCTTTTTGAAATTGTAGACAGTTATTCCACATTGTGGGGGTGAGGGGCACATTACCCTCACCATCTGGAAAATCGATGTAAAATTTTTTTGTCCCTCCCTTTGTACCGGAGCAGTCTGAATTCTTATGATATTAAAAGTTAAATATGTTGGCATACAATACTATACATATATTTTATGTAATTCTGAGTTTCTAAACTTTTTCTTTCCATTATCTACTGGCAAGATATGTCATCTGGTACTTCTGCAGAACTCCCCCAAAATTCCTGTTTAATTTCTTATGCCAACTTGGAATATATCAAAACTGTAATGGGGAAAGTTGCTATATGGAAGGAATAACTTTCTTTCCTTATTTCTTAAGAGCACGGTAGTACTGCGTCACATTCATATACTACAACATATTCAGTCATTCCTCATTTGTTGGAGCCTCTCTTAGTTTCTGGTCAGTTTCACCAGAATTCCATGACAGGAGTCCATAAAACAAAAAAGGTAAATAACCTCTGTAATAAGAAACTTTATTGATTTCACATTTTTTTCAACTATTTAAAACCTATCAGGAAAATAAAAAAAACCCACATGCTGCATCGGTCTAGGTTCTAGCCTCTAGAAAAATGCTCAGGAATACTTTTTTTCCTCTTAGGGGACTGGGAAAAAATGAGTAGGACTTCTTGGCTTTATCACTGTTTCTCCTGCTGTCCTTGTTCATACATTTTATTTGTTGTAGATCAGGTACTTAGTTGTCTGCTGTAAATTTATTAGCCAATGGAGGGAGGGAGCATTCTTGCATTTCAAAATCAGGAGAAAATGTTAGTAGATGCCGTGAACTCTGAAGGGAGGCTGCATGGGGCCATGGATAGTGATCTTAGAGATGGAAAGAGTCCTGGATTCAAGTGTGAACTGTGACACATACTAGTTTATTTGACTCTGGGCAAGCAAGCCATGATCTTTTCAGTCCCCCGGGTGTAAGTTATAGATTTTCTGATCTGCCTCGGTGGAAGGAATTTCCAACTCTTACTTCCCCCATGATTAACTATCCTTACCCTCTGTGTATACTTTCCTTTGATCCTAGACCTTGTATTCTCCTGCTGTTTTTACATTTCTGACGACTACTTCCTTGTCTTCTTTTCTAGCCCCTTTTCACCTTCTTATTTCCCTTTATTGTTTTCCAAGATTCTGTCTTTGGTTTCTTTTTTCTCCTCTATATTCCCTTCCTTGACTGTCTCATTCCTCAGCTATCTCTGTGCAGATGGTTTTAAAATTTCTATCTATTTCAGGTCTAGTCCCCTCCATCCACAGATGAAGAACCTGAGGTAGATAAAGTGGCTTGTCCTCTTAAGTTTCAGACCTGTATTTTGTATTTCCTGTGGAACGTCTCCACCTAGGTGTCCATCACTTCAAATTCAATATAGCCGAATTGAATTGTGTATTCCCAAGAATCTATGCCATTCACCATGTTCAACACTGATTCCTTTGTGATAGAGTCTTTGGCATTTTAAAAATCTTTATAGCCTTCCACAGTGCCGTTCATAATTGGTTGCTTAATTGGTTCAAATGGTTGCTTAATAAATGTTGAATTGAGTTTCTGATTTTCTGTTTTCCTAATCTGCCCTCCTGTCCTGTTCCCCTGTGGGAGGATGGAAAGGACTTTGGAAGCCATCTAGCTCAACTTCCTCATTGTACAGATGAAGAAACTTAAGGACCAGAGACTTTTACCTGACTTGGGGAGGTCACAGGGCCAGCAAACAAGAAACAACCTTGTCTCATTCATTCTCTTCTTGGATTTTCTCATTCATTTCTTCACTGAATAAATAAATATATATTTGGTGCCTCCTAAGTCTTAGGTCATGGGGGAGATGCAAAATTTATATTGTAACCCTTCCCTCGAATAATTGACGATGTTTTGTTGTTTGACCTCTATGGTTTTTCTCACCTATCTTTTCTCCTCCCCTTCCCGTCACCCAAATCATTTATGAAACTGTTGTTAACCTCCAGTTTTTCTAACATTCCTTCCTTCTTCCCTGCACTCCTGCTGTTGCCATCTTAGGCCAAGTCCCAACTGCCACCTACTAGACTGCTGTATTTGTCCTTTACCTTCTACTGTTCTTCCGACCTTTGCTTTCTCATGATGGTCTTATAGGAAAAGCCTTCAGTGAGTGGCTCCTCATGATACGTAAAATAAAGCTCAGTCTCCTTCCCCTCACCCCACCCCCATGTACTCTGGTCCAGCTGCACTAGACTTGTTTATTATCTCCTTCCGGTACCTTATTCATCTGTTTTGTTGGAGAGTCAGTCAAACAGCACATGCCCAAGGAGCAATTATTTTCCTTTACAAATAATGACAGGTCACATTAACGTAGGGTTTTGTGGTTTACCTGGCACCTTTTTCACAGTGATCTTATAGTGAGGCTAATGGAAGTGTTATTATCTTTATTTTATTGATGAGGAATGAGACTCACAGAGGTTAAGTATCAAATAGGTATCAAAATAGGTTAAATATCAAAAATTATTTTATAGGTTGTCAATATCTGAGCCAAGACTTCAAACCCAGGGCTTTGGACTCCAAGATGCGTGTTTCTTTCTACCTCTCTTGTACCTTGACCAAACTTTTTTTGTTGGAGGTGCTGCCATCTAGTACTTCCTGAACTCAGGATTGACAACACGATCTGAGTTTAGGGAACAAAAGTGAGGGTTAGGGGAAGGGGAGAAGTAGTAGTCTTGAAGGGGTGTAACTGGGAGTTGTGGCTCGTTGTTTCTTCCTCCCAGCCCAACTGATTGCAAGCTTTTAAAGGCTTTTGAACAGAAAAGTGAAATAATCAGATTTGGGGCTGGGAATGGGGAGGGGGAAGATTCATCTGATAGCAGTACCAAGGTGAGAATTGAGGGGGAAGAAATTGATGGTTGCAAGACTGATTTAGGGAAGTACCATTTTGTTTCCTTATCTGTAAAATGAGGGGTTGACCCCCAAAACATTAAGGAAAAGGAAGAATCAAATCAAAGTTTAAGAGAGAAACTGTTACACTCTTACCAACATTCTCTGCGTCCATCTTTCTAATGTGGATTTGGAATCGGTTTCCTCAGAAGGAGATCCACTGGCAGCCAGTTGTCCTGGGGGAAAGAGGAGACTGGGGAACATGTTACACTAAAACAAACATGGTCAGTTCTTGGGGAAAACCATGTTAGTCATCTGTCATTTATTTTCCTCTTTTGGTGGCCAGGGAAAGCTTTCAAAATCAGCAGTCTCCTGTTTTGGATCTGTGCATAATGCATTTATTGTTTAGAGAATATCTGTATGCACAGACTTGCCAATGGCTTCATCACCAAAGGAGCCTCTTTTTACCTTCTGGATGTTATAATGTGCCTTTGTTTCCCCAGAAGCTAGTAGAAAGCATTTTCTTCGGCTTTGAGATTCACCTGCAGAGTTCAGGTGCCATGGTGCTTTCCCCCCTGGGTTTGAATTCATCCACAGGATAAGTTTTAACATTAATTGCTTGCCTTATACTGTTTAGTATTACAAATTTCCCTATTCACACCTACATCTCTCTAGGGGCAGAAAGTGCTTACTTGAGAAGGTCAAAAACAGACGTTAGTTGTGTAGGAATTTAATGGGGGAAAGCCCAATATGAAAGGTTAAAAGATAGGAAGGAACTGTTTAAAAAAATGAACACAGATTCCTACCTACTTAGTGTGGGTTCCTCTTTCTTGTCATTTTAGATAAGGTACAGATTCCACAGGCTAGCATTGATAAGAAGGCTCCCCCCAGTCTAGCTGCAGACCTCCTCTTCAGCATTATTCAGCTTATTTCTCTCTTTTAGTCATCTTGGTTCTCTCCCTTCTTTATGACCTGAAGCAAGGGAAGTCACTTATCTCTCTGGGCCTCAGTTTCCTCATTGGTAAATTTAAAGGGTTCGATGCTTTCCAGTTCTGACATTCTATGCTCCTGTGATTTCTTCATTTAGTTGTACCTTTGGGTCATGTGTGCAACTCTCTTGTACTCTGCCTAACTCTTCTTTCTTCAAAGTCAAGTTTAGATGCCCCTTCCTCCATGAAGCCTTCCCTGATACTGAAAATATTTCCTTTCTTTGCGTTTTCCTGTGGCATTTTGTCTGGATTTTTCTTCTGCTTTTTATTTTCATTCTTTACATCATCCTACTCACTGATGTCCATGGACATTCAGTATCCTACAGGCAGTGAGATGGTTCAGTGGATACAACACTGGACCTATATTCAGGAAGACCTGAGTTCACATCTAGCACAGGCAAGTCCCTTAAACTTAACTCCGGCTTCTCATCCATCAAATGGGAAATACTACTAATAGCAGCTACCTCCCAGAGCTGTGAGTTAAAGCTCTGTAAAATGCTGTTATCGTTATTTTTTTTCTTTCATTCCCCTTCCCAACCACAGGGCCCATGTTGCTTTGTTTCTGTATTCTGTGATTTGCACAGAGCATCATACTTGGAATACCCCAAAGGTCTATTGTGAATATACACCTGTTTATAGGGCCATAGATTTAGAGCTGAAAGGATCTCAGTGATTACTTAGGCCAACCACTTGTCATTTTTTACAGATGAGGAAACTGAGGCTCCAGGAGGTTAAGTGATTCAGGGTCACAGAGGTAGTGTCAAATCTGGGATTTGAACCCAGGCCCTCTGACTATGGAGCCAGTGCTTTTTGTCCTCTTCTAGGATGCGCTTAATGTAGGTAAAGTTTGTAAAGTACTTTGTAAAGCCAGTTATTATCATGACTAGCCTGTGTTCTAACTCCACTGTGATGCCCTAAGGAAATTTTGAGGTGTGTGTGCATGTGTGTGTGTTTGACCTCCATTAAATTACTCTAAAAGGCTGTTTTAGTGATTAGATAAGATCTGTTTGTAATTAGCAAGGTCATTTACATACAAATAAGTAAGGTGTTATTCATTAAATTCATTAAAAATTCATTAAAACTTGCTAACCTCTTATGGACTTGAACTTACCCCATTTCATTATTATCTGTTCCATTATATCAAGAAAAAGTGGCTGCTTAGCAAATGCCTTTCTTTACAGATAGTGAAAACTTGTTTGCTCCCTGTAGTATCACAAATTCCCAAATCCTGACCTCCTACTGAGTGAGATTTCATTGTGGTTTGGTTTTGTGGATTTGGCATTTTCTGCCTTGTACCACTCTGCCCGATAAATAATGTTAAAACAGTAATTCACCAAAACACAATTGACATGGGACCTTCTACCAGAATTTGTCTGCATTTAGTTTTTAGAAAAGAAGCAAGTTCAAATCAGCAATCTATTAATTACTTTAAAAAATTGCATCCACTTTCTGCAATGGTTATGCATTCCTGATGATGCTATGCACCATAGACATCTCTATGGTCGTGCCACAACTGGTATTCACAGTGATGATCTAAACCCATTGTGAAATAGTTTTAAAAGAAAAATTAAGCTGTGATTAGTTCACTCTACTTTGGCAAGAAATTGTGGTATCAGGGAGGGTATTCTGAAAGTCTTAGTATAATTTTAAACTAAGCTTGACACTATTTCAGAAATATTTTCACTGAGGCTCACCTTATTGATGAGCATGCATCTGACCTTATTACTTGGAAAGCATGTCTCCTAAGTACAAATAAATACACTATTCTAGTGAAGCGTGGTTTCTTCACTGTCCAGTTTTTATCCATCCTTCCTGCCTCCCTTGCTCCAGCCTCTGAGGCTTCTTCTGTCATTATTTCCTTTCCTCCCCTCTGCTCTCTTTTCCTATGTTCTGCATAAGGCTCATCTAAGTTTTAATCCTGTTGGAGGTTGTTGATACTGCTGCTGCTTCCAGACAACAGTGATCCCTCTGGTCTCTCTCCTGTGCCAATCTTTTTGGCTCTTTACTGTCTGTACCACATAATCAATACCTTATAACTTGTCCTAAAGTAACCTGCATTGTATAACTTATCATCATATTATATTTGTAGAGAATGTGATTATAGGTGCTATATTAGTCTCTACCTGTTTTTGTAGGTTATAGCTGTAGTTTATAAATTCCTCAAAAAGAGGGGCTGCATTTTATACTTTGTATTCCTCATAAGCAATGTGGCATGGTGGGAACAGTGGCAAGAGATCTGTGTTCAAGTCCTGACTTAGACACTTAGCAGAAATGGGCAAGTTATTTAAGCTAGTGAGCAGGCATTTATTAAGAACCTACTATGTGTCAGGCACTATTCTAAGTTCTAAAAAAAAATGGCACAAGACAATTCCTGCTCTCCCAGAGCCTCAATTTCTTCTTGGAAAATGACGATGATTGAAATGTAAATGTAAAGGCAAAAGACAAGAAGAGAATTTTTTTTAAAAGGAAATAGTGATTGTAATACTTGCATTGTCTGTAGATTTTAAAGCACTGTATAGTACCACTAACTAAGACTTTTGGGATAATCTATATAAATGTGAATTTGTTACTAGTATAATATCAGGCATATAGTAGGATATGAAAAAAATATTTGATTGGTGTGAAAGCACTTTGTAATTTTTTCTTATTCTATTGAAAGCTGAAAATTGAATTAATATGTCTAGTGGATAGAGCAGGGGTGGGACACCTGTGGGACACCCTCTAGGTCCTCAAATATGACCCTTGCATTGAATCCAAACTTTACAGAACAAATCCCACTAATGAAAGAATTTGTTCTGTAAAACTTGGACTTGGTCCAAAGGCTGCACCCAAGGATCTAGAAGGTACACATGGCCTCGAGGCTGCAGGTTCCCCACCCTTGGGTTAGAGTACTGGACGTGGAATCCAGTTTGGTTGAAATTCTATCTTAGGCGCTTAAAATGTTAGCTGTGTGACCATGGGAAAATCACCTAACTTTTCTAAGCCTTAGTTTTCTCATATGTAAAATGAGGGGGCCAGATTGTAAAGCACTGTACACTTGTAAGATATTATTAGAAGCATGGAATTGTTGAGCTGAAACTTAGAGGTCACCTAGCCCAGCCTCTACCCAGATCTTTGAGTCCTCTACACAACCTTTTTTGTTAGTGGTTTTTTTGGTGATCCTTGAGATGGGAAACTTCTATTGACCAAGGCAGCTCATTTCATTTTAGTTAGGTTCTTTCTTCAATTGCAGTGAAAGCCATCTCCTCTGACTTTCACTAAGTACTAGATCTACTGTCTAGGGTCAAAGAGATGAAGTCAGATCATTCAAATATTTAAGAAAACAGCTGTCATTCCTCAACTTCTTTTACTAGTCTATATATTCCTAGTTCCTTTAACCCGGGGTTTCTAATCATGGGGTCTTTAAACTTTTAAAATTAATATTTTCATAACTATTTTAATATAATCAGTTCCCTTTGTAATCTTATGTATTTTATTTTATGCATTTAAAAACATTTTTCTATGGAGTTGGTAGGTTTCATTAGACTTTCAAAGAGGTCCATGATTTAGAAAAGCTTAAGGATCTCTGCTGTAAGCAGATTTTATAAATCATGGTTGGGGGTCTCTCTTAACCATCTTGGTTAGTTAACCTCTCTTGGCTGTGGCTGCAATAGCAAATATCCCTTCTAAAATTCATTGCCCTGAACTGGCCACAGCTCTGCTGTTTGTATGTAGGCTCTTTCTGCTGTAGCTTGACCACCGGAGTCCCTTTTTTGGTCGGGACCCTTTTGATCTCCCCAAGTCAGTGTTGTTTGTAAGCAGTACGATTTATTTTTCTTCACGGATTTCAGGACTTTTTCGATGAGTGTTCTTTCTCCACCTTCTCATTCAGAGTTTCTAATGACCCTTGAAATGAACACTGAAATTAACTTTGCATGCCAGGGGTATTGGGGCTGGTTTGGGAATACACTGTGTTAGGTATTTGATCACTGCTGAAGAATTCTCAGCAGGAACACCAGCAATGGCCTTAAGTTATACTTTTAATTTTCTGGTGACAGAATGGTTGAGCTAAAAAACAAGTCACTAGAAAACACCCACCATGCCCTGTTTATAAACTTGGTTGAAAAGCTTCACTCTGTTGTAGAGGTTTCAGGGGATGCTTTGGCACTGAATGGAAATACGAACTTCTGAAAGAAGACCTATGGAATGAATGATCCTTAACCTGTGCCTTTATATACTTTGCATTTGGAGGCTTCTGCCAACAATTGTAGCATTTCATTGGGTTCAAACTGCTTTGTTCTCCAGGGAGAAATGGGTTGGAGAGAGGGAAAAGGAGGTTATAAGACCCTGATGCTAATAGGAGGTAATCTGCAATGAGATTTCAGGTGATGGTTCTCTGAATTCAGAGTTAGAGTTAAAGGGAAGAGTCTTGATATTATGGTCAGTTCATTTCCATACCAAATCAAAATGAGTAGGGAATCAGAATAGGTAGGATCTCTCAATACTTAAATAAGTATAACTTAGGAGGGACAGGCAGCATGATTTCTATAATGGAAAAATATTCTGGACTAATTTTCTAGAATAATCCTTGGGGGACTATAAAAATGTATAAAAGATGAAAGAGTGAGTAGATAGAATTTATTTAGCTTCTCATAGATTTCACTGAAGAAAACATTTTTTAAAAATTGAGTCACTATGGAATTCTGTGAAATGAGGCACAGTGGTATATTGTATTCCACAAAATTCATTTTCAGTGAACATTCTTTAAATACCTGCTATGTCCGAGGCACTCACTCTGTTAGGTGCTGGTAATATAAAGACAAAAAGTAAACAGCCTTTGTTCTCAAGGAGCTGAATTCTGTGGCTGGTTGGGTGAGAAGTGGAAAGAGCAGTGAATCGGGAGTCAGAGGACTTGGAATTAAATTTTGCTTTTGCTAATTCACTGCTTGGGAGACCTGGAGCATCATGGTACAGTGAACGGAGCATTGTCTCTGGATTCATATCTCACCTTTAACGTGTGACCATCTTGAGCAAATCTCTTAGCCTCCTTCAGCTTCCTTCCTCATTTATAAAATGACATGTTAGATTAGAAACCTTCTGCAGTCCCTTCCATTTTGGTCTATCTATAAGTCACGACTTCTTTTGGCCAGTTTCCACATCTGTAAATTGGGAAGAGAGAAAGATGTCTCATTTTTCTAAGTTCTAGGACCTTTCACTTTAAGTCTTATTATATTGTTTGATATGAAGACATGACTTAGAAACAAGAAACAAAGGATGGGGAAAAGGGAGTACTTCTAGATGTAGACGTGGGAAGAATATATGGGATCTTCTAGGACCTAACGTGCCTAGGATGAGTTGTTTTCTTTTTTAAATGGACCTAGATAATTTTCATAAGTGATTGGGGAAAGGAAGGACATTGAGGGCATATAATACTAACCGGTTGTAGGTCGTAGAATGTCAAGCCTAAGTTGAAGGGGAAGGTGTCTTGAAACTTGGGTGGACAGAAAAGCAGCATTTGGGGCAAATGCAAAGCAAAGGATTCAGGGGAAACCAACTAGAAATTCCATTTGAAGTCTGGATATTTCCTTTGGGGAGATAGAATTTTGTACTTGGAAGTCACAGATTCTGGAATCTTACATCTAGAGCATACCCAAAACAAGGTAAGCACACCCAGGTAGATCATGTCAAAGTGATGGCTAGCTGGCCTTTCAGTTCCTTACTGTTTTAGGAAGGCAATAACATTTAGAGAACAAAAATAATCAATTAAGCCTTTTTTGTTACATGATTACAACAGAAATGTTGAGTCCAATTCAAGAATTTAACCAATGAGAAATGAAGCAAGCATCCTGTCCAACCTGATAGGATTTAGGGTGGGTTTTAATCCTATACCTACCATCACTACTTGAGTCTTTGGTTGAATACTTTTCTAAGGAAGAGAGGCAGGGGAGAGGGAGAGGATGGAAGTCTTGGGCTCTTGACCTGCTAGTCCAGTCATCTGTAGAAACAAGTCAGCCTTTTGAGAACCGTCTGGGATTTAGGCCAATTTGGGATTGAGTCATAATGCACTTTGCCCTGTAGTTTACACAAACTTTGGTGATCTAGGGCAAGGTTTCCTGATGCCTCCTTCCAGGTCATTAATGACCTTTTCTCCTAAGTCCAGCCTCATCACCCTCATTTAGCACTTTGGGGGATATCTCTAATACATTTTCTGACCATTATTTTATATTGTGTATATTTCAGGCTCATAAATTGAGTGCTGGAAGAGACCTTAGAGGTCATCTAGTTCAGCCCTCTCGTTTCACAGATAAGAAAATTGAGGCCTGAAGAGTTAAGAGGCTTGCTAAAATTGGAGCTGAGATTTTAACCTTGTGTATGTATCATAGCTCTCCACTAGATAACAAGTACTATGAAGAGAGGAACTGTACCCCAAGGAGCTCTGCGTCTTTTCTCATTTCTAGCAATGAGTCTTTACATAGAGTAGGTGTTTAATAAATATTTGTTGAATTGACGGTTGTCCTGAATCTTGGGGACTCTAATAGGTTAGTCAAACAATATTTTGCTGTACAGAAATCATCTTGCTTTTGTCCCTACCACTTGTAGCTTATATTTTCTTAAGTGTCCATTGATCCATTTTTTTATCATATATTCTGCCATCTTGATTTGGTATGGAGATGAGTTAGAACATCAGAACGTTGTATTATAACTCATTTTGATTTCAGAAAAGCACCATCTTCTAATGACTGCTATTTCATTTAATATGACTTTTGCTGGATTGTTGACCTCCCTGAGGGGCAGTAATTGATAGATGGCCAGCAAATGCCAAGGCATGGCTTGAAGATTCTTCTAGACCCTGACTAGAGGAACAGTACGCAAACAGTCTTTCCCTCTGGCATAATAGCCAAATTTCTGTTATGGGGAAGAGAGTCACAGGTGTACTTGGCATACAGGGATCCCTGTGGTGCCCACGGACCAAAGAAAACTGTGATAAATGTAGCCAGGAGAGGCATGCTGGTAATACTTCTAAAAGGACATCTTAGAATCCGCGGAAAAAGGACTGTACTTGCCTTTTGGGGCACTGAATTACAACTGTCATTACAGTGTTTACTTTTACAAAAGAATCAGATGAACCTTGTTCTGTAATGTGGCTGCCAAAGAAAAAACAGAAACCTCCTGATTAAAAATACTAGCCAGCCTTTATTTTTCTGCCATAAAATCTTTTTATATAACCCCCAGGTATTTGTCCCTTTAAAGACAAAATCAGTGGCAAGACTACTGAATTTAAGTGTTGGATACAAATTTCAACTCTGTTACTTACCTATGTGAGCTCTGGGCCTCATTGTCCTCATCTGTAAAATGAGGAAATTGGACTAGATCAGAGGTGTGTTCATCCTTCGTTGCTGAAGAAGACCATGCCATCAGAGAAATGATGACATGACTTGCACTTGACTGTGTTTTGAATGAGGGAGGGCTGGGCAGGTCACCAGCCTCACTTCTCCTCCAGTGCCATCTTGAATCCAGTGACCACATATTCATCAGGATGACTGGAGATGACCCAGGATGAGGCAGTTGGGGTTAAGTGACTTGCCCAAGGTCACACAGCTAGTGAGTGTCAAGTGTCTGAGGTGAGATTTGAACTCAGGTCCTTCTGACTCCTGCACTGGTGCTGTATCCACTGCACCACCTAGCTGCCCAGATCAGAGGTATCAGACGTGCAATCCACCAGTCATGAGTGGCCCACAGGGGTCCTAAGTGTGGCCTGAACCAGATTAAAATGCTGTTTCATATACTACATCAATATGAAAAATGTGTAGTTTTTGGCCTTCACAGGTGGTTCAATGGCTGTCTTTTCTATCTGAGTTTGACACCACTGGACTAGATAACCCTTCAGGTCTTTTAAGAATTCAGAGATGGTGGAGTCTTCCTCCTTGGAGGTCTTCTGGGTGTCATTTGTCCCATGTGCTTTAGTGGGAATTCATTTTTGTGTGGATTGTGTTAGATGGCCATTGAGGCTCCTCCAACTCTCAGATGATGGGTTTCTGATTCTTCTAGCCCTACATCTATGCTCCTATAGTCTCATCTATTGGAAGAAAGCAAATAGCATGGTGTCAACATTCCAGATCTTCCTTCAAGGCTCAACTCCCTTGCTACCTTTATTAAATTGCTGTGGGCTCCATCCAGACCCCTTCCCAACTCCGACTCTGTAGGTAATTCCTGTATCATTGTCTGGATCTTTCTTTTGCCACCAACATATTCATTGTGATAATGTTAGACCGGAAGAGTAGCAGATTTAAGTTTAGCACAAGGTTAAAAAAAAAGTCTGTTGTTCAAGGCCCCGTCTACTTAAGTGAGATTGGAGAAGTTTGTTACTAAAAGATTGGCTAACCCAGGGTATGTATGCATGTGTGTGGTGTAATGGGAAAGCACTGCTTTTAGAGTTGTGGTCTGAGTTCTGATTCTGTTCTGCCATTTTCTCCTTCTTTAACTCAGACTAGAAACCAAACTCTGAAGGATTTAGCCCAAAATCAAGTCAGTAATACCACTGCTACTGAAAAACGTATCTCAAATTCTCCTATGGCTCCACTCACATTTCTGTAACTTTCCAAAGAAAAATACACTCCCCCTCTCTCCCCCAGCACTGTTATATTTTGTATCTCCTCCTTTAGAGGAGCTCTTTTGCCAACCTGGGTAATGCCTTCCCTATTGTGTGCCCAGCTTTTAGCCTAGGGCTTAGCACTTTGCGAGCCCTTAACCGCTTTTGCATTCATACAGTCGTCACTGCTCTAGTCCTCAAGTTTCCTCATCTGTAAAACAAGTGAATTTGGCTACATCCCTTAACATTCTTACAAAATCCTATGCTTCTACAAGAATTATACATGTTGTGCTTGTGTACATGTATTCCTTTCCCACCCCCAGGAGATGGTAAACTATTAAAGTGCTGAAATTTTCCTTTTTTATCTCTGTATTCTCAGCACCCAGCACTTAACACATGTTTATTTCATTGAATTGGAGAGAACTGCTTCTCTGGGTGACAGTTTACAAAATGATTAGGTCTTCAAGGGAGCCCAAGGGAAGAGTTGTCTGGCACTCCCACTCAAGTAGGCCAGAATGATGGAAGGAGTGGTGCAGAGAAAGCTTCCATGCCTGCGGTGGGGGAGGTGATAAGAGGGGAAAACTTTCTAGGGCTTGGAATGAGGCCATTTCTAGAAAAATAGCCTTTGCACTGAAATGAAAGGGTGGGTAGCTGGTTATTGATTAGGAGGAATCTAAAGGGGATAGATAAGTCTTGGTTGATGGATAAACGCTAGCTAAGATCCAAATTATCTTGCTAATAGAATGGGCTGTGGTGAACTTAAGAATCTGAAACCAAAACAAATGAAATGTGAGAAATGGATGGGGGAAGGGAGAGAAAGACAGTTTTACTTAGGTGACTTTTTTTTTTTTAAAGCTGACCTTGGTAAAAGGAAATCACAACCTTTTGGGGATGATAGTAAAGGCTCATGTTTATGTAGCACTTTATTGTTTCCAAAGTGATTTCTTTACCATGGCCATGTGAAGTATGTTGTACAAACATTTTCATTTCCATTTTATAGATGAGGAAAGGGACACATAGAATTATCATAGGATCATAGATTAAGAATTGGAAGGGATGTTAGAGGGATCTTAGAAGGGATCACTTACTACAACCTCTTTTCCCCTGTTTATTATTTTAACATTATATTCTTGTTTTTTACTTTTATACTACTGTCACTTAACTTCACCCTTAACCCCTTCTTATAAGAAAAGATAAGGCATTATCCATAATCTACAACCTTCCTGAAGACAGGTGGAAAAGACCAATGGAGAGGAACAATGGATGTAGGATAGGAGGGGACCTCAGAGATCTAGTCTGACTCCCTTATTTTATAGCAGAGGAAACTGAAGTACAGGAAAATGAAGCAACTTGCCCATAACCATAAAGTTAGGTACTAAAAAGTTGAGTCATAATTTGAACGCAAGTCCTGACTCCATGTCTAATGTTCTTTCCATTCTTTAATAGAAAAGTCACACAACTGGGAGGTGGCAGAACTGTAATCCAGATTTTAGATTTGAGTATATCTGGGTTTTCTAATCTCAAGATGAGTGCTTTTTCTGCTATATCACATGACTTCCTCCTTTATTGACATGAATTGACCCAATCTGAAAAAATTCTTTCCAGTGATGAGTTCCTCAGGGAAGTTATGTCCATCTCTCTTTAGATTATGTGTAAAGGCATGCTTTTAAGAATTTTTAAATGAAATATCTTTCCCACTTCAGTGACATATAAGAAAATGGCTTTCATTATAGCACATCACTCCACAGTAGGATAAGCACAAATTACCTTAGGGGAAATCTTTCTATTTTCTGTGAGTAACTGTGCTTGATTTCAACTTCATGGAACAGGATTTCTCACCCAGGATAAGCTGAAAATCACCAGAAATGTCTTCACCATGTTGATGGACTCAGTTTTTGCTAACTCAGCACCTTCTCAACTTGCCCAATGGATGAGAGCCAACTCTTATTGGAGCAAAAAACTCTTCCCACAGCCTTCCTTTATTTAGGTCTCAGATCAGATGTTTTCTAGTGAGTGAAATAGCATGCTCCCCAGCTACCTACCCTGTAATGTTTCCCCTCCACCCCTTTTCCGTGTTATCTTCCCCCAACTGATTGTTAGGTCCTTGAGAACAGTGATTTTCTTGATTTCTCTACCCCTCCTTTTTCCTCCTCCTCTCACCCCACTGTTTTCCCCCTCTCTCCCCTCCCTTTGTTCCTCTGTATATTTAAATAGTATTCCCCCCCCATTACATGTAAAAACCATTTTTAAAAAAGCTTTCATTTTTACAAGACTTTGAGGTCCAAAATTTTTACCTTTCCTCTCTCCCCTCCCCTCTTTCAAAAATGGTAGGCAATTTTGATATAGGTTATACATGTACTGTCATGCAAAATTTATTTCCATATTAGTCACAGGTATGAAAGAAAAAATTGATCAAAAGAAAAAAAACATGAAAAAGAATAAAGTGAAAAAAATATGCTTCAATCTATATTCAGAGTCCGTCAATTCTTTATGGATATGGATAGATAGTATTTTCCTTTATGAGTCTTTTGTACTTAGAGCATTGTGTTGCTGAGAAGAGGTTATTCATTCATTCATGTTGATCATCACATAATGTTGATACTGTGTACAGTGTTTTCCTGGTCCTGCTCATTTCACTTTGCGTCAATTCCTCTAAGTCCAGGTTTTTTTTGGAAATCTGTTCATTTTTTATTGCACAGTAGTATTCGATTACATTCATGTCATAGCTTGTTCAGTAATTCCTCAATTGATGGAGCATCTCCTCAGTTTCTAGTATTTTGCTGCCATGAAAAGGGTAGCTATAAATCTTTTTGCATATAAAGGTCCTTTTCCATTTTTTTATGATTTCTTTTGGATACAAATCTAGTAGTGGTATTGCTGGATCAAAGGGTATGCAGAGTTTGGTTGCCCTTTGGGCATAGTTCCAAATTGCTCTCCAGAATGGTTGGAGCAGTTCACAGCTCCCCCAATTAGAGTTCCAATTTTCCCACATCCTCTCCAATATTTATCGTTTTCCTATTTTGTTATATTACCCAGTCTGATAGGTGTGAGGTAGTATCTCAGTTATTTTAATGTGCGTTTCTCTAATCAAAAGTTATTTAGAGTTATTCTTCCTATGTCTATAGATAACTTTGATTTCTTCATCTGAAAACTGCCTATTCATAGCCTTTGACCATTTATCAATTGGGGAATGGCTTGTATTCTTATCAATTTGAATCAGTTTTCTATATGTTTGAGAAATGAGGCCTTTATCAAAGATACTTGTAAAGATTGTTTCCCCTCTTTCTGCTTTCCTTCAAATCTTGGTTGCATTGGTTTTGTTTATGCAGAAGCTTTTTAATTTAACCTAGTCAAAATCATCTATTTTATATTTTGTAATGCTCTCTATCTCTTGTTTGGTTGTGAACTTGTAACTCAACTTCTCCTTTAAGAATTTAGATGCTATGCCACTTGATGCATTCATGTTTAGTACTGATATTACGTCATTGTCTAGGGTACCTTTTAACAACATGTGCTTTCCTTCCCTACCTCTTTTAATTAGGTCTATTTTTGTTTTTGCTTTGTCTGAGATTTTTTGTTGCTACCCCTGCTTTTTTATGTCAGCTGAAGCATAAAAGTTTCTGGTCTAGCCTCTTACCTTCATTTACTCTGTGTGTGTCTCTCTGTGGAAACAACATATTGTAGGATTCTGGGTTTTGATCCATTCTGCTATCCATTTTAATTTTATCCCGTTCACATTCACAGTTATGGTCACTGACTGTGTACTTTCTTCCACCCTATATTTCCTCCTGTTTGTCCTCTCCTTTCACCTTTTCCTTCCCCAACAGTGTTTTGCTCCTATCTGTACCACCCCCTGATCTACCCTTTCTTCTGTCAGTTCCTACCTACGCCTTCTCCGCCTTTACTTAATTTCCTCCTGTCCTACTTCCTTATTGGGCAAGATAGATTTCTATATGCAACTGGTTGTGTATATTATTCTGTCTTTGAGCCATTGAAGTGATGAGAGTAAAGTTCAAGTGATACTTGCCTTTTCATGTGAAATAATTGATCCCATTCTACTTCCACCTTCCTTCTGCACCCAGTGTACTCCTTTCTCACCCCTTAATTATTTTTTTTTGTCATGCCCTCAGATTCACCTTATGCTCTTACCCTCTGTCTGTGTATATTCCTTCAAGCTGTACTGTTAGTGATAGAATTTTTAAGAATTAGAAGTATCATCTTCCCATGTAGGGATATGAACAGCACAACTCCAATGAATCCCTTATGGTTTCTTTTCCTTTTTTACTTTTTTAGGCTTCTCTTGGGTCTTGATATTGGAGATCAAATTTTTTGTTCAATTCTGACCTTCTCCTTACGAAAGCTTGAAATCCTTTTTTCCCTTGAACTATTGTGCCTAATTTAGTAGGGTGTAGGTGATTCTTGGTTGTAGTCCAGAATATCCTGTTCCATGACTTTCAATCCTTTAATGTTGCAGAAGCTAAGAAGTTCTGTGTAATCCTGATTGTAGCCTTACAAAATTTCAGTTTTCTTTCTGGTCACTGGCAGTATTTTTTCCTTGACCTGGTAGTTCTGTACTTTGGCTATAATGTTCTGAGGTGAGGTCCTAGCGCTGGTGTCTGGTGTGTGTTGAGGCTAGTGTAGTGTTTCTGCATTTCCCTGAGGCTACGGTGAAGCAAGGGGTGGTCTGACCTCTGGAGGCTTCCAGTTCCTCTGGCTACATTGAGGCAAGTGGGATGTCCTGGTGTTGGCTTGCTCCACCCAACTGGGGCTCAGGATCTACCCGTGGTTTTTTGAGGTGAGACTTGCCAGGACTTTTCCTGTCTTGTACTCTTCATTCCTGTTTTACTAGAGTGAGACAGATCTTTCTTGCCAGTTTTCCAATTTTTTGGGTTTAAACTTTGTTTCACCCTTTTTGCAGGTTCGGTTGTTACAGAATTTGTTTTGGGGTGCTTTTTATGGTTCTTTGAAAGTGAATGTGGGAGAGTTACAGTGATTTACTGCTCAGTCTGTCATTTTGGGTCCTGAAAGTTGCCCTTCCATATATTAAAAATGATTTGAGAAAGGGCTTCGTCAGATTGTGAGGTGTTGAAGACACACTCAAAAGTTATGCATCCTTGGCCAAATCTATGAGTGTAGAGGATAATTGATAGGCTAAAAACAAAAGTTCCACATTTTGTGGAGCTGCTAGGTAAGCCTTCCACTTTACAGATTAAAAGAAAAGGAGAAACTGTTAAGAATTATTTCTTGTTAAAAAGACTATGTACATACTTTAGATTCTAAGTGTTCCATTTTTGTATTTTAACTTTAATATAACTTAGGTTCTGGTGTCTAGTCCTTTAGAATAACTGTTTCACTTAGACAATAATGAGATCATTGAGCTGGGATAAGATCATTTCCTTTGGAACAAAATGAAAAGCTTTCAGTATTCAAAATGAAAATGGGAGGAAATGTTGTAAAACATCATAAAATATCCAGTGTGATGTAGGTTGGATGGATCCCATGTTTGAACATCCGTGAGTTGTAAGCAAGCCACTCCTTGTCAGTGTTATGGAAAGGAACCGAATAGTTTTTTTGTAGTTTCATGGGAAAGAATAAAAAAAAAAAATCTTTTTTTTTCCAGCTATGCATCACATTGCCTCAAGGAGTTAATTCTTACTTGAAGAGGACAGTGCAGGAAAAAGAATACTGGATTCAAAGTCTGGACAAACCTGGGGTCTACTCCAGCTCTGCTCTATGTCATCTTGTCCAAAGCATTTAGTGACTCTAGGATTCAGTTTTTTTCATAGGCTGATTGACATGATTCGATTCGATTAGATTTGTAGCTAACAAACTTTTTGATGTTCAGACCTCTTTGTACTCCTAAATTTTTTTTGTAGAAATCTGTCATTTATGTTTAAATTTTTATTTATTTGCTTTTAGTTTTCAACCTTCACTTCTATATGATTATGAGTTCTAAATTTTCTCCCTCTCCCTCCGTTCCTCCTTGCCCAAGGTGGCATGCAATCTGACATAGGAGATACATGTACAATCGTATTCAACATATTTCTACATATTTCTACAGTCATGTTATAAAGAAGAAGTAGAACCAAAGGAAAAAACCATGACAAAGAAGAAACAAATAAAAAGTGAAAATAGTATGTTCCGAGCTTCATTCAGACTCCAGAGTTCTTTGTCTGGATGTGGACCATCGTGATAGTCCTGAATTATTGAGGATGCTTCCAAAGAACTTTTGTTCATGTGGATTATCTCTGTTGATATTTACTGTGTTAAGCATTAACACATGTTACTATTAAAATAAGAATAGTTTTGACTTTGAGGACCATCTGAAAGGAAGGGTCCGGGGTCCCCAGACGACACTTGGAGAAGAGCTCTAAGGCTCCTTTTCATTGCTAAATTTTCAGGCTTTTAAGTGGTTTGACTCATCATCAAAGAAACATAAGTGGAAAATCTGAGATAACAACCCAGTGCATTAGTTAAAGCATTATTATGTAGTCTTTATATTGTTTTACTTGCAAAAGAATTTAAAGAAAAATGGATTAAAATAAATTTTCATCCAATTTGAGATATATGTATGTTGGTGGTGTATATATGGGTATGTATACACATATATGCTAGGAAAGTATAGTAAGTCCTTTTTACCCTTATTGCATGTATACTTGGGGGTCATTATGAAGAGGGGTACAGGCTGACTGACTGTCTGCTTAGGAACAAGGCATTGAGCTGTGTGGAAAGAAGAGGGAAGAGGAAATCTTTATAAAGCTCACTTTTCTGCATGGGCCAAACCTGACCCACACGACTGGCTCTCTCTTCCGGTCCTTACCCCAGGAGAGCACATACCAGGCCCTGATTGTTGGGAACAATGTGGTATGGTGGACAGAATGCTGGCCTTGGCATCATTGGATGCATGGCCATGGGTAATTCACATAATTTTTCTGAGCTCCTGTTTTCCTTATTTATAAAATGGCAATTACCTGTAGTACCTACCTGACAGGGTTTTAGTAAAGGTCAAATGAGGTAGTTTATGTCAAGTCCTTTGCAAGCTTTGAAGTGTTATATAAATGTCAATTACTCTCTGGTGAGGCCTTCCCTTAGTTACTGAAATGCATACTAGAGAAACTGTCCCACATTGCCAATTAGCTCCATGCTTAACTCATCTAACTTCCTTAAGTCAATAAGCATTTATTAAGTACCTAATGTATGCCAGACACTGTTCTAAGTGCTGGGGATGCAAAGGTGAAAACAGCCCCTGTTGCCAAGGAGTCCACAGTGTAAACAGGATGCAACATGCAAACAATTATATCCAAATTGTAATTGGATTAAGGAATACTCCTGAAGGTGAAGCTATAGCTGTGACTTGAAGAAAGCCAGGGAAGATAAGAGATAAGGAGGGAGAGGATTCCAGGCATGGGGAACAGATAGTGAAAATGCCCAGAGTCAGGAGATAACAAGTGTCACAAGATTGGGAGAGACATGAGAGGCAAGTTGGCAGAAGACTGGAAAGGTAGGAAGGGCCAGATTACACGGGGCTTTAAAAGCCAAACAGAGGGTTTGATGGTAACAGGACTTTAGCACCAGAAATGTCTAAGGGAATTTGAAGGGATCCTATTATCTACAAAAAATTTGTACAACTTGCAACTGAGGGACCGTGAGCAACCTTGTGCCAACCTTCCGTCTCCCCAGAGTTACATTGTCAAAAGCACGTTTGAGGGCCACCCACGTAAGAGGCTGGAACCTGAGTCTTACCAGGATTATGCACACAATTAAGCTGATTGATTTTAATGATGGGGGAAGTGGAGTGTCCAGAGAAGACACACTTGTTTTTAGAAAATTTCCCTCAGGCAGAATTCAGCTTTGGGGATAAAAGTCCTCTACCTGGGTTGTTCTAGGGTAGTACTGGGAGAAAAATGGTGTTATTGTTTGTTCTGGAAACTACCTGCCAAGTTAATCCAGCAATTGACTTTAATTATCCTAGAAGGTTAAATTGTTTTGAAAAAAAAGAAACACTTAAGTGTTTGTTACTCCATTGGCTTACCCTAATAAGAGTTCACATTTGTACAGTGCTTAAGATTTATAAGTACTTTCCTTATAAGTCATCCCTTTGAAGTAAGCTGAACACATATTCTTGACCCCATTTTTTGCATGGGGAAACTGAGACCCTGGGAACTAAAGTGACTTGCTTATGGCTTACATGGCCTGCATTCTTCAATATTTCACTCTCTTCTTCCTTTCCTGAGTAGATTAGGAAATTGGATCTTCATGAACTTCTAGCCTCTGTCTCTTGTATCTCTATCTCTCTGTTCCACTCTTATGGAAGGTATGTTGATCTAGACTAGTCTCTTATGGAGTTTCTTTTCTCCTTTCCAAGATCGTGAGTTAATTCTCCCTAATGTAAGGATTGAGCCAAGTGATAGCCCTCTTCAGTTCTAATGTGGTGATTCCTTGACTCTTTTTTTAAACTATTGGACATTGACTTACTCTTTCCTGATCGTCCTTTTGATGATGGCTCATCCGTTTATTCCTTAATAACCACCCTGTCCTTGGCAGAGGCTGAGCTTATGTTAGCTCTTAGTTCTCCAGTTCCCCAATGGTGTCTCTTTGTCTCCTTTTTCCACTGGCAAGTGGGTGAGTCAGAGCCTCCCGCTGGGCCTGTACTCTTCCGTCTGTATATAACGGGTCCTGACATTTCCATTGCTGCTCCAGAATAATTTCTCCACCCTTCTGGGACGGGGTCGGCTGGTCTTCCTAGTTGTTTCATACATTAATTCTTTTTTCAGGGATTTATTTCATTGTAAATTTGTTCATTATCCATCTGTCTATAAAGTGGAAGTAAGACTACTTACATTGCTTACCTTCCATGGTTACAGAAGGATAGAATCACAGAATTTGGGAATTGGGGAAGGGACCCCAATGTCTGTGTAGTCTCTCATACACAAAAAGCGTCCTCAGTATAACAAGTAGTCTCTTGTTGCAGGGAAAGTGATTTGTAAATTTCAAATTGCTAAAAATGTCATTTATTCAGTTATATTCAATAAGCAAAAGTTCCTATCTTCAAGCAGTTTACATTCTACTGGAAGGGCAGGAGTAGGGTGTAACAGATACACATAAGAAAATAAAAAATAAATATAAAATGATTTTGTAGGGGAGGTGTGTGAGGAAAAGTACAACCAAGGAGAAGGAATGACGTATTAGTCATGACGTATAACAAGGAATATGTGTGTGTGTGTGTGTGTGTGTGTGTAATAGTAGTAAAATTTGAGTATTGTGAATTTATGTAAAGCAAGAACAGTCTATCAGTATACACACATACACATGCACACACCTGCATATATATTTACACACACTTGTATACATACATGCACACATACACATACTAGATTGAACTAAGTCTTAAAAGAAAGTTGGAGATTCTAAGAGTTGAAGATAAGGGGAAATCTCATTCTAGGTCTGGGATGGAGGGCAGACTCTAGGCATAAAGGCAGTGGATGGATGGGATGTTATCTTTGGGGAATACCAAGTAGACCAAACACATATTTTATTAAAACATTGGCTTTGTGCTATGTACTGCAATATACTGAAGCTCTTTCCTGTACCCCCATGGTGTCACTGGAATTTCTCATTGTCTGATCAGGATTAGCAGGACTCCCAGCTACTCAGATAGATTTTAAAAATAAATTAGTAAGCTGTTTGGTGACTGAGGACTTTCCCAGTCTTTTCTGGAACTGGAGGTGGTGTTTGGGATGTCAGAGCAACCAACCAGCAAATCATCAGCCCCCATTTGAAAACTGCTTTTTCTTCCACAGCTGTCTGCCGGGAGAGCTTGATGAATGGAGAATCATCTCTAAGTGACTATTAAACCTGCATTGGTTTGTGGTATCTCCTGCCAGGGCTTGCTTTCTCAGTGTCATCCACAGAAGTTGTCTTGGCTAGAACAGCCTGCCCCTGGCTTCGGACCTGTTCAGTAATTGTCTAATCTCAAATACTGCTCCTAGGTTTCCTGAATGCCTTTGAGGCAGGACTGTGCCAGGGTGGTACCATTGTGCTTAATGTAAGTACCTCTCATAGAGGTGAGTTTAAAACCATCCCCACCTCTCCAATAGTGAAAGTGCTTTCTTACTTTAAATACTTGTAGGCTCATTTTGAAATAGTTTCATTTCATACAGCACAGATTTAAAATGAGCTGCTCGATACAGGCTTGGAGGGGGAAAACAAAGGATGAAAAAAATACTCATCTTTTTTGTGGGAAAAAGTGGATGCCATAGTAAACCCTGGTGGTTTGGGAGTGTGAGCCTCTCCTGGAAATAATTACAGAAACATGCTATCCCTGAAAGGCAACATCTGGTGGAGATGAAGGCAAGCTGGCAGATGTTCAATCTAAATAAGATGAAGGTGATGTTGGGAAGGAAGAAATATATTGAGAACAGGACCAGTGCAATTTTCAGCTCCTCATGTGAGGAGACATGATTCTTTCCCCTTTGCTGGGGAAGTTTCCAAGCTCCTGGATCTGCTCTTTCCTCCTCCAGTTCTTCCAGGAGACTCTTGGGGGGGAAGGTCAGGGTCATTTTTCTCTTTCTACTTAGTATGAGGGACATAGCACTTTCCTGTTCCAAGTCCAGTACTCCTTTATTGTTTTGAATCTTCTGGTCGAGTCTTATAAATAAAGTTGTGGGGATCTACTGGAAATCTATCATGGCACAGAAAACATTCTTTGGCCCAGGTAAGGAAGTGTACTCATAGATGTCCTTATGCCTACTTCTTGGAATCTCCCAGCTCCCTTCCAGGCTTAGTTCAGTTTCCACTTTCTGCTTGAAAACCTTCTGCTCAAAGCTTTGTCTGTTTTGCTTATCTGTGTACATGTATTTTTCTCTAGGAGGAGTTGAAATTCTTTCAAGAGAGGGACTTTTCTCTCTTCAACCTGGACCAAAAACCTAAGATTTGAACTTCCAAAATCTACGCCTTCAGCTCCTGGGAAGGTTTATCTTCTCATGTATGGGGTCAAGGTTCTAGGGTCCAGCTTAGTTCATTGGTAACTGAATGAGGGCAAAATAGCCCAGTTAGACTTCTATATCTGCTAGCTAAACCCCAGATATGAGTACATGCTTTAGCCCCAACCAGTGTAACCATCCTCCTAAGGCCATCTTGCCACATGTTTGCTAGTTGTCCTTCCCCTCCCTTGCTTTCTACTGCTAACTCTGGGCCCTACTCAGATCATCAGATCAGTAGTACCTTTGCTTCTTGAAATCTCATCTTACTGGCCACCTTATGTGCCACCTTACCATCCCTGGAACTCTCCAGACCAAAACCTTCCCCTCCTCCACATCTTGTCTTCTATTGAGCAAGAATTGCCTCACTTTTTTTATATCCTCAGCTCTTATCTCAGTGCCTGGTCTGTAGTAAGCACTTAATATGGAGGCTTTTTCATTCATTCAGAGCTCAGCATATTGCCTTGTACTTAGTGGATCATTTAGAGTTTATTGACATGAATTAAAAGCAGAGGTGTGTGTGCTCAGCCCATGAGCACCTTGCATGTATGCTCTATGATCTGACCACTTATCTACTTCCAAGAGCAATTTAAAATGTTGATTTTAGGCCCTTAGGAATGGCCTGTTCTCACTGTGCTTTCTTAAGGCCCTTAAGATACCTGATATTCTCATTCTTGCTAATGTTTCCCAAATAAACAACTTCAGGGAACTGGAAGCAGGAATATTTTCCAGGAAAGTAGCTTTTCAGTGCCTCCCCCTTCCCGCTGATGCGTTTGGAAAATCCTAACTTGTTCATCCTTAAGGCCCCAGCGTGTCACATTTTTTCCCCCTTAGGTTAGCAGTATCCTAATGGATGAAAAAAATAGAACAATTTCTTAATGGATTTATGGGCATTGTAGATTTAAAAAAATATTTTTTTAAGTTTGTGAATATGGCTCAAAGGATGCAGTTTTAATAAATCAAACAAACTCATCAGAAATAATCTGTGGCCAAATTTCTGTGGAAAACCACAGCCTTTGAAATGAGCTTGCTGAAAATGCCAAAGCTATGGGAGCCCTTGGAAAAGTTTTACAAAGAAGAAGCCTTTATGCAGCAAAATGTTCAATAGCAGTTCCTTTCTATCATTCCTCAGAAGTAGGGGTAGGGTGGGGATGCTAGTGAGGGGTGGGGAGTTGGGGTGGACAGATGAGAATCAATAGGCAAGGAACACGAAGACAAAAGGAAAACTGTCTCTTAAAGGAGTTTATATTCCACCTGGGGAAACTACATGTATACATATATTGTAAGGTTACAAAATATATACCAAGTCGAAACAAGGTGATTATTAGAAGTGGGGGTGGGGAAGGCCAGAAAGGATCCGGTAAAAGATACAGTTTTTGAGCTAAGCTTTAAAGGACCTAAGAGGACAGATGGAAAAGGGAGTTTGTTCCTTGCATGGGGGACAGTCTCTGCTAAGATGTGGAGGTGGGATAGAGATTGTCCTATGTGAGGAGCAGTAAAATCATCCAGTGTGGCTGGAAGGTAGATCCTGGAGTCAGAGGTCCTGGATTCAAATTCAGTTATTATTGCCTGGTAATGGACAAGTCCCGTAAAATACCTGGGTTTCAGTGCTGACATCTGTAAAATGAAGGGATTGGATTAGATCAGGGCTCTTCTGTGGGTAGGGATTTTTTTTGGGGGGGTGAGGGTGGGCATGGGGAAGGGTGGTGGTCTGTGAACTTGGATGAGAAAAATTCCACAAAAGTGATTTTCCTGAAGGGCAGGTTTGAGCATGTCACCTCCCCTCCCCAGTAAACTCTAGTGGGTCCCTATTAACTCCTAGAACAAATACTAACTCTTTGGTTTCATATTTAGAGTCTTTCACAGCCTGGCTCCCATCTATCCTTCCAGGTAATATATACATTACTCCCCTTTATGCATTTTATATTCCAGTCAGACTAGCCTGCTTCCTATCTCCTATCTCTGCTTTTGTACAAGTTGTGTTGTCTTCCTTGCCTGGAATGTTAGTTTTCTCTAAAATTTGACCGGCACACCCCCTTTCCTGCATGAGGCTTTTTGGAATTCCCCCCCCCACCCCCCATGGAACGAACTTTCTTTTGCTCCTTTTTTTTTCTTTTTTAAAATTTATTTATTTATAATTTTCAACTTTCATTTCCACAGAATTTTGAGTTCCAAATTTTCTTCCCATCTCTCCCCTCTCCCCACCCCGTAACACCATATTTACCCCGTCCCCCAGTCTGCCCTCCCTTCAGTCACACCTCACCCGTCCCTTATCCCCATTACCTCTATTTCTTATTTTCCAATTGTGTCTAAAAACAATTCTCAGTATTCATTCCTAAAATTTTGAGTTCCAACTTCTTTCCCTTCCTCCTTCCCCACCCATCCCCACTGAGAAGGCAAGCAATTCAATATAGGCTATATATGTGTAGTTATGCAAAAGACTTCCATAATAGTCATGTTGTGAGAGACTAATTCTATTTTTCTCCATCCTATTCTACCCCCCCATTTATTCTATTCTCTTTTTGACCTTGTCCCTCCCCAAAAGTTACTCCTTCCTCCCATTTGCCTTCCCTTCTATCATCCCCCACACCCCACTTGTCCCCTTCTCCCCTACTTTCCTGTAATGTAAGATAAATTTTCATACCAAATTGAGGGATCATGTTATTTCCTCTTTAAGCCAAATTTCCTCTTTAAGAGAGTAAACTGCACTTTTCCCCTCTCACCTCTTCCCTTTTCTCTTCCATTGAAAAAGCTTTTTCTTGTCTCTTTTATAAAAGATAATTTGCCCCATTCCATTTCTCTCTTTCTCCTCCCAACATATTCCTCTCTCACCTCATACTTTTATTTTTTAGATATCATCCTTTCTTATTCAACTCACCCTGTGCTCTGTGTGTGTGTGTGTGTGTGTGTGTGTGTAATCCCTCCAACTACCCAAATATTGAGAAAAGTCTTGAGTTACAAATATTATCTTTCCATGTATGAATGTAAACAGTTCAACTTTAGAAAGTCCCTTATGATTTTTCTTTCCTGTTTACCTTTTCATGCTTCTCTTGATTCTTGTGTTTGAAAGTCAGATTTTCTATTCAGTTCTGGTTTTCAATCAAGAGTACTTGAAAGTCCTCTATTTCATTGAATGACCATTTTTTTCCCTGAAGTGTTATACTCAGTTTTGCTGGGTTTTGCTTCTTTTTCCCCTCCAACATTCATAGTAATTTTGTTGCCCCCTGTGTCTTTGGGCTGGTAAGAACCTTATGGAATGTTAAGAAGACTTTGTTTCAAATCTTGCTTCTGACATTTATTAGCTATGTCACCATAGGCAAGTCACTTAATCTCTGAATTTTTTGCCTTATAAAATAGGGATAAGAATAATTCTAGTACCTACTTCAGGCTCAGGTAAGTTTAAGTGAGATAGTGTATGTAATGTTGCTGTTCAGTCTTTTTCAGTCATTTCTGACTCTTTGTGACCCAATTTGGGGTTTTCTTGGCAAAGATACTGGAGTGGTTTGCCATTTCCTTCTCCAGTCCATTTTACAGATGAGGAAATCGAGACAAAGAGGGTGAAGTGGCTTGCCCAGGGTCACACAGCTATTCGTATTTGAGGCTAGATTTGAACTGGGGAAGAGAAAAGTCTTCCTGACTCCAGACTTGGTGCTGTATCCACTGTGCCCATATATGTAAAGGATCTTGTAAACAGAAAGTACCATATCAATAGCAGTTATCATGAATAATCATAACTTATAACTTACAAAGTACTTTTCTCAAAACTCTAAATATTATTTTGCAGATAGGGAAGTTGAGGATTAGAAAGTTTGAAGTGTCATTTGGCATGCCTGTATGTGTGTGCGTGGTTATACTGGGATTCAAACCCAGGTCTTCTGATTCCAAATCTAGTGCTCATTCACATATATTATGCTAGTTCTCCATTATCTTGGCGTGATCTCCTGTTTAACTCCCACTATTTAAGACACCGTCACTTCCCCTGCTAGCATTAGATAACCCAGTTAATCTTGGTTTTTGTCTGTACTCTGCTTTTCTCATGATTTAATCATCTTAAACTTTGTCTGCCCAAACCAGAATCTGCTCCCAAATTCAACTTCTGCTTACCTGTCTTGCCCCTTGAATGTCTGTATAATGTTTTGCCATTTCTTTCGCAAACTTTTAACCTCGTTTTCTTTTAAAGGAGGTCAAAGGTGGGCTCTTGAGGAGTATGGTGGGTGAGGTTAGCTAGGTGGCTAGCTCTGTTTTCCTGGAGGGTAAAGACCTGGGATGACCCAGAGAAGAAGATTCCTTAGCCAAGATTAAAGTTACTTTGTCCTTTTCTCCATAACTTCCTTCCCCTTTCCCCAGATGAAACTAATTTTTGCTTCATTGCACTGAAAAGGATGAGGGAGGAGGCCCTGTGAAACTTTTTTGTTCAGGGGTGGCTACCAGAGAAAAGCCATGGTGAGCATTGCTCCCTCCAGTCTATGTTTAGGAAGTTTTTTGTCGGAAGGAATTTTCACTAACCATTTCTAATGGGCTGCCTCAAGAGGTAGTGATTTCTGTGGGTCTTCAAGCTAACACTGGTTAACCATTTTCTGGTGGTGTCTGAGAGGACGATGAGATTTTGGTATTATATGAACTTATTTTTTATAATTATATATAATTATAAAAATTATTAAAAAAATAATTTAATATCATTGTTGCTTCCTTAGGGAGGTAATGACAATATTCCCTTTTAAGATATAAAAGAAAGAGGGAGGGGGCAGAGGCATCAGGTTCTTGTCTAGAAGGGGAACATGGAGAACTGGTCACAAGTCGTTTTATCTCCATGAGCCTCAGTTTCTTAATCTGTAGAAAGATCATAATAGCATCTCTTCTGCCTACCTGCTGAAGGTGTTATGAGGAAAGTGCTTTTAGATCCAAATAAATTTGGGCTATTCTTGTCATTGCCACTGACTGTATCACTTGGTATAGTGGCCTCAGGCAAATGGCGCAACCTCTTCAGACCTTAGTTTCCTCATTTACAAAGTATGTTTAATGATGCATGTTAAAGGCACCAGATGGTGATGATCAAGGTCAGATGAAAGGTACTATGTAAATCCAACTTATCATTAATTTGTTTGCTCAATTATTTACCAGAGTTGTATTCTGAGTTGGTTATGGGATGGGAACAGAATCTGGAATTGTTCCCCTTCTTAAGGCAAAGTCCCTCCTAATTTAGGCTATTTTATAGGTTATTTTGAAGGTTACTTTTTCCTGGTCATATTTTACTTTTGTTTGTAATTATTTGATGGGGACAGGGTAATTAAATAGTGGAGTAATTAACTTAATGTGAGCAAAACATAACTGCCATGTAGGCCTTCTCCTGGAATACAGGGTGAAATTGTTTTCTTTTTGAAAGAAGAGTTTTCCTATGATTGCCTTAGCACTTTGAAAGCCAAATTTTAACTTTATAAAAATGTGGCCCACGGCCTGAGAACCCACCCGAAAATAAGAATTATTGTAACCTGATATAAATTGTCAAGGTAAGAAGTAAGATTTTAGACCTATAATGGTGAAAGAAAAATACATCTTTTTTTCTGATTTTTTTTTTGTTTATTTTTTGCTACTTTCTTATCTGCACTGCAACTCTCTTTGAATTTCTCCTCTTCCCTCCTAAATATCTTTAGAAAAGAATATGCAAAGTAGACCGCAAAGCTCATCACAGCTGATTGACTTTTTCAAGTGCAAAAATCAAAATTCCTTTCTTGGTAGTAATTTTTTCCAAGTTCAGTTTTCTTATAGAAGGGGCATCAGATACTATGCTAAGTGCCACAAAATGTCAGACAGTATTTATTGTTTCAACTTCCATCTTCAAAGGAGGTTGAGATGAGGGTAGTGAGTTGGAGAGAAGGTGTTCAAGAAAAAATTCTGTGATCTCACTCAACTCCCATGAAAAATAGGCTCATCAGAAAGGAAAGGCTATCTCAGATACTCATTTTGCATAAACAACTAATGGTGAAGCAACCGCTTGGACATGCTTCTTTTTCTGGATGTCAGATGAAAGATAGATAGGATCACTTTTAGAGCTGGAAAGGACCTTTGAGGTCATTAAATCCAACTCTTTTTTTTGCAGATGGAGAAACTGAGAGCGTGAGTCACTTGCCCAGGATCATACAGCTAGTAAATGTTTGAGGCAGGATTCAAATTCAGATATTCCTAATTCCAGATTCAGTGCTCTGGCCACTACATCATGTGGCCTCTCTCAGAGTCTTGGAGTTACTTTTCTCTGTATCCTGATGCCATCAAAGAAATCTGTGCACATGCAAATTCATAAGCTGGGATAATTATAGAAATATCTTTGATAGAAGACCACCCTCGTCAGCAGTTCACCAGAGGATTTAATTTAATCTCTTTTTCCTAGTAAGCACTTGCTATTTTCCTCTTTGAAATGACAGAATCCATCACATAGGAATTTCTAAAAAGAAATGTTAAGTAGTCATAGACCTAAAGTGTGTGACTCTGAGATGCTCCTCCAGTTCAACAGATGAATTTTGTCAGGACACATTCTTAAACTCTACAACCAAGAGAAGCAGTGTTCTTGAAGTCACATTTTTGCCTTTTGCTGTATTTCAGTTTTAGCCCTTGAAGGACTAGAATTTGAGAATACTTTGAAGGACCAAGCTATATCAATTGAGACGGTCCTTTTTGAAAATCTGTAAATCAAAAGAAAATAGAAGTTGTAGGACAAAAATGTTTATTTCAAAGTAGAACAATAACATTTGCTAGAGCAATAACACAGTAAACATTCAAAGTAGAACAACAATATTATAGTGTATCTGTACAGATAGAAAAATTTTAGTAAATTATAATATAATTTTAAAAAGTTATGCCAATTGACCTGCTGGGTTCTCTTAGTGTTGGAAGGGTGATGTTTAGGGAGGAGACGACAATGTAAAATCAACCAGTAATTATCTCCACTTATATAGAACAAATTTATGGTAAATTTTATTTCAACACAAGGCATTTCCCAACAAATCCCCTTTCCAAATATGTCCACAGAAAAAGGTAGTTTATTATTTGTTTCCAGAAAAAAGGATAGTGTCCTTCCACCTTGATAGCGCGATACTCATGGAGTCTATGGTATTTGGAGCTTATCTCCCATTGCCTTTGTTTAGATTGTATTCATTCATTGTATTGCTCTTTTGGCTCTCCTTTTTTTAAAAAAAAAATTATTTTTTATTTTTTTCATTTTTTAAGTTAAATTATTTTATTTGTTTTCAGTGTTCTACAATCACTTCCATATATCTTAATTTTTTTTTTTACCTCCTCTCTCATCCCCTCTCCCTTCCCCCTCCTTCCCCAAGATGACATACAATTTTATATAGGTTCTACAATACATTCCTATTAAATACATTTTCACCTGTTGCATGTTGCATAGAAGAATTAAAATGAATGGGAGAAAATCATGAAACAAAACAAAACATAATACAAAAGAAAATGGTCTGCTTCCTTCTGTGATCGAATTTCATAGTTCTTTCTCTGGATGTGGATGGCATTTTGCTTCAAGAGTCCACTGGGAATTTTTTAAGTCCTTGCATTGCAATGAAGGACTACCAGAAAAATTCCTCACACACTGTGGTTGTTACTGTGTACAAAGTTCTCCTGGTTCTGCCCCTTTTGCTCAGCATCAGATCATATAAGTCCTTCCAGGCCTCTCTGAAGTCTTCCTGTTCATCATTTCTTATAGCACAATAATATTCCATTACATTCACATACCACTATTTATTCAGCCATTCCTCAGTTGATGGGCATCCCCTCGATTTCCAGTTTTTGACTACCACAAAGAGAGCAGCTATAAATATTTTTGTACATTTGGGACCCTTTCCCATTTTTATGATCTCTTGGGGATACAGTCCTAGAAGCAATATTGCTGGGTCAAAGGGTATGCACATTTTTGTATTGGTTTTCCCTTTTTCACTCTACATCCCTTCATGTTGTGAGATAGCCCAGTGTAATAGAGAGATCTGGCCTTGAATTCAGCAATGACTGCCTGGCTTTAAGTCATGACTCAACACATCCTGACCATGTGTGATCCTGGGCAACACATTCTCTGTGTTCTGGGTAATTCTTTTAATACTATAAGTTGTCCCTCCCTCTTTCCCTCTCCCTCAGTGAATTTGCCTCATGTGTAGGAAATTCTAGTTAAAGTTATGACTGTTAAGGCCTCTCTGAAAGTTGACTTAGTCCCAACCTGGCTTCTCACTCGGGTGTTTACACTGGACACAGAATGTCTCAGGATAATATAATCAGGGAATTCTTAGAATCCTTTTCCAGGAGGAAGGACTGAGTGATTCACTGTCAAATACAGAGGTGTCATCTAGCCCTAATTTCCACCTTGTGACTTCACAGTGAAAATACCATGCAGCCTTGATTCTGGGCACATGCCTTCTATAGATGCAGTAAAGTCTGATCTGACAGCTATAAAGTAAGCAAGAAGTTAAGTAGAGAACTTTGCCATAAATAAGTAACATTAGAATAATGCCTTGTTACTCAGTAAAGTTAATAAAGGTGCTATTTAATATTTTCCAAACTCAGTGTTCTACTTAAATACAAGAGATACTGGCTAAAATGCCTGTAGAAGACTGATTATTAGCCATCAATGGGACTTGGAATAGAATCTGACAAAACTGTTTTTAAGATACCTTTTTATAAATGCTACAGTGAAACTATGGCACCTTCACAGCCTTATGGATTGTTCCATATTAATCTAGATATATTAAAATAATAAAAATTTCAATACTTCTTAGGTAAAGAGAACAATTCATTACATAAGATTTGTATCCGAAGTCCCAGTTTTGTACAAACTACTGACGCTGAAATAGATAGTGGTAGGAACTTTCACTTTCCCCAGTTCATTTTCTTCCTGCCCCAGGATGATTCCCTCCACTTCACCAGTCTGTGCATGCGTGTGATGATGCCTTTGGATAATGGTGTTATTACAGTGTAGAGAGGTAGAAGAGATTAAATTTTAGTGGGTAAGAGATTCTTTTCTGTCTGCTCCAGGAAGGACCAAATATTCCTTGATTGAAACTATAATAGATCCAAAAGGAAGCCAAGTGTTCAGAGAGTAAGTAGGTTACAGTTATTGAAAGAGATTTAGCCAGTTTAGACCCTGGGAAATAGGAGCAGTATAATTCATCGTCCCACATGTACTGTGGTATTTTCACTTTTTCTGTTAACAAAAAATTGGAAGCAAAATGGGTGACCATTGATCGGGAATGGTTAACCAAACTGTGGTACATGAATATAGTACACTATAAGAAATGGTGAACATAAGAAACATATAAGTAAAGGAGCAGATGTAAACTGATGCGAAATGAAATAAACAAAACTAGGAAAGCAATGCGATTTTGTTTAGTCATTTTTGTCGTGTCTGACTCTGTGACTTCATTTGGGGTTTTCTTTGCAAAGATATTGGAATGGCTTACCATTTCCTTTAGCAGCTTATTTTACAGATACTGAGATACAGAAACTGAGGCAAATTAGGTTAAGTGATTTGTCCAGAGTCACACAGTGGCTGTGTTTGAACTAAAGAGAAAGAGTCCTCCTGACTCCAAGCCTGACCTTCTATCTATTGTACCACTTGACTGCTACCAACTCTACATGGATACAACGTTATAAATGGAAAAAATTACAAAGATCAAAAGTAGATTTCACTGCAAGTGTTGTGAAATTGTAATGAACTTGGTCCGAAAGAAGAGATGAATATGAAGAAGTGAGAGACAAGAGACATTGAACACTGCCTGTAATGATGGGGACTTGGTAGATGTGGTAGTTGGTTATGTTGTACTGATTCCTTCTACCTTGCCTTGTCTCTTGCATTTTGGGATCCTTGTTATAAAGGATGGCTCTCTAGACTTGGGGAGAAATATATTGGGAAATTAGGTGATATACGTAATTCTAAACTTCACAGTTGTTGCCACTCTAACAACAGTTATTAGGGATCAAGGGAATTGTACCTTTTAAGATTTGTTTTTGCCAATTGCCTACCATGGTAACAGACATATCCTTCCTTTGCTCAGTCAGTATAATTTTGATTCATTCTTTGATCATTTTCCATTGCCCTTCAGAGACACCTTTTAAAAAACATATCTAGACTCCTTCCTCACCTGGTGCATTTCCTGGAGCATTTACCACAGTTTGCCTTTTTTTTTTTTTGCCAAGAGATACTTGCCATTCATTCCCTTCTTTCCTCTACTCCCAATGAGAAGATGCTCAATGACACATTTCCTTCATCTTTAAATTTCGTGTAGGCAGTCAATACAGATGTGCTGAATGAAGCACTATGGTGTAAATGAAATTGTGACTTTTGCTTGGCCTCAGTTTCTTCCAGCATAAAACATAGCGGTTGGATTAAATGATCTCCAGGCTCAAAAATAGGCTTTAAAATTGACTGAGTGAGTCCCTGGCAATAGTACATAAATGCAGTTTCTTCTTAGTTGAATATATAATAACCATCAATATTTTCCCTACAGAAAATTAACTTCATGTCATTTCTCCTTGCCTTCATTTCTATACCTGATTCCATCTGTCTTCTCATTTTTCAGTGCTTTGCTTCTTGCCTTCAGTCTCCTTCAGTGAAAACTTGCCTTTCTTTTCTTCTGCTGGTTTAATCTCACACATATGCTATCCTATGCCCAGAACAGCCTTCCATTTCACATCTGAAGAAAAGTTACTCCTAGAGGTATTATTTGTGGATTTTTAGACTGATCAGCTTGTGAGGCAGGGATACAGTAGGTTAGATGAGCATTTCTGACCTATTCTTTGTTCTTTCAGGGACCAAGGGGATAGGATATTTGCACCATCAGTGCTTTTTCTCCCCATAGGCATCACTTTGTATGTTTTAAAATGCCGTATATCAATATTGAGTTATTGATAATATTTCTATTATCAGTGTTATTTTTTTTTGGCCTAGTGGTATACAAGAAACTTTAGGTTAGGTGTCAAAGTTAAAGAATACTATTTTAGCCAATTGAATTTTAACCAGTTTAATTGAATATTTTTAGCACACCAAAGTGAAAAAGTCTTGATTTTTATTTCTGGAACATGGAATTATAGAGTGTTAGGGCTAGAACAGACCTCTATCATCTGTATCAGGTCTTCTTAAACTTGTTCCAATCGAGACCCTGTCAGTGCTTCTTAAACCGTGGGTTGAGACCTCATATCAACTTCATTTGTTTGATGCTACGGCCTTGAGAACCAGAGAGATGTAGTGAGTTGCTAAAGGTCATGCAGGCGGATTTCTGACCTGAACCCAGACTTCAAGTCTAGTCCAACTGCCTCTCTATCCATATTCCCTTGTGATTCTTCAGTTCTCTTTTCCCTTCCCCCATCCTCACCCAGATCACACACCTTTTTCAATTTTCAAGCATGTTTCTACTCTTTTTCGTATGGGGAAAGCTATCTGCAGGACATAAATTATCACCTCTTAGGTCACATTGACACCCCTCTCTATTTGTACTGCTTTCTGAGCATGGGTCACTGTAGCTGTGAGGTTAAGCTAGTCATGCATGGGAAGAGAAAGAGATTTTCACCTGTCCCTGATGACTTTTGGTGAGAAGCTTTTTTCTCCTCCCCCTGGGATCTGACAAGGGAGGTGCATCAAGTGAAGGAAATGAGCATTTCTATCTAGTATGGCTGTCCCGACAAACGAGAGGTCTCACATTGGATAGAACATTACTGATGGCCCAGATGCTAAGGCCATACCTTCTCATCTATGTGGCTGCTTGGGTGGCTTTTATAAGGAGCTTGGAAATCGGGAAATGACATTTCTTTTCCTGTATCTCTTCAACCACGATCAGGAATGCTATACACTATGAACCAAATGAGAGAAGAAACTCATGGTGGAGCATAGTAATGAGAGATAGCATGTCCTAGTGGATGGAGAACCTGCCCCTAGAGTCAGGAAGACCTGAGTTGCCGACCCCTCTCTGATGCTGCCTACTGTCTGAGAGTAGGAGGTACTGGAGATTAGCTGATCTGCATCCATGGAGGGAGTTTATCTACCTGGAAATTCCCCACACTGATAAAATCTTCAGGCCTGGATAAAAACAATTAGTAACTTTCTATGGCTTTAGTGAAGCCTTTGTCCCAGGTGATCACCTTCTTGCTAACCTTTTCTCTCCAGGTTTTCAAGATGAGTAGGCTTCTCCTGCTTATCTGACTGCTTCTATCTCTCCTTTGTTGGATCGTTATCATCATCTTGTAGTTAACAGTGTTGGGTGGGAACGTTCCCTTTGCTTCTATCCTCCCTCTACACTACCTTACTTGATGATCTCATCAGCTCCTATAGTTTCAAGTCTCCTTTCTATGCAGATGATTCTTCTTGTCCAGCCTTGATCTCTCTCTTGACCTCCAGTTTTGCATCTCCAACTGCCTTTTAGACATGGAACTGGATGATCTCTCAGCATCTTAAACCTCAATATAACAAAATCTGAGCCTTTGTCTTTCCCTTCAAATACTCCTTCCTCTTTCCTGTTAATGAAGAAGATACTTGTTGAGGGTACCACCTTCCTTCTTAGTCCCCCAGGATAAAATCAAGGTGTCATCCTCACCTCTTCATTCACCCTTCATATACAATTTCTATTTAAATTCTGTTGTTTCCAGCTTTGTAATATCTCTTTTATGTGATCTTCTTTCTTTGGACACTTCTTCTACTTTGGTACTGGCCACCATTATCTCACACCTTGACTGTTGGCAATATCCCTGCCTTGTCTGTTCTCACTCCACTCCATCCTCCTCTCAGCTGTTAAACTGATCTTCCTAAAATGAGGTCTGACCATGTGTAACCTGTCCAAACCCCCTTTCAGTAAACTCCAGTGGCTCCTCATCACCTGCAGAAAGCAGATGTAAAATCTTTTGTTTGGTATTCAGAGCCTTCGTATCCTTCCCCTTTCCTCTTTTTCCAATGTTTTTGTACCTTGTCCACCTCCATGATTGATTCAGTGACTCTGGCTTCCTTGCTGTTCCTTGAACACAATCTCTACTCCAAACATTTTCACTGTCTGTCCCCATGCCTAGAATATACTCTTTCTTCATGCCTGTGTCTGAGCCTCCCTGGCTCCCTTCAGATCTCATCCCAAGGAGTACCTTCTGCAAGAAGTCATCTCCAGTCCTTAATTTCAATGTCTTCCCTCTAAGAGTGTGCCCAATTTATCTTATCTGTATCTTATTTTATATATTTCTTTGCATATTGTCTCCCATATAAGACAGTCAACTCCTTGAGAGCAGGGGCTGGTGTTTTGTGTTTTGTTTTGGGTTTTTTTGCCTTTCTTTATATTCTCAGCAGTTAGCACAGTGTCTGATCCATAGTAGGTGTCTGATCCATGCTAAGCTGATCGACCATCATATATATATATTTATATATATATTATGAATACCATTTAATAGAAGAAAGAACCTGGGGTTTGGAGAGGATTCGTAACTCATCCAAAGACAGACAGCTAGCTTGTGGTGGAGTCACAGTCTGCACCCAGCTCCCTCCTGACTTCAAGACCAGGCCTCTATCTCTTGTTGCTGAGTATTGCTTGATTAGATTGGGTTGTAAGATAGCACAGTTCTTTTCTTTGACATGTCGTCTCCCTTCTCGGCTGAGGTAGTGTCCTTGGGAGTATTACATACACAAAGGAGAAGCACGATGAAACCCTTGGGCTGAGGTATAGGATGTCTTCTTATCTCCTAATTCCTAAGATTTTACCTTGCCCTGCTTATGTGCAGTGACTTTCTTTCAGGAGGGAAGCAGCAGCTCCTGACAGCTTGCTTGCTATGGAGCTTTTGAATCTGGGAGGCATGACCTTGTGCCTGGGCTTGTCCAGAACATGCCTAATTGAACACATTGGGCCAAAACAGCCTTGAAGGAAAGCAGAAATGACTTAGAAATCCAAATCCTAACTTCACAGACTGTTAGAGTGGGAAGGGCCTTTAGAGATTGCCTTTTTTTTTTAAGTTGGAATGGCTTAATTTAAAGCAAGCATGACTGTTTTCCTTTTCCCCTTAAATCCTCCCCACCCCCCATGAACTCCCTTGGAAGGGTGGTTGCAAAGGTTTTTTTTTTTTTTTCCCATTTTTCTCCTCTCTGGGTTGTTTTTTTCCCCCTTAAGGTGCCAAGGTAAGTGCTTTTAGTTTGTCTAGGCAGTTTCTCACATATTCCTCTCCTTGCTATGCATATCTGCTCTCATAATACATGGAAGTCAGTTGTTATTGCTGTGGATAAAGCAACCTGGGAATGTGGGGGAAGTCTATGGAACCTAACCCTATAGACTTCTCTTTTATTTTCTTTTAACCAGTTAGCTGTTAGGAAGGGATTTCCTTTCATTGTCCTTCTCTGGTTTCTTCCTTTTCCTCTTTTCAGTTATTTTTTGGCCTTCCCTACTGTTTGAGGATTTTTTCATGATCCATTCTGGCACCTGCCCTGACAGGGATGACTTTCTCCTGCTTTCTTACACTCATTTAAAGAGAAAAATAAGCAAGATGAATTTAATGAAGTACTTACTTGATTAGGAGGAAGGGACCTAAATACATTTCAGGATTGGCACTGGGAACTAAATCCATGTCAGGATTGGCACTGAAGCAATTCAGTTCAATCCAGCAAATGTGTTGAATGCATGGAATAGGTTTAGATGTTGGGAATTGTGGAACTAAAAAATCAAGTCAAAATGTCCCTTTCCCTCAGATTGTGTATATTTTTTAGGAGGAAGTGGTTTAAACCTTACACATGTATAAATATAGAGTAATTTGTTGAAGGAGAAAGAGATCAAGTTACAGAAAGAAGGGGATGGACACGTGGAAGGAGCCACTCTCTGAGCTGATGTTTGAGGCAGGGTAAGGATTCCGTGAGGCTGGGGCAGGGATGCAGAGATTGGAGCCTGTAGATAATTATGTTTCTCCAAACACAGGGGAATGGGTGTGCTTCTATCTATAATTTATGTTACATAGTTGTTTGCATATTATTTACTGTTAGACTGTTAGCTATTTGAGGGCAGGGATCATTTTTTGTCCCTTTTTGTATCCCCAACACTTAGTGCAGTGCCTGGCACATAGTAGGAGTTTAATAAATATTGATTGATTGTTGGAGGTTGTAAAGTCCCAGAGAGTTCTCTTAGGGTCTCTGGACACACTGGGACTAGCTCCACAGTCTCATCCTTAGATAGGAGTTGGGATGAGGAGCGTCTAGACAGTTCCTACCATTCACCCAGTTTCAGATAACTGGGGAACTCTCTAGTACCTTTGGATCACTGAAGAATGTCATTTTGCTCTGGTATAGGCATAGGACCATTAAGGGCTCTTATTGGGTGGGAAGAGTACAGGAAATGAATGAAAGCAAAAGCATTTGTTAAGTTCTCACTATGTGCCAGATGTTTAGGCAAGTGCTGGAGGTACAAATACAAAAAGTAAGACAGTTTCTGTTCTTGGGATCTTATATTCTAATAAGGAGAAGCAACATATCCAGGGCTGGTGGCAATAGAAGGGGATTTTGGTCTGAGGGGGTCACAAGAAAGGTGAGTAACTTGACAAACCTTTTCCAGAGACACTGATAGTACTGACTTACTTTCTGTGCCTAGAGCAAAAGATGGAAATTGGGGTGGCGCTTATGGGACAAGTAAGGTGCCAAGGCAGATGGCTGAATTGGGGCATGTGAAGCACAGTCTAGGACAGAGGTGGTAAATTTCTGCTTTACTCAGTCCCCAAGCAAGATGATTCAGCCTTAAGAGGTGAAGATAACTTCCCTCAGAACTAGTGGCACGGATTCAAGAGGTCTGGCACAAAGGATAATGGTTCAGATAAGGAGAAGCAGGACAGCTGTGTCAGGACGGATGGCAAGCTGGAAAATAAAATAATTTGAGCTTATTTGAATACCTTTTATAAGCTGAAATTACTCTGAGGAGGACCCCTGTAAAAGAGCCCAGAAATAGTCCTGTTTCTATAATTTTCCCCGTTTGTCATTGTTCTTAACTTGTGATCTCTTAGCTGAACAGTGGCATTGAAGTCCCCATGTGTTCAGATTCAACATAAGTTCAATGTCAGGAGGTTAATATTTTATGTGGCAGGAAGTGAGGGTAGATTCAGTGTTCAGTATCAATGGAAAGCAATTATAGGACAGCTACCGTGTTGAAGTGGACAATTACAGTCGAAGTAGGAGGGGAGTAAGGACCCAAGTTCTTCACTAGTTGGATCAGGTGAAGAAAAACAAATCGGAAATGCTATAGTGTTACACCTTCCTGTGTTTGGACCAGAGGAAATGAAATGGTTGTGTCAGTAGAGCAGGAAAAGTGATTATGGAGTGGGAAAATGGAACCAGGCTCAAATGCTTCAGTAGTACTGTTAGAAACCAAGCAGCTGTGATCTAGGTAGTGGGTGTGAAGAGGTCTACCAGCTTCCTCTTCTGGAACGAAGGGAGTGTGGGAAGGTACAAAAGAGGAAAATGTGAGGCTTGCAACCTGTGTGGCATGGGGCAAATTACTTAACCTTCCTGGGTCTCAGTTTTCTTCTTTGTAAACTGAATAGATTGGTTTTTGGGGCAGCTAGATGGTACAGTGGATAGAGTACTCAGCCTAGAGAGTTAGGAAGACCCATCTTCCTGAGTTCAAATATGACCTCAGGTATTTACTGGCTATGTCACCCTGGGCAAGTCACTTAACCCTGTTTGCCTCAGTTTCCTCACCTGAAAAATGAGCTGGAAAAGGAAATGGCAAACCACTCCGGGATCTTTGCCAAGAAAACTCCAAATGGACTCACCAAGAGTTAGACATGACTGAAACAACTGAAGGGCAATGATGATGACCACAAAAGATTGTTCCTTAATGGGTCTTTGTAGGCCTGTTAGCTTAAATCATGCACAAATGTGTGTGTGCGTGTGCGTGTGTGTGTATGTGCAAACGTGAATTATAAAATCCACAAACAACCTTCTCAAAGCCCAAAGAATATAGAAATATATATATATATATATATATATACACAACAAAAGAAATCAAGGCGCTATGATAAGAAAGGCATGAAGAGCACCTTTTTTATGTGTTTTTATTACATATTTTTACCTCTTTTTTAAAAAGGGCTCTCATTTTAAAAAGGGACTTTTTTATATCATTTGAGCAAAGCTGGTGTTTTAATTAAATTCAGTTCATGCCTCTTTAGCTGCTCTTATCAAGCTTTTATAAGTTCAGGATTGCTGCTGTTGAAAATATAGACAGAAGGAAAATGTTGTGGAGGTTAATGTGTCTGGATGTTTGCAGCCAAAGGTTTCAGTGCAATATTAAGCTATTAAAGCTTATCTGTTTGTCTGCCATCTATCATCTCTCTATAGATACTTCCTTCCTTTCAATCTATGTAATCAAGGGGTGGGGGAAACTGTGACCCTCTAGGTCCTTAAGTGAAGCTTTTAACTGAATTCCGACTTCACAGGACAAATCCCCTTAGTAAAAGGATTTCTTCTGTAAAACTTGGACTCGGTCCAAAGGCCACACCCAAGGACCTAGAAGGCCACATGTGGTCTCAAGACCACAGGTTCTCAACCTCCATGCTCAACACTCCACACTATTGGGAATAGTGACTTGAAGGAACTGCCAACTACCAGTATAGGCCACTTTGCTAGATGTGTGCATAGATACTTGTAGAACTCAGTGATAAATGTGAGGTGGTAAGCTCAGTTTTGAATCAGACCCTCCAGGGCTTAGCAGATGAATAGTCATCACTGGATGGGAAGTCATTTTCCCTTTCTGAGTCCCAGTTTCCTCATCAGTAAAGTGGGACTGATAATAATTTCCTTAACTTCCCCACAGTTAGCTAGGCACTTTTGAGTTGTTACTATTATCCTTATAGATTGTAAGTCCCTCAGAGGCAGAGACTAGATGAAGAATTTTTTACCTTTGTCTTTATATTCCCGTGTTCCAGCACATTTCCTGCCAGCCTGCCTTGCCGTGTACCTTGGTGCTTTACCCACAGAAGGATGTCTTGCCATATAGGAGGAACTGAGTGTTGAACTGAATTGAATTGAGAGGGATGACATAAAACTGAACTAAGATTTTTGGAGCACACTATGTGATTCAGATAGAATTTAAAGATGCAGCTACGAACATGAGTTTATGTATTGGAAAAGTGGCCTTGGTTTCAAACCTAAGTTTAGTTTATGAAGAGCGACCCAACAAAAGAGCATGAAATTGCTGACCTAATTGTGTATGGCAAATGCTTCTTAAACAATATATTTATAGGAACTAACTAAAAGAATGCAGTGAGGAGATATTCTCCATGGCATGAGAGTAGATTTAGAATGGCTCTTAGTAAAAATAATATTTTTATTCCTTATCACACTCAATTTCTAGTTTTCCTCCTAGTGAACTTTCAGTAAAGTAGGGTCTATATTTTGAAGAATATCTTGTTACTAGAAATTATAAAAATAGAAACTTTCAGCCTATGAGTAATTTATAAACTGTGACTATTACCTTATTTCAAAAAGACTAATTTAATATAAAAGAATTAATAGCCTTATTCACTATTTGTTCAGAAACGAGAGACGGACAATTAGAAGATTAGTGTTACTTTTTTTCCCAAGAAATAAATTTTTTTATTACCTTCTGTTTTATGCCTTCGTTAACCCCTGTATCCTCCCTCCCTCCCTTAACAAAGTTTTTTTCTTTTAAAGAAGAAAGAGAAACAAAAATCAGCAGAGCTGATCAATACTTAAAAAAAAATTAACCTCATGTAATGTTGCACACAGGTGTTACCTTCTAAGATGCAGAGGTGACTTAGTCTCTCTTCTCTGTCTCTTGTCATTTAATTGTAACTGTTCTCTAAAATGGATGGTTATGTGGTAATTTTGCCAGCACACAGAGAAATGAAAGATAGTCTGTACACAAAACTTACACATCTTAGGGAAGTTTGTTGAAGGATATTTTATAGCCTGACAAAACTTTGATTGAAGACCGAATGATGCAAATGTTGCTGATTTGTCTTCCTGACACGATGAGGGAGATGGTTTCTTGCTTTGGGTGTGTAGATCAAGTTGCACAATAACCACGTGGGCCATGTAGTACCAGCCTCTCCACGCAAACTTATGAGATTCAGTCACACAAAAAATGGCTTCTCCATTTTCCCTTTACATAGAATAAGTTCTATCTGTCATACAAGTGAGTGATAATACAATAATTTTTTTGACTTCCCTGGCAATTTTAGGGGCAGGGAGATACCATTTATTTGTTCCATCTGATCCCAAATCTATGCTTGGCATCTTTGATGATTATAATTAGTTGAGGAGGTGAAGGTGGAAAAATAGGAAAAAATACACCTAGGAAAGGAAGAGTCCTGCTCTGTCCTATGGTTGGTGTTGCACATTTATTATTTGCATCACAAAGATGGGGAGCTGCTCTCGTGGCCTTGGGTCAGGGTCTGTGAAACATTGCATCCAGAGTATTCCCAGAGCTGGGGGTAGCAAATTACATCTCTGTCTTTTTCTTGTTGCTATTAATTTTGGAATAAATTCATGATTTATTTTTCATTGGTCCTAAGCCAGTCTTTAGACTAGTGCTTATGTAGGTACAACAAGTGGGTAAGATGAACTCAAGATGTACTTTGATTCAATATTTCCTATATTGGTTTAACTTGCATCTATTAGAGGTGTGTTACATACATCAGCAGGCCAGAATAGGGTTTTTCCCTCAAGGGCCTAACAGATCTCCAAAGATACTGTCAACATTTAGGAAGCTGTTCCTCCTTTCAGAAAATCTGGTGACCTGCACAGCCCTCTCTCACTCAAAACAGTCAAGTGCAAGTCATGTCATCGTTTCGCTAATGGCATGGTCTTCTTTGAAAATGAAGGACGAACACAGCAACACATCAGGGAGAGAAAATGCCAAAGATATTTTTAAGTTAGGTAGTTTTTCTTTAAAATGAAAATACTCCATGGGAAGGTTAAGTATTTTGGTCATTAACACCTTCTGGAAATGATTTATTAGACATTAAGATTACAGTACTTGGGAGTGAAATTGGATTGGGCCTCAAAGAGTGGTCATAATGAATTTGTTCAACACTAGACCGGAGTTATCATAGGAGTGGTTTGGGTAAGGAGACAATCTGGAGTGTGTGTGTGTGCTTTGCATATATGTATAGCATGCATATATACATACACACATAAATATATATGCACGTGTATATACGTATGTGATGTTCCCCACATGTGTTAAGGGAACACCTACAGAGCTGTTCTTTTTTGATAAAGGGTATAATTGTAGCAGGATGGCAGATAACTAAAAACAATGGACCACATTTTATTAAAATAACATTCAATGGGATAAACCTCCTCCTCAGATCTTCCCCAGTCCAAATTTATGTCAGCCACCATTCTGTTGATGGCACCAACACACCAGGTTCCTAACTTCAGATTTATCTTTAACTCCCCCTTTCTCCTTTTCTTCCCCCCAGAATCCCTTGCATTTCCTCCTACGCTCAAGTTGGCTTCACCTTTTGAAACAGTAAAGATTGAATCCCTTTTGGCTTTGTAGGAATGGAGTTCTTGAGAGCATCCCCATGATTTAGCACAGTGAGAGGTGCTGAGTGGATGTTCATTGAGTTGGATTGAACCTACAGCAGTCTGAGGATTCCTTAATTCTCTGTTTTCTTGTTGATACTTTAACTTAAGATACGTTTTGTCTTCATTCCTTTCAAGTCAAGATGGGTCATTTCATTGATCCAAGTTTGAACTCTTTTAGTGTTATTTTCCACTAAATTATTTTAAATATTCTTTTCATTCTTCTTAGTGGATTCTGCCTCAATTTATCCTACTTTGGGTTTTTTTCTATACGGAGAAGAGAACTCATTGAGAGAAACAGGTAATTTCAGGGTTTTTTTCCAGATAGATGTTTCATGGTAGAGTAGAAACAAATGCTTAATTTTTGCATCTGTGAAATAAAGATTGTAAAGTGAAAGAGCACTTGGAATCTACCAGCAGAATGGATGGTCAAAGCTATGTTAATGAATCTTTTGGCTGTGGTTGGATTAGATGTCCATGAAAGTATAACAATTCTATGATCCTGTGAACTCCAAATTCCTTAGCTACCCCAGTTTGTTCCTCTATCCTCTGATTAGAAAACATTTGCATTTTTCAAGTGTGGTGTTTTGGTTTTTGCTACTCTGAGGTGTGCTGTTATGCATTTCTTTTTGCAATGTCAAAGAAATGGGGGGAGGAGGGAAGGTAGAATGGCCATTATTTGGGAAATGGTTGAATAAATTCTGGTACATGAGTGTAATGAAATGTTACTGTCCCATAAGAAATGATGAGAGGGATGATTTCTGAGAACTCGAAGAGTACTTCTATGTACGGATCAAGAGGGTGACATAATTTTTGCCTTAACACCAACAATACTGAAAAAAAAAATGATCGTTTTTGGAAGACTTGAGAATTCTGATCAACACAGTCATCCTCTGTGACTCCAGAGGACTAGTGATGAAGAACGCTGTCTACTTCCTGAGAGAGGTGTTGCTTTAAGGATGGAGAATGAAAGACATTTTTGGACATGGCCAATATGAAGTTTTATTTTGCTTGCCTACTTGCTACAAGGGTTTTTTTTCTTTCTTTCTTTCTTTTTTTCTTCTTTCCTTTTTGCTCCCTTTTGGGGAGAGTAGAGATGGAAGGAAAAAGTAATTGATAATTTAAAAAAGTTTTAATTAAGAAAAAGAGTGTTACTATGAACATTTTGTAATATGTAGTATTTTCTTTTTTCTACCATTGACCTCCTTGTATTAGGTACTCAGTATCGAGACTGCTAGATCAAAAGGGATGAACAGTTTTGTACTTCGCAGTTCGCTATCAATTCTTTATTAATGTGGAGGTCGTGGCCTTCTCCCTTACATTTTATGTGTACCCTAACTATTTCTAAAACCCCATTGATAGGACAAAGTCTTCATACATAGCTCTGGAAGGAAAACCTTAAGTTATAAAATTAGAGACAATGAAGAACCACTGTCATCAGCTGCTAAGGCCCTTGAAAGTACTATCTTTTGAAGTCTTCATTTCCTTATTGTGCTCCAGTTAAATCTGTTTTTCTTTGAGTATCAGTGTTCAAGGTAAATTAAACGTTTCTCACCCAGTTTTCTTATTATTCGGTTTTGTTTCATAACTAGAATTATAAACATATTGAGAAATGTATATATTTAGGAAGTGCTTTATATTCTAATATAATGATATGCAGTAGTGTCAAGTAGTGGATAGAGAGGGCTGACTGAAGTCAAGAAGTTCTGAGTTCAAGTCTTGACTTGAACATTGGTAGGGTAATCCAGGTGAAAGTAAATGACAGTGTTTCATGCACCATTTGAATGACTGCGTGAGTTTCCAGTTTTTGCCATTGGAAGAAAGTTCAACACTAGGAGTTCCACAAGCAGATGAACATTTTTTTTTCAGCTCAACAAGTATTTATGAAACATCTTGGTGCCCACCAGCACTAAACTTACGATGGGAATATACAGAAATGAAGTATTCATCTTTGTTCCCAAGAAGTTTATAGTCTACAAGCTTCTGTATGTGGGACAATATGTACACAGATATGTAAATGAAAAGTAATTTTTTTTAAGAGGAAGGGGAGCAGTAATGACTAGGGGAATTTGGAAATGTTTAAGTGATCCAAAAGACAGAGCTGAGGAAAGAACATTGTAGGGAGGGGCTGGAGATGGCGTACAATATGTCAAGAGTGAGTAATATGTAACCAGGCCTGGAAAGATGGGCTGGAGCCAGGTTGCATAGGACTTTAAATACCAGAAGAGTTTAAGAAGGGTTAGCTATTGTCTTTAGGGCAATAAAGGGCTACTGGATCTTTTGAAGTAGGGGAAGGACACCATCTGAATGAAGCATAAGAGGTGAGGAGGGTCTGATTTAGAGTCAGTGTCCATGGAGTGAATTCCTTGGATTGGGAGAGGTTTTTTGGAGGTGGAGTAGATAAAATTGGTCTACAAATTGGATAATGGGGGAGGGCAATGTATGAGAAGGAGGAGCTACAGATGATTCCTAGCTCTCCCTCTTTAACGGAAAGAATGGGGGTACCCTCAAAACCAGTAGTGTTTCTTGGACAATGATGAAATCACAGGTCCAGACCCTCTTAGGATGCTAATAACAGCTAACATTTATATAATGTGTAACAGTTTGCAGAACATGTCACATACACAATATCATTTCAGCAACGTTGTAGCTAGCATCGATAGTGTTAATACCATCATTAATTTAGAAGTGAGGAAACTTACGACCAGAGAAGTTGCAACTTGTTGTCACATAGGATTAGGACTTGTGAAACCAAGGCCAGGCCTTTGTCCATCATACATAGGCTTCATTCATGTAATAGGTATTTATGAAATGCCTGATACATATGAGTAATTAGAACTGAAGCACATTTTATGTTACTTAAAAGAAAAATGTGATTTCTTGTTTTCTCCTTTTAAAAAAAGAGTTTCAAAGACACACTATTTCAGTAAACTTGTTAGCTTGCCAGGGAATCCCCTTCACCGATTATAATCTAGAATATATATATATATACTCAGACTATAGAGTGTAATCTGAATCCTAGTCTTATATGTATGAGTTTAAATTTTTATAACACAACCTTTTGTTAGTTGGGGATCATCAGTATTAGGGGAGTCTTTGGGTGATTGGACCGTTTTCCCTCTTGTCTTCTGCTTAATAGTTCTTTGGGTTGGTTCTATATGATGCCAATTCCAAGGCAGTTCTGTGGTTTAGTGGATAGAGTACTGGATAGGGTCTAGAGTCAAGAAGACTTTGAATTCAAATCCAGCTTTGGATACTTATTAGCTGTGTGACCCTAGGCAAGTCACTTAACCCCAGGCAAGTCACTTAACCCCTATCTGCCTCAGTTTCCTTGATTGTAAAATGGGAATTTTAAGAGCAACTACCTTACAGGGTTGTTGTGAGGTTCAAGCGAAATAGCTGAAAAGCTGCCTTGCCCCTAGGAGGCATTGTATAAAGACTTACTCCCTTCCCTATCTCTTAAAAAGTGCAGAGATTTTTTTGTTTAGGCTTCTGGTTCATTTCAGTTCAACATATTTTTACTAAGGAAATTAAAATGAGATACAATATCTGCCTCCAAAAGGTTCACTCTGAGGAGAAGATAAACAGCTATAATATGTCACAAAAGGATTGTGGAATTTAAGGAGAGATCATTTATAGCTTGGGGTCATCAGGGAAGGCCTTTGCTGAAAGGGACAGAAGGTTAAAGAAGGCAAGAGACATTATTCAAAATGGAAGGTTTAACTTTGAAATCATGCTTTTGTAAAAATCCGCCCCCCCCCTACCTCTTTATTTATTTTTAGAGTGGTCTAGGGAATGAGAGCCTGGACATTACTGAAATTCCAAGCTAGGGTGTGTCAAAAGCCAAGATTCATTTCTATTCCCTTTCAGAAAGTCCTTTCTTCCTTCTAGCCCCATTTTGTCATTTTAGCCAGAGTCAGGCCATGCAGTTGGGAAATGTAGACATGATATTTTTTACTTTCTAGACTCTAAAAATATGACTCAGAGACAGATTTTTTTTTTTGCAGAACATGGCATAGTTACAAGGCAGAAATACTGATAGATTTCTATTAGGAAAAGTAGTTTTTGAAGGCCTGTTGTGTGATTTACAATGTGCTAGGCAGTCTTTGGGATGTAAAATATCTAGGTTTATTCCCCTTCCTGTAACTGGGGAGAGACAACTATCCAAAACTTAGCACAAAGGAGCTAAGCTAGGGGCAGCTAGGTAATACAGTGGATTGAGTGTTGGGCTTGGAGTCCAGAAGACCCAAGCTTCAATTCTGTCTCATCTACTCAGATATGTGACTTTTGCGCTCTCTGTCCCAGCTTCCTCATCTTTAAAATGATCCTAATAACAGCACTTATTTTCAGAGTATCAAATGAGATAAAAGCTGCAAAGCATTTTGCAGACCTAAAAGATCTTAAATGTTAGCTATTATTACTGAAGAACAATTAAGCAGTAAATGTGGAGATTCTGACATAGGGAGGAGAGAGCAGTGTAGACTGGCACCACTGGGAGGGCTTCTTGGAGGAGGAGGTAAGATATGAACTAGACCTTGATTGAAAACATAGGATTTAGTCCTGTGGAGGGGTGGGAGACTTTTCCTACTGTGAAAACAAAAGCTTGAAGATAAAGCAAGACTGGGAGCTGTGACAGGATATCTGAGCTTCTCCTGTGGTTTAGGGCCAACAAAAGCACCTTGCCAAAGTTTCCTCCCTTGAAGCTGCCTTGTATGGTAGTGCTGATGCCAGATATGGCTTCCAGTGTCATCAAGTGAAAGTGTGTGTGTCTGACATTATGCACCTCTTTCAGTGTTGAAGGTGATTGAAAATCTGAGAATGGGGCGCTCATTTTGAAGGGCAGTACTCAGAACTGATTGCAGTATGTTATGGGGGCAGATTTTGACAAATTAAAGGGAATGGGAGTCCATGGTTTTTATTTAGATTGATCATTCCTTTCTTGGGCATTATTGCCCTGGAGAAAAGCCTTATCAGTGGTTGAAGGAGATAGTATCTGGAAAGTACAGACTTTAAAGAACTCTATAAATGTTAGCTATTTTTTTGTAATTATTATGAAAATTTACTTTCTACTGAGTGTTAAAAATTTCCTCAGCCAAGCCTATTTGTTCAAATATTTATTGAACTGTGTAAGCCACTGTAACGGGCAGCCTTTGGATTCTTAGGGAGCTCTCAGGGTTAACTGGATTAATGAGTTATTTTGGAAGTCTATTGGTGGTTAATGCTGTTTTAATGAAATCCTTTGTTTTTATTCACTGCCTCATAAATATTTCAGTCCAGTTTTATCACCCACATTGGTTTTTTCTGACCACAAATGCACCTATAAAAATTTCTGTCTTTTGTCCTTGCCACAGAGGTCCAGACTCTTCGACTCCCTATCACCCTTCATGTTTCCCTTTCCTATCTGTGTCGTAATTGTAGATACATTGACTCCCAGGCATACATTTTCTCTTTCCCACACCCTCTGACACACATTCCTCACTATCACTTAACTCTTTACACTTGAGTACACTAATAAACAGTCTCATAGTCACAACAGTTTCTTGCCACCCACTTCTCTTTAACCAAAATATATTCTTTTGCATCGTCAATCCAGGTCTCAAATATGGTGAAGGCCAAGTGACATTCAGAATCAGAGTGGACTGGAGGCAAAGCTTTGGAGATAGTCTGTTATAAATGATCTCTGTGATTTCTTTTGAACTTTATTCTGTTTCTTTTTAAATTTTCCTCATCTGTAAAATAAAAAGATTGGGTTAGATCACTATTCATGTCTCTTCTAGCTCTAAACCAGTGCCTTGCACTGGTTATTTAATAAATGTTTGAATGCCAGTGGATTCTCTAGCAGTTTCTATGATTGCTGAGCTTCCTAGTACCCACTGTTACTATTACCTTTTGGGGCAGCTAGATGGTGCACTGGATAGAGCAGGATTCAGGAGGACCCGAGTTCAAATATCACCTCAGATACTTGACACTCACTAGCTGTGTGACCTTGGGCAAGTCACTTAACCCCAATTGCCTCATCCTGGGTCATCTCCAGTCATCCTGATGAATATCTGGTCATTGGATACAGATGGCTCTGGAGGAGAAGTGAGGCTGGTGACCTGCACAGCCTCCCTCAACTCAAATCAAAGTCAAGTGTAAGTCATGTCATTATTTCTCTGATGGCATGGTCTTCTTCAGCAATGAAGGATAAGACCATTACCTTTTAAAATTTCTTATCAGACTTCTTACGACCCCCTCGACTAGTTTTCCCTCCCCTAGACCTTTGCCTCTATCTACTTCCATTAACCATCAGTTCTTAGAGTCTTTATTCATCCATCCAGATGTGAGTGACTACTCATTTAAAAGTATTATGCCTCACAAGGTTATTTACATTTTAATCTAGATTAAAACTTTAAGAAAAAGTGGTGGGAAAGCTAAAGTGGGGTGTATACATTCAGAAACCAACTGGTGGATGGAAGAGGATTTTGATGTAACTTGGTTGTTCCAAGGCCCTCCGCCTCTGGCTTAGGCCAGTCCTCCTCCGAGTGGGCCTAGAGAGGAAGTCAGGTTAGGGATCTGGGTTATTCCTGCCGCTTCTGATGGGACAGATCAGGGATATGATAAAGGGAGGCAAACTAGGCTCTTTTAGGGCATAGAAGGCAATGCTAAACATTGAATTATCTGTGATCACAGAGAAGTCTAGGACAGGAGAGGGGAATATGGAAGATAAGCAGAAATTTAATGTCTTTTAAAGAAAATAAATGAACTAAGTATAATCTACTTGGCTCATTTAAAAGTTTGCAGCATGGATATTTACATTTTAAAGTATGTTTTATTTACATGATGAGAGAGTATGCAGGAGTGGATGAAGAACTGTCTTTGAACCAGGAAGATTTTGGTTCGGGCCCCAACCCTGACACATACCAGATGATGCTGGGCAAGCCACTCGAATTCTCAGTACTTGAGGCAAACTTACCAACGCTCTAGTAAGTGGCAGAGGAAGCACCACTCTACATTGGTGGAAGAGAGATTCCTTGTACCAACCAAAATCACGAGTCTACTCCTTATCCTTTATTCATCTGACAGATTTGTTCAAAGAATTTACTTTTATGTGTTTTTAATTTTGTTACAAGTGAAGAGACAAGCTGTTGAATTTTAAGGAATGGAACAATTTTTGTTTATGCCAAACATTTTGCTTATAAAAACAGACAAAATCTTAAATGGAAGAAGCTAGCAGAAGCATTGTAAAGCAAAGGATGTTCTTGTGCTTTCTGGATTTCTGTTCCTCTACAATGTCAAACAGATATTCCTTCAAGTCAGGAAGTCAGGAAAATATCTGCTGTTGTCTTGGGGAAAAAATGGAGGAAAACGACCATAAGCAAGGAAGGCATTGAATCTTTCTCCTGTGATAATCCATTTGAGGGGTTAGAAATGTATCCTGTTTTTACGTACAAGGCCTGGTACTGAACTACTTTTAGAACTCTGTGTAGAGGAATTGTGATCTATTAGTGCAATGATCCGATAGATTTCCATTTGCTATGTAGATTTTAGAAATTATTTTGGAGTCTAGCAACAATCTTATTTTTAAACATTTTCCAACTAAATCTCATTATTTCCTTTTTAGAAAAATATAAGAAGTAGTCAATTGACTGGCTTTAAAAATTTAGGTCAGACACTTTATAACTTGATTTGGTAAGTGGTGGTAAAACTATAATGGTATAAATATTATAGTTTCATGCTATGGTTCTTTAAGGACTGTAGAGAGGCCAGAAGAGTCAAGGTATGGGAGGGGCACATATGAACAGGACATGGGGGCATTTGTGAGTTTCTGAATTCAGTATATTTGTTGGAAGAAAATTGCTCTTGTCCCAATCTACAGCTCTATTTTAAATGTCTGATTCCAGGGCCCCCACCTCTATTATGTTGAAGACTAGCCTTTCCTGCATTTATTTTCAAATTTCAAAATTTAGCTCTGCTAATGGTTTATATTGTGTAATTCTGAAAGCCATTGCTATAATTAGAAGGAGTAACAGATTCTCGATATTTCTTAGAAATCTTTGGTGCTTCAGTTACTTCAGTTAACTTTGTCTGTCCGTTCCTTGAATATTCAAAAGCTGGCTATTGCTTAATTTAACCTAATTTGGTAGGAAGAATACTGAGCCCTCTGAGACTCAGAAGGCTTGGGTTCAAATACTGACTTTAGCATTTATTTTATTTCTCTTAAGTTCATCCCTTCAAAAAATTGCTTATTTATTTCTAACAGCTTGGGTATTTATTGCTATTGTGATGTTGGGCAAGTGGATTAAACTTTCTGAATTTTAGTTTGCTCATCTATAAAAGATGTAGGAAGAAGTAAGGAGTTCTTAGCCTTTTTGTTTGTCATTTACTCACTCTCAGAATAATGCTTTAAAATGCATAGAATATATAGGATTACAAAGGAAGCAAATTGTGTTGAAACACATATATAAAAATTTATTTTAAAAAAATTTGTGTACCGTAGGTTAAGACTTCCTGGATGAGATACTCTCTAAAGTCCCTTTTAACTCTAAATCTTATTAATGACAGTTTATGTATTGCTAACATAGCAGTGTAGCAAGACTCATCATTTATTTACCTTTTTTTTGGTCTTTCAGAAAAAAATAACTTTCCAGATGAAATTCAAGGTGTGTGTATGTGTGTATGTGTAAGTGTGTAGTTATGTCCTGATAGAAACCCTTTATAGGTGTCTTGATAATAGTGCAACAATCCAACCTGTCAAGGAACGAAAGAATCTCCTTAGGTTTAAGGCTTAATCAGGTTTCACTTGCCTTATCAAGTCTCTGGCTCTGAAAGAGATTGATTGCCACAGTATCCAACCTGGGGGAGAAATTATTTTCTAGTTTGTGGCTCATTTTTCCTTCTTTGCTGCCAGTCTCAGCTGAAATTAAAGCAAGGGCTAGATCTGGCTGTGTTTGGAGATCCCTGCTTGGGAGGGTGCCTGTGCACCTTTAGTTTAATGAACAGAATTTGAGGCTTGGAGTGAGGTAAGTGACTTGAGTTACAGCCCTACCTTATGTACTTACTAGTTTGCACAATCATTGACAAAAATGTCACATAATCTGGTTTCCCATCTGTAAAATGGGGATGATAATACTTTGTACTATCAACCTCACAAGTTGGTTGGGAGAAAAATGCTTTTGTAAACCTTGAAAGTTCTATGTCTATGTGACTTGTCACTGCTGTTTCTTTTAAAAGAGCCTCTTAGGAAATCATTGGTTAGGCAAGGGGCTTGTCCCATTAACTTAATTCACTTTGTGCCTGTTGCCATAGCATTTTGTTTTCTTAAAAGACTTAAATCAGTATGATTGTTTAAATCCACGTGCTGCTTCTTGGTCTTTGGGATGTCTGATGAATATCCTTATAATTCTTCAGAGTGCTCTTCAGGAATTAGACTAGTTCAGAAATGAAAAGGGAGCCAGAAAAATGTGAATAATCTGTTTACTCAGTTGTTAGTATGTAACACCCTCCAGAAAGGGTATGTTTCTGTCTGGCGCATGTTAACGGTTCTTCCAACAGAGTTGTTTTTGTCTGCATTCATTAGCACATTTACTGATCTCGCTAAGTAAAGCAATTACTGTATTTTAACCATCTTTTCCAATAGGAAACACAGTGTTTATTGGCCAGATGTCGATGTGACACCCTGGCAAATTATCAGCATTTACCGCATAATTGTGTAAGGCACCAGTTGGGCGCCATCTATGAGTGAAGGTGTAGACATGGAGTGTGATGTGTTAGGGTTTTAAGTTGGGTTACTCTCTGAAATTAGAGAGTAGCTTTCAGCAGATTTTATTAATGAATGTGCTGTTTATAGTCCTATCATAAAGGATAGTCTGAATTTGAGTTAAGTAAGATCCAGTAAAAAAACCTCACTTTCCTTGGGGCTGCACACTGACATGGAGGTTCTCAATAGATTTTCCTAAGGAACAGGTGAGACTATACCCCTCCCTCTCTCAAAGCTTTTAGTGACTCACTGCTGTTACCTCTGTAGTAAAATGCAAAAAAGTCCCTCTCACATGTGCTCCAACCTGTCTTTCTAGACTAATTTAACATTATTTGCCACAACAAATTTTGTATTTCAGCTACCATAGCTGTTTCCCAAAGTGGGTATTGCATCTCCACCTTGTGTGTATTTGCATAGGTTATTCTTCATTCCTGGAATGCAAGGCTTGTTCCCCTTAACCTCTTAGGATCCTTAGCTTTTTCCAAGGCCCAGTTCAGGCATCGTTCCTAAGGTAATGTTTTCCTGCTTTTCTGTGCCTCATTCCACTTCTTCCCCATTCCCCTTCCCCTTCATTGTTAGTGGTTTCTCCTTCCTCAGATTGTCTTGTACTTGCTTTTTTTGGTGCATATCACATAGTTCAGGAGAATGTGACAACTCTTTTGACTTTTGACTTTACCCCCCGCACCTAGCTCAGTTCCTTGTGCACAGTAGTCCCTTAAAATTTGTTGAGTGCAGCAGTATTGGCTCCTACCATTAAGTTTGGTTTGATGATAGGCTATATTTTTGTTTCTTGCAATCTACTTCAATAATAGGAGATGTTTTTCTGGTCACATGTTCCTGAAGTCAGGCTAGTCTATATCAGTGGTACTAGTTTTCTCATGAATGAAATCATGAATCTTTTGAAGATGATTTTGCTTCTTTGCTGACAACTATGACTCTGGAAAAACAATGACAAGAGTTGGTTTTTCATTCAAGATACTGGGCAGTTAATGAAGTTCAAGATTAAAGTTTCTTATAGGCTTGCTATAACTATAATAAATATAAGCATACAAATAGTATAATAACAGTTGTAATATGATAGTTACATGGAGGGTCTAACTGAATTATATATGAAATTAGAGAATGCACAGATAACTGTCCACTAAGTGGGTGATCAGGAAAGATTTCATGGAAGAGGTGCACCTGAGCTGAACTGTGGAAGGGAAGGTCTTTAAAAGCCATAAAGGCAGCCCCAAGTTTCTCCTTTGTAACATGAGGACAATAGCAGCACCTACCTTAACAAGGTTATTGTAAAAATCAAATGAGAAGACACAGTTATCCCCTGTGATCTAGAAAATCCATGTAAAATTTTTTGGCCCTCCTTACCAGAGAAGAAGTATGAATTATTATTGTATTAAAAAACAAAATATGTTGATATTATGTAATACTATGTATATATATTTCTGAGTTTCAGAACTTTTTCTGTGTCACCTGCTGGCTTTCATAGATCATCTCTGTTTTCTGCAAAACTCCACCAAAATTCCCATTTAATTTCTTATGCCTACCTGCAATATAATCAAACCCTGATGGGGAACGTTGTGATTTGAAAGGGATAAAACAGCATATGTAAAACTCTTTGCAAAGAAACCTTTAAATTTTATGTAAATGTTATCTATAGAAATGTAGGGGATATCACTTGAAGATTAGACATTTTCCCTTCTGTATATATCTCTTTTCTGACTCCCTGTATTTTGAAAGCAGATTTCAGAAAAAAATTTTCCTCTATATAATGCCTTAGTGAAGGTCAGAATTATGTACAAAATTATAGAGGTGAGAAAGTACAGGACTAGATCAAGAAACAGGTAGTTCACTTTGACTGGTGCATAAACCTTGTGAAGGGTTGTATGATATAGTGATTAGAAGTTTGAACCAAGTTTTTGAGGGCTCTGATTTCTGGGCTAAGTAAGAAGTTTGTACTTTATTTAGAAGTAATGGGAAACCAATAGGCCTCTGTGACATGATCTTTACCATGGCAGTGATCTGAAGGATACAGTGGAAACAAGAAGAGATTTAGAGACAGGAAGATTGGGCAGGAGGCTATTATTATAGTCTAGGAGAAGAATGTTGATGGCCTGAACCAGGGTGTTAGCAGGAAGTAAAAAGGAGAGGGTAGATGATGATTTTTGATATGCCTTAGAATCAAATTGATAGGTAAGATCTGTCTACTGGTTAGATGTTAAGAGAGAAGACTCAAAAATATTTGAATTATGAGTCTTGGAAAAGTAGTGCCATCAACAGAAACTGAGAAGTTAGAAGGAAGGGCATGGAGAGAGGGGGAAGAGATAAGTTCTGTTTTGGATGTATGGAGTTTGAACTATCAGTGGGATATCTGGGTGGAGTTATCAGGTAGACAGATGTCAAGAGAGCTTCTCCAAATGCTGTTGGTGGTTGCTGTAGGGTGGCAAAAGCAGACAGTGGAGGAGGAGGTGGGGTGCTCCTTTGGTCATGGTCATACCTGGAGAGATAGATGCAGTGTCCATAGCATGGGTATTTATTTGACAATGAATATTAATGAGGGTTCAGAAGTCTTCTATAGGATGATTTGGAAGCTTTTGTTTGTTTTTCGATCCTGGAAAATATCTTTGGTATAAAGTGCATTTCATTTTTAAATGATCCTGTTTAAAGGGTGAAGTATTGTCTCATTTAAAGGCTAATTTTTCCCTCTGTCCCCTTTTTTTTAAAATAGCTTAAACATCATGGAGCTGTATTTTGGAGAATATAAGCATGTGCAGCAGGAATATGGAGTACATCTTAGGCTTGAAAGTGATGAGACCAAAAAATCAAGGCTTTCTCAGAATGCCAAGACAGGATCTTATGGTGTCAGTATTAGAGTACAAGGAATTGATGGCCACCCGTACATCGTACTGAATAATACAGAGAGATGTTTGGCAGGTGTTCCTTTTGTGGAAAATGGGCCAACATTTACATCTCCAGCAGTCAATGACCTGCCTTTACGTTCCACCATTGATCCCAGACTGGAAGAGAAAACCAGTGAAGAAATACTGTTCCCAGAAAACCCATATGCACAGCCCAGTGCCTTTAGAAGTCTAAAGCCAGCCAGTCTATATGAAAGTAAAAATGGACTTCTTGACCACAAAAGTAGTTCACTAAAATCTTCCAATATGTTGAACTTTCAGAGACACCCCGAACTTTTGCAGCCTTATAATCCTGAAAAGAATGAGTTGAATTTAGAAACTCACAGATCTCCTGAGCGCAGTTGGAGCAAAACACCTACAGATGAAACTAGAAATGACAAACGTTCTCGAACTTGCTTTTCAAAACCTGCTACTTCTCAGCCAGCTAGCATGCCTTCAGGAGATATGTCAAAAAGCAATGTGACGGCCATCCGTTTGTGCAGCTCGATTGTGATAGATGATCCCAAGAAGCAGGCATCAGTGTGTCTGAATGTTCAGAGCTGCACCAATGAGGGACTGCCAACTGAATCTCCTGCTCCCAGTGAGAAATCCCTTACTGCCATCAACCCTGATACCCATCAGGAAAGCAAAAAAAGTCGGCCAGATGTTCTCCCCTTTCGCCGACAAGATTCTGCTGGGCCAGTGTTGGATGGTTACAGGTCACGGAGGTCTTCCTCCTCCTCAGCAACCCCCACTTCAGCCAACTCTTTGTACAAATTTTTACTGGATGACCAAGATTATGCTATCCATGCTGACAACGTGAATCGTCACGAAAATAGAAGATATATCCCCTTCATGCCAGGGACAGGCCGGGATATTGACACAGGATCCATTCCAGGTGTAGATCAATTAATTGAAAAATTTGATCAGAAAGTTGGCTCTCAGAGAAGAGGGAGGTCTGGGAAACGGAACAGAATTCATCCAGATGATCGCAAGAGGTCAAGAAGTGTAGATAGTGCCTTTCCTTTTGGTCTACAGGGAGACTCTGAGTACTTGGACGAGTTTAGTCGAAACTTGGGTAAATCAAACGAACATCTCCTCAGACCATCTCAAGTTTGGCAGCATAAGCCCCTGTCTCGAGATCGCCGTCTGCTTTCTGGTGGGAAACATACCGTGGTAGGGAAGACGTGTGGGAAACTGCAAGAACCAAGTCAGGATGCACCTGATGGACAGCCCAAGCCTTCCCAGTTCAATAATACAAGCAAAGGTCATGAAAATAAAGTTAACACAGATAGTGGGGTGATGAGACCCCCCACATTCTCAGCCCAGAATAAAAAGGAGGAGGAAATAAAAACAGCAACTGCCACAGTGTTGTTGCAGAGTCAGGCTGTGGCCGCATCGCCTGATTCAGGAACAAAGAAAATTTCCATCAAGACAGTTTCCTCTACCACAAATACTCAGGTATGTGACAAACGGCTTTTTTTTTTTTTTTTTTTTTAAAGTGGTTTCAGTGATGGTGCAGGACAGGGCAAAGAGCAGTGAGTCAAAGGACTTGGGTTCACATCCCACCTCCACTACTCACTATCTGTGTGACCTTTGCCAAGTCACTGACCCTCTGGGCTTTGGTTTGTTTGCAAACTGATGATAAATAATGCCTAAGTTATTTTAAGATCTTGTGATTTTGTTGATGTTCATGGACACAGATTGTGATCCTTCTCTGAGGTGGTAACTAGTCTTTGACAGTTTCCATTGCTAAAAATTCATTACCCTGCAGCTAACCTGAAGATGGATTTCTTTGAATTTAACTAGTCTTTCCGATGACAGACAGTATAGATTCTAACCAGACCTGTGCCCAGAGTTTTAGCAGCTTGGTCAGAATTGCTCGTGTTTGCTCTCTTCTGTCATAATCTTTGAGAAGCCAGGGTTAGCTCCATGTTCTTGGGGAGTTCTAATGGATAGACAAAGAACATCTCTGGAAAACAACCACATCGGTCTTATTCATTATTTATTAATAATCATACATAATTAATTAAACTGTAATTATGTTACAGTAGTCCAAACCATAATCTCCATATGTCAGTCATTAAGTACACATCAGTGATCTTTTTCTTTTAGGATTTTGTGTATGTAGGTACATATGGGCTAACCAGTTGGGGCCATTTCCCATTTTCATTTAAAGAGCCTTTATGTATATCAACATAGACATAACATGTGCACAAATGTACATATATATATAAACACATCCATGTAATGGTTGTCTTTTCTGTTACCTATTTTTGTGACAATGTAAGGTAATCAAGATTTTTCAGATGACAAGATTATGGAGATTTTATCCTTAATCAGAAAGGGATAGGGCAGAAGTAGTGGGTGCATGTATCCTTTCCCCTTTCCATCCACTTGTCCTTCTCCCTAATCCCCACTGAGATCAGGCAAATCTTTATCCAGGAGATGCTCATGAACCAGTCAGATTGTTTGGATTGTAGGAATCTGTTTAATATGGCAAGCCAATAAGTATTTCCTTAAGCAAGAGAAGAAGTTAAAGACAAACAATTATGTGCAAGGGCGGCATGCTAACTGGTTAGTTCTTGAACCCTTTCAAAGGTTCCTTTGAAATTTCAGAAAGGGAAGTCATTACTCATGCTGCTCTGTGGGCTTCTTGGACCAGAGAGTCCCCCATTGTTTGTATATTGCCACTTAGTGTTTTTTAAGATCCCAGAGATCTGTTTTTATCCTAGGAAAAAAAGTTTTGTTGCTGTTTCTGTTATATGCCAATGATGTTGTATGTTTTCTTGGAAAAAAACCCCCCTAAAATAACAGTCACATCTCCAAGCACTCAATTTTGTGGTATTTCCAGCTTGAATTTCTTTACCTTTTTTTCAGGTACTCAGCACGTAGATTGCTATTAGAATTTAAGACTAAAAAAGTAACTGCAGACTGGAAAGCTCTAGAAGCTGATACTTTTCAGATATATTGAAATAGAAATTTTCAGCCCGATAATCAATCCCATTGCCAGCAGTGCTGGAACCCTTTCCAAAAGGCCTGATTTTTGGCGAGAGAGATAAATCGTGAGGGAAAAAAAAATGACCTTCTTGCCCCCTCCCCCAAAAACTTTCCTAGTATTTGAGAAGACTATAAGACATGACAGATTTTTTAGTTTTAGATAGCACATACTACTAATAATATTTATATAGCACTTTATAAATAATTCATTTTTACAGCAACCTTGTGAGCTAGGTACTAATATTATTTCCCTTTTTGAGGCTGAGGGGAGGTTAAGTTCCTTGTCCAGCATCATATAGCCAGTAAGTCTTAGGCTGACTTTGAATTCTGGTTTTCCTAACTTAAGTCTCATACTCTATACCTCTGTCATCTAGTTGCTTCCATGAAATGTAAGAAGTTAAATGTGATTCCAAAAAAACCTGTGGGGTAATTGGAAAGTATTTGTTAAGGGAATTTGGAGAGACTATAGGAAAATATGTAAATCCAAAGTTACTTCTGGATAACTTGGAGCTATAGCATGTTAGGGGGTAAGGAATATTACAGGTCATCTAGTTGAAACCTGTCACATAACAAATGAAGAAAGTTTAGTAGTATAATAAACCTAAAGGACAAATATATTCTCTACTCAGGGAACATCTATAATTTCCTTAGGTTAAAGACAAAGAATTGAAGGTACCATTTTGAAGGTAAAATGTAGAAACTTTCAGATACTCTGAGACAATGACAGGTAGACAAAAGTCCGTAGCAGTGGGGGCTTTTTTAGCCTTTAAGAAATTTGATGACTTTTTAAATAATTTCTCTACCAAAATTACACCCTCCCCATGTATACATTTAGCCCTCCCTTGCAACAAGGGAAAAAGAGTTAAGCAAAGCTAGATCATAAAACCATCACATTTCTTAGAGTCATAGATTTTGAGCTGAAAGGGACCTTAGAAGCCATGCAGTCCTGCTTCTCACTTTGTCGATGAAGAAACAGAGCTTGAGAGACATTAAGAGAATTGCCCGAGGTCCTAAAGCTAGTGTCAGAAACAGAATTTGAACTCTTTTCCTGACACTGCCATTGTATCTGTTGCACCACATAGTTGCCTAGAAAATGCCCTAGAATATGACATTTCATGAAGTGATCTGCACCTGTAGACATACCCTACTGCCTGGGAGAGGGTTTTATCCCCAGTGGTATTGGATTTGGAATTGGTAGACCTGTGTTTCAGTCTCAGGTCAGTCAGTTACTCTGTCTAACTTCAGGAAAGTCAGTTAAGTTCTCTGAGATTTGGTTTTTTCATATGTAAAATAGGGGTAGCATTAGGCCTTTCCACTGAATTATCATGAGGGAAATGTTTTATCAGCCATAAAACAATATAAAAATTATTTTATACTAAGAAATTAATATTACTTCCAATAAAACGGAAATTCCAATTCAATTTAAAAATACAATGAAACTCATCTAAGTTCCTTCTGTGTGTAGAACATTGCACTAGCTACTTTTGGAGATAAGCACATTGTCTTTGTCCTCAGGGAGCTTACAGTCTAGTAACTGTCAACTACTCCAATATTCCATTTCCAACAGAGGCTCTGGGGGTATGATTGTTCTATTTGATGTTACTCTTAAAGATTACCTATGTTCTAGCTTCTCATAATAGCTCTTTTACTTGTTATGAGTCCTTTTGAAAGTCGTTTGTGGTTTCCAGACTTTTATGCTTTCCGTGTTTATTACTCTTCGCAAAGTTCTACTTATTTTTATTCCCTGCCAAACTTAACTTTGCCTGGGTACCTGAGGCCCACCCTCACCTTCCATTGCCTAAGTAAGCAATACAAGATTTGGTAACAGATTTGTTTTCCTTTCCTTCAGGTTGTTTTTGATTTTGAATCATTTCATTATTGTCAGCCCCATTTAGACTTCTCTTTGCCAACCTGATCTTGGAGATCAGAATCTGACACTACATTAAAATTTTGGACATTGGATATAGTTTAATAAGGCTAAGAATCTGAAGAACTGGCACCATCAGATTTTGCCTCTTTAAGATTGAGGCAAACTCTCTTTACCTAAGAAAGTAAATTCAGAAACAGCATTTATAACCTCAGTTATTATAATAGAGAAAAGAATATGGAGTAATAACCTCAGTTTGTGGGGCAGGGAGTATGTGAGGGAGCATGGTAATGGTCACAGTGAAGATCCTTCATGAAACTCAATAAGAAATTCCAATTTTGAGGTGCTCATCAATAATGCACTTTCTTTTTGCAGACTTACCTATGATGATATAATGACCAATATTATGTTTTAGGCCACACCTGACCTGTTAAAAGGACAGCAAGAACTTGCTCAACAAGCAAATGAGGAGACGGCTAAGCAGATTCTTTACAATTACCTCAAGGAAGGGTAAGTAACTTCATTTATTTGAATGTCATTAGTCATGCAGTTTTTGATATGTATTGTTAACATGGTTGTTGTCAGAATGCTTTGGAATATATTTTCATGTCCTTCAGCCATGTAGATGCCATATGATGGGTACTGTATAAAAGGAATGTAATTAAAAGGCAGAAGTTTTTATAACAATATTTAAAATCTCAATTGGTGTTTCTTACTCTCCCTAAAATGAATATTTTTTAATTAAAAAATCAGAACTATTATTTCAAATACAAGTGTGTAATTTGTAAGCTTGTTTCCTAGTCAGCTATTCTGTACAAAATTGAAATTAACGTCATCGTTTTCTGAATCTTTCTTGACTCCAAAGTTAAATGTCAATTACCAAGTTTCAGGCCCTAGTCAGCAACTTTTGCTGTGTAATTCCAAGCAAGACATTTGTTCTTTCTCTTATTCTTTATTAGGTTTGCTAAAAGGCTATTCTATATAGCTTAAGCTATAGGAACTAGATTCTGAAGGGACCTTAGAGGTCATCTAATGAAATTCTGCCATTCTACAAATGAGGAAAATGTGTTTTTATCTCATCACTTAATACAGCACAGTGTGTGGTATGTAGTAGGTGCTTAATAAACACGTATTGATTGATTGAAAGCCTGAAACTATAAGCAGCTTGCCTGAGGAATAATCCTATGAGTTGTCTTTAGCAGAGTTGGGATTTGAATCCAAACCTTTCCTCTTTCACTGTTGTCTGTCAGTGCCCTATAATTAATTGTTCGTTCTCCAAAACACTGAGTCAGAATTAACAGAAAACTCCAAGGGCAAATGAACTTTCCTGTTGGTTCATATATTTGAACCATTTGAGCTAAAGATCAAAATGCAAAGTTTTCAGTAAAGATTATTCTTCAGTGTTGGGTAGAGTTCCTCTGCCTAATTGAAAATGGGCACAAAATGTCCCAAATTGAGCTGTAATGGACACAACAAATTGAAAACAAACACCCTGACAGTTTGGACACTTTAAAAAACCATACCTAGATCAATAAACTTAGCAAAATGTACAGCTTCTTGTAGCACTTTACAGAAGATTGCACTCAATTGTCTGACATTTCCTTTTAAGTGTAGTACTAAGTCTTATAGCGCAAAACCTAGTGAATGAGAATGCTGGACTTGGAGTCAAGAAGAAATGGGTTTAAATTCCCTCTGTAGTTTATAGACTTTGCAACCCAGGGCAAATCACCCAGCCCCTACGTGCCTTTGACAATTCCCCATTACTTAGCAACTACACCACTGAAAAGTTGAGATCAGCCTCACCGAGTGTGGAAACCCTGGGAATGCCTCACAGGCCCTTACTTTGCTATTCAGTTGTTTTTAGTCCTGTCCAACTCTTCATGGCCTCATTTGGGGTTTTCTTGGCAAAGAGACTAGAGTGGTTTGCCATTTCCTTCTCCAGCTCATTTTACGGATGAGGAAACTGAGGCAAACAGGGTAAAGTGACTTGCCCAGGGTCATACAGATAGTCTGTTTTGAACTCACCAACCCTTATTCTCCTCAGGCAGAGATTTATCACCATCTGAAATTAATTGATGGTATCTCACAAGGTTTATTTATGCTTTCTCTGTTTTTCAGGAGCACTGATAATGATGATGCCACTAAGAGAAAAGTAAACCTGGTCTTTGAGAAGATTCAGACTTTAAAATCTAGAGCAGCTGGAAGTGCACAAGGAAACAATCGAGTAAATTGGGATTTTTTACATCAAATTTAGAATATTAGTTGGAGAGATGAAAAAGTATCCTTTTCAGGTTGCCATTTTGTTTATTGGTTTAAGCAGGATTAACATGCTTTAGAGATGGTTTGGTCAGGTCTCCTACCTGATCTATTAGTTTCCCCTCACTGCATACCCAAGGAAAAAATTGTTGCTTGGCTTTTTCTTGAATATTTGAAGGCAGAAAGAAATGACTACCTCATGAAGAAGTCCATTCCATTGTGGAACAATTTTCTTAAGAAAAGTCTTCTTATATTGAAACTAAACCTAAATCCCTGTAATTTTCAATCACTGGTTTCAATCTCTCTGTGTAGCTCTAAGAGTTTAATCCCTCCTTCATCTAAGAGTCCTTCACATATTTTAAGATAATTATTCTAAGTCTTCTCATCTGCAAATTAAACAACCCCTTTTCCTTCAACAGCTCCTCATTTGTCATGATTTTGAAACCCTTTACCACTGACTTTTCTCTAGAAACACCCCAATTTGTCAATAGACCCCAAGGTTGTTAATGTGCCTTTTAATATGTGTTGCTACAAACTGGATATCCTTGCAGCCTGATTGTATTACGCTAGCTGCCATATCACGTTGTTGGGGTAGATATCCACATGAGGCAAGATGGAAGGTAGGGGAGCAGAGACAGAAGTGAGTATTAGTAGGCACTTAATAAATGCTTGTTTGATTGACCATTGACTAGAGCTTGGAGTTGATGACATCTTTAAAAAGGCTTTTGTTTCTGTAGGACGCAGTAAACTTATCTCCATTTTTTACTCGTATACTTAATTTTTAAAGCCCATTTATAGGATTTTACATTCTTTTTTTAATTCAGGAAGCTTTATCTATACTGGGAATAGAAAACTGTTTTAGATGCTGGGGAAGGTAAAAAATTCAGATAAGGTAGAGTCTCTTTTTGCAGTCATGTAAGTTTCTTCAATACATTTATTCCTGTTACATTTCATCTTGTATGTGAGCCATTGTTAAACCTATTGGAGATCTTTTTGGGTATTGATTCTGTCATCTGGAATATTTGTATCTTTTCCTGCTTCATGTCATTTTTATGTACGTATGTATGTATATATGTATTTGTCTATCTTCAGCTAAGATATGCTATGGTTTAAAATAGAAATCAATAGTGATAACACTGCAAAGCTTAATGAATACAGAAAAAAGCACATGAATTGGCATATACTTAGTCCTGGGAAACTCATGGAGATCCTCAAATTCATGTCAGGTTTTTAGGATCAAGAGCCAAAAATAGATCACATTCTGTTTTTGAGTTGGCCTGAAATAGTAGAATGAGCTGTGGTGCTCGAGTCAGAAGACCTGGGTTCACATCCCACCTCATTATATTTATCTCCAAGTGAACTGAACTGTCACCCTCTCTTCCTCAGCTGCAGCTTCCTTATGAAATGAGGAAGTTGGATCAGGCGGCTTCTGAAAGCCTTTCTAGCTCTGAGCCCATATACTCTAAGGAGCTACTCAAAATGGTCATTTTGCTGGAGTTTAAAGTTTGCAAGTTACCTGAAATAAGAGAATTTAATCTGTGCTCTTTGGCCCCATGGAAATGGGACAAAAAAGAAAGAATTTAAGAGATTGCAGCTGAGAAGAACCCATGAAGAGACTCAGACAGGACTCCCTGTATTTTCATTGCCACTTAACATTTTTACCACCCTTGGGAAAGTAGTTTTCTTTGGATTTTTCTTGTGGTACATTCAAAACCTGCCCCCTCAGCCTCTCTACTTACACACAGAATTTTTCTGGTATAGATTCTCTTTCCTGACTCAGTTCTCGCTACAAATATCGAAGAGAGGATCTTTTGCTCCCCCATTTAATCAAGATACTTTCTAAGCTTAATTCCCTTTGAAAACCTAAAGATCTCTAACAGCATTGCCCTCCTACCATCCAGCTCACCCCACTTGGAGCACCTGTATAAATTTTCAGGTTTTATTTTTTTCTCCATTGTTAGCACAAACGTGCACATATTTAAAATCCAAATACATTTTGATTACTCAGGCTGCAACTAGGCGTTAGTCTCGGTAATCATGTGATTTGGGGAGGGCTGTGTGTCAAGTTTTGTTTGTTTGTTTACACTGGCATGAGATGGCAAAGCTGAAAAAAGCTGTAGGGCCTGTGTCCTCAGGTCACTGAATAATTGTGGAGATAATGCTGAGAGAGCTGGAATGGCAGTTAGTATTTTGGCCATCACTGCTGGGAAGAAGAAATTGACTATGGAGAGGATGAGTTGGCATCTGTCCTGAGAGGTGGGGATAGCTCTTTTAGCTTTCCTCCCGGGCTTGGCACTTTCTCCCCACTGCCTCTGTATTTGCATTCCCTCTTGGGGAGGGTAAGGATTAATTTAAGTTGTGCATATAATTACCCAGCATCTGGGGAGATCAGACTTCCTTTTGCAAACTGTTGTTATGGTGCTTAGTAGAAGTAACAGAAGGGTGTGAGTATTTAGAAGTCATCACTTGGGTGAAAGGTGATGAGGTGTGTCAATGCTCAAGCAGCCTAGGACAAAAGAAAAGAACTGACAGGTAGGTGAACAATATAATCTGTTCTGAGGGTTCTTTTTTTGCCCTGTCATGCAACCCCAAATCAAATGAAACCAACCCTACCTCCCCATGCCAATTTGATCATGTTGAGGTAGACTGAGCAAAGCTTTTTTCTATTTGTCTTTGGTAGAAAGACACTGAGATGAAGGAGTTTGACCAGAAAAAGCAGCAAATTAAGTTTTACCACTGCCAGGCCCTGATTACCTTATACTAGGGGTATTGCTATCATATCCTTACTGATTTTTCTAGCCCAGTCTCTTTACCCTGCATTCCATTCTGCCATATCATAGATTTATAGATCTGGAGCTAAAAGAGGCCATGAATCTAACCTCTTCTTTTACAGATCAGGAAACTGGGGGTGGAGGTGGGGCAGGAAGCGTACACAAGTAGTGAGTGTCAGAGGCAAAATTTGAACTGAGGCTGGAAAGCGAATAGAGAGCTGAGCCTAGAGTCAGGAAGACTCATCTTCCTGAGTTCAGATCTAGCCTCAGACACTTACTAGTTGTGTCACCCTCGGCAAGTCACTTAACCTTGTTTGCCTCAGTTTTCTTATCTGTCAAATGAGTTAGAAAAGGAAATGGCAAACCACTCTGGTATCTTTGCCAAGAGAATTCCAAATGGTGCCATGAAGAATGGGCATGACTGAAAACAACAACCTCTGACTTCCAAGTTGGTGCTCTTGTCTAAGTACCGCTGCCTCATTCTAAAATGTTAAAATATTCCTCCTCTTGTCCTTAGGATTAAATCCAAATAGTTCTTAAAGTCCTTCCAGACCATTGTAACCAGTACCTCTTTATCTCTTCATTGTTCTTTGCCAACATTCCTGGTCTCCAGGCTGCCTGGTCTCATCCAGGAGATGAGATAAGGCTTTTAGCTTTCCTCTTCCATTAGGCAAATGAGATCTGCCTTTGTGTCTTTGCTTATCCTTTTTCTTAGCTGTCTTCCCAATACACAATAAACCATGTCCTTTGTCCAATCTGTACTTCAAGGCCCTACTCAGAGTTGACATAGTCTGCATTAGACTACACTAATTTCTTCCTTCTCTGAACTCTTACAGCACTCACACACTGCTTTTTTTTGTAATTTAACTTTGTCCCATAACAACTGTTACTTCTGATACGTTTGTCCTGTCTCTTCACTGAGGTTGTGAGTTTCCTGTGGGCAAGGGTTGCATGTTAGGTTTCTTTTGTATTTCCAGAACTGTGCACAGTGCTGTGCACTTACTACATGCCATGAGAGTGTTTATAGTGAAATCAGGGCTGATAATTAAGAGACAAGTTTGAAGGAGAGGAAGGAGAAGAGAGATGGGGAAAATTCTGTGCGGAGGGAAGAAGGGTTGTTGCTTTCTCTCCTACAGAGTATGCATTCATGGAAAGAACGGAGAAGATATCTAGAGACCCTGTGGACACCATGAAGAGAAAGAGCTGAATGTGATGTGATGTGGGACAACTTGGGTTCAGTGACCAAGTGGGAAGGCCACTTAAAGTTTTAGTCACTGAGCAACTCTTCAGGATTATAAATTCAACAGCAGTTGTGAGATCAGAGATGTTCCCTACACCAATTAAAACACAGGCTTGGTTTCCAAACTCAGACAGATACAGTTGGAAGTCTGTGTGGGAATTGAAGGGAATTAGAGATATCCTCCCAATTAAATTGAAGTTCCTTGAGAGTAGGAATTGTTTCTTATTTATTATATCATCATATTCTCTTGTACTCAGTGCTTAATAAATGATTATATCAGTAGAATTGGTGACCATGTAGCTTGTGCCCCCATCCCCAGCCTTCAGACTACTCTGAACCTGGGACCACTTTTCCTCCTGTGAGAGGGGCTGAGGCCATGTTACAGAACAGCAAATATTCAGGAAATAGAGCAATATTTCCCCTCTTGAAACAGATTGGTGAGGGAAACATAAGCCAGTTTTCTTCCTTAATTTGGGTTATTAAAATAAGTGGTTCAGATTCTTCTGGGATTATTAAGAACTGTTTTGGTATCAGTTTTCACATTCCCAGACCTAGCCCATGAAGTACTTCATTCCAAGTGAAACACATACAACATTCTGGCCCACTTGGATTCAGAAATTGGAGAAAACATTGAACCAACTGCCCTTTGGGCCTGCAATCACTACTTTGTTCTCTGCCTCCATGGTTCTTCTTGGGTTCCAAACACTATCCCACAGTGCATATGAGTAGTTCACTAACCACCTTGAGATTATGGCCAATTACTTTTTAGTGATATTCATGGTACTATTTTTAGAGATAAAAAATATGGAGAGAGCTGTGTTGTAATTCTAAGTCTCAATGGTCAGTGATGACATTTGCAAAGAATCTTATCTTTAAACCATGTTTTTCTAGCAACTGGGTGGTCTTGGTGATCTCGCTTTATGGAGGAGAAGAATCCTCAGAGAAGAAAGTTCATTTTACAATATGGTTTTGTGCTGTGTTCTCCCAGAGCAGTGGTTGAGCTACTTTATGTTGGGGTTGGGTCACAAGGTGGACAGAGGCAGGGACCAGGACAGAAGAAGAAAAGGTAGTCTGGACATGAAATTGATATCTCTCTACATATTTATAGGTTTCTGATTCTTCAGCTGAAGTCAGAGAGCTGTTGGAACAGAGAAACAAACTGAACAGGGAGGTTACAGAACTTCAGAAACAACTCAATCTAGAAATCAGGGTATGTTTTTTTTTTTAAAGGTTTATCTTGAAGATGTATGATATGTACTGAAATGTGTTACTTAACTTTTTAATTTAGAAGCAGCATTGGACTTGGAATTAGGAAAACCTGGGTTTGAATCTTCCCTGAGACAACTTAGTAGTTGTGTAAACACAGGCAAATCGCATAACATCTCTGAAGTTTCCTCAACTATAAGATGGGGGTAATAAGACCTAACAAGAGCAGTGTGGTGTAGTGGATAGAGGTATTAGTCCTGCCTCTGGCATACTAGCTGTGTGACCACGGGCAAAGACCTTAATCTCTTAGTTCCTTTTCCCCCACCAATACACACACACACACACACAACTACCCAAGATTGTCAGTTGAGGATAAATTTCCAAAATTCATACCCTAGGAGTGCCCCCACATAGATAACAATTGTGTTTTCCCCAACATGATTAATTTCAAAGGTCATAACTATGTTACTTGGCATGAAATTATATTTACTGCATAGCTTTTCACAGCCAATTAACCCAAATTAACTTCAACGAAAGAGTTTTCAGAATGTGGATTGTACCAGGTTTTACGATGTCATATTTTCTCCTCTGGATCTGTCTTGAATAAAGAATAAGCCCCCTGAGATGCCAAGTTGAAGGAAGGGTTGAAATGGTCAGTAAAAAAAGCCTGCTAACTATAGTTTCTCAGGCTTTGACTTTCGTGTATGCACAAATGGCATTTACCACCTGATTTGGAAGTATGGAAGCAAAAATGAAAGATTCAGATCTGGAATTATATAGAAAAAACACAATAAGCTAACAGTACAGAAAGCATTTCAGTCCTTTAGTAATAGAGGATAGAAGAGTGTGTGGTAGCCAGAGAATCATCCCTGGAGTCAGGAAGTTCAAATCCCATTTTGACTTATTCTGGTTCTAAGATTACAAGTTATAGAGCTGGCATCTGTCTGCATTCATAGAATGGGTTTCCTTTTTTGGAATTCTCTGTACTATTGAAATGCCAGGGCTCTCCCAAAAATTAAAAATAAAAAACTAAATAATAAAAGAATACAGATTAATGGGAAATATTTTTTTTGTTTCTCCAAATTCTCAAGTATAGTAAGAATGGCTTGCCCATTTTGCTTTGCTTATTAACTATTTAGTAACAGTTTTTAAGGAAGTAGCATGGCTTAGTGGATAGAAAACCAGCCTTGGAACCAGGAATATCTAGATTCAGATCTAGCCTTAGATATGCTGTGTGACCCTGGGCGCATCACTTAACTTCTTAGGGCACTGGGTAATTTTCTAAGACTATTTAAGTTGTGGAGAAAATGCCACCCAGTATCAGTAGAATTTCCTTACCTATGAAGTTCCATATACAATGAAATCATAGCTCCAGTTCTTATTCCCTATTAATTCTTTTGAATTTCTTTATAGGTATCTACCTCAATTATGTAGTAAATTCAGTTGTATAGTTGGGAAGGAAATAGGTAGAGAAAGGTAGTCCTTGAAGCAGGCTTTCTGTTAGGTGGTACTAATGTACAAGGAGTTGTGTACCTGCTCATACATCAAAAATTACTATTTGTTTCCTATTAGAATCAGCAAAACATCAAAGAAGAGAGAGATCGAATGAAAGCCAGCCTTGAGGAGCTTCGAAGCCAACGTGAGGAGAAAGAGAAGGAGACTTCGACACTGCAGAAACGTCTGGATGACAGTGAAATGGAGCTCCGGAAAAATCTAGAGGAGTAAGCTCTCTAGCCTGCTGTCCTACTTGAGTTTTCCTGGAACTACGTAGGCAAAGCTATAGCTAAATCTATCTAAGTTTTTAAACTTTCTTTTTTTTTAACTCTCCTTTTTGCAGTGATGAGTCTAGAAGTAGGCTGCCTTATAGTTGAGAAGACCTACTTGTTCTCACACCTTAAAGCAGATTTTATCTATCGGGTTAAGGTTCAGACCACATACATTTAACATCCAGGTGCTAGCTCTGAGAAATATCTAAAGACTCATAGAGCCCAAGACCAAGCATGTAAAGAGGATCTGACTAAAATATGTTAGTTTTGTATTTTTTTTAAAATGTGTGTTGTTTTGGATTTTGTGAGCAAAATAACTTTTGTTCCAACTCCCAAAACCTAAAACACAATCTTTGCTAAGATGGTCATGTGTAATGTCCATCTATATCTATAACAATAACAAGTTTTTATTCTTTTTGGTAAGAGATTTAAAAAAAAAAGACCATGTTATTTTGTCAATTCAACCATCATTTCATTGTCATAACAATATATTGATTCATATTTGGTATTTATTTAAAAGAAAAATTTTATAAAAAGAAGTATACATATTGAGAATCCTAGGGAATGGAAATCATTATCATTAATAAAAGTTTTTTTCAGTGCCAGTGAAGTATGTGATATGGTCTTTTAGTTAGCATTTTTCGACATGTATACCAAGAGGGTGCACGGAGTATAGTAGGAAAGGTCATAAGACTTTGTTTTTTTTTTCCTAGCTCTTTGATCTATTACCTGTGTAAGTGGGGGATATGTCATTTAGCCTCTCAACCTCTGTTTCCTTATCTGTCAGATAAGAAAATTGGGCTGGAGAATTTGCAAAATCCCTTTCTGTTCTAAATACTTTGATCCTATAATTTTAGGAGATGTGGTCTCTGCCGTCACAAAGTTTACATAGGGTTGGTTAGAAAAGGAGTTTCCTTGAGCAAAAGATGAAAAATAAGCCTACTTGAAGATAGAAAAAATGAGAAGGGGAAAAAAGGAATGGAACTGTAGAATGTTATCATGTACCTAGGAGGGAGGGTCCCATTTGAAAAATGGGCATTACTATAAAGGTAATTAATTCTCATCTACCACTTTATTAAACCTGTCCTTTAAATGAAGGCCAGAATTCAGAATTCAGAATTTTTCCCCCTTCTTTGGGGGAAAAACCATGTCAAGACTTATCCTTTGCTTGGCTATTTCTTTTTTGATAGAATAGACTACTGCTCCTATTCCCTAGAATTCAGTTGGTCAAGCTTTGATGACTTTACAAGAAACTCGAAGTGATCTTGCTTAGTGCAGCAAAGTAGAACACTGGGTTGCTTTAAGTATTTAAGAGTGATTTACGTCATATGATCAAGACTGTGGCAATTATGTGGAAAGCATTTTGGTGAGACTCCCTGACAGTATTTTCCTGTCCCTGATAAGGTTGTTTCAGGTAAAGATGGAACGAGAGAAGCACCAGACAGAGATCCGAGATCTCCAGGACCAGCTCTCAGAAATGCACGATGAGTTGGATAATGCAAAACACTCAGATGATGGGGAGAAGGGAGCCCTAATTGAGGTGAGGAGTACAGTTCCATCAAGGACTTAACACCAAAGGAATCCCCTCTTGTGGTCTGGGTAGCAGTGGTCTCTGGGTGGCAGAACTGTGCCTTATCTGGCATTCCATATTCTGAGTGAGAATAGATTATTAATAAGTACTTTTTAAAAAATGCAGAACTCTGAATCTAGGTTAATACCAGAGTTTAATAAAGATTTCTAACTTCCTAGGTTGATTTATTTCCTTCCTACATCTTCCTAATTATTCAGCACTTATGTTCATCAGTTAATAGGCAAATATGTGCTGAGTGAGCACTTATTGTTTGCCAGCATTATTAGGTGTTGTGTATGATGGCATCAGGGACTGGACATATGATTTCAGGTAGTGATATTTATGGTAATTTCTGATAATGCTGATGGTCAGCATTATCTCTGCAACTTGAAGTCTGAGAGAGTTGCCAAGGTCAGACATGTCAAACTTAGTTACATACACCCTAAATAGTAAGGCATGAACCAGATCATATATAAAACAAAATCAATAAAATACAGTACAAAAAAGATAATATTACTTTGTGGCTTTCTAAGTCAATATGCAGCCTGTTTCTATTTGAGTTTGACACCACTGACCCAGAACATTAAGACTTTAATGCCAGTGTACATTAGAGCTGGGACATGAGCCTGACGTTTCTTGGCTTTTTGAGACTGGGTCTCTAGGCACTGTACCATATACCTGGCTTGTGGGGTACAAATGATCAAAACAATACTTCCATATTTTAGAGAATAGAAATTTTGTTTGTGTGAGTTCTGTTTCCACTAACACAGATCATGACCTTTCTGAAGATCTTTAAGAATTTCTGTGGCTGAAAAATTGAACGCCATGTAGAGAATATGGGGATTAGTTTCACATCAGCTAAACTAGGCTATGGATCATGTAAGGTCCATTACTAGGCCTTTACTTGCAGCTTTTCTGGTTTTACTTACTGTGTAGATTTGAGTATCTGCACGGCAGAAATGTTTTGTTTCTTCTTAGATAATATGCCTGTAATTAGGAGAGTGTGTGAGGGGTATTCTAGTACTTTCATGAACTGAACATGGCTTCTTTTAGGCATGGGGAAGTGGGAGGGGTGGGGAGAGACAGACTAATTTTCCCATAGACTGATTTCCCATAGAGTTAAGTTTAAAACAGCTGACAATAAATAGAGAAACTATTATGGCAACATTCCATTTATCTGGAGGCTAGACTTCTGGTAACTGTAGCTGTCTGAAATGAAGCTGAGGCCTCTGTTTGGCATTTAACACCCTTTTCAACCTGATCCCTTCCTATGTTTTCAGTCTTTTTAAGCTTGAGTCAGCTCTTTTGGCCAACTTGTGGTTCCTCGAATGTGACTCTTTGTCTGCCATATCTATGACTTTGCACTGGCTGTCTCCCATGATTAGAGTGTTCTTCCCCCTCACCTCCACCTTTTTTTTGCCCTGACTTTCTTTAAGGCTTACCTCAAATATCATATTCTGTAGATATTTCTCACTTCCTCATTCTCCTTAATACATTCCATCTACTTTGGCTATTTTTTATGTACACAGTTATTAGTGTATTTTCTTCTCCATTATAAGGTGAGCTCCTTGAGCGCAAGGTTTGTGCCTTTTTATGTATCTCATTGGCACTTAGTAGCATACCTTGCCCATAGTAAGTGCTTAATAAATATTTCTTGATTGCTTGACTTAGTTTTCTTTCTCCTGTGGAGGTCTTCAATGGTAGCATGTTGTCTCCTGCTGATGCTCTCCATTAACTTTTTCATTGCCCTTTGGGTGATCTTAATTTTAATTCTTTGAAGAGTGTGATATTAATGGATTCTGAGCCATATGGTGTCATTAGAAGTTGATATTTTTTGAATATTGAAGTTGAAAGGATGGGTTTTTGTTTCATGGAGAAGCTGGGTCAATAAAAGCACAACAGAATATCCCAAAATCATTTAACAGATTCCTCCTTTTCAGTTTTTAGGTCAGTTCATTGACCATCTAGTGTGTCTTTCCAAAGATAATATGCTGGCCAATTATCTGTATGAGTTGTCCATCTTGTTGCATATTCTTATATATACAATAGATATTCTTCGTGCACTTGGGTTTTCTTGCATGGAATATTAGGCTGAATTCTTTCAGTAATTATGGATCTCTCTTAAGAGATTTTGGGACATCCAGTGCCATTCACAAATGGAAGATTCTTGGTGATGTCTCTATCTAAAGCAAATCTTCCTTGTATTTGAATTTTGCAGTGAACATCCTACATGACAGTGGCAAATACCTTTCACAAGCATATGACTCCCCATTGACTGGACTTGCTTTTACTAATCAGAGTTTTGTTTGACAAAGTTGTTTCTCATTAAAATGACAAAGAAGTTCATAATTTTTGCATATATTTCACACACAGCTAGTTAACATTTTGTTCTAATAAATCAAGTGCTTTTTTATAGTCAACAAATAAGAACAGTTGAATCATTGATTATTTATATCTTTCAGTTTCTTGTGCTGTTTTAAAAATCAGTTATCTGCCTCTGGTTGGACTATTTCATTATTAGGCCAGAGATCAGAATCATTACCCAATGAGAACATAGAGCCAAAATGAGGTAGCTCCAGTCTGACCTTTTAAAAAGATGTTGATGGATCAAAGAAGGCATTGACACAGACTCTATTATTTATTCCCTAAGGAAGTTGAAACATGGTGGCTCAGTTACAACAATAAGGAAACCGAAGGAACCTAGAAATCATTTTAGTGAGGAAGCACTTAGATTTCTTTGCCAAGCAGAGGGCAAAATGAGTTTCTAATATTAACTACTTTTAACATGTTGTGTGTGATGATAGAAGAAGATTATGGACAGCAGTATTGTCTCAAAAAGACAAAAAAACCCCCCATACTACAGAACTGTGGAGTGCAAAATAAATTTGTAAAAAAAACTCAGCTAAGCCAAAGTACTCCAAGGGCATTTAGGCCAAATGCGGAAGGAAGGCAATGAATAAACTCATTTCCAGAAAATGAAAAGTATCTAATGATTTTTAAAATAACAAGCACTTTTCTACATCAGTAACAGTGTGGCTACCATATATAGACTCCAATATCATACACTCCTTGGTATAGTGAATGTATAAGTAATGATGGCAGTATAGAAAATTAGGATGGAAAGAGCAGCTGGTTTAGAACAGTGAGAGACAGAAGAGATCCGTGTTAGAGTGGACAAAATTTTGAAGGTATTGTAGGATTAGTTTTCAAGGCATCTGAAGGGGAGAGGAAACAGAAAGTATTTATCTAAATAAAATAAAATAAGTCAGACCTTATTATTACTTTTAAAGAGGGAATTAAGAGAGTAGCAGTAACTATGGGTTCATTCCCTTCCTTTCAAAGCTATATAATATCTCTGAGGATACTCTATATATGTTTTGAGGGCATCCCTGAAGAATGTGAGGAAAAAGGAACAGCCAGTCTTTGTTAAAGTATATTCTCCATTCCATCATGTCTTTATAGTCACATAAATGAATAAAAGGACATAAAAAATAGAAGGCCTCCACAGATATTCTATTTACAAATAATTGAGGCATAATATAGAAGTTAGAGAAATATAAAAAATAAAGCAGTTTATTTAGGTGCGATCCCTAATTGTTAACAGTTTTAATTTGTCCTTTTTTAATAGCTTAAAAGAAAAATCTGTAACCCTGTCTTTTTTTACACCTAGTTTTCTGCCAACAGCTGCTCAGACATTTGAAGTTAAATTTCTGAAAATTACTTCATAGGACCAGTTATCTTGTGGTCTCAGCATTTCTCGTGCCTGGAATCTGTATCCTAATGGATTTTAGCTTGCTTCTCTTTAATGTGCCAAGCCTTTTTCTTCTGTGATTACTTGGAAAAATTTATGTCCTTAGACTGAGACAGGAGAGCTTGTTCCTGACTCTGTCTGACTTTGACATTATCTAGCCATATGTCCTGGGGTGATCAGTTATTCTTTCTGGGCCTTTGTTTTTGTATTGCTAAGATAAAGAGGTTGTCACAGAGGACCTCTCAGATCTCTTTCTTTTATAAGTTTTTGTATTTTGTATGAACCTCATGATCATATATCTCTAAGTAGATGGGAATAATTTTTGCTTTTCTCCCACCTGAATTCTTATTTATCTAACTTGTCTGTCTTTCTCTGGAGGCCTAGATCCTCAATTCTTATCTGATATTTTCTTTTTTTTTTTTTTACAGTGAATAATCCATAACAATAATCTATCACACTTATAAGATTAGATTAGAAAATATTCTCATTCATCTCCTTGGTTTTCCATTTTAGTTACAAATCTAAGGAACAGGGATTGACTCTCTGATTTTTATAGTACAGGGATATCCCAAGTAATGGAATGCCTTCTACCAAAGTAGGTCAGCAACTTATAGTGTTAGCTTCCTAGAGCACTGAGAAGTTAGTTGAATTGCCCAAGGTCACACAGCTAGAATGTGTTAGAGGTAGCCATTGAACCCAGATTTTCTTGGATTCCAGATTACCTCTGTATCCATTATGCCATATTGCCTCTCTTAAAAACAACCTATTCAGGTATGTGCTGTTACTATCCTCATTTTATAGATAAGGGAAGGGAGACTGAGGTAAGTGAAATGATTTTCACAGAATCATACAAATAGTTAACATCTGCGGTAAGTAAAAGTGAGAAATTTAAGCTACCCTTTATTTTTTTTTTAAATTTATTTATTTAACTTTTTACATTCATTTTCACAAATTTTTGGGTTCCAAATTTTCTCCCCTTTTATCCCCTCCCCCCACCCCAATACCCCAAGCAATCTAATTTTCCCTATCTCCAATCTGCCCTCTCTTCTGTCATCCCTCCCTTCTCTTGTCTCCATCTTCTCTTTTCTCCTGTAGGGCCAGATGACTTTCTATTCCTCCTTAACTGTATGTCTTCTTTCCTAGTTGCAACAACAATACTAAACAGTTGTTCCTAAAACTTTGAGTTCCAAATTCTTCCCATCCCTCCCTCCCCACCCATTCCCTTTGGGAAGGCAGGCAATTCAATATAGGCCATATCTGTGTAGTTTTGCAAATGACCTCCCTGAGAGTCGTGTTGTGTAAGACTAACTGGATTACCATCCCTCCTAACCTGCCCCTCATTGTTTCTCTTCTGTCTTTTGATCCTGTCCCTCCCCAAGTGTTGACTTCAAATTGCTCCCTCCTCCCTTTGCCCTCCCTTCCATCATCCCCCTCCTTGCAATATCTCCTTCTCCCCCGCTTTCTTATACTGTAAGATAGGTTTTCATACCAAAATGAGTGTGCATTTCACTCCTTCGTTTAGTCAAATGTGATGAGGGTAAACTTCTTGTTTTTTTTTTTTTTTTCAGCTCTCCTCTTTTTCCCTCCACTAAAAAAAACTCCTACCTGCCTCTTAAATGACATATAGTTACCCCCTTCCATTTCCCCCTCTTTCCTCTCACTACATTTCTCTCTCACCATTTACCTTAATTTCTTTTAAGGTATGGTCCCATCCTATTCAGTTCAATCTGTGCTCTCTATCTCTGTATGTGTGTGCATGTGTGTATGTGTGTGCATGCGTGTACATGTGTATGTGTGGTCCCACCAACTACCCAGATACTGAAAAGTTTTAAGAGTTACAAATATTGTCTTTCCATGTAGGAATGTAAACATTTCACTCATGGTAAGTCCCTTAAGACTTCTCTTTGCTGTTTACTTTTTCATGCTTCTTCTCATTCCTGTGTTTGAAAGTCAAATTTTCTTTTCAGCTCTGGTCTTTTCATGAAGAATGATTGAAAGTCCTCTGTTTCATTGAAAGACCATATTTTCCCTTGAAGTATTATACTTAGTCTAGCTGGGTAGGTGATTCTTGGTTTGAGTCCTAGTTCCTTTGCCTTCTGGAATATCCTATTCCATGCCCTTCGATCCCTTAATGTAGAAGCTGCTAGATCTTTAGTTATCCTGATTGTATTTCCACAGTACTGGAATTGTTTCTTTCTAGCTGCTTGCAAGATTTTTTCCTTGAGCTGGGAGTTCTGGAATTTGGCCACAATGTTCCTAGGAGTTTCTCTTTTTGGATCTCTTTCAGGTGGTGATCGATGGATTCTTTCAATACTTATTTTGCCCTCTGGTTCTAGAATGTCAGGGCAGTTTTCCTTGATAATTTCATGGAAGATGATGTCTAGGCTCTTTTTTTTGATCATGAGTTTCAGGTAGTCCCATAATTTTTAAATTGTCTCTCCTGGATCTATTTTCTAGGTCAGTTGTTTTTCCCATGAGATATTTCACATTCTCTTCCATTTTTTCGTTCTTTTGGTTTTGTTTGGTGATTTCTTGGTTTCTCGTAAAGTCATTAGACTCCATCTGTTCCATTCTAATTTTGAGAGAACTATTAAATTCAGTGAGCTTTTGAGCCTCTTTTTCCATTTGGCTCATTCTGCTTTTGAAAGCATTCTTCTCCTCATTGGCTTTTTGAACCTCTTTTGCCAATTGAGTGAGCCTATTTTTCAAGGTGTTAATTTCCTCAGCATTTTTTTGGGTCTCTTTTACCAAGGTATTGACCCGTTTTTCATACTTTTCTTGCATCTCTGTCATTTCTCTTCCCAGTTTTTCCTCCACCTGTCTAACTTGCTTTTCAAAATCCTTTTTGAGCTCTTCCAAGGCCTGAGCCCACCCACCACCCCCCTGGGGTGTCTGGGGTACTGCGGCCCCACCCTCCACGTCTTTCCCTGATGGCAAGGATACGTCCTCGTCATCAGATCCGAAGGTCGGGATCATTTGCATTTGTTGGAAAAAACTCTCTATAGTCTTATTTTTCTTCCCTTTTCTAGGCATTTTCCCAGCCAGTTACTTGACTTCTGAGATTCCTTTCCACCCCCTCCTGGATCCGCCCAGCTAGTGCTTGGCCTCTGAGATTCAAATGTGCTTTCCGCGGCAAGCTTTAGTTCTGGCGCTGGGGTGGAGGCAGGGCCGCCTCCCAGGCTCAGTTCCCTCAGGGGCTTTATGCAGAGGCCTTCAGTAATAGAGTGGGGTGGGGGCAGGGCCGTCTCCCAGGCTCAGCCCCCTCAGGCCGTTCATGCAGAGACCTTCCATAATGAAGATCCTGCCTGCTGTTGGGGGATTCCTGAGTCCCGGGCCGCTGCCGCCTCAGCCGCCGCCCACCCCTCTGCCTCCGCCGCTTCCTCCCGAGGGGGCCCGAGTCACGAGATGCTCCGCTCCCCTCCTCTAGCCCAGCCTTCTTTCTCACTGACCTGTAGCTTCTGTGGGTGGAGGGACTTTCCCGGCTGCCGGAGCTTCCATCCCTGATGCCTGCTCGGATCAGCTTCTCTGTGGCCACGGCCAAGGCCACGCTGGGGTGGGGTCCGCTTTCCAGGGCGCGACGTACCCCGGGGACGGCTCTTCAGGGCTCTCTGGCACAGAAATCTCTTCCACTCCGTTTCTGCACACCTTGTATTGACCCAGAAGTTATGGGGGTCTCTTTTTACATTAATTCTATGGGCTTTGGTTTCGGAGCTCGTAAACGTGCGTCCTTCTACTCCGCCATCTTGGCTCCGCCCCGTAAGCTACCCTTTAATAAAGCTTTTTAAACATACATAAAAAACTAATAAAGTTTTAAAGAAGGCATAAAATGTGATCTTTCCCCCCTTGTAATTATGTATGTGTTTATATACATATAGATGCACATACATGCATGTATATATACATATGCACAAACACATCTCCATACATATATGTACATTTACGTGTGTGTATTTACATGTGTGTCATCTTATTTCTCTGTGTGTATGTATGTGTATATATAAATACACACGTATATATATGTATATGTGTGTAAGTATTAAAAAATATAAAAACCACATTTATTTCTATGTCTTTTTCCTGTCTTTCTAATAATTTTAAAACTATTCAGGAACATGGACTTTGTTTTCCCATGGTTTCTCTCATCTTGTTTTGTAGAAAGTGGATACTCAGAAAGTGTTGTTGAAGAATAGGTGAGAGCTGACACATTTGGATCATTTCAGGTGATCTAGATTGGATTTGCAACTTTAATTCACTAAACCTTGTCATAGTTGCTCAGAACTTCCAGTCTTAGCCTTAAATTGATGTTTTTTTTTTCCAGTGGTCCTTCCGATAGCTCTATTTCTAATTCTTCCAGCTCTGGACATGAGGCAAAGTATAGTAAAATTTGAGCTGCACAGGACTTTAGGGTGATAAGCTGATATAGATATAGTAATAGTTAACCTTTTGTATCGGCCAGACAGCAGTCACAGCACCAAGGGTGACTATGCTGACATAGTTCCGAATCACAAAGTATAACAGACTCTCCATACAGGAAGTCAGAAGAAAAACATTTATTTAGACACCAGAAAGCCAAATCAGTCATAATAGCCAAGAAGTCAATACACGTTAACATAGCAGGGGCAAAGCCATTCCCAAGCCTCTACACCTTCCCCTCCAACGCCCCAACCAACCCAAACACTCACAAGACTAGCTTTGCCTTCCTGCCTGCCTGTGCCCTCTCTCCTTCACTCTAGCAGCTGTTACCAATTTCCTCCCAGTTCTGCTCTATTCTTCCTGTTCCACCTGTTGAGCAAGCTCTTCCCATCACGTTGACTTAGGCTTCCATGTAATTGAAGCAGGTCTCATGGGCCTGTTAATGAATGGGAAAGATCTTCCCATTTAAATTGCCATTACACCTTTATGTGTAGGAACTTTTTTATTTTTAACTTGAGTTTCATGAAAGCCTTTATTAAATGTATTACACACTTCCCTTGACTTCTCATATAGAATATAATAAATTTAATATCTTCAGGATGACTCAGGGTCATTAATTTGCACATTACTTACAGAATCCTATCATAATGGATATGAGACAGAAGGCCAAAAGGGCTAATTTCAGTTGAAGCACTGAAACTTGCTTTTTTGGGGAAAAAAAAAAAATCCCTTTATCAGCTTCTTCTTTAGGTCATTTTTCCCTTTCCAGCAAAGATGGGCTTAAGTAGGTGATTCATGGGATGTGTAAAATAGTTTGCATTTCTGGAAGGTTAATTAAACTAAAGTAGCTTTCATCCATGTAAAGTTTTTTTTCCATGACACATTTTTTTTCCTATTGCTTTTGTCAGTGTCTTTTGACTTTTCATCACCTTTGTGCCTGATTTGTGCTTTGCCAGTGATTTGTTGCTGCAGTTTTGAATGCTCTCCCTTTTCATGTCTGATCCTTAGCTCAGAGGTATCACATCTAGTTAGTGCTTGGTGCTGTTTTTATCCACTTGGATTGTAATGTGTGACTTAGATTCATCTTAGTTTTGTTCTCTTGTTTTTGGGTGCCCAGAAAATACTCCTTCACCCACAAGAAAAGTTCACTCTGGAGAGATCTTAAACAGCAGGACACCCTGGAAGTTACATGTATATTACATTCATTTTGGTGTAATTGGCAATAAAAACATGTTTCTGAAGCCAATGTTTTGAAACTTGTTTGGGTTTCATTTTCCCTATTTTGATAAGCTTCAGTGGTGAGCATTGATGCTATAATCTGGTTGGACTACTATGATACGGTCCCCTTAAACAATATGTGCCTTAGATAATAACATTTTGATATAGACCAGGCTATGAGTTGGCAGCCTTAACAAAGGCCAAGGCAGAACAAACCACAGACACATCCTGGGAAAGATAAGTGGGAAAAGAGAGATAGATATTTTGGAAAAAGAGAACAGTTGGGAAACTGTGATTGCAGGAAATGGGTCAGCATCAGGAAAGTTGCTCTGAAGATGCAAGCAGGGGGCATGAGGAATCCCTTACCTCCAGGGAATCCAGAGGAAGGTCTGGCAACCACCAGGTAGCCAGGAGAGTAATGGTAATTTAGAAAGGAAGATTCAGAGATCACCTCAATGCAGTCTCCAAGGAGGAACCAGCATCAGTTCATCTGACTAATTGCAGCAGCATTCGGGAAGAGAGGTTGTTTTATAAGATCCTGTGAAAGAGCTAATGTCATAGTTGCTGAGAAACATGAATTAGAATTTTTTCATCAACTTACCAACACTGTCCAATTAGCTGACTTTAGGGTATTCTCGAAGGTACCATGTAGTATAGCAGTTACAGTGTATTCTGTTGAAGCCAAGAGGTTAAGTGACTTGTTTACAGTCACACACAGAGAAAATTACACTTAAGAATTGTTTCAAATCTCTGTAGCCTTACCTGTGAGCCCCCAGTAGGCATAAACTCTGTGCAAAAGTATGAGGAATATTTTAGAGTAATTTACTTTTGATATGGTAAGAACAGGCTCTTCATTTCATTAGTAATATACATCTTTCAAAAAAGTATAAATTTTACAGACAAGTGACTTTTCTTATTAAAGTTCCTATATTTTAGAATGACTACATAACCTTCTTTTGCACAGGATTCTGAAATATCCACTAGCCTATCATCATGTATTTTTAATTTGTATTCACTCTTTGAGCAATGTGGATCCATCAATATTATCGTTTTTCTATACCTTAAGAAGTTTCTGGTTTTGCCCTCCTCCTACACTTTCCTCTTTTTTCCTTCTAGGAACTGTTACAAACGAAGCGGGATCTACACGATGTTTTGATAGCCAAAGAGGAGCAAGAAGATCTGCTCAGAAAGAGAGAGCGAGAACTCACTGCCTTGAAGGGGGCATTGAAAGAAGAAGTATCATGCCATGATCAGGAGATGGATAAACTCAAAGAGCAGTATGATGCCGAACTTCAAGCTCTGAGAGAGAGTGTCGAAGAAGCCACCAAGGTGAGTGAATCCCATGCGGTGGATCTAAAAACAGGTCCTGAAACAAAGAAGGGAGAAACAGAAGAAGAAGTTTCTTTCTCTTCCTCTGTCAGCATGAAAAATATTTTCACTTTCTTTCTAGGCATTGACATCAAGCGTGATTATGAGCAAAGGGTGAAAGTTTTCTTTTAAATTATCAATTTAGAAAGTCATGGGAACTTGGGAGTAAAAGACTCACATGCCCATAGTGATCCTAAAAAGTCCTTTAAATTATTCCAGGTTTACTAAAACTTTTGTTTTTCATTTATTCAGAGCATTCATCCTTGGTTTGCAGTAAAGTATGTCTCTTGTTGTTTTTAAGTGGCTAGAGGAAAAGGGAGTATGAGTCATTTGATTGACAGAGAAGAATTGGAGACTGGAGTTGGAAATCTCTGATCCCTGCCCTGTAGTATTTCCAGCCTGACTTAGTGCCTTTTTTTGTGGACCTCATTCTTTTTGTCATCATCTTGCAGGGCATTTAATTGCCTTGATTAATACACTTTGCACCTTTCACAGATCATCATAGTAAAGAAATTGAATCTTGGCTTTCCAAAACAGATTCTGACAGGTGTGCTAGTTCTTTACATGTTGTCTGTTGAAAGAAGAGAGAAATGAAAAGATAAGTGTTTTGAAATTTCATGCAGTACTTGAATACAAGATGATGAGTTTGTAGAAAATCTGTTTTCTTATTTAAATCAGTTTAGTAATGTCGATGCACTCTGTACTTTATCAGAATGTGGTTCTTAGATTAAAGGTAGACAGGAAATAGAAAACTGAGTGTCATAGAATTTTGGAGCCAGAAAAGACCTTAGAGATTTTCTGGTCCTTCCCTCTCATTTTGTAGGCAGGGAAACTTATTTCCAGAAAAGCAAAGTAATCAGTTTTAGTTTTCCAGTGAGCTATCTATCTCCTATAGAATGAATAAAATAATGTATTTCATTGGCCCAATCTTGTATTTATTACTTCCAAAGTTTGAATCCCAATATTTGAATTAATATGCTCTCTGCCCAGGTGGTCCTAGGTTAAGTAGTTAATGGTAGAGCCATGGCCAGAAACTCAGGCCATAGTTTTCTCTGCTACATCATTGTTCTGTCTGCAACACCACACTGTTTCTCCTGAGTTCATGGTGCAGTGATCTGAACATCTGAGCACTAGACTTATTTCCTGTGTAAACACAGGCTTTGTCCCATGGGGCCTTAGTCTCTTCATTGCAAAAGAGTTGGTTTGACTAGATAACCTTGATGGTCCTTTCCAGCCTCACATTTCTTAAATGCTCCACAGTCTGATAGGGTATATTTCTTTAGTCTTCCTTCAATGCCTCCTCTAGGCAGGGAGATAGTGGGTTTCTGAAGGCTATACTAAGGAAACACAACCTCTGGTCTGTGCCACATGGAAAGTCTTGGAATGAGCTGGTGATAAGATTATGAGCCTACTTACTGTCTGAGGACCAGATATGTCATCTAGATGTGGAAAGGCTCATCACCAAAAGGGTAGCCACCAAATGATAACTTTTTTTGACCATGGCAACTCATTAAATGGCTACTAAAGTATGAAGGGGTTGTGTCCTAAGTGATGCTTAAAGAAGTATCCCAGATATTCATAGCCCAACGTATGACACTTTACCTTTTATTGAAGAGATAGGAAGACACTGAATTTGCATAATCTTTTTTCAGCACCAAAGTAGCCACTTATAATCTAAGAAAACCTCAGGAAAAGTCAGATTCCTCATGGCATAAGCATTACGTAGAGTAATAGGGGACCTTTCTAAGAGATTGCCTCACTCAACATTCAAGAATACTCTCCCAATACAAAAAAACCATGTTAAGAAAAGGCTTTGGTTTCTACTTCCTCTGAGAGGATACTTGCTGAAGAGCATGCTGTCAAGGACATGGGCAGATATTTCCTGGTGCTACATCCTCCTCTCTACCATTGGTCTGTGATGTTGGCATCTCTATAGCCAGCTGATACTATTATGTCTTTCTGCTGAACTGGAACACTGCAACTTTGTTCACCAATATTTCACAATGATTTCATTGAGAATCTGCGGATTCTGACTTCACTGAAAAAAAAATGTCTGAGGACAAGGTAAAGGAGAGACAGCTGACAGAAAGAAGTGACCTTGACAGTGTTTTGTCTCTATAAACAGAGGTCACACCTCTCCTCTCCCATTAGTGATCAACTATTTACATACTACTTACCTTCTGCCGCAAGAATAAGGCTAGAAGAATGAGCAAACAAAGAATCTTACCATAAAAAGCTAATACAGCACAGGAAAACTTAAGGCAATCTCAGAAGAATAGAGTGACTCCAAATATATACAGACAAAGCCTCCAAGAAAAATGCAGTTTGGAGACAAGCCCAAAAACAGTTCCTAGATGAATTGAAGCTAGATTTTAGAAAAAAAGAGCTGGAAAATGATTCTAAAAACCAGTTGTGAGCAGTAGAAGGAAAAATGGGGAAAGATGTGAGAACAAAGAAAGAAGGATGTGAAAAGAGGATCAACAGCTTAGAAAAGGAGGTACAAAACCTTCCTGAAGAAAATAACCCCTTGAAAATTAGAACTGGCCAGAATTAAGGCTAATGGTTCCATGAGACATCGAGAAATAATAAAACAAAGTCAGAAGACTGAAAAGAAAAAAAGAAAATACAAAGTACCTAATGGGAAAAGTATATCAAGGAGAGGTAATTTAAGAATCATTTGACTCCCTAAAAGCCAAGACCAAAAAAACCAAACAAACATAGACTTAGTTCACGAAACTATAAAAGATCAGAATCAGAGGACAAAACAGAAATGGAAATAATCCACTGATAGCTTCCTAAAAGAAATTCCCAAATGAAAACTCCTAGAAATATTATTACCCCAATTCAGAGCATCCATGTCAAGAAAAAAGTAATCCAAGTAGCTAGAAAGAAAAAAATTTTTAACAGTAGCCAAGGTAGCATGTCAATCTTCTCTTATAGGACTATAAATTACTGTGTCCACCCTGACTTAGATCACAAAATAATACCATCACATAACACATATCATTAAACAATACTGTCTTCATTTTGTATGCTGCAACAATTCTCAACATATGATGTGTATCCCAAGACCTTTTTCCAAGTCTTTGAGGTCAGTTGTTTAAAAAATAATACTGATATTTTAATTTCTTATAAGGTAAATAACTATTGATAGATATGATTTACATAAATGAAAGCTGTTTGGGAGGTCCTCAGTGATTTTTAAGAATGTATTGTGGCCCTGAGACAAAAGAGTTTTAGGACCTCTGGATACTGATTGACAGTTTTCGAAGTGTTTTCAAATACATTTTCTCACTTAGTAGTCATGCCAGTGTTTGGGGTGGGTAGGAAAAATGTTTCATTCTCATCTTAAAGATGAAGAAACTGAAGCCCAATGAAACTGACTTGTCACATGTCACATGGCTTTTAGATGGCAGAAGCAGATCTTCTAATTCCTAGTTTTGGGAATACCACACTATCCTCTGTCTCCTAAGATCTGAAGGTCCCTTCGTAGTCACCGTCATCTACAACAGAGCATGTTATCTAGAATACACCCTGTTAACATCAAGCTTCTAGATCCAAAAGCTGTAGGTAATAAATGTAAATGGAACAAGGAAATATAGTATTCGATTATTGTCTTGTCTATTTTTCCCTGATGGATCAGTACTGCTTTCCCTTAATATGTGAATATAAACTAAAACTAAACTAAAACTAAAACAAGCTATTACACTAAAATGAAATTAGAGAGAAAATCAGAATTATGTCCCCCAAAGTAAAGAAAATTAATTCATTTTCACTTTTCTCCATCAAATTAAATCAAATATAAAAAAAGATAAGACAGGCAAATCTAGGAATGGCTATTTATAATTGTCCCCAAATTATAACAACCCAGTTATATAGCTGCTTCCCAGGCTTTTTATTATTGTGCCAAACAAAGTGAGTTTTCATTTCATGTCATTTGCAATTACCATTCCATAATTGAAAAACAGTAAATTACCATGAAGCTTTTTGGGAAGAGGGGCTTACTGCATTCGAGTTGTCACTATAATTATGGTAGAATAATCAATCCACAGACTCATGCGCTGTGCCTTGCACGTAAGTGGTCCCTGAATAAATATTTGTTGAGTTGGATCATGGGATCCTAGCTTTAGAACTGGAAGGGACCGTCAAGGTCATCTGGTTAAACTCATTCATTTTTAATGAAGAAACTGAGCACCAAGGAGGTAAAAAGCCTTGTCAATAGTCACAACAGTGAATAAGGAATACAGCTTACATCTCTCTACCCCATACACCTCTCATTGCACAGTGAATTAGGAAGAGACAGTGTGATGTAGAGGAGACCACACTGGATTAGGTTATAATCCTAGCTTCATTATTAACCCCTTGACTCAGCAGGCACCATCATAGCTCAGATTTTTGTATGCAAACATTGTATCAACTACCTTATCTACATTTTTTTCTGTTGAATTAATGTAACATAACAATATAGCTGAAGATAATAGACAACAGATACAATGACAGATAAGATTCATTTTTATTATTATTAACTTGGCTTTCTGTATTCCTATATAGTGTTATAATACTATGTTGGTACATGAGGAGTTGCATCTTCCACATACCTGTTAAAAACAATCTTCTTGGACAGGCTTTGGTTTGTCATTCCACTGTTTAAAAATATTTGGTGGCTCCCTGTTCTAGGATTAATTATTAATTAATAAAATCTTCAACTTTGAATTTAAAGCCCTCCATAATCTGGAGCTAACTTGTCTTTTCAGATTTGTTTCATATTATTCCATTAATCCATTTGTACTTCTTTTTCGATGCATATCTGATTCATTTGTTTTCTCTTTCTTAATGAATAGCCTGGTCCATTAATTCAATCAGTGAGGTGGCAATAGGAACAGGAAGAATGGTGTAAATATTTTCAAATGCCAATCTGATTTCTACTAGAGTTGTATACAAATGTCTTTGTCCTCTTTAACTAATACATTCATTCAGAACTGATCATCAAAAAATAGATTTAGAGCTATAAGAGATATTAGATGCCATCTAGCCCAGTTCCCTCATTTTATAGATCAGGGACCTGTGGATTTGCTTGACAAAGTTACAGAGGTGATAAGTGACACAGGAAAACTTTGAACCTAGGTTCTCTGACTTCAGATCCAGTGATGGGGGTAGTTTGATGGCTCAGTGCATGGGGCACTAGACCTGAATTCTAGGAGGTATGAGTTCAAATTTGGCCTCAGGTATTTAATAGCTGTTTTACCCTGGGCAAATCACTTCACTTTTGTCTGCCATATGCTAGATATCATCATTGTCATCATCATCTTATTATTAATATTTTTATTATTGGATCTACTTTTCCTTGAAAAGTATGAAAAAATGGGAAGATGTATAGTTATCTATTCGTTAGCTTGCACTTAATGAACAGTGACTGTCAAAGCTCTGGGATGAACAAATTCTTTAGTCACTATTAAGTTTTGTAGAAAAGTTGACATAAATGGGCACTGAGGTCCTTTCCAACTCTTCAGAGCATGGGCTTCTATTGAGCACTAACAGTTATGACCTCCCCTTCCCTATTCCCATAGTCATTTGTTCCAGCCTCTCAAACCAGAAAGAATTTCCTGACCATGCTGCTTTCTTTCCCTGGGGCCTCCTACTAGTTGCCTCAGAAGAGAATGGAGCCTGGAAAGTGCAGATCACGTGTAGATCACACACACAGTCTCCAGGCTACAGGTTCCCCACCCTTGGTGTGGCTGCTCATGAGTCCTGCCAGCTGTACCATTGGCTGTTGGCCTGTTATTACTCTTTAGAGGGACAGAACATTCCCAGGCAAGGTGACCACTGTGGTGGGAACAGCAATCTTGTCATGACTAATTATGAAAAGTTATATGCGCTTTGAAAGAGACAGATGAGTTGTTTTTTTTATTACAAACTGGGACATATAATCCTGAGCTGCTTCCTTGGCTGGAGAGAGAAGAGAAACATCACCAGGGGTTAATAGTAACATAGGCTACAGACTGGACCTGTGGTGGATTTCCTTGGTATAGAGAATCCCCAGGTGACAGTCTCTTCCAGAGCTGATTGGCATCTTTTCTACAAACTTATAGTCTTAGGTAGTTTCTAGAGCCATGACAAGTTATGTGACTTGCCCAGGATCACACAGCCTGTATGTTTCAGAGGTGGAATTTGAACCTAGGTTTTTCTGGTTTCAAGCTCTCTATACAGAATGCCCTGCCACTTCTGGAGAGTGATGCCTTTGTAGTTCTTCCTACTTCTGGGTTTATCTTAAAGTGTCCACTAATAAAGGAGGAAAACGTAAAATTAACTGTAGACTACCAGGTGCAGCTAGGTGGCTCTATCGCTGGAATGATTCAGAATCTTCCTCAGATGCTTACTAGCTGTATTACCCGGAGCAAGTCATTTTACATTACTGCCTCAGTTTCCTCATATGAAATAATAATAGTATCTACTTCCTAGCGATGTTGCGCAGATCAAATGAGATTGCATTTGTAAGGTGCTTTGCCACCCCTATGCACTGTCGGAATTCTAAGTGTTACCATGGTTATTGTTAATTGCTGTCGGTTAATTATACCATGTAAGCACTCAGGTCTAGTGAAACAGTAATACATTTGGAGTCACAAGACCTGGACTTCAAACCTAGCTTTGCTAACTTATAACATCCTGTATCCTTGGGTATGTCAGGGAACCATTCAATCACATGTATTAAGTGACTACTTGCCGTAACACAGATAGATACAAAGTATTTGTTACAAGTACAAACAATGAAATAATCCTTTTCATAAAGAGATTATATTCTAAGAGGGGAGATAGCTTAAACATGTATACAATAAACTAGTTCCCTACAAGGATGTTTGGGAGAGAAGGTACTAGCTGTTGAGGGGATTAAAAAAGGCTTCATGTAGAAGAAAGTGGTATTTGATCTGAGTCTCAAAGGATGAGTCATTTAATCTCTGTGGACCTAAGTTATCTTCCTCTATGAGGTGGTCAGATTTGGACTGAGTGATCCCTAAAGGCCCCTTTTGGTACTCACATTATATCTGTGTCAAATCATGTTTATATGATATTATCTTGATGTAGATGAAGCCCAGGCATTAGTGTCTTCATTTAACGGTTGGACCATAGTTCAAATCCAGTTCTATTACTTCTGGTGTGAACTTGGGTATATCAGTTACCTTCTCTGGACTTCAGTCTCCTCATTTGTAAAATGAAGGCATTTGTAGTAGAAGCTTCGAAGGTTTGCAATCAGTGATCCTATAATTTTATTAAAGGCAGACATGGTGATTTGTTCCATGCTCTTATTTATTTACCTTCAAAAAAGTTACTGATTTCTTGTATCTTGGCATTTTAGGAATATCTTTCATTCCCCAATGAATTTTCCCTTGTGCTGAAGAAAATACAATAAAGTGTGTGTGTGTGTGTGTGTCTGTGTGTGTCTGTCTGTCTATAGTGACTGTATCTGGCTGGGCACATGCTATTGTCTTATTATTTCATCCCTCCTTTGTTTTGTCTCTTGAGACGGAGGCATTTGGGAGATTGTTACTGTTGTACCTTGATTTTCTTGGGTATTTTTGGTATTTTTCACTGCTTTTATACAGCATCTTTTCTGGTTAATTCGAAGCTTGCTTTGTGTTCCATTTTCTGCCTAAAGGGGTCAACACACAGAGCCAAGTTTTTCCACAAAGCAGAAATCTCCTTAATGATCTTGGCAAGTCATTAGAAGAAATCCATCAGGCATAGATTATAGGATCATAGAGAGTGTGACATTGAGGGAGTGTGATTTGGGTGGTGATGTTGAAGTTCATTTTATGTACACATGTTAAAGATTCAGTTGCTTTCACTGTTCAAACTGTAGGGCTTTTAAGACTGTTAAGTGTCCTGGGCTCTTCACTGCCCTGCTCTTTCTGCTTTAATCATGTTCACATCTGGAAAGGCTTCAGGTTTCTTTTCTCTCAAGAGACTGGTATGGCCTGCAGCTGACAACTGGCCTGGGGCTCTCACCTGACCTGAACTCTAGACGGTATTTAAGGATAATTCGGAGATCTCAAAACCACCAGTTTTGGGGTAAATATAAAGGAATATCATCTTTGGGGTGCTCTCTCTACTCCAACTTTATAGAGCATTTTAGCCATCAAAAAGGAGGCTGTATACCACACTCCCTCTGCTGGGCCTGGAGTCAATAAAACCTAAGTTCAAATCCAGCCTCAGACACTTATTAGTTGTGTGACCCTGAGCAAGTCACTTTTAACTTCTCTTGCTTCTATTTCTAAAACTGTAAAATGGGGATAGTAATGATACCCATCTCTCTGGGTTGTTGGATAGATCAAATGAGCTAATATTTGTTAAGCACCTAGCACGGTGCCCAGCACATAATAAACAACCATAATAAGTATTATAGCATTTATAATTGTTATATTATAGCACTTATAACTATAGCACCAATAATAAAAGCACTTAATAAATGCTTGTTTCCTTCCTTCTCCTGAAAGAAAAACAATAAAAATGAGAGCACTTATGGTGACCAATAAGGAGTAATACTGTTAAAAATAGTAGTAGTATTTATCTAGGGCTTCAAATATTATTTCATTTAATTCTCACAATAGCCCTGGGAGGTGTGTATTATTATCATCTCCATTTTATATGTTAGAAAATAGACTGAGAGAATTTCAAAACAACTTGCCTAGGTTCACATGGTTAGTAATCATCCGAGGTGGAATTTGAACTCAGATCTTTCTCATTCTATCTAGTGTTCTATCTACTGTGCCACCTAGCTGCCCTACAATTTTATCTAATATTTTCCTCCTCCTCCTCAATTCTTCTTTTCCTCCTAGTCCTCATCCTCTTTTTCCTTCTCTAGGACTAAGGTTTACATATTGCTTCTTATGTCTGCTTCCTGTGTGACCTTGGGCTTTCTTGGCTTTTTGAGGTCTCAGCTTCCCTATCTCTAAAATAATGGGTTGGACTACATGACTTCTGAGGTCCCTTCCAGCCCCACACCTAGAACAATTCTGTGTTCCTATGACATGCTCAGGAACACTGTCCGTCCTCTCCGTTGGAGTTGAGGTTGTGTGTCCTAGGTATGTGCCGTGTGAATGTCTGAGAACATGGGGTTTGAATGTAATTCTGGAGGCCATTTCAAAGTTTTCCTGATCTTTGTTTACTGTCTAAACTCACTTGAGGTTTCCCCTTAACACAAACTGAATTTTCGACAGTTTTTTTGGTCATTTTTACGGCATTGTTCTGGGAGTTCTTAGGCCTTGTACCCCGTTGCTATCTCCAGAGGCACTGAACAACTCCTCTGTGCATTTAAACTTGTAACTTAGGCTCAAAGTAGACAGAATTTTACAGGGGAAGTTCATGGTAAAGTCATTAGGAGAAACGCACCATAATAGATTAGGAGGTCAAAGAAAATATAACACAGAGGGAATGGGATTTTATTTACATATGTTAAAAATTCAGTTGCCCTCAGTGTTAATTCGTAGAGGTTTTTGGCAGCTAAAGGACATGACTTATAGCTTGGTTCTGTTTAATAAAACCAATCAGTTTTCTTGCTTAACCCTGATATATACCAGTTATCCAGTCTTTCTCCTGCATGGGCAGAAAAATTCTCTGTGGGCAATTGAAATTAACAGTCCCTACCACAGGGCACAGCAGCAGGATGGAAGGGAGAAATCCTCTAATTTTCTACTCATAATCAGAAAAGCCAGCAGCCTTTTTAATGAAGACTGTTTTATGAAGTATTAACTGCCGGAAATCCTTCACTGGGCCTTGGGAATTTCTTTGTAGTGTTCTGTACTTTAAGTGTTTTTTTTTTTTTTTTTTTGGAACGAGATGAAGTGCTTTTTAACTTAACCCCCAGGGTCATTACTGCTTTGGTGTTTATTTCTTTTTTCCTTTCAGAAGACTGCTCAATTTTTCTAACAGCTCCAATTGCATCATTAAGAATTTAATTGTATTTAAATGTTGTATAAAAAGTCAAGTGGTTCAAGTTAGACTTTTGTCTAGAAGTCTCAGGGGATGGTCACGAGAGGGGGGCAACAGATCTTCCTTTCTGCACAACCAGTGATTAGTAACATCTCACTGTGTATAGTTCCCGTCCTGTGACAGGTGGGGTAGAAGGCATGACCCCTTCCTTCCAGAAGGTTCCCAGTCACTGCTGTGTATTGTGGGTTTTAACCGGTAGGATAATGTATAGGTAGGTGTTCTCTATTTTCTTATCTCTGCTGCTTACTCAGACAAGTCATTTCAACTCATGTCTCCAGGGCCCTTCACAAAGGCCTTTCTTCACCAAGAAAATCCAAATTCAGCAAACATTTGTTAAGCACCTACTATGTGCAAAGAAGATGGTTAGGGAAAGGAATAATGTAGCATGTAATGTGTACTATGTTCTAGACACTATTAAGAATTTTACAAATACTGATTTTCACAACAGCCCTGCAAGGTAGGCACTGTTTTTATCATTGTTTTACACTTGAGAAAGCTGAGTGACTTGTCCTGGGTCACACAGATAGTAAGTGTCTGAGGCTGGATTTGAACTTATGTCTTCCTACCTCCAGGACCGACACTGTATCCATAATGTCAGATTGTTAGGTCCTGGAGATACAAAGACATGAATGGTATAATATCCCTCAGGAGATTTATGTTTTACTGGAGGCCCTTGAAGAATTTTGTTTTGTGTAAAGTTGTATCAAACATACTGGTGCCCAATTAGTTATTTGTGGAACAGTTAAGATTTTGAGAAGAATCTTGGGAATAGGAAGTGATGGACAAGGCTGTTTTTTGTTACCTCTTTCACCTCTCCTGAGTACCTGAGCATTGGTGGTTTTTTTTAAATCAATTAATTTATATTCACTTTTCGTCACTTCCTTATGTTTTAAATTTTCTCCCCCTCTTTCCCCAAGACAACATGCAGTCTTACATGGGTTCTACACATACATCCTTATTAAACACATTTTCACATTAGTCATGTTGCATAAAGAAGAATGAAAATGAATGGGAGAAACCATGAGAAAAACATTTTTCAAAGTGATTTCATGTGTATTATCTGATTTTACCTTCACAATAACCCTTTAAGACAGGTAGGGCAGCTTCCATTCCATTTTATAGATGAGGAAACAGACTCAGAGGGATTGTGTCTTGCCTAAGCTAGTTGATGACAGAGCCAGGAATAGATTGTAAGTCTATCTTACTCTTAGTCAGGTGTTATTTCCAAAGGGAGCAGTTTTTTGCAAAGGAAAAAAGTAGATGCTCTGCTTTTTAAAAAGGGTTTGTTCCATTGTTCCTTTCCAGTCTCACTGGGCAATCAATTAAAAATTAATTGAAAATGTTTCAATGAAGAAAAATTTTAACTGACGTTTAACGTTTGTGGAAACATTATTTTAAGGAGGGTTATATATGTACATGTTTGGTTGTGTCGTATGGTGGAAAAAAGATACTGAACTCTGAGAGTTTGCAGGTGTATATAGTCTTGGCTATGCCCCTTACCTAGCTTGGTGACTTTAGGCTAGTCACTTTCTTCCCTTGGACTCAGATTCCTCCTTTAAAATGAGAGGCTTGAATTAGATGACCTTAAAGGTCTCATCTTAACTTTAACATTCTGTGTCAATGTAAGTCTCTTGCCAGTTGTTTTGAGGTTATTTGTGTTTTTATATAGTTCTAAGGATGACTTTTTGAAGGCCAAAATGTTTGAATGGTTGTAAACTTTTATTGCGTTGATCAGGAAGTGTCAGAGGTTTATTGGGGAGCCAGTAGTTATCAGAGGGTCGCTGAGACACAGAGTGGTGAATTTTAACTTGATCCAGCAATAGTAGAGATTCAGATATCAAAGGGTTTTTATATAGTAGAGTAATATGGTCATTAAAAGTCTTTAATTTGGGGCTATGGAATAAAGATTAGAGTAAAGGAGCCTGATGGGAATAGTTACAGCAATGCAAAAAAAAAAAGGACAATTAAGCAATGCAGTGGTTTTGGCAATGGACATAGAAATGAAAGGGTAGATTGGAGAGATTCTGTGTAAAAACAACTGATGTGTTTTGGTTGCTGAGTGAATGGTGATGAGAATTGAGCACAGACAAGATGGTGTGTTATGTTGTGGTGGGGAAGTTGGATAGCATGGAAAATAACGTGGGGAACAGGAAAAGTTTAGAATTCAGAGAATCACAATTTAAAAGTAGAGCAGACCCTTCATGTTATTCAGTCCAATTATTATCTGAACTCAGTATGTTGAGTTCAGATTGTGGCAAGCCTTTCCATTGGAGGTTACTTGCAGCTGGAGGGGAAAAACATTAGGGCTGGAGAGAAAGTTCTAGGCATTTTGACTGTCTACAGATGGTAATCGAAACCATCTGAGCAGATGAGCTCCTTCAGGGAGTGGGTGTGGTTTACTGAATTTTGAACTACAAAGTAAGTCATATTTTCCTGGTATTAACCATATGTTAGGATCCTGAAAAATGTGGGTAGGAGTATGTTGACATCCAGATGCAAAGCAAAGTTTCTACTCCAGGAATCAGAAGGAAACTGGACTGTTCCAACTAGTATGAGGTCAATTTCCTGAAGAAAAGAAAGAGAAGAAAAAACAAAGGATAAGGTGTTCCTTGGTGTAATTAGTATATCCATTTAGCCAACAGTTGTTACAGCTGTTCCAAAGTGATATTGGCTCTCCCATGACAACTTCATGGGTTAAAGGTGGTGAGAGGTTCAACTCTTTGTACAGGAAATTCCAAAGACATGGATGGGTCTTATCTTCCAGGAAATTATTTTCTAAGACAAGGAAATGACTGGACATAATTTTTTCCCTTTTTAATTCTTCTCATTTTCTAATCCTTTTTTTTGAGGGGAGGAAGGGTTGGTATTAAAAGAGGTAAAATGCATTTATTTTTAGTTAAGATAGGAATTTACGTATCATTAGTTCAAAAAGATGTCTTACGGTTACAGGTGGATTACGAAGATACTCTTAGATGTGAAGTGAGAGGTTAGTTGGTCTTTTCTTACACTGAACTTAAGTCCAAGACGTTATTCATGTTTGCTCCACATCAGGGAAAACACTGCATAGATGACCATGCCATAGAAATTTAAATGGCTGCCGGTAAGTGGGAAAATAGGGGAGTAGTCATGGCTTCTGAGCTGGAACTTAAGGAAAATGGCAGATAGCTGTACAATTAAACAATTGCCTCTATCAAACAATCTTTTCTACCCTCTAGAAATGGAGCTGGAGTTGAGTCTTAACAAATACAAACCAGAAATGGACCAGCCTTCCAAAAGGTTGGAAACTCTACAAATATATCGCTATTAGTTGTACAAATGCCTTTGCTTTTGGGGGAAGGGAAGCAGTTACAATGAAGTATCCTCTTCATTCTGAGGAGGTTCATTCCTTTTCTGACCCTCAGAGCTCCAGAGCTGCATGAAAGAAGGTCCCTACTGTGGTTCCACCTGCTCAACCGCTGTGAACTAGTTTCTTCCAGCACTCCTGGCTCAGGCCTATTTACAGACTTGACCTTGATCTTTACATAGACTTTATTTTGTAACTTTCAGCTAGTGATGTATAGGACAGCTATCTTGATTGGCATTTTAGTCCCCCACCGGACCGTAAGCTCGTTGTGGTCAAGAACTTGTGGGAAGCAGTGTGCCAGTACTACTCAGAGTGTTGGCCTTGGCATCCGGAAGATCCTAGATGGAATCGCACCTTTAACATTTAGTAGTTTTGTGATTCAGGGCAACACACTTAACCTTTCTGTATTTCAGTATTCTCATTAGGAAAATGGGGATAACAGTAACTGTAGTGCCTATTACAATTCTGGTTGTTTTAAGGCTTGATTGAAATAATGTGCTTCAAGTGCTTTAAAAATGCTAAAATGTTGCATAAATGTCATTTAAACTTTGTATCTCCCCTAATAGGTAGCACAGTGCTCTTCTGGAACCTATGAAAGTATGTTACATCATACTGTTCCCAAATCTGGTTCAAGAACTCAGTGTGGTGTATAATGATCAGACCCAGTGCTGAATTTTGAGAAGATATGTGGAAGTTTTTGAGTCTTTGGTAAATGTGACACAAGAGAACTGGGGTTAATAATTTATTATCTTTTAAAATCTACTGCTTATGACCTTGACTAAACTGTGATGGAAATAAGTAGGAGATTGGCTTGGCATTGAACTCAAAGGATAATATGACATTCAAATAACTCTGTGTTGAGAGGTTAATCCTTTCCCTGCGCCTGCCATTGGCATTCATGTACATCCCATGCACTCTGTGTGTTCACTGTGTTCATTTAACAAAGAAGTCACAGATGTGAGGTGAAGGAGATGGACTGGATGTAGTGTCTCCACTTTTCCTAGGATAATGAATTCAGTGCTTGAAAGAATCTTGTCTGTATAAACACAGAAGTATGCTTTTCCTTCACATTATTTGTTAAGCCTTTTTTTAAAAAACATTGTTCCCCTTTAGGGATTTTGGGGGGGCAAAACTGATCTAGGCCTTCCAGGATTTAGTTGTATCAGAGGTTCTTAATCTCTGGGCCCCTTGGGTTGTTTGGTGAAGTCTATTTATCTTTTCTCAAAATAATGTTTTTAAATATATAAAATAAAGTATATTACAATATAATACAAAGGACACCAATTATATTTCAATATAATTGTCTTTTTTTTTCCCATTGAAGTTCTGAAATCTCCCAGAATCCATCTACAGACTTCAGAGGGTCAGTGTACCCTTGGGTTAAGGACTTTTGCCTTAAGTCAGCCTTTGCTACAATGGCCTTTCTTTAGAGATGGCATGGCTCTTTCTTTCCTTGTTGAAATTTCACCATCTTACCTTCATGAAATGGAATCAATGTCAGGATAATTTTTGCATGCTGTAGGTCATAAACAAAAAGCCAGCCACATTTTTTTTTAACCTGTCCTGAGGCTTTGGAAAGATACAATAAAAGGCATAGATAGAGCTTGTTGATGCAATAGCTAATGCTATCACAAAGAAGTATTGTGATGTGGATGTGGATTTGGAATCCGAGGCCCTGGTTGGGAATCATGACCCTTCTCTACCTTATGTGTGGCCTTGAACAAATCACTTGATCTCACTGAGTCTTTTTCTACATAGATAAAATGAAGGTGTTAGATATAAGGTGATTTTCAAGGTCCCATCCAACATTAAATCTGTGGTCCTAAATAAATCTCTCTTGGACAAGAAAGATAAACCAGAGTCAAATTGGACTGGACTAGATTACTTCCTATGTCCAGTATCCTTATCATACTAGCCATTGTATCATAGAATCTTAGCCCTGGAAAGAATTTAGACAAGTCAGACTTGCTCAGATAAGGAAACTGAGGGTTAGAGGTCCATGCGACCTCTACTAATTAATAATTAATTATATTATTAATTAATATCAATTAATTAATAATTGTCTGTGAGCTATTGAGTTACAAGGATGGGGGTAAAAGTTAGATATGAGATGAAGTTAAAGGGACCAGAAGGAACTTTGATGGAAAGATTACTGGTCTTCCCCTTTAACATCATCTTAGAAAACTGACTGGCACACTGAGAGGTTAAATGACTTATCCATGGTCACACTCATGGTAACAAAGACTGCATAAGGCAGGTAGGTGGAGCAGTGGATGGAGTGCCAGGAGAAGACTCTGGATGATTCATCTTTCTGAATTCAAATCTGGCCTCAGATACTTCCTAGCTATGTGACCCTGGGCAAGTCACTTAACTCTATTTGCCTCAATTTTCTTATCTGTAAAATGAAGTGGAATGAAATGGCAAGCCATTCTAGTATCTGTGCTAAAAAAAACCCAAAAAGGGGTCACAGAAGGTGGGACATGTTTGAAATGACTGAATGAACAGAGATTACATATGCTGAGTGAAGTACATTGGCCCATAGGAGTATTAAGGCAGGGTGTATGCGAAGTAAGAGGCATGATAGGAGGTGGAAAAAGAATGATGTGAAGATAGGTTATGGCAAGCGGGAATGTAGACTATAGTGAAGATAACTGGGGGTGTCTTGGACCAAAGGGACCAGAAAATAGGAATCAAGGGGGAAAAAAACTTCACAATAGTTTAGCATCTGTTATAATGATTTCCGCCTTTACTTTTCTAGCGTACTAATATTCTTTATGATAGAAGAGCTTGAGAGCATTTTGCCAATACTAATAATTCTCTCTAGACATGTAATTACATAAGTACAAACATATTTATCATTTGTAACAATTTTTTAGCATGAAAATAAGCTTACTATCCTCAGTCTCAATTTTTCTTTATCTCTCAATGTGTAGTTTCTTCCAGCAGTCCTGGCTCTGCCCTACTGATATCATCCCACTCCCTACCCTTCCTCATTCTGTGAGGATTTATGTGTCCCATTAATATTTTGATTCAGACAGTTGGAAGAGACCTTAGAGACTGTCTAGTCAAATACCTTCATTAAACAGATGAGGAAACTGAGGCTGGGAAAAGTGATTTTCCCAAGGTCACACAGCTGATCAGTAATAGATGTGGTACTGAAACCCAGAAAGCCTGACTGTACTAACTATTAATATCACCAATATACCAAAACATTTTCTGTTAGAGTTAATTTAGAAAATACAGGTTTGAATTGTACACACACAAGCACAGATGTATGTGAATATGCATATGTGCATGTATATATACGTGTGTATATGCATATAGCTATAGGTGTGTATTTGTGTATATGTGTGTCTTTAAAATTAGTGCCTTGTGCTAATTGAGATGAATATTATGGGATTTTACAAGTAAAATTGTCCAAGTGAAAATTCCCATGCAAATGACGACAGGTACAGTCATCCATCCTCCCAGGATTCATGTGACCAATGGGATGAAAGAACAGTTGCTTCTGAAATGGCCTGGAAAGTGTATATGTATGAACAGGAGCAAGAAAAATCCGCACCCGGCCTCGAAAGGGTGAATTTTCTCACGTTACATTTCCAGTTTAACACTGAACAAGGAGAACTTGCAAGTCCAGTTTGCTTGCATGGAGGAGAAAGGGGCTGGGTCTGCCAGTTAACCACAGCTGTGAAGTTGAAGATGCCATTGCCTCCAGTGGTAAGGAGTTTCAAAAGAAAGAAAATGAAGAATTTAATGAAATTAGCATGAGAGGACCATGTAAAATTTTCAAACTGTGAAAAGGGAACAGATTGCAGCTTTTCTTTTGAAGTATACCTTGGGCCAGGAGAATTTGTGTGACTTCTTGTGCTCTCAAAAAAGAGATAAAACCACAAAGATAAGGAGTGTATTCCCAGTAAATTTTTTTTCAATTGACAAGCATTTATTTTCTCTCATTCTCCACCTCACCATCCCATTGAAAGAAGGAAAGTGGGGAAAGCTCCTTGTAACAAAAGCCCCTTGTGATCAGGCAAAATAAATTCTCACATGGCCATGTCTAAAAATGTATTTCATGTTCTGAGTCTTGAATCAATCACCTCTCTGTCAGGAGGGAGATAGCGTGCTTCACCATTTCCTATTTTCACCTTTCCTGTTTTCTGCAAGGGTTCATGAAAACTCCTGTACTCATCTGTTGGGTAAGGATCATGGCCTAGGTTTCTCATGAACTTTTTTTTTTTAATAGGTTTTTAATAGTTCACTTAGTGAGAATGTAAGCTCCCTAAGACCAAGGATTGTTTTATTTTTGTATATATAGAACTTAGTACTGGGTTGTATATGTTCAGTCATTTTTCAGTTGTGTCTAACTCTTCTCGACTCCATTTTGGGGTGGTTTGATATTTCCTTCTCCAGCTTAACCCTGTTTGCCAGTTTTCTTAAGTGACTTGCCCAAGGTCACACAGCTAGGAAGTGAGTGAGACCAGATTTGACCTCCATTCTTTCTGACTCCAGGTTCTGCACTCTATCCACTGACCACCTGTTTGTAGTAGCTCTCTTTATATATAGAAGATACTTAATAAACATTTCTCAAATTGAATTATTTCCACCAAAACATCTCTTTACTGTCAGATATACAAGAGGTGACTATTTGTTAAAAGACATTTGTGCAAATACAAGTGTTATGAACACCAAGTTAATGATGGTGTGTGTAAGCTTTTCTCCAACAGTCCTGAAGTAGGAAATGGATAAAAAAAGAGAAGAGAATGAGCCCTATAAAAGGATTTTTCTTTAAGTCAGATCTTTTTCGGTAGAAATAAGTAATCTGTCTTAGGTTTCCAAAATAAATATGGAAAGGCATTCCCTTGAGTGTAGATTGAAGGGACTCTGTACAATTGAAATAAGACAAATAGGAGGGTGCCATGTTTGTGCTTAGATTTGTTTAAAACAAACAAACCCTTAGCTAATTCCCCTCTATTCTCTGAATAATCAAAGCCTTTCCGTTATGCTATGTGTGAAGGTAGTAGAGGGGTCTCAGTTTCTGTCAAATGAGGCAGCTGGGCTAATTGATAGCTAAAGCACTTTTCTAGCTCCATGCTTTCCACTTCTGTGATAGATGCACAGTGTTTACATGTGAGAAGTAAATGCTAACATGAACCCACAAAGAGAATAGGTGATAACTCAGCCTCTCTGAGTAGGTATTATGCATATTCTCTTCACTTTAATAATGGCGTAGCCTGTGACCAGAGATAGTAAGTGGCCCCAGCTCAGATTTGCCAGAATTCAAGTCTCTTACCTTTTCAGGTGGTTCTTTCTGCTACCTAATGATGCCTTTTTAGTGAATGGTTGAAGGGGTGTGGGTATTTTTCTTTCCTCCAAGCAGCAAATTACTTGGCAGGAATGTATTTTTCCATTCAGATGGTAATTTAATTAGGGGAAGCCATCTGTTAGGTGTCATTGTGATCTGGGTTCTGCTAACAATGTACCAGATCCCCCTTGTGGGGGATTTCAAAGGGCATAGCCACACAAAGCTGGGATGAACTACCCGGAGTCACAGAGTTCATAGCCGCATCATACGACAGGACTCATCAGCTGGGGAGCAGCATGGGTCAGGGACCAGGCATCAGGCAGAACCAGACTGACTGGCCATGGTGACCTTTTTGCCTTCTGTAGTTCTTGTAGTTTGCAGAGAAGGCATCTGGATAAGAGGTAATCTAGAGAAATAAAATTTAAGCTTTGCTTTTAAAAAGTTATTAGAGAGTGGGTGCCTTATGCAGAAAAAGAAAAGCTAGGCAGGTAGTTAACTAAACAGTGAAGTAAACAAACTAAACAGCAACATTCTTTTTTTTCTTTAATATAAATTTATTTAACTTTTTACATTGATTTTCACAAAATTTTGGGTTCCAAATTTTCTCCCCATTTATCCCCTCCCCCCACCCCAATACACCGAGCAATCTAATTTTCCCTATCACCAATCTGCCCTCTCTTCTATCATCCCTCCCTTCTCTTGTCCCCATCTTCTCTTTTGTCCTGTAGGGCCAGATGACTTTTTATTCCCCGTTAACTGTATTTCTTATTTCCTAATAGCAACAACAATACTCAACAGTTGCTCCTAAAACTTTGAGTTCCAAATTCTCTCCCTCCCTGCTTCCCCACCCATTCCCCCTGGGAAGGCAGGCAATTCAATATAGGCCATATCTGTATAGTTTTGCAAATGACTTCGATAACAGTCGTGTTGTGTAAGACTAACTGTATTTCCCTCCATCCTATCCTGCCCCCCATTGTTTCTATTCTGTCTTTTGATCCTGTCCCTCCCTGAGTGTTGACTTCAAATTGCTCCCTCCTCCCATTGCCCTCCCTTCCATCATCCCCCCCCCACCCTGCTTATCTCCTTCTCCCCCACTTTCCTGTATTGTGAGATAGGTTTTCATACCAAAATGAGTGTGCATTTTATTCCTTCCTTTAGTCAAATATGATGAGAGTAAACTTCATGTTTTTTTCTCACCTCTCCTCTTTTTCCCTCCACTAAAAAGCCTCCTGCTTGCCTCTTGAATGAAAGATAATTTACCCCATTCCATTTCACCCTCTCTCCTCCCACTACATTTCTCTCTCACCATTTACCTTAATTTCTTTTAAGATATGATCCCATCCTATTCAATTCACTCTGTGCTCTCTGTCTCTGTATGTGTGTGCGCACATGTGTGTACATGTGTGTATGTGTGTCTCTGTGTGTATGTATGTGTGTGTGTGGTCCCACCAACTACCCAGATACTGAAAAGTTTTAAGAGTTACAAATATTGTCTTTCCATGTAGGAATGTAAACAGTTCACTTCTGGTAAGTCCCTTAAGACTTCTCTTTGCTGTTTACTTTTTCATGCTTCTTCTCATTCTTGTGTTTGAAAGTCAAATTTTCTTTTCAGCTCTGGTCTTTTCATCAAGAATGCTTGAAAGTCCTCTGTTTCATTGAAAGACCATATTTTCCCCTGAAGTATTATACTCAGTTTTGCTGGGTAGGTGATTCTTGGTTTGAGTCCTAGTTCCTTTGACTTCTGGAATATCCTATTCCATGCCCTTCGATCCCTTAATGTAGAAGCTGCTAGATCTTGGGTTATCCTGATTGTATTTCCACAATACTGGAATTGTTTCTTTCTATCTGCTTGCAATTTTTTCTCCTTGACCTGGAAATTCTGGAATTTGGCCACAATGTTCCTAGGAGTTTCTCTTTTTGGATCTCTTTCAGGCGGTGATTGATGGATTCCTTCAATACTTATTTTGTCCTGTGGTTCTAGAATCTCAGGGCAGTTTTCCTTGATAATTTCATGGCAGATGATGTCTAGGCTCTTTTTTTGATCCTGGCTTTCAGGTAGTCCCATAATTTTTAAATTGTCTCTCCTGGATCTATTTTCCAGGTCAGTTGTTTTTCCAATGAGATATTTCACATTCTCTTCCATTTTTTCATTCTTTTGGTTTTGTTTTGTGATTTCTTGGTTTCTCAGAAAGTCATTAGCCTCCATCTGTTCCATTCTAATTTTGAGAGAACTATTTTCTTCATTGAGCTTTTGAACCTCTTTTTCCATTTGGCTAATTCTGCATTTGAAAGCATTCTTCTCCTCATTGGCTTTTTGAACCTCTTTTGCCAATTGAGTGAGCCTATTTTTCAAGGTGTTATTTTCTTCAGCATTTTTTTGGGTCTCCTTTACCAAGGTATTGACCCATTTTTCATGCTTTTCTTGCATCTCTCTCATTTCTCTTCCCAGTTTTTCCTCCACCTGTCTAACTTGATTTTCAAAATCCTTTCTGAGCTCTTCCATGGCCTGAGCCCATTGGATATCTATTTCAGGTGTTTGGGGTACAGAGGCCTTGACTTCTATGTGTTTCCCTGATGGTAAGCATTGATCCTCCTCATCAGAAATGAAAGGGGGAAACATCTGTTCACCAAGAAAGTAGCCTTCTATGGTCTTATTTTTCTTCCCTTTTCTGGGCATTTTCCCAGCCAGTTACTTGACTTCTGAGATTCCTCTCCACCCCCACCTAGATCTGCCCAGCTAGTACTTGAGGTCTGAGATTCAAATACTGCTCCCCAGCCTCAGGGCTTTCAGCGGGAGGTGGGGCTGCTGTTCAGGATAAGATTAAATTCAGGTTCTCAGGTGGGGGCAGGGCCGCCTCCCAGGCTCAGTTCCCTCAGGGGGTTTATGCAGAGATCTTCAGTAATGGATCTGAGGTCCTGCCTGCGCTGGAAGTTCTGGGCCACCACTGCCTCTGCCACTGCCTCCTGAGGGGGCCTGAGTTATGGAGACACCCCCTCCCCTCTCGGCCAGCCCAGAAGTCTCTCTCACTGACGTGTAGTGCCTGTGGGTCGAGGGACCTTCACGGCCGCTGGAGGTTCCATCCCTGAAGCCTGCTCGGATCTGCTCCTCTCGGGGCTGCGCACAGGCAGGGCAGGGGCTCCACTCCATCTCCAGTGTGGGATGGACCTTTGGTGCCAGTTTTTCAGGACTCTCTGGAATGGAAATCTCCTCCCCTGCGTTGTTGTGGGACTTCCACTGCTCCAGAATTTGTGTGGAGTTCTTTTTACAGGAAATTTATGGGCTGTGGGTTCGGACCTAGCGTACGTGAGTCTTTCTACACCAGCATCTTGGCTCCTCCCCCCAGCAACATTCTTAAAAATCCAACTTTTAGGTTATTTGCTTAAAAAAATGCAAAACAATGGACTTCAGGTATTTTTGAGTAAATATGGCAAATGTTAATTATAGATCTCCCTTGAATTCTGTGGTCTAATGAGTTAAGGGAAGAGAAGATGGCAGCTAACAGACTGGGAGTTAGGAAGAACTGAATTCAAATCTAGTCCAAGGCATTTCCTAGTTATGTGATCCTGGGCAAGTCACTTACCTCTGCTTCAGTTTCTTTAACTGTAAATTGGGGGCGATAGGAGCACCTCCCTTCAAGGGTTCTTGTGAGGATAAAGTGAGAATATTTGCAAACTACTTTGCAAACTTTAAGGGACTATTTAAATATAAATTATTAGCTATTATTATATAAAGAGACAGGATAAAAGGTAAAAAAAAAACATGTGTGAAGAGAGAAAAATGGAGTGGGGAAGTTTAATGGGTTCTCTGGAATTAATGAAGGGAGAGAGGGCTAAAAGGTAGGCTTAAAAGGGATAGAGAGAAAAATGGGAGAAAAACACTTAGATTTTTGAGACATTAACTATAGTAAACTATTTTGATCAGAGGCTGCTTATCCTTCTCTTTGTGAGTTTAAGAGGTTGTCAACTCTTCTTTGGCAAGCTTATCCCTCTGCTGTTCACAGCTCTTCCATTGCTCTTACCTTTAAACTTTAATTAAGAGGTTCTGCTATAAATTGGGTCTAACTGTTGTATTCTACTAGGATAATACCAGGATAATAGCAGTATCACCAGTCAAACAAGGTGTGATCAAGCCTTTGAGATTCCTTACCCTTATTTTAAACTCGCTTGGCCTTCTTCTGTCAATGTCTGAGGTCCGTCAGTCAAACAGCAGATATTTATTAAGTGCCTACTATGTGTCCGTGAGTTAAGAACCAAGGTTCTGGATTCTACCTCTTGGATTCAGACTCTTCTTGTGGTTCAGACTCCTTGTATTCTCTGACATACCCTCCCCACTGCCAAACAGGTCCAGCTACCCCCATCCTCCATCCTCAGGTAGCTGCAATCCAGGAGACATTTAGTAAATGATTACTATGTGTAAGGCATGATGCTGGGAACATAAAAGCAGAGAAATAAAATGAAGAATAATCCTTACCCTCAAGGACTTTTTGCATTCTACCAAGGACATGAAAATAGAGAAGTACAGGATGATTTCCTAAGAGGTAGAGCACTTAAATTAGGAATATCCAGAATGGGATCCTGCAAGAGGTAGTACCTGAATTGAGTCATGAAGTCAATTAAACATTATTTACATTTTTTTAAGCTAATGAAGAGGAAGGGCATGCTAGGCGCAGGCAAAGAAATGCCTGGAGGAGGGATATGTATACCTGAGTTTAGAGGAATACCCAATAGGGACAATTTATCTACAAAGTAGATAATGGAGAATAAAGAAAAATGAATCTTGAGAAGTAAGCTGGTCCCACATTATGAAGGACTTTAAACGTCTAACTGAGAAGTTTGTATTTTATCCTAGAGGCAATAGAATTTCTAGATAAAAAGAAAAATGTGGCTACATCAGTGTCCTAAATTGAAAATTAGAAGCAGTCAGTAGAGACTTTGAAAGGATCTGATAAAGGAAGCAGTAATGACAGTCATCCTAGGGTGAGACTAATTAAGGGAACTTAGTATGTAAATATATGTAAAGTACTTCACATCCTTTAAGGGACCTGATAAATGCTAGCTGGCCAGTAGTATTAGCAGACCAGGTCTGACTCAGGTCAGTCTGGTAGTTCAAGTTCAAGACTGATAAGAAATGAGAAACTCTTAGAATATTGAACAATTGATGAATGGAGGTTTATTTAGCCATAGCAGCTTGTTGGAGCAGGGAAGGAATATTCAGCAAGGATTCAGCATTCCCTTACCTCCGTGATGCCCACAGGGACCCATAGGTCAGGAACCTGAAGGAGGGGTGTTGACTCCTTCTATCCTGACTTGTTTATTTGTAGGCTATTAGGAATTTAAATCGATAGCCCAAGCCTTAGTCTTCCTGAGCCATCTAGAGGAAGGTTTCAATTTAAGTAAGCCCAGCCTAGCCTGTGACCTTTCCATTCTTATCTCCATATTCCTTGCATTTTTTCTGGTCATCTGCCATGAATGGAATACTCTCTATCCTCATCTCTGCTTCTTGGCTTCCTTCAAGTCCAAGCTAAAATTCTGTCTTCTGAAAGAAATCTTTCTCACTCCTCCTTAATGCCAGTGCATTCCCCTTGAAATTTATCCTATTGTAACAGCAAGGATCCCAGCATATACAGGAGTGCCTGCTGTATAGAATGTTAGATCTGCTTTTCTAAAGGGAAAGCAACTTTTGAGGGTTCAACAATCACTTTACTCAAGCATATATATCGTTCACTTAGTTTAGAGGAAAAAGTCAGCACCTTTGAAATTCAGAGAAATAAAGATCAACCAACAGGGCTTCCAATTGTCTGACCATAAGCATTACATACACCACAGATCAACAGACAGATTCAACTGTCTGATCATACATACATACATAATTACCCGAGAGAGAAGCATCAACATTTCAGTTTTCAAAGCCAGGGGCTTCCTTAGCAGCTGCCCAGAGTCATATCTGGCCAAACAAACACTTCCAGAGAGTAAGCCCCAAAGTAAAATCTCACCTCAGAATATTTACACACTTTTCAGAGCCAGAGGGCATCACAACCCTTGAGAACCAGTGCCTCATTAGAAATTAACAAAATGCGTGGGCCTTCCTGCAAAACAAATATCCCATAGTCAAACTTCCCTTAATGGGCAAGCCAATTAATGGGTAGGGAAGATCTTTAATTCTCACAATTACCATTACACCTATGTATACATCTGCATAGATATGTATATGTATGTATACATACACATAAACACAAATATCTTGTCTGTACATAGTTGTTTGCCATGTACTCCTTTAGGATATGATTTTCTTGAGGGTAAGGACTGTGTTTTTGTGTTTCTTTGTATCTCTGTTCCGTACTTGGCACATAATAGGCACTTCATAAATGCTTGTTGACTGCTCAGGTTAGGATGTTAGGATGCTGTTCCTATTGCAGGAGATCTATATAGTAAAGAGGAGGGAGAGAATGTTCCTGAGTCTCCACCATTTGTGAATCCTGAAATTGAGAGAGAGTAGGCAGGTAGATGGATATCAGGCAGGGAAGAGGGGAGAGGTTAGGGCCACATATGGAAAAAGTTGGCACATATTTTTCTGCCATGCTGGATCTTGCATGTCAGCTCAATCGAGCAGCCTAGGAGAGTCCAGGACCAGAATCCGGTAAGACCAGGGAGATCTGGAAGGATTTATAGTCAGAGGTTGTTAGTAAGGAAGATGGGAAGGATTGTATATTCTTATCTAATTAGCTTAGGTAGCTAGATGTAAATAATCAGTCCAGAGACAAAACAACAATGGACTCTTTTCAAAGTAGGTTTTCAAAGTGTTTTATATAAATTATCTCATTTAATTCTCACGACTCTGTAAAGGAGGAAGGGAACATCTATTTATTAAAGGCTTCCTCCTGCATTGTAGACACTAAATACTTTATACATACTATCTCATTGATCCTCACAACAACCGTTTGCTATTATTGTCCCCATTTTACATTTTTGGAAACTGAGGCAGATAGAGGATAAGTGACTTGCCTAGGGTTATAAAAATAATAAGAGTCTAAGGCTGGATTTGAATTCAGGTATTCCTGATGCTAGACCCAGTATTCTCTCCCCTGTCCATAGGCATTATTGTATCCTTATTTTTACAGATGAGGAAGTCATACCACCCTTTTAAAAAGGAAAGAGATTTTGCCATATTCACACTGCTAATACATGTTGGTGGGAGGATACAAACCCAGACCTTTTCTTTCTCTGAGTCTGTCATCACTTTCACCGTCCCACACTTCCTCTCAAGAAATGAAGAGCGGGCTAACAGAAGTACTAGACAACGCTATCAAATCTCCGTCCTGATTTTATCCTCCTGCGGACAAAGGCTGTCAAGTGCTCGCCTGTGGCTAGGGAGAGGCAAATATCCATCCTGCTCCTCTATATATTTGAATATATTTGACATCTAATGTTTGACATCTAAGGTGCCATTCTCCACAATTGGGGCTATGGAATGCAACAAGAAGATGGAAGATGAGTTGACTCTCCCTGCCCTTCTTCTACTGTCCCTCCCCCCAAATCAGTTGTAGGCTTGCTTCCATCACAGCAACAGCATTCCCTTCAGTGTCCCTCCTCAGTGCAGATCCTTCCTCACCTGCACCCATGGCTGCCCCAGTGTCTCTCAGGGTGTTTGTAACATAACCAGACCTAGACATCTGCAACAATTTCACAGAAAAAAAAATTTCCCTTACTACCTCCTGTCTTCCCAGCCTTTTCTGGGATGTTGGCCACTGAATGAGGGCAGTGTCACTTACACTTTTCATTATTTTCACAGAAAAGAATTGGTAGCACAATATGAGCATGCATGTATGTGTTGGCAGCTCTGCAGAAAAGGTAGCGCATTTGACCTCGAGTCAAGAAATCTTGAGTTAACATTCAACCTCCGACATTAGCCGTCTGATTCTGGGCAAGTCATTCATCCTCTACCTCTGTTTCCTCAACTGTAAATTAGGGATAATAATAGCTCACAATTCAGAGAATTGTTGTAAGGATCAAATGAGATGCTAAACATTTTGTAAGGTGTTTATTAAAGGCTTACTATATTCGACATGTGCCAAATATTTTACAGATATTATCTCATGTGATTCTCACAGCAGCCTTGTGAGGTAGATGCTATTAATATCCCCGTTTTACAGTTTTGTAAACTTAACACACTTTGTAAGCCATAAAGTACTGTAGAAACTGTCATCATGGATTGCATTATCTTTCCAACAAAACCTACATCTCTTCTAAACTTTTTTGGATAAAAGGTACAACCCTTCTTTCAGTCTTCAGATTTTCATTCTCCTTCTTTATTCTTGACTCCTCACTCAAGTGTAAAGCTCTGCACAGTTACTTGTAGCTGTTCAGGTGATTAGTCACATCTAATTCTCCATGACCCCCTTTGGGGCTTTCTTGGCAAAGACATTGGAGTGGTTTGCCATTTCCTTCTCCAGTTCATTTATAGATGAGGAAACGGAGGCAAACAGGGTTAAATTACTTAGCCAGAGTCACTCAGCTAATAAGTGTCTGAGACTGGATTTGAATTCAGGTCCTTCTGATTCTCAGTTTGGCATTTTATTCACTGCTCCATCTCTTAATTGCCAGATCTGATGGTCCTTTCCCAGTCCTTATCTTTCTTGTACTCTCTGCTGTGTTTGACCCTGTTGAAAACCTTTTCTTCTTGCATACTTACTCACTCTTCTCTGGGTTTTCAAGATACTGATCTCACTTAGTTCTCTTATTTATTCATGAGTTTTTAGTTTCCTTTGCTAGATCGTGATTACTATCCTGTCCTCTGACTTTAGATTTTCCCCAACTCTCTGTCCTGGGCAATATACTCTCAGTACACTTAGTAGCTTGGTGTCTTCATCAGTTCCCATAGGCTTTTATTTATCTATAATCTATCTATCTATCTGTCTATCTATCTATCTATCTGTCTGTCTGTCTATCTATCTATCTATCATCTATCTATCTATGTGCACACACACACCTCACTTATACAGCCATACTTTCTCCTGAGTTCCAGTTTCACATTACCAACCGCTTAGTGAACATTTTAAACTTAACGTCCAATAGAAGTCTCAAACTTAATATGTCAGAACAATTTAACTTCTCTCAAACTCATTCCTGTTGTGAACTTCCCTATTTCTGTTGAGGGCACCACCATCCTTCCATTTGCTGAGATTTGTAACTTTGACATTTTTCATGACTCCTCTTACATCTATTCAGTTGTAAAGTAAGGTGATTTTTACCTTGACAACATCTCTCAAATTAATTTCCCTTTCTCTACTCACAAAATCATCATCCCAGTTAAGACCCTCAATATTTCTCAAGCAGAATAATGCAATAGCCTCCTAACTGGTTTTCCTGTCTCAATTCTCTCCCTTTTCCATTCTGTCCTCCATACAACTGTCAAAATGCCTGAAAGTCAGGTCTGATAGTGTTCTTCCCATCTATAATAAACACCAGTGACTCCCTATGTATTCTAGGATCAAGTGTTACTCCTTTTTTTTTTTTTTTCAAAATTTCTGTCTTTGGTAGAAAATTTATGAACTCGATTAGTTAGAACGGTAGTACGTGGTATGATATATTTTGAAAAACAAATACACATATGTTGGGTGTGGATACCCCTCAATTTTTGCTGTTTGGAATATTGCTCAAAAAAAAAAAGTTAGAGACCAGCACTGTAAGGTCCTTTCCAACTTTAAAACTCTATGATTCCTGATTGGAGTATGTGAGCTAGTTTTACTGTTGCAGCAATTATTGATCAGCCCCCATAGCCCTAATGTTCTTCTCAAGGGCAATGTCAAAGAGAAACCATGAACTATCCCCTCTCTTGCCACCAGTTATTCTAAAGCAGATGTTCTTTACCTGGGATCCATGATTAAAAAAATAAAATTTTGTTTCATAACTATTTCAACATGATTGGTTTTCTTTTAAATACGATATATTTTATTTTATATATTGAAAAACACTGTCCTAAGGAACTGTAAGTTTCACCAGATTGTCAGAGGTATCCATGAAAGAAAAAATGTTAAGAATTCCTGATCTAAGGTCATATTTATCAAGGGGGGACTTGACTTAATGGACAGCATTGTATAGTAGAAAAGAGCATTGCCTCTCACGTCAGAGGTCCTGGGTTCAAATTCTACTTCTAATGCTTACTACCAGAGTGACCTTGGGCAAGTCTCTTCACTGGGCTTTAGCTTTTTCATCTGGAAGGTGAGAGGTTTGGACCATAGAGCTTTAGATTCTTTGACCCTGAGGCTGATAAATGGTCTCTTGGTTCTTTCCAGCTCTTTATCATTCACTTGATGTCTTTGACTGATTATAATGTCACCTGGCATAGTTAGTTTTACATAGAACAACATTTACATCCCACAGTTGAAGATAAAGGTTAACAAAGCAAAAGCCTTCAGTATGAAATTTGCCCACACTAAAATGGAATAAATTAGCCAGTTAGGTTTAATGATTGATAATTCTCCTTTGTTTTATTGAGCAGCAAAGTTAGAGAGCAAGAGGTCCCATGTGGTTGAATGGGGTGGGGAGTGGGGTTGCCATAAGATAAAGCTAAAGGAGAGGCCAAGGATATTGAATACATACTTGATATTGTTTCCCTGTTCTTCCTGTGGCAAGGGGAGATGAGATGTTTTGCGCGATCTGATAAAATGTCACAAGAGACATTTTTGGGGTGGAGTGATGGGGAAACATTGCCCAGTTGCATTTCTGTTCCTAGTACCTTTTTGGTGGACTTCCATTATATCTTGGCCTGGTAATTCTTGCTTCCTCTTTAAAACTGAAAATGACAGTGTACAAACCTAAGTAATTCTTTTCTCAGGAAAATGGCGCAAATGGGGAGCTAATTACATGTGACTTTGGAGGCCTTGTTTTCAGGTATAACTAAGATTGGATAGCTCCTTTCTGCAGAGCTCCTTTGATTAAGCTGCTACAAGACCGAGTTGGTAAATCAAAAATTAGGCACCACATCAGAAAGACTTCAATGATGAGCACAATTAGCCACAAGTTTTGAAGCTGCCAAGCATGTGAGAAGGGGGAGGAGGAAGCTTTTGATGGCCTTTCCACGCTTTCTGACAAGTGTTTGACATAATTCACCAACTTTGAAAAGTATTTTTAGGCTGTGGAAATGAATCATGGCAGGAAGAACATTTGTAATAAAATATTTCAGTACTTAGCAATTTCCTTTTCTCCATTCCAGCTATTCATTTTGTATTGAACAGAGTTGGTGACTAGTCTGATTTGCTTTTTTAAAATCCTTATCAGGGTTAAAAAAGTCACTAGTTGGCTATATTCAGTTTTCTCTTTCAGTTGAGCCAGAGGTTGTGTATGTGTTTGTTGTGGGTTGGGGAAAATGCGGAATGGGGAGGATAAATATTTGTTCTTTTTACTTTTTATCCATTTTCCTCAAGAATATCTTTAGGAGAACATCCCTGCTGTCTATTTTCCAGTTTGGTGCCCTTAATCCCCACCCAAGCCCCCACTGCTTATTCTCTTACTTTTTCTTCCCTCCCCCAAATTCCGTCTCAACTTTTCAAACAAGAGTAGAGGAGAATGGGAGCTGGGGTTTATAAGGACCTTAGTTCCTGGAGTCTGATGGCAAATTTTCATGTTTGTTATACAGACAATCTGATCTTTCAAAAAAAAATATTTTTAACAATGTATTCCCTTTTTTCATCAACTAGATTTTCCACTGTATTCCTTGCCCTTTTCCTTTTGAGAGAGCTATGTCTTAAAAAATTTCACATATAATGTCAAATTTTTTTATTGGTTACTTTTGTGGATAATATGTTCATGAAAAGTTCTGATTATTGAAAAACTGCTCAGAAATAATTCATTCACTAAGTAGTGCTTATTGAACATGTCCAGCACTTGGCTAATCTTTGGGGCATTTGAGAGAAACAGAATGTCACAATTAATATTTTACATATATAAAAATCATTATAGTTCACATTTTCTCACTTGATCACTACTACAACCTTGTAAAGGGAAGCAGGGTCAGTGTTATTCAGTTCAATAAACATTAAGTTTTATTCTCTTTTTAAAAAGGAAATGAAGAAACAGAGAATGTGACATGATCACATAGCTAGTAAGTGGTAGCACCATGACTCCTAGTCCTGAGCTGTCTATATGACATTGTATGACTGCTTGCTGTAGGCTAGTATCTTTCAATTTATTTGTATTAACAAACATTAAGTAATATGGTGGAAAATAGTGTTATGTGGTATTGGCTCCTTATTGGTGTACTTTAATCCTATTTTTCCATTTTACTTTTTTCTTTTAATACAGACCTTCTTGTCTCAAGCCAACTACACTAGCCTTTTTCTTCTTCTTAGTAGAGAACCCCATTTTCACTGAAAAAAAAAATGAGTGCATCTGGGGACAGTGCCTTCTCTTCCCCAATTCCACACTTCAAGTCTCTTCAACATCATTCCTCATCCTCTCCTTTTCTGCAATTGAAGAGGGTGAGGTAATCCTTTCCCTTGCCAATCTCTCTACTTATGCCTTTGATCCCATCTCCTTCCTTCTTCTCTGGCAACTTGTCCCTTAAATCATTTCCTCTCCCTAATTTTCAACCTCTTTGGTTTTCCTCTTCACATTTGCCCTTTAGAATAAACTCCAACCTAGGTCCCTTCTCCTTCAGGAGGTCTTTCTGATTTTTCCTGCCTTCCTTGTAACCCCTGAAAACACTTTTTATTATTGTGCATGTGTATCTCCTCTATTTGATTATCTATGGATATGTTATATCCATCCAGTTATAATGTCTTTGAAGGGAGGGAATGTCTTATATTCCTGTTAGTACTCCCAGCTCAGTGCCTTGATTAAGAGAAGATAGATAAATGAAGACTGAAGACTTCATGAAGAAAGTGAGATCGAAATCCAACCATGAAGAGTGGAGTGAGAAGAGGACAGTCCAGATGGGGAAAATAACATCAACTCAAGTATTCAATCAACAAGCACTTATTAAGTGCCTACTGTGCTCAGGACACTGTTCTAGGTGCTGGGCATACAAGAACAAACGCAAAACAGTCTTTGCCCTAAAGGAATTTAATTCTAATGTGGAATGTGTCCAAGCCTTCTGTGATTAGAATGAAGAGCTCATTTTTTGTTTTGGCACTTTTTAAGATACACCCACAAAGCATTGTAATTGTATCTATTATGTATAGCCAAGAAATTCCATTAGGTAATTTAAACATATATAGCCTCTAATTCCTTCAATGGAAGGACAAGATGATTGAATTGAATTGAATACACGTATATTAAGTGCCTAATATGTGAGACTCTTTGGATAAGAGGACAAGTCCATAAACATTGTTTGATGAGTGGATGAATGATTCTTGGATAAATGACTTAGGAAACATAGTAGTTTTTTCCATCAAGGAACCTACAATCTACTGGGGGAGATCTAAGACATATAGAAATGAGAAGGAAGCATGACATAATATGATAGCAGAATTCAGAGAAAGTGCCGGAGGAGAATGAGGTGAGGGATGCGATTGCCATTTCCCAGTGGTGGTTTCAGTGCATGTTGGGAATCATGGACTTGATGATATTTAAAACTCTAATCTTTGACCAGCTTCTATACTTTTCTTGCCTTTTTATGTAGAACCTAGATCTAAAAAAGGAGTAAGTATTCTTTTTTTTTAAATTCATTCTTTCATTTATTTATTTATTCATTCATTCATTCATTTATTTATTTTAATGTTCTACAATCACTTCCTTAAAATTCCCCCTACTTCCCCCCTCCCTCCCCATGACAGCATACAATTCTGTATAGGTTCTACATATACTTTCCTATTGAGCACATTTTCACTATAGTCATGCTGTGTAGTCGAACTAAAATAAATGGAAGAGATCATATAACAAATCAAAACATAATACACTGAAACCCACCCACACACAAACATGATCTGCTACATTCTGCGAATGACTTCCATATTTCTTTCTCTGAGTGTAAAAGGCATTTTGCCTTAGAAAACCATCACTGGGATTTTTTTTTTCAGTAAGTGCTTGTGTTATTACAAAGTTCCAAGTCTACCAGAAAAAACTCTCACACACTGTGGTCGTTGCTGTGCACAAAGTTCTCCTGGTTCTGCTCCTTTCTCTCAGCATCAGGTCATATAAGTCCTTCCAGGCCTCCCTGAAGTCTTCTTGTTCATCATTTCTTCTGGCGCAATAGTACTCCATTACATTCATATACCATAATTTATTCAGCCATTCCCCAATTGATGGGCATCCCCTTGACTTCCAGTTTTTGGCTACCACCAAGAGTGCTGCTATAAATATTTTTGTACATGTGGGGCCCTTTCCCATTTTTACAATCTCTTGGGGATACTGTCCTAGTAGCAATATTTCTGGGTTAAAGGGTATGCACATTTTTGTAGCCCTTTGGGCATAGTTCCAAACCGTTCTCCAGAATGGTTGGATGATCTCACAGCTCCACCAACAATGAATTAGTGTTCCAACTCTCCCACATCCTCTCTAGCATTTATCATTTTCTTGTTCTGTCATGTTTGCCAATCTTACAGTTGTGATGTGGTACCCTCAGAGTTGTTTTGATTTGCATCTCTCTAATCAATAGTGATTTAGAGCACTTTTTCATATGATTATAGATATCTTTAATTTCTTCCCCTGAAAATTGCTTGTTCATATCCTTTGACCATTTATCAATTGGGGAATGACTTGTATGGTTATATGAGTCAGTTCTCTATATATTCTAGAAATGAGGCCTTTATCCCCGAGCTTAGCCGTAAAAATTTTTTTCCCAATTTACTACATCCCTCCGAATTTTGGTTGCATTGGTATTAGTTGTGCAAAAACTTTTCAGTTTAAAGTAATCAAAATTATCCATCTTGCATTTCATAATGCTTTCTGTCATTTCTTTAGAAAAAAATTCTTCCCCTTTCCATAAATCTGATAAATACACTATTCCTTGCTTCTCCAGTTTATTCACGGTATCAATCTTTATACCTAAATCATGTACCCATTTGGACTTTATTCTTGTGTATGGTGTCAGGCATGGGTCTATGCCTAATTTCTGCCACACTGTTAACCAGTTTTCCCAGCAATTTTTGTCGAACAGTGAGTTCTTATCCCAGAAGCTGGGATCTTTGGGTTTATCAAACAGGAGGTTGCTATATTCCTTGCCTACTGTGTCTTGAGTGCCAAGTATATTCCACTTGTCTACCTCTCTGTTTCTTAGCCAATACCAAGTGGTTTTGATAATTGCTGCTTTATAATACAATTTGAGGTCTGATAGCGCTAGGCCACCTTCCCAAGCATTTCTTTTCATTAGTCCCTTTGATATTCTGGACCTTTTGTTTCTCCAAATGAATTTTGATATTATTTTATCCAGCTCTAGAAAATAATTATCTGATAGTTTAATTGGTATGGCACTAAATAAGTAGATTAATTTAGGTAGAATTGTCATTTTTATTATATTAGCTCGGCCTACCCATGAACAACTGATGTTTTTCCACTTACTTAAATCTGACTTTATTTGTGCAAAAAGTGTCTTGTAATTGTGTTCATATAATCCTTGGGTTTGTTTTGGCAGGTAAACTCCTAAGTATTTTATAGTGTCTACTCTACCTTTAAATGGGATTTCTCTTTCTGTCTCTTGCTGTTGGACTTTGTTGCTAATATATAGGAATGCAGAAGATTTGTGTGGGTTTATTTTGTAACCTGCAGCTTTGCCAAAGTTGTTTATTATTTCAAGTAGTTTTTTACTTGAATCTCTGGGATTCTCTAAGTATATAATCATATCATCTGCAAAGAGTGATAACTTAGTTTCTTCTTGGGCTATTTTCATTCCTTCAATTTCTTTATCATGTCTAATTGCTACAGCTAACATTTCTAGTACCATATTGAATAATAGTGGTGATAATGGGCATCCTTGTTTCACCCCTGACCTTATTGGAAATACATCTAGCTTATCCCCATTGCATATAATGCTTGCTGAAGGTTTTAGGTAGATACTGCTTATTATTTTATGGAAAGTTCCCTTTATTCCTATGTTCTCCAGTGTTTTTAATAGGAATGGATGTTGTATTTTGTTGAAAGCTTTTTCTGCATCTATTGAGATAATCATGTGGTTTTTGTTAGTTTTGTTGTTATGATCAATAATGCTAATAGTTTTCCTAATATTGAACCAGCCCTGCATTCCTGGTATGAAACCTACCTTATCATAATGTATTATTCTCTTGATAAGATGCTGTATTCATTTTGCTAAAATCTTGTTTAAAATTTTTGCATCTATATTCATTAGAGAAATTGGTCTATAATTTTCTTTCTCTATTTTGTCTCTTCCTGGTTTGGGTATCAAAACCATATTTATATCATAGAAAGAATTTGGGAGGACTCCTTCTTCCCCAATTTTCAAAAATAGTCTATATAGTATTGGAATTAACTGTTCTTTAAAGGTTTGATAGAATTCACTTGTGAATCCATCTGGTCCTGGGGATTTTTTCCTAGGGAGTTCATTGATGGCTTGTTCAATTTCTTTTTCTGAGATGGGGTTGTTTAAGTATTCAATTTCCTCTTCTGTTAATCTGGGCAATTTGTATTTTTTAAAATATTCATCCATCTCATTTAGATTATCAAATTTGTGGGCATAAAGTTGGGCAAAGTAATTTCTAATTATTGTTTTAATTTCCTCCTCATTGGAGGTGAGTTCACCCTTTTCATTTTTAATATTAGTAATATGATTTTCTTCTTTTTTAATCAAATTAACCAAAGGTTTATCAATTTTATTAGTTTTTTCATAGAACCAGCTATTGGTTTTATTTATTAATTCAATAGTTTTCTTAAATAATCTCTCCTTTGGTTTTCAGTATTTCTAATTTGGTATTTTCTTGGGGATTTTCAATTTGTTCTTTTTCTAGCTTTTTCAGCTGCATGCCCAAGTCATAGATCTCCTCTTTCTCTATTTTATTTATGTAGGCATTCAAAGATATAAAACTTCCCCTAAGAACTGCTTTTGCAGTATCCCATAAGATTTGGTAGGTAGGAATAAGTATTCATTTAACAGTACTAACTATACATGATGCTTTAAACTTTAGCATATACTTTCAGTATATTAGCTGATTTGATCTTTACAAAAACCCTTTGAGGACACTACTATGCCATCCTCCCCATCTTTAAGAGGAGGAAACCTTGGCCTGGTAGGTGAAGTGACTTGCTTCTGTTCACACAGCTACTTAGTGTTCAAGTAAGGAACCATCCTAGTTCTTTCCTTCAGGATAGTAGGTAGCTTCTACCTTCAGTTTTGTTTGTATATCCCTACAGTAGAGCCAGGTAGTAGGCACTTAATATAAATGCTTACCTTGGACTCCAAATCCAGGGCTCTGTTTACTACACAAACAAGGCTGATTGACTATTCTCTTAATTTCATTAGTATAGCTTTGGTAAATTTGGTTTGATAGTTAACTAAAAAAATAATTTCCTTACCCTGTGACCACTCATGAATTCTGGCTCTTGTGGAAAGAACTCTGGCTTTTTTCCATGAACATATGGGCATCTGCCATACATGCATAATTGTGGACTAGGAATTCCTATTCCCAGGATCCCCATGAGCAGTTTCTCTTACAAAATCAGTTTTTTACTTGCCCTGTCTTTCCTAACTTGCAGAATAATTGCTGTCCCCTGGAAAAATGACAACAACAGTGAAACATAAGGTTTAGAGCTGCAAGGGATCTTAGACTTCATCTGATCCAGTGGTTCTCCAAGAATCTGGGGATTTATTCCAGGAAGTTCTCATGGTCAAAACTGTTTTAATTATATTAAGATGTTTTAATTTTGAATATGGTAAATATTGATCGGTATATAAACAAAAACTCTTTGGGGCTCCTCAGTAATTTTGAAGAGTGTCAAGGGACTCTGAGACTTAAAAGTTAGCTCACTCATTTTGCAGGCAAGGAAACCAAGTCTCAAAGAAGAAAAGCACTTTCCCCAAAGTTACATAGCTAGTAATTGTCAGAACCAGGATTCGAATTCAGTTCCTCTGATTTCAGATTCAGTATTGTTTCCACTAAATGTCATGCTAGGAGCTTCTTAAATCAGTAGCTTTCCGATTGCCCCTTCTCTCTTTTCTGGGTCATCTTAGTAGGATTACATACAATATACCTTTCTGTTTAACTCTTTAATTAAAAATGATAAGTATTGTCTTCATAAGGCTTCAAACTCACTCATCTTTTTTTTTGTTTTTAATTTTCATTTTTATTTATTTAACTTTTTACATTCATTTTCACAAAATTTTGGGTTCCAATTTTTTCTCCCCTTTTTATCCCCTCCCCCCACCCCAATACCCCAAGCAATCTAATTTTCCCTATCTCCAATCTGCCCTCTCTTCTGTCATCCCTCCCTTCTCTTGTCCCCATCTTCTCTTTTGTCCCGTAGGGCCAGATGACTTTCTATTCCTCATTAACTGTATGTTTTATTTCCTAGTAGCAACAAGAATACTAAACAGTTGTTCCTAAAACTTGAGTTCCAAATTTTCCCCATCCCTCCCTCCCCACCCATTCCCTTTGGGAAGGCAGGCAATTCAATATTAGGCCCTATCTGTGTAGTTTTGCAAATGACTTCCTTGATAGTCATGTTGTGTAAGACTAACTGAATTACCCTCCATCCTATCCTGCCCCTCATTGTTTCTATTCTGTCTTTTGATCCTGTCCCTCCCCAAATGTTGACTTCAAATTGCTCCCTCCTCCCATTGCCTTCCCTTCCATCATCCCCCCCCACACTTGCTTATCTCCTTCTTCCCCACTTTCCTGTACTGTAAGATAGGTTTTCATACCAAAATGAGTGTGCATTTTATTCCTTCCTTTAGTCAAATGTGATGAGGGTAAACTTCTTGTTTTTTTTTTTCTCAGCTCTCCTCTTTTTCCCTCCACTAAAAAGTCTCCTGCTTGCCTCTTAAATGACATATAATTTACCCCATTCCATTTCACCCTCTTTCTTCCCCATACCTTTCTCTCTCACCATTTACCTTAATTTCTTTTAAGATATGGTCCCATCCTATTCAATTCACTCTGTGCTCTCTGTATGTGCGTGCATGTGTGTATGTGTGTGTGCATGCATGCGTGTACATGTGTGTGTGTGATCCCACCAACTACCCAGATACTGAAAAGTTTTAAGAGTTACAAATATTGTCTTTCCATGTAGGAATGTAAACAGTTCACTTCTGGTAAGTCCCTTCTGACTCCTCTTTGCTGTTCACTTTTTCATGCTTCTTCTCATTCTTGTGTTTGAAAGTCAAATTTTCTTTTCAGCTCTGGTCTTTTCATCAAGAATGCTTGAAAGTCCTCTGTTTCAGTGAAAGACCATATTTTCCCCTGAAGTATTATACTCAGTTTTGCTGGGTAGGTGATTCTTGGTTTGAGTCCTAGTTCCTTTGACTTCTGGAATATCCTATTCCACGCCCTTCGAACCCTTAATGTAGAAGCTGCTAGATCTTGAGTTATCCTGATTGTATTTCCACAGTACTGGAATTGTTTCTTTCTAGCTGCTTGCAATATTTTCTCCTTGAGCTGGGAGTTCTGGAATTTGGCCACAATGTTCCTAGGAGTTTCTCTTTTTGGATCTCTTTTAGGTGGTGATCGATGGATTCTTTCAATTCTTATTTTGCCCTCTGGTTCTAGAATGTCAGGGCAGTTTTCCTTGATAATTTCATGGAAGATGATGTCTAGGCTCTTTTTTTGATCATGACTTTCAGGTAGTCCCATAATTTTTAAATTGTCTCTCCTGGATCTATTTTCCAGGTCAGTTGTTTTTCCAATGAGATATTTCACATTCTCTTCCATTTTTTCATTCTTTTGGTTTTGTTTGGTGATTTCTTGGTTTCTCAGAAAGTCATTAGACTCCATCTGTTCCATTCTGATTTTGAGAGAACTATTCTCTTCAGTGAGCTTTTGAACCTCTTTTTCCATTTGGCTCATTCTGCTTTTGAAAGCATTCTTCTCCTCATTGGTTTTTGAACCTCTTTTGCCAATTGAGTGAGCCTACTTTTCAAGGTGTTATTTTCTTCAGCATTTTTTTGGGTCTCCTTTACCAAGGTATTGACCCGTTTTTCAATACTTTTCTTGCATCTCTCTCATTTCTCTTCCCAGTTTTTTCTCCACCGGTCTAACTTGCTTTTCAAAATCCTTTTTGAGCTCTTCCAAGGCCTGAGCCCACCGGACAACCCCCTGGGATGTCTGGGATACAGAGGCCCCGCCCTCCACATCTTTCCCTGATGGCAAGAATATTTCCTCGTCTTCGTCAGATCCGAAAGTCAGGATCATTTGCATCTGCTCTAAAAAGCTCTCTATAGTCTTATTTTTCTTCCCTTTTCTAGGCATTTTCCCAGCCAGTTACTTGACTTCTGAGATTCCTGTCCACCCCCGCCTAGATTTGCCCATCTAGTGCTTGGGGTCTGAGATTCAAGTGGGCTTTCCGCGGCAGGCACGGCTGCTATTCAATGTGAGCTTTAGTTCTGGTGCTGGGGTGGGGGCAGGGCCACCTCCCAGGCTCATTTCCCTCGGGGGCTTTATGCAGAGACCTTCAGTAATGGAGCGGGTTGGGCAGGGGCAGCTCCCAGGCTCAGCTCCTTCAGGTTGTTTATGCAGAGACTTTCAGTAATGAAGATTCTGCCTGCCTGCTCGGGGAGTCCCGGGGGCCGCTGCTGCTGCCTCTGCCGCCGCCCCCACCTCTGCCTCCCCCGCTTCCTCCCGAGGGGGCCCGAGTCACGGATACACCCCGCTCCCCTCAGCCAGCCAGCCGTCTCTCTCACTGACCTGTAGCTTCTGTGGGCGGAGGGACCTTCCCGGCCGCCGGAGCTTCTGTCCCTGAAGCCTGCTCGGATCAGCTTCTCTGGGGCCGCGGCCAGGGCAGCGCTGGGGTAGGGTCCACTTTCCGGGGTGCGACGGACCCTGGGGACTGCTCTCCAGGGCTCTCTGGAACAGAAATCTCTTCCACTGTGTTTCTGCACACCCTGTAGTGATCCAGAACTTGTGGGGAGCTCTTCTTACATTAAATGCATGGGCTGTGGGTTCGGAGCTAGCATACAGTGAGTCTTTGTACTCCGCCATCTTGACTCCGCCCCCCAAACTCACTCATCTGCTAAGGTATTCGCTGATAGGGTTTCTGTAAAAAGGTTTCCTTATTGATAAGCTGATACCAGCCAATGGTTGTTAGCCTTTTATCTTGTGGATTTTGGAGGAAGAAAAGCCTTAAATAACATTCGTTGAGTCATTCAAGAAACATTTATTAAATTCCTGTTAGGTAGGAGCAAATATCCTTCTCTGGAAAGTTTGTAAACTGTTGAAGCTTGGTGGCTCCTGCCTGTAAATCCTGTTAATGGAAAGGCTGAGCCTGGTACATCACTTGAGCTTTGGAGTTCTGCATGGCAGTAAAAGTAAAATGACCTAGTGTCTAACACCAGTCCCCGGGAGCAAGGGATACTAGGCTGCCTAAAGAGGGACAAACTGGTCCCATTTGGAAAGGAGCAGGTCAGAGTTCCCATGATGACCACTATTGGGATTGGACTGTGAGTATCTCCAATGTGGGCAAGATGGAGACTCAGTGTCTCCAAAGAACTATAGAAGGAACAAAATCTATAGATTGCATGAATAACCATCTACTCATTCTACAGGTAGAACTCGCCCTGACAACCTATTTCCCAAGTCTCTGTTATCTGCAGTTGGAGTTAATTACCTTTTATTCCCAGAAGGGTAGAATTCCTTGTTTCCTTTCTAGAGGATAGAAGGTGTGTGAGTTAGATAATCACTGGGGTAGATAAATTCATGACTCTCGCTTTTCTATGTCTCATCGGAACATCTGATGGGAAGACTGTAAACTTCCAACTTCAGCTTGAGCCATTGCTAAATGTCCAAACATAAAGCCCTGAAAACATGTTTTACAGTAATTTTTGCAGTGACTGGTGCCTAGCAGGATTCCAAGCCTTTTGACAACAATACCAATTCTCCTTCTCATTGAATGAAGTCCTAAAGCTGCATAACAGCTAGCGAACATCAATCTGTAGTAAAGCTTTCTTAACAGATGAGTTTATTGCCTTGTATTTAAACTGCTGTAGCTGTCCTAAGTAGGTTTTCCTAACAGTTTCTGAAGTTAAACCCATTAGAAATATAAACAGCACACACATATATTGCTTATGTAAATATCAAATGCAGAGCTGCCACATGTATATATATGCATACAAGTATGTTTATCCACATACGTATGGGGAAAATAGATATCCACATATTCACATACATATGGGAAATATATATATATATATATATGTTTGCATGTGTGTGTATATTTATATATTTATGTGTATATATATATATGTATGTATGTACGTCTGTATCCAAGATATAGCCCAGCTGTTCAGTAACCCGCATGTTCTAAGGGATACATGTAGATTTTCTCAGTGAGCATAAGAAGATTTATTATCATTTAAAAAAAACAATGAGGTATAATGGACTTTGAGTGTAGTTTTTTATTTGAAATGATTAACATTGGAGTATTTACTGTTGTGGGGCAGCTTGGTGGCAGTACTGGGTCCAGAGTCAAGAAGACACAAGTTCATATCTGACCTCAGACACTTGCTAGCTGTGTGACCTTGGACAAGTCACTTAACCCTGTTTACCTCACTTTCCTCATCTATAAAATGAACTGGAAAAGGAAATGGCAAACCCCTCCAGTATCTTTGCCAAGAAACAGCCAAATGGGGTCATGAAGAGTTGGACACAACTGAAATGACTTAAAAAATTTTTATTGGTGTTTTTGGGAATGTAGTTTTCATTTGCTTACTGCCTGCTCCATCAGATCTAAAGCCTCCTGCCCAGTTTTCCAAGATCCTTGAAATATCATTTCCTTATGTCAGTCAGTAAACATCTATTAAGTGCCTACTATGTGCCAAACATAGTACTCAACCCTGGAAATGGCAAAAGATAGTCCCTGTTGTCAAGGAGCTCACATAACAGTCTGATGAGGAAGGGAACATGTAAACAGCTATGTACAAACCAGATATATACAGTATAAATTGGAAATAATCAGCAGAGGGAAGGCACTATAATTAAGACACTGTGCTAAAGGGAATAGGGTTTTTCTGCCTGTGGAGTCAGACAGGAATGCCTGAACTACTTACTAGTGTTACCAGCTTGAACCCTGCAGCACTCTTGGCCTCAGTTTCCTTGTGTGGAGATTTAATGAAATAATGAAGGTGCCCCAAATAAATGTGACCTATGATGCATCCCAAGTAGTGTTCTTACTCATGACTCTGTGTCTTCATTCATATATTTTCCCCTCTTCTTGGCCAGTTTATATGCCACTCCTCTTCCTACTCTATAAGATTACGTACTTGAGCTGGAACAGACTTTAGAAATAACTAAGTTCAACTCTCATATTGTACAAATAAAGGAACTGAGACCTAGATCAATGAAATGCCTTATTCAACAAGTCAGTTACAGAGGTAGTATGGATGAATGAATGAATGAAGTATTTTATTAAGTACTTACTAGGTACCAAGCACTGAACTAGGGATATGGGATGCAGATAGAAAAAGAAGGCAGTCCCTGCTTTCAAAGAGCTTACTCTAATTAGGAATGATAACACATAGTGGAAAATTCAGCAAGAGTGCAGCAGTAGGGAAGATGATAAGGCCTAGGAGTCCTTATTGTATGTCTGCTCTCTGGGATAGGAAGGCTGGAGCTTAGTCAAACATTGACAGGAAAGGAGGAATGGAGCAGAGGGTTGGGATTGGGACTGATTCTGGGTGCCCCCTGGCAGGGGTGTTGATTGCAGATTGGGGGAGGGAAGGGTTATTGACTTGCCAGAAGACAAAAAGGAAAGTTGAGGATGGGTATAGGGCCATCTCTGCCTGGGTCTTTCTAGATACTCCTGCTGCCACAGGAGTGGATGAAGGAGAGGAGCCCTGCTTGGTGCTGGTTTACATTGAGGATCTCAAGATGCCTGTTGTTGGGGTCTGCTGTGGCCTGGGGGTGACTAGAGGTTCTTGCTTGGCATCTGCTCTGGGGTAGGATACAAAATGATTGAACAAAGATTAATTTACTATACTTGTATGCATTTTTGTAGACACTCTCCTTCCCCCCTCCCATTTTGACTAGCTCCATGATTTCATTGTCCTAGGAAACTGCCAATGAGTAAAGTCTAGTGCAGAATGGCAGTTTTTTCTGCAACTTATGTCTTAGGATTGCCTGAGGCACTGGGAGTTTAAGATGTTAAGTCTGTTTCAGAGGCTGGCTATGAGCCAAGATTTTCCTGCCTTTGAGGTTGGCTCTTCCATTTTATTATACTGCCTCTCCTTGTTAAAATATGCCAGCATTAGTATCTTTACAATACAGCTAGTAGTTTATTTCAGTATATACTGTTGCTAAGTATAGCATCATTAAATTGTAAGCTATCTGAGTGCCGAAACTGAATTTATACTTTTAAAAATGTCTTACCTTAGTAATGTGTCAATATTTGAATAACAATCGAATAACTCTCTGTCTTTTGATCATGGGCCGTCCCCTCACCTTTCCAAGCCATAAGTTCTTCATCTAAGAAATGGAGAATAGGGTGGACTGGATGATCTCTAAAGTACCTTTCACTAAATGTCAAACTCAGGATTGTCTCCAGATCATCTTGAAGCCTTAGCATAGGATGTTATTAGAGGAATATCATTAACATTTTTTTTTATTTTGGGAATGGACATGATCACCAGGTAATAGCTCTTGATACTTTCTCTTTTATAATGGAATTATTTTCTTTTAAAAGAAAAAAAAAAACTTTATCAAATGGTCTACAAAAAGAATGTTTCTATGTACAAAGTAGAACACAAAAAGAGGATTATGTGAAAACATGATACACTCTTATGGTTTACCTTTCTTAAAAAAATATGTAATAAATTCAGTATTATTTTCAAAATTGCTCCATTTGCCTGCTGCTGAACTTCCTCATTCTCTTCTGTGCATTTTAAAGGAATGCTTCTATGACCGTTTCCTCTTTTCCTTCCTTCCTTCCTTCCTTCCTTCCTTCCTTCCTTCCTTCCTTCCTTCCTTCCTTCCTTCCTTCCTTCCTTCCTTCCTCTATTGAGAATTCAGTTCCCCACCAAATCCTCCACCCCCATTAAAAAATAACAACAACCCACTGTCCTGGTAGGTAGTGAGCACAGTAAAGCAAAACAAACGTACATATTCACTTAGTTATCTGTGTCTGAAGATGTGTCTCATTCTAAACTTTGAGTCCATTCCCTCTGTCAGGAGATGGGTAGCATGCTTCCTATACACACACACACACATGCATGCATACACACGTACATATAGATACACATATACACATGTGTGTATATATATGCATGCATGTATATGTATATATACACACACATATATTTTATCTATTATATATACACACACACATCTTTTTAAATTATGATTAGTTACTATTTTGGTCAGAGTTCTCAAGTCTTCAAAGTTGTTTTTCTTTACAGTATAAATTCGTCTCCTGGTTCTGCTCACATCACTCATCAGTTCATGTAAATCTTCCTAGGATTCTTTAAAATGGTCTTTCATTTAGCGTGGTTATTTTCAAGTTTCCAGGCTCTTGATGCTTGTTCATGAGTATTACTGTTTCTATACCAGAGGATCTCACTAACATTATCAGATATTGTCTTAGAATCCTAGTCCCTTGGTGGAACCAGTCATCCAGCTGGCATTCCATTCAGTGGGATAACTTCAAAATTTAGGGAAGAACCCAAGCCAAGCATTTGTTTCACTTTGTTCTGAGTGAAAGTGGGACTCAAAATGACCTCTTTCTTCCTGAATTCTTATAGCATCATTTTTTAGATTTCACTTGTGAAACTGTTTTGTGTGATAGTCACTTGCATACACAGCTTATTTTCTCTACTATATTAGAAACTTCTCCAGAGAAGAGATCAGAATTATTCATCCGGGACCCAAATATTTGTTGAATGAAGATAGCTTAAAAAGCTCACTTTTGCCAGGGCTTACATTTGCAGTGCAAATAGTCTGTATCCTGTATGTACAGTGGGTGACTAATATACATTGATTTTGCTATTAATGTCCTTAAATCAAATAAATCACCTTTAGCGATAGAATGTTTGCATAACCCAGAGATGAGCTGAATATAGCCCTTTCCAGTACAACTTTAAGGTCTTTCATTCAATTTGCGGATATTGCTTTGTTTTGCTGGCACATTTACCACTGGACTCTGAAACTTTTTGGTAGAATTGCCACCTTCTGTGTTGAAGAAGTAGGGCCAGGTAGGTGGTACGGTGGATAGAGCATGGGGCCTAGAGACGGGAAGCCTCATCTTCCTGAATGCAAATCTAGCCTCAGACCCTAGCTGTGTGACTCTGGGGAAGTCACTTAACTCTGCTTGCCTCAGTTTCCTCATTTGTAAAATGAGTTGAAGATGGAGAAGGCAAACCACTCCAGTATTTTGGCAAGAAAACCCCATTTGGGACCATGAAGAGTTGGACATGAACAGCAAAAATGTTGAGATGAGGTAGACTAGGCAATTCTGTCTCTTCCTAGTCCAAGAGTGCTCTTTATTTTTTGACTATGCTTGAGAGTCAAGAAGTAACAAGTATGTATTTCCCTTCCCTGTTGTACAAATTTCATGCTACTCTTCCCATTTATAGTCCTACACCCAAACTTCTTATCAAATTAGAAATTAAGGTTAGGGTCAGAAATGACTCACAGAAGACCTAAGGATGCAAGGGAAAAGGTAGCAGCCAATGTCACTGCCCCAGCATTGTGGATTTACCCTGATCTCCGGTATTTGTCTCCATAAATACAAAACAAAGAGCCACTCTGTTTGGCCTTCTATCTAAAGCTAATATTTGGGGGAGGTGCCTGTTTAAGCTTAACAAGAAATGTTAAACCAATTCAGATTGCTGAGAAAGGTGTATGGTGTTTGAGTTTTAGGGGGAAGTAACACCAACATTTTTTTTCTGGTACCAAACTCACCATTAAGGCATTTAGGTTTAGTTATACCATATAAAGAGAGGGAGCAAATATTGTCAGATGAAGGCATCTCGAGCAATCACCTAGGAGGCCGGGCATGCTTTCTTAGCAAGCAAAGGGAAAAATTGCCAGCAGGGGGAAAAAAGTGACAACCAGAAATGACAATGAGAAGATATCTGATGAATTCAGCACAGGGGAGATGGCCCCAGTGAGTGGAAAACAAGAAGAGGAAAAGGAAATTGTATAGAGGCTTTACACAAGGGTGCCAGGTAAAATTTCTACATAACTTTAATAAATTGAATTAATACATTGTAACAACAAGCTTGTTAAAATTTTAATTTATTCAGTCTATTGCTGGCCAAGCAATAGTCAAACAGTCGGTTATCTAAGGACCAGCTTACTTCAGTCTGAAGAATCTCATTACTAGAATGTTGACTATTAAGTAATGTTTTTTTCTAGCTGTAACTATGTACACCATTTAGCTGAAGGCATAGTGGAGCTGCTCTCTGCATCTTTGAAAGGAGTATCCACAATAACGAAATCATGGGTACTTAGAGTTATTCATCAAGACTTTAAGGTGGAAGGGAAAAAAATGTCTTCCTTCTCTCCCTTTCAGTTTTCTTCCTTCCTTCCTTCCTTCCTTCCTTCCTTCCTTCCTTCCTTCCTTCCTTCCTAGTTGGAGGATTTAGCTTCACATTCTGCCTCCATCATTTACTACTCTTGACTTTGAGAAAGTCACTCAGCCTCCCTGGGTCTCAGTTTCTCCACCTGTAAAATAAAAGGATTGGACTTCAATTATTCTTTGATTTTTTTTTTGTTTGCTGGTACTTTACATTGACTCCAGTGACTCCTACCCTCTAGCAAAACTCTCTTAAAACAAAACAAAACAAAAAAAGTGATAAAGGAAAAACCAAAGAAGAGACAGTCCCCATTAGTCACATGTGACTGTCTCATTCTGCACCTGTACGGAGAGGAAGGAGGCATTTGTTGTTGCTTGTTGTGTCTGACACTTGATGATCTGCATCACACCAACCCCTTCTGTCCTGGTCCATAATACAGTCCTTGGGGTTTTCTTGGCAAAGATGCAAGAATAGTTTGCCATTTCCTTTTCCAGTGGATCACTTTTTGTTAGAACTCTCCACCATGACTAGTCCAACTTGGGAAGAGCCCTGCATGGCAGAGCTCATGATTTCATGGAGCTCATAAGCTCCTCTGTCACCACAATGCAGTGATCCAAGAGGAGTCACTGCCATGTGTGACTGTAGATCTCACTCAGCACATGGAATGAGAGGAAGGAGACCTCCTTCACCATTAAAACCAGTTACTGCACTGATCAGCCAATTCACTTTCTTTTTTATTGTGAACTTTTAGAGGGAGAATTAAGTAGTAGAAGGAGCCTTAACCTTAGGCCAGGAAGACTTTTATTAAATTTTCGCATACTGGCTGAGTGAGTTTCTTACTGCTGTAGACAAATCTAAGATTCTTGCGTTGCAAGAGAAAGTGCCAGTCTGCACTGATAGTGGTGATTTCTTCACTTTGGAGTTCTAAATACTAATGAAATCACAAGTTCAGTCCCTAATTTCTGTTGTGAACTTGTCATCAGTGGACACAAACTTATCAAGGTATAAAAAACAGGAAAGAGGTTTATACAAAAAAAAAAACCGAAAACAAACAACCTGTAACCTTCTGTTACTACCCAATTCCTTTTCCAAGAAGCTCAACGAATATCTATTTGGTACATAGTTGATAACTAAATAAAGCAGAGAAAGTGGGTAATAGGGTGAGAGCTGTGATTTGACTCTTCTTTTAATCTAGTAATTCTCTTTTATAACACATGTCAGCAAAGTAGCTGAGAAGGAAAGAGGTAATTGACCTTTCTTCTATGATTCATTAGGTAAGGCCAGGAAGGAGAGCAGCCCTAGGTGGGCCTTGGCTCCCATTTCTACCATTGCCCCTTCAGGGTGCATTGAAGTAGAAGTAGATTCATCCCTATAGAAACTCCTTCTGTCAGGACACATCTACACAGGTCACCGAAGTCAGGCATGAATTGGTACACCTGGAACTAAAGAGTTTTGCAGGTTCCACAAATGTTCCATGGGATAGAAAAAAGATATTATTTGTAACTCTTCAGAGGAAAACCAAAAGTGGATGGTTCTCCCTATAGATCCTTGCAGAGGACTGGTAAGTTCCCCTGTGACAGATCTGTGGATTCTGGCCAGAACAAGCAGCAGCTCTGAGCATTCTAGCCCAACAGGAAACCCTCCTGTGTGAGGGCCTCTTTGTTTTCTCCTGGGTGCATCCACCTTCTCTTGTCCTTGGCAGGCGGCTCTGTTTGTTTTGTGGTTCAACGAACAGAACTGGTTAGATTGGAGGTGGAGTAGAGGATGGGGGAGGGAAGTGATATAGGTTATTTCCTAATAGGGTTTTTCTTAGTTGCCACTAAATCCATGTTTCAAAAAATATTTTCCTACTCTCAGTACAGAGGTAGAATAAATGCATGGATATAGCAAACTTCTGTCTGAGAAAGAAAAGTGAACTCGAAAAGTTAATAAGTGACCTGGTCGTCTGTTTTTTACATGGGTGTATAATTTGTGGGGCTGCCAGAAAGCCATGGAGGAACGTAGGCCTACTAGTAGCCAGTATCATGAAATGGGGCAGTTATTTTGCTCCAACCTGAGGCTTATTTACAGATTGGGATAAGACCTCTGAGTAGTAGCTACAGCTTCTAAGCATAGGGCAATCTCTAGTGTCTGTGATGCAGAAAGGGCTCGTTGTCTTTTGGGGTCCCCCTTGTAGTGACATCAAATCCATGGTCAGGTAGGAAAGATAGCAGTGTTTTACTCCTGAAGCCACTGAATCTTTTAAGTGCTTATGGTGAGCTGAGTGCTGTATCTAAGGTAGATGGAGGGAAGTACATAATACAACTGTTATCCTTGAGGGGAAGCTTGTAGGGGAACCTAGATGTTCATATACAAACTACTAGAGAACAGGCCATTAGTTCTACAGTAAAGTTTTTCAGGATGTGCCGTAAGCTGTTTGGAGAAATAGGAAGTCCTGTGGTCTGGAGACATATAGAATGGTACATTTGGAAAGGACATCAGAGGTCATTTGGTCCAACTCATATCTAAACCAGAATTCTTTCTAAACATATTTAACAAACAGTCATCAAGCATTTGCTTTAAGACTCCCAGTGAGGGGTAACTTACTACCTTCTAGGACAATCCATTTGCTAGATTTGGAATAACTGGTTATTCGGAACTATTTCCTTATATTGATCCTAAATCTGCCTTTCTTCAGCTTCTGACCAGCGCTCCTATTTCTGCCCTTTTAGACCAAGGTTAATAGTCTATTCCCTCTCTAAAATGGTAGTCCTTGAAGTACTTGAAGTCATCTGTCCTATCTTCCTCCTAAATGTCCTTTTCTTCAGGCTAAACATCCCCAGTGCTTGCAAGCTGTCCTTGTATGGCATGGTCTTGGGACCTACCTCCACTCTTTTGGTGTCCTCCTTAAATGTCCTACCTGAAATGTGATGTCAAGAACTGAACACAGTACTTCAGATGTCTTGTGACCTGGGCAGATAACAGCAGGACTGTCTATCATCTCCTTAGTCCTGGATGCTTTACTTTTTAACATAGCCCTAAATCACATGAGCTTCTTGGTTACCGTATCTTTTGATTGTTGACTTGTATTGCGGTTGCAGAACATTAAAATTCTCAGATCTTTTACAAATTGTCTGGTCACATCTTTCCCATCTCCTTTCAGAATTGCTTTGATTTTGAATTCCTACCAAATTTCATATTTTTAGGTTCAGCTCAGTGTTTTAGTCTTTCAAGACACCTCTGAATCCATATTTGTTTCTGTGGTGTGTTGGCTCTGCCTTCCGGCTTTGTTTCATCTGCACAATTGCCAAGGATGCCATATATGCCTTCATTCAAGGCATTGATAAAAATGGTAAATAGCACAGAGCAAAGGACAAATTACCAGAAGAATTATTGGATTATTAGTAGTGGATCTAGCCATCCAGCCAGTTTGGAATCTGCCCTGCTGTGCTCTCTTGTCTAATGCACATTTCCCTGTCTTCTACAAGAATTTTATTGTACAGTTTGATAAGTCTTTTGATAAACTCCAAGTCAACTCTATCTAGACTAGAGCATTCTTCCATTGAACCAAATCACCACACCAAATAAAAGAAAATTGGGGTTATGCTGGCATAACCTGTCCTGGGAGGAGATGGGCAAGAAGAAATCAATCCGCAAATTCCTCGGTGGTAGAAACTTCATTTTTAATTTGTATTCTAGTGCTTATAGAAATGCATGACAAAGTAAGTGCTTAATAAATGATTGTTGATGGTTTGATTGATGCAAACATATGCAAAATCTGAATAGAACAAATGTAAGATAATTTGGGAGATGTGTGAAGTTATGAGTAGCTCGGCGCATCAGGAGAGGACTCCTGCAGGGTAGGAATCAGGTGGAGGAGCTTGGAGAATGTGGCATTAAGGATGAAGGCACAAGGGTGGGAGTGAATCTGATGTGTGGGCAGAGACCATTCTGGCAGGAGCCAGAGCTTTATGTTAAGGATCACAGGTGGTTGAAAAGATTAAGTTGGAGCCATTTAGTGGAGGACTTACACCGTGGACCTGCTTTTATATGTATAGGGAACCCTTGTTGCTGCTTATATGCAGGTGAATGTCATGATGAAAGCATTCTTTTTAAGAAGATTTATTTGGTGGTGGTGTGATGCTGTATCTATAATATTGGTAAGAGAAAGACTGGTTAGGGGACTCTTAAAGGAATTCTATTATAGTGTTGTCAATATTTGGGTTGGATGATGGGAATGGGAATGGAAGGTTGGCTTCTCTTGTGAGAGAAGGATGCCTTTTCTTAATAGAATTCCCCTCTGGCAAGCCATTTTCATCATCAATAGGCAAATCAATTTGGAAGGACATAGTATTTTTCTGAGAGGAAATACTGTTTAGTATACACATGTATAGGTGAGATCTGAAAGAAGTTATAAAATTATATGTGTTCAGTGAGTGACATGAAGAACACTGTCAGATTCCACTGATCTCTCCTACTTCTTTTCTTGGGTGGGGGGAATTATGCATCTCCCTCATGTGGGGCACAAGTGGGAGAGATTATTAAGTAACTGATAAATTCTTTTCAAGGAGTTATAAAAGACTTCTGTTCATAAAAGGCAATAGTAAAAGTCATTCACTAGCATCATAATAGTCTTTCTTTTGTAAAGGTTAAATCATCTGTTATAATAAGTAAGATCTTGTAACTTTCAGAAAACTCTTGTTCTTGAAAATCATGGACATTATAAGGCTAGGGTTCCTTTAGGAAATGCTAGAAATGTTCATTATCTATGTATATCTGGGGTTTGTGGGAAATTTTAGTAAAGTTGTTTCTGTTTTTTTAAATAATTAAATTATGGGCATGGTACTCTTAAACTTTTATTATTTGCTCTAAGGATATCTAGACAAACTGGTATTGTTTGGGTCCAGAACTGCCTTTGCTGGTGAATTGTAAATTTGATTATGTGCTTGATGGAAAGCATGTAACCTTTCTACACCTTACAATATATTAGGGCCTTTGATAGAGGCAGCTAGGTGATAACAGTGGTTAGAGGGCTGAACATGGAGTAAGGAAGACCTATGTTCAAATCTGGCCTTAGATATTTACTGGCTGTGTGACCCTGGCCAAGTCATTTAATCTCTGTCTCCCTCTGTTTCTTTGTTTGAAAAATAGCACCTATTATAAGAGTTGTTGTGAGGGTAAAATGAGATAATATTTGTAAAGTGCTTTGCAAACCTTATAAAATTCTATATAAATACTACATGTTGTTATTACCCAGACTCCATGAATGGGTGCTAAGAGAAACTCTCTTTCTGTGCAGTGCTACCTATAGTGAATGGTTTATTTTGAGGTCTTCATGTACCCCTCCCATTGGCCACAGCTTCTGACTTCACTAGTGATTTATTCTGATCCACACCCAGATTTAGACACCCAGGTTGGGGCCAGCTGATCTAGTGTGATGGACTTGTCAGTATCTTCTTGACAGATGAGAAAAAAAAAATCATTACACTTCCTTCAAAGTTCTATCTTTTGTCTTCTGCCTGGTAGGGACTGATTTATGTGTCTACATTTCTGGAGGTAGATATTTGTTATTTCCTGTATTTGGGTCACTATTTATATGGTGATTATCTACCTATTTTTGAATACTGGATACTTCTTTATACTGCTGCCTTTTTTTTTTAATCCTTGCTATGAACTGATCATATCTCATCCACAAGAAGAAGATTCTGGTGAGATTTGTAGATATGACTAAGGTACCCAGTCAAATCATGAGAAGAAAGGTGGTATTCTGACACAGTCCTGGATTTGGATTCTGAGGACTTGATTTCAAATCCCGGCTTTGCCACTACTACTTCTATGGCCTCAGTTTCCTCATCTGTAAAAAAGGGTAGGAAGAGATGGTCTCACTCTAAATCCCATAATGCTATGAGTAGCCCTCCCACATTTCTGACATATGGTCTTTATTGTTTCTGTTCCTCCAGGAAAGAGCTAACATATTTCTCCAGGCAGGAAATGAGTAAAGACTTTTTTGATTTGTCACTGCTTCTTAGGTTGGATTGGAGAACAGTTTGGCAGTTTTTGGCATTGACAGCAGTATAATTTATTGACACAGCCTCCTGTCTCTCTCCTTGTTTCTTCTCACAGCCAATCTTATCACAAATCCTTGTTAATCTCTCCTATGCTGATGTACATTTGACATCCATTGTGGGTATGACTTTTTCTCAGTGGCATGGAAAAACAGTGTCATGTTTTGAGGATGGTTACAAATAATAAATTTTTAAGAACTCCTAGTCATTTAAGATAAAAAAATTTCTGGATGTTGACCCATGCCTTTAATCTTAGCTGCTGGGAGGCAGAGGGACCTTGAGAGTTCTGAGCTGGAAGGGGCTAATGGGCTTTAGTTCACCCTAAGGATGGTATCAATCAATAGGGTGTTGGGGTATGGGTTGGGCAGCCTGCCTGAGGAGGGGCAAACCAGCCTAGCTTGGAAACAGAGAAGGTCAAAGCTTGGAGCATCAGTGCTGACCTGGAGTGAGACTGGGCCCATGTATGATCACTGAACTTCGAGAAGGGGAGAGTCAGCTTTTACAAAACAAATGGCAGGATTGTTTTGTTTTGGGGGGGAGGGGATCCTTTAAGCTTCTATTGACCCCTATTAGAGGGGCAAGGGAGAAGGGAATAACAAGCAGTTAGTTCCCTGCTATGTACTAGGCACTGTGCTCAGTCTTTACAAATACTACCTTTTTTGGTTTTCATAGCAATTCTGTGAAGTAGATGCTATTATCCCCATTTTACTACTGAGGAGGCTGGGGCAGGTGAGGTTAAGGGCTGACCTTGGAGGTCTGATGCTTGGGGTCAGGTCCTGTTAGCTGTGTGACTACGGTCATGTCACTTAAACTCTCAGGGGCCTAAGGAACTCCTCTACATCTGAAAGTTCCAGACAAATTGCTGGAGTCCCAGGAGTTTCTACACCGGGAGTTCCACATACTCATAAAGTGCATGGACTCAGGCTCCCTCCCTTCTCCCCCATCTCACCCCCTCAAAAAAAATATAAAAAGCGGCACCAGTGCTTCAGGACAGGTGAGGGTTCTGCTTTAAAGGAGGTCACCACAGTACTCTAAAGGTACTTCCAGGCCCAAGCACTTTTAAGGCTCTTTAGAATGATCACCTGAACTCTCCAGTTATAGTAAAGACTCCTGGAGAGCTTGATGGTTATGGTTTATTTAAAAATCTTGCTCAATTTGTTGGACGTGTTAGTGGCTGTGTGTGCATGTGTGCGCCCACATAGGCACATGTTGACACAAGGTTTATGGTGCTGTTTGTAAAGTGAGGCTCCCATGTATGAGTGGGACAAACCTTGGTGTTGTTACTGTTTAATAGGGGCCTTAGAGGTCATTTAATCAGTTGGAGGGTCATAGGATTATAGAGAGCTAGAAAAGAAGTGATCTCAGAAACCATTTCCAAAATGAAATATTTGTACTGTGTTTTGCACACCTTAAGGCTGTATATAAATGCTAACTTATCATTGTAATTATTATTGAATACATCTCATTTTACTGATGAGGAAACCAAGTCTCAGAGAGGGTACCCAAAATGCTTGAGAGCACACAGGTAGTAATAGCCTAGTTTCTAAGGCAAGTCTCTGACCCTAATTCAGTGCTCTTTTCATTCCACCATACTACTTAGCATGCATGGGTACCAAGTGGCAAACCCAGGATTTAAGCACAGGTTCTCAATTTTCCTTCCATTCAACTACTCTCCCTCAAGTTCTGGCATTTCTAAAGCAGCAGGAAGCTGGAACCATTGCATTTTCTAGGTGGAGTCCTGCTTCCTACCTTGCTCCTTGGAGGATTTCAAGGAGAGTGGAGATACTGAGCTACACAAACAAAGCTTTCATGTCCTATTCACAAACTATGGTTTAGCTTCTAGAGTTCATGATAAGGGAAATAGCATCTTATAAATAGTCAGGAAGCTATTGTTTGTCAGGAATTTAAGAGAACACAATAAAACTGGATGAAGTTTACCAAGAAAGTTTGGACATATTTTTAAAAATGTATTTTTAGGGTTTAACGTAGGGTTTAAAGATAGGTCAGTCATCAAGAGGGCCGTTCTGTGAATGTGAATGGTCTTAACTCCAGCCTTAGACCTTGCTAAACTTCATTAGCTTCCTCAGAGATTCTAGATCCACTTTGGAACTAGGCCAGGGTCTTTGCCTTGTACCTACAGTCTTGATCACTCAAACTCAACTCTAGACAAGAAACCTCCTAGATGTTGGTCTCTGAACCTGCTGTTTTTCTGCATAGCCAGAGACCTGAATTTTTAATTGCCTGTTTTTCACCCAACCCCTATCCCCACATACTATTTGCTCCTCTCGTTATCTTCCGTATTATTATTTTCTATATCCTTGGCCTCTTTTACTCCATTTCTTTGGCCTTGTTCCCTTCTATTTCTTGACTACCACACACAAAGTTTCTTTTCTAGGATGAGAGGTTGTGTAGCATAGTAGATAGTATTGGCCTTGGAGCCAGGGAGACCTGAGTTTAGATCCTACTTCTGGACATCTACTAGCTGTGTGATCCTTACCCCAAGTTCAGCTGGACCTCCGCTTGGCCTCCCTCCCAACTTCAGAGTGTATGGAGTGGACAGCTAGATGAAAAAGCAGAGACAAATCAGCATTACATCTCCCTCCCCTGCATGCCTGAACTGTTTTCATTTACTCAGCAAGAAGGCAGAAAAAAAGGAAAACACAAAGCAGTCCCTGGCAGAATACTTGTTAATTAGCAGAACTCGATGCTACCCTGAAGTCGTTCCAGAGAGCGATGAACAGGAGGGCATCTCCCCTAAGAGTTCAATGTAGTCACAGGTTTCCAGTCAGCAAAAGCCCATGTCAGGGTATTTGTCCAATGCTCAGGCAAGGGGAAGCGAATCAACTCTTTTTTTGGAATTTGCAAAATGCTTGAACTTCTCTGTTTGTATTCCTGTTTTGTCGAGTTTGTGTTTGTCCTGAACACGAGTCTCCAATCACCAGCTCAAGGGAATAGCGAGAGCACGTCTAAATGAGTGCTTTGGCGAAGGGAAAATGTGCTGACTTTCAGGGAATCTGGTGTTGTCTTGAAAAAATCCTGCTCTGCATTTCTTGGAGATACTACTGCATGTGCTTTTAAAAATTGTACCAGAAAACAGGACATATGGAGGTAAAAAGCAGCCTATTTTAGAAATAGTGGAAACATGTACCCGTTTAGCTACTGCAGTATTGTTTGCCTCTTTTGGAAGAATTTTCTTAGAATGATAATCCAATTTTCAGACTGAAGAAAGAACCTCAGGCAAGAGGAATGAATCTGAAGGGGGTTGGTTTTGCAGTCAGAATACCTATGTTTGAATCTCAACCATCATTTCTTTTCTTTGTGACTTTGGGCAAATTACTTAACCTCCTAATCTGTTTCCTCATCTGTAACATGAGAAAGTTGGACTCGATGGCCTTAAAAATTCCTCCTAGTTCTGAATCTATGATCCTGTGACCATCTAATCCAGAGACGACCCTTTGACTGACATCTGGCCCTGTAGGTCCTCAAGTGTGGCCCATTGAATTCAGTTCAGCAACAGTTGAGGACCTAGAGGGCCATATGTGGCCTCAAGGTTGCAGGTTTCCCACCCCTGACAATACCTTCAGTGTACAGGTGAGCTGATAACTTGGAATATTTAGGAAATCAGGCCATTCTGCTTGTTATCTCTGCATATACTCTGGGACTTATTTCCTTACTTGGAATGACATTACATGGAAAAACATCTTCCCAGATAAAGGCCTGCTAATAAATAATTAATAGAATTAATTACTATATATAATTATAAATAGGTATATTATATGATTATGTTATATAATTGTAACATAATTAATTAATAATAATTAATGATGACCTCCCCCCTACTTGGAATAGGTTTACAGTTTAGCCTTCCAGAACCCCTCATTTTTCCAGTGATCACCTCAGGACCACCTGTTAAAGGATGCTCATCCTGATCTAACCTTTCCTTCTCATCTCCCAGTTACTAGTGTATTTCTCCATGAAAGTGTTGTTATTATTATCTACTCTAGACTCATGACTTCATTGGTAGTTGGAATGCCAGGTGAGGAAATTTCTCCTACCAATGCAAAACTGTTCTGCAGCTCAGAGAGGTGCTTACCTTGGAGGACAAATGATCTGGAGACAAGTAGTTGGTATATGTCAGAATTGGAATCTGGACACACTAGCCCATTAATGCTTGATTTTCTCTGTATGTATCTTGTTTGTTTCTCTCCAGTGAAACGTAAACTTCTTAAGGACCTGGGCCACTTCAATCTTTTTCTTTGCGTCTCTTCCACCTGACTTGTGGTATACGCATAATAAATACTTGTCCAATCAATGAATAATTTGCTTCTGCTTTTAAGTGTTAGCTTTTTAACTGCACGGTAAATTTGTGGAGGGCAGATAATTTCTTTTTTGGCATTCTCCCACCTTAGGTTTGAGGTGCTTAATAATGGTTTTCTGATGAATGATTTCTTCCTTCACTTCCTTCCCTTTTTCCTAAGGCAGTCTATTTGAAAAGGAGTTGTAAATTAAATTTTAATTCATTGTTCTTATTTCTAAGAGCTAGGGAGAAAGGAGAGGAGGCAGAAGTTAGATCTTTGTCTGGAAGGTGTTCAAGAAGAAATGAAATTTACACTTGTGAACCAGTGGTAAATTACTACTGTGTCATTTTCCCACAGACCTCCAGGTGGGAAGAACCAGGAATGGGGGACCATGTAGGTCCAATATCAATTAACCTTTATTCTCTTCTGATATTCCACCTTTCTCCTCAAATATATTTTCTCACAAAACCTTTCCTTTCTTTGACATTTAGTCCTTTTGCGTTAAAATTTTTTTTCTTTAATTGGGAAATTCTCTGTTTTAAGCTTGTAGGAAACTGAGGATAAGGGTAGAAAGAATTGATATGTTTAACTGTTCTATAGTATCAAAGTGTGGGTTGCTGTTTTCAGAAGCAATCTCTTCACTCAAATCTTGGTTTAAAAAGGAGCTTCCTTTGTGATAATCTAGAATATAAAGATAGGAAAATCATTGGACCTGTGATTTCTTTAATTCAGGGAGCTATAGGAGGAGGAAACTCATCCACCAATGCAGCTCTGTCATTTAGAGTCTAAGAGAGTTGTCTTGAGTATTGGGTAGTTAAGTGTCATGCCAAGTATCATGCAGCTGATATGTGTCAAAGGCCAGATTTGAATCCAGATCTCCTGGTGTGAGACCAGCTCTCTAGACAGTATACTACTGCCTACATAACTTAATGTAGTTGTTAAAATGGAAATGCTATGGATTAAAAAAAAAAGACAGAACAGAAAACTCACTACCAAAGGAAACTTAGTGGATGGGTGTGAATTCTTTTGGGGTGCGGGGGAGTGTTGACTGTATAATTCCGTTGAAGCTATTTGCCAAGTAATCATGTGTTTTCCTCACTTACCTCATAAATTTATAAACAGATATTACTTCAAATCAAAGGTTGGACCGTTTCTGACCTCATTATCTTCTCCTAGTAGAATGTGAGTTCCTTGAGGTCAGGGGCTGTTTCAAGTGTTTTCTTTCTGTTCTTAGCTCCTCACATCGTGCTTGCAAATGCTAAGTGTTTAATAAATGTTTCTTGGATTAAGGAGGTGCTTAATAATGGTTTTCTGATTGATGGATTTCTTCATTCATTTCCTTCCCCTTCTCCTAAGATAATCTAACTGAAAAGGAGTCTTAAATTAAATTTTAAGTCTGGATTCCTTGATTCAGATATTCAGAATATCAAACATATTAAAAATTGAAAAATCTTTTAAAAAGTTTGTAAAATCACAGTAAATAAGGGAGACTGGTAAAGACTGGAATGAGAGTCAGAGAAACTATTATTTGGGCTATCACTAACTTATTTTGCAATATGACTTTATTCAAGTCATTTCACTTTTCTAGATCTGTTTTCTCATCTGTAAAATGGATTAGGATTTCCAAGGTATCTTGTAGCTGTAACACGCTGTTCTATCATCTCTTCAGTGAGGATCAGTCTAATGTACTTGGTACATAACATTGATGTAGTGAAATTAATTAAATTCTGCTGAATCTGGGTGACAGGTGTTATCTCGCTCTTCAGAGGAAGGAATAATAGTGAGGAAAATGCAATCCTTAATATAACAGACCTCTATTTTCTTTTGCTTAACTCCTTTAATTAATGATGGGATTCTGTATTATGCATCGCGAAGAAAGCCAAATGTTTGTATTCCTGGTTGTAAAATTTCAAAGTTTTGGATACTCAATAAAAATTATAAGATCATAGACTTAGAGCTGGTAGGGATGCAGATGACATCTGACTCAACAGCCACATTTTATAAATGAGGTAGCTGAGGTCCAGAGAAGGTAAGTGATTTTCCCAGGGTCATACTAATAATGGCTATGAGAAGTAGGATTTGAAGCTATGTTCTCTGACTCCAGATCATCTAACCTTCATCCTTCTGTACGAGCTACTTTCACAGTTGAGTACAATACTTCAAAAGATGTAATTATTTTTTTAGTTTTATTGATGTGCTTTGCTTTTACATTGCAGTGACTTTTTCTGAAAGTACATGCAACATTTCACATCAACACCCCTCCCACCTGTTTTTAAGAACTAAACAGAAATCTGATTTTTTTCCTTTCTCTTTTACTCCCCACTCCAATGAAAAAGAAAAAGACAGATTTCTGATAAAAAAAAAGTATGGTCAAGCAAAAGTGATTGTTATTATTAATATATTTGTGTGTGTGTTTGTATGTATTTCTCATTCTGGGTCCTAACCAGGTCTTTACCTGGACTTTAAACATTCAGAGGTCCATCAACAGTGAGCTGTAACATAGGACATCAGTGTGCCAGTTTCCATAGCCCCTCCAATATTTATCATTTTCTATTTTTTATCATCTTTGCTACTCTGAAAGATTACCATGTAGAGTCTCAGAACTGCTTTAATTTACATTTCTCTAATTTGTTAGTGATTTAGGACATTTTTTCATACGGTAAGAAAATAATAATGATATATATTTTATGTCCCTAAAATTTCCTCCCAAATAGTGGTGTATCCATTTAGCAAATGTGTTTCATATTTACTTTGTCTTATAGAACCTCCCTAAAGACTGCTTATTATTAGGAGAGACTGTATTCTCTCATTCTTTTCCCATTGTGGTACATCGTGTCAGAGTACAACTTCTGCAGCACTCTCCAAGGTGGAAAGTATTAAGGTACTGGACTCTAATATTGGACTTTGTCTTGTCCAGGGGCCAGCCTAAGCTCATTTGGATAGACTCATCACTAATTTGTATGCAGGGTATTCAATTCTTTATCCACAGAAAGTCATAGGAAGCTCAGAATCTATGGTATAGAGAACAGCCACAGTCACAAAATTCTAGATCAAAGACATTGAGGATGAAGTTGATTTTTTAAACTTGATTTCATATGTGAATAGATTCATATAGCCATACGTTGTCTTATTCACGTTACAATGAGTCAAGGACACCTTCATGTGTAAACTAAACTGTCCTGTTTTTGCCCCACCAGAAAGCTATAAAGTAACATCACCAAATTCAAATAACCTATTTTTAATATTCCAGATTGTCTTTAAGGCAAGAGTTCTTAGTGTGTGTGTGTGTGTGTGTGTGTGTGTGTGTGTGTGTGTGTGTGTGTGTGTGTGTAAAACGGGTAAGAGAAAGGAAGGGAATAAAATATTAAGTGCCTCTTATGTTTCATACATTTTCCAAAACACCTTATAATGATTTATTTTATCTTCACAACAACCCTGAGAGGTAGATGCTATTATTATCATTTTAAAAGTGAAGAAACTGAGGCAGACTTGCCTAGGGTTAAGATCCCCTTTGATTGTCTACTCAAGCCTATGACCCCTTTTCAGAATATTTTTAGATAATAAATAAAATATATAATATTACAATGGAATTCAATTTTATTGAAATAAAAGTTCACAGGACCCAGGTTAAGAAGTCTTGTTCTAGCCTAGGACATCCAATGGCCTGGGGCTTTGGGGGTAATCCACTACCACTTTCTCCTCAGTTTACAGGTCCATACTTCAAAAACACTTCCCAAATCTATTCATTAGCACCTCTGGGGCATGAAAGCTAGGACAGCCACTGAAGCAGCTGTATAAACAGAATGTGTTTAGCCAAGTCTCCCACATGTTGTTTGGTGCTGGTAAGCAATTCTTTTTCTCCACATATAGATGGGAATTAAGAAGAATGCAGTGGGAAAGGCCCAGATGGCATGAGGGCTTGCCCTTACAGGATCTTAAAGATGAAGGAGTGCTTTGTGCTTATAGCTTAATTCTTAATATGCACCACTAGACCAATTTAAACTGCCTTTAGGTGCTTAGTGTTGCTTTCCAAGTGGTAGCACAATATAAGCATGCGTGTATGTGTTGGCAGCTCTGCAGAAAAGGTAGTGCATTTGACCTCGAGTCAAGAAATCTTGAGTTAACATTCAACCTCCGACATTAGCCGTCTGATTCTGGGCAAGTCATTCATCCTCTACCTCCAAAGCACCTACTGGGGTTCTAAGGAGTCAGAATTTCTGAAAGTACTTTCCAGCTTCAGACTCTGGGATGGATGTACTGTCCTTGCCTGGAAAGATCTGATGAATGCAGAAGTTCAATTGAACTTCATGAAGAGAGAGATCTTAAGGCTCTTCTGAGCAAAACCAGCCTTTGCTTTTTAATCCCATCAAAAGTGTAGGGAAATGCCCTGCGGGATTAAAACAAAGATGATTGTCAAAGGAAACTAAGAAATAAGAAAAGAATTGGCACCTTAGCAGCATACCTCTTAGTGTTTTCTCCCAGTACTGGACAGAAAATCTTGTTACTTATTTTCCTCAATAAATGTTCGTACAACAAAAACCTCCAACTTGAGATTGACTTCCAGATTTTTATAGGTGTGTCGAAACCTTGCGGTGGTGTAGAAGTTTAAGCTAAGCTGTGAGGGTCTCCAGTTCTTTTTCTGTGAAATGAGAAGGTTGGACAGAACCAAGATCTTTCCCTAAAATTCTGTGAACCTAAGAAGAGAGAAGGTGAAGAGAATTAAATAATATGATTCAGTAGTCCCTTAAGAGTAGCTGTTGGCACAGATCTCTTCTTTCAGCATATACTACCTAGCCTTATTTCTTTCAAAGGAGAGCTCATAAAATCAATTCCTGTGCTACCTGTGAGCTAGTAACCCTTTTTCTCTTGAACCACAGAGGGAAAAAAAAGAAGGAATATTGTTATCTACTCCTATTTCTCTGCTCTGCCTCTCACAATTCCCTCTTTTCTCCCCCCTACCCCCCTTTTTTCTGGGATCACGCTTCCTTCTTTCTGTAGCAGAGAGAAGCCATCAGGCAAGAGTGCTTCCATTTTATCTTGTCTCTACCTCTGAATATCTCATAAGATATATTCTTCCATCTCTAATAACAAGAGAGATGACTCTCCTGTTTTCCAAGGTGAAATGTCTCACCCATTCCTTTATACTAAAATTTGACTATAATGTTCAGTGACCTTTAAGTTTCTTTCTGGCTCTAAATCTGATCCTTTGATCTTTCCTGTCTTTAGACCATTGATTTGAACCCCTTCCTTTTACATATGAGGAAACTGAGGCACAGAGAAGTTCAGTGACCTGCTCAGTGTCACATTTGAGGCAGTATTTGAACTCAGGTTTTCCTGAGCTGGATTTTAAAGCAAAAACCAAAAGACCCTCTTCATTTGACCCTAATGCTCCTTTTTAGTTAACATCCTATTTCTCTCCTTTACTTAACTACCAAATTTCTCAAGCAACTACAGTTTCTGCTTTTTTTTGCCACCCCATATTCCATTGAAACCACATTCTTGAAATCACCAATGACTTCTTCATCCATGAATTTAATTGCTCTTTTCTCATTCTTCTTGCCCTTTTTGTAATATTGAAACTACTGACTGTCTCATTTTCACCTTCCATCTGCTCCTGTCATTACGCTTATCATCATCATAGATCATAATCATAAAAAGCCAATAAGTCTTTTACCCCCTCAGGAAGCTTAACAGTTTAGGTAGGGAGATAGTTATGAATATCAAGTAGTCTTATGATAAAATGCCAAAATTAGTGGTACAAATGTGCTGTATTTCTTGTTGGGGTCACACTTGATTCAGGCTGATACAGTGGTTCAGGTTCAGGAAAGGAATGAAACAAAACCCTCATTGACCATCCAACAACTTAACCAAAACAAAGTTCACCTAACCTGGCAAGGATACTTGATAAGGCTACAGTACTGGAATAGATGCAGTCGCCCTTATCTACTTGTCAAAACACTTGGTTAAAAGGGAAACTGATTCCCATATCTTTAACGTTGTTCATCATTACAATATTATTGTCACCGTATAAATCGCTGTCCTGATTCTGCTCAGTTCTTTCTGCATCAGTTGGTCATGTAAGTCTTCCCTGGTTTCTCTGAAACCATTCCCTTCATCATTTCTTATAACACAATGTATTCTGTCACATTTATATACTGTAACTCGTTCAGCCATTCTCTAATTGATGAGCATTCCCTCAGTTTCTAATTCTTTGCCATTGCAAGAAAAGCTGTGAAACAAAGTCTTCTTTTAAAATGATTAATCTGTTTATGGTTTCCATAATGTTACATTTTCCTGCTTCACAGAATTGCAAAGACTGAAGCGTTAGAATGGTTCTCAGAGATCCTCATATTTGTCTCATTAGATTGTGAGTTCCTGTTTTTGCTCTTTTTGTATCACTAGTGGCCAGTAAGGTGCCTAGTTCATAGTAGGCACTTAGTATCTAGTCCAACCTTTTCCTGAATACCTCCAGTTTTCCCTGTAAGTAGTCATCCAGCTTCTGCATGATGATTTCCAGTGAATGGAAATTTCCCATCTCCTAAAGCAAGCCATTCCATTTTCAGATAGCTTAGTTATGGTATTTCTTTCATTCAGTTGAACTCTGCTTCTCTGCCACATTAATTCATTGCTCCTACTTCTGCCCTTTGGGAGTCTAACAGAACAAAATAAATTCCCCTTCTACATAAGGAGACTTAAAAGACTTAAGATTTAAAGATAGATGTCATGGCCCTCCCAAGTATTTGCCAGGCTAAATATTTCCAGTTCATTTAACTGTTCCTGGGATGGTGTGCTACCTAATAATCATGCCTAAGCCTGTTTAATGCCTAAAATGTGGCACTACTCTAGATGTGCTTCGACCAGAGTAGAGTACAACTAGTCTTTAGCTTCCCTCATTCTGTGTCCTGTGTCTCTTTATATAGCCCAAAACCAGGTAAACTTTTTTTGGCTTCCTCTGTTGCACACTGTTGACGCTCATTGAGTGAACAGTCCATTAAAACTCCCAGATCTTTTTGACATGAATTGTTGCTTAGTGATGTTAGCCTAGATATATACTTGTGAAACTGATTTTTTTCAACCCAAATATAGGTCTTTATGTTTAGTTTTCTCATATTAGCATACCCTTTTAGATGGGTAAGGCCCTTTCAGATTCTGTCTCTATCTTCTGGCATGTTGGCTATCCTTCAGAGCTTTGGATCATTTTCATACTTAATAAGCATGTCATTTCTACATTCTCTTTCTCCATCTCTGACATTTCCTTCTCTGATGATTTCTTCTTTTTGTATATGAGTGTTTTCTGCTTGATGATGCTCGTCTCCTTTAGACGCCTCATCCATTTAGATGACTTCGACTGTTAACCTCCATTTGAATGACTCTTGAATCTTTATCTTGGTATTCTACTTCTGAATTTTCAGTTACCTGTAGGACACCTCTACTTCAAAGACCTGTCATTATTCCAAAGGTAACATTTCTGTTAATGGTACCATTGATTTCTCAGCCATGCTTCGGCTCCTCCATCTCATCTCTCTTTCCTCCATATCTAAAAATACTAATACCTGATACTTAGATGACATTTTAAGATTTATTTCACAAGTCCTTAGGATTCTTCTTTCAAAATCTTTGTCACATCCATTCCTTCCTTCCATTCCTTCCTGTTGCTATCATCCTAATTTACTTAATGTCTGGTTTAATACAAACTGTCCCTGTAAGGTCTGGAATTCCCCTGACTAGGGAACCTTGTACCTTCCCCATAACTGTGGAGTGAGTTTGATACCAAAGGAAGAGGCCAAGAGATTCCAGATTGAATATAGGAGTTTAATCAATCATTGTAAATATTTACAAATGGGCAATCTGGGGTGATTGCCAGATTATTCAGTGGATTACCATGAAGATCCCCAAATTTCCGTGGTAATTATAGAAATCAGACCCAAAAAAAGGAAGAAGAGCCATAGGGTGTTTCACTGCAGATTGGTGGATATTTTGAGTTTTTCTGCTTAGTTAATGTTTTGGCTAACATTTGAGTTTATTCTTAGTATTGAATCTGGTTCCCAGATATTTAGACATTTAACCAGTGCTGTTGGGAAAATACCCAGGCACTCAAGATTAGGTACTAGTCATGTGCTGGTCACAGTATCTAAGTTAGGACTTTTTGACAGGTCACCATGTCTGGGTTTCCACCTTCCACAGAGTTTAAGTTAATGACTTTTCACTTCTTACTGTGTATTATGGCTTTTCCTCAGTTAGGACCCCACAGTCTGCACAGTTCCATTTTAAGCACTAAGACTTCTGGGATACACTGGCCTCTCCACCTTCAATTCCTCCCCATTTCAGTCCATCTTGTATGGTGCTGTCAGTTTCATGCCATACTTTTTCCTCCAAAATCATTCACCTAAATTGCACTACTACAGGAAAAAAGTTCAACCTCATTAGCATGACATTCAGGGTCATTCATAGTCTAAATCCCTACTTAACTTTCCAGATTTACCCACTAATATTGATTTTTGCGTTTTTTTGGAAGCTGGTAGCATATAAATCCTTAAAAAAAAGTCTCCTACACAAATACTTCAAGTCAAATGAGTTTATTAATTACACCTCAAACATGCTTTCTGTTTCTCTGCTTCCACAGTTCATGCTCTTTTTCCTTTACTAAAAGGTCTTTGATAAGACCCAGTTAAACTGTACCTCTTCTGATTCTTTCAAGAAACCATCCCTTTTCCAAATTCTGGTAACATCTACTGAGTCTTCATTCAGTTGGCCTGTTATCATATACTGCCTTATATCTTTTCTCCTGTTTTGAAATGATACTTAAAAGTCTTGTGATTTTAATAAAGCGAAAACAACTTGTCCCAGCTTATTGCATCCCCCCCTCAGTAGATCTAAATTCCTTGATGATGGAGACAGTATCTTATGACTTCCCTTCTCTCCTTCCCAGTTCTTGTTTAGTGCAATGTCTTGTGCATAGCATGTCCTCAAATACATATTTTGTCAACTTGACAACTTAATTTTACTGACTGAATTAGTTTCAGTCTAGGAATTTGGAGAACCTTTAGAATATAGAGGGATGATTAAACTCTTTTGTCCACTGTCCTCACCCTTTAATAGCAAACACTCCTTAAATGGATGATTTTGTGGTAAGCCATTGACTATGCTAGAGAAATAGCTAGCCCACAAAACTTACCAATCCTGGTGAAGTTTATGAAAGTTTTTTTTTTTTTATAGTTGATTGAGGCCCTAGGAACTAGAGGCATAAGATGTTAGTGTTATTCTAATTTATGCCTCACTTCAGGTGTGTTAATAGAATGCAATATAATTTACCTAGATTATCTTCGGTTTCAGATTAGCTTGTGGAAGCAGCAGCATTGAATATCACTACACAACTTCCCCCTGCCCTTTTTTTTAATTCTCATACTTGATGTGTCAGAAATATTTCACTGGTTTTTCATTCTTTCCCAAGGATTTGGAGTAGTAGTTGGAAGACCATAGTCCAGATCCCTACCTCAGACACTTCAAAGCTGCGTGACCCTATGCAAGTCACATTATCTGCTTATAGTACCTACCTGCCAGCGTTGTTCTAAGGATAAGATGAAATAATATTTGTAAAGGACTATATAAATGTTAGCTATTATTAATAGTAGTAGTGAGGAGGAGAAAAGGTGGTAGATATTATTTACCCTTTCAAATCTACATTTTGGGATATTTAAGCATTGTAATTGATTGCAGAGGTAAAAAGAAGGAGAAAATGAGGGAGAATGAAGGGAAGAGGAGTCTAATTCATTTGCTGCCTGATTTTTCAGAATTTATCAGACTCATTCTAATGACCTTGACTGGGTTCTGATTAACTTTCAGAACTCCAGAAGCTCACTCTTCCTCAAAGATGGTCATTATAACCATTTGGATAAGGAGATCAGGGAATGCAATTTTAGCAAATGACAGAACCAAAGAGTGTCATTAACTTTATGTGTAGCCTGAATTTCTGACTCATTTCAACCCTTCATCATTGATCTCCAGATACTACTGTCTGTATAGGTGCATTTAATGGTAATGACTTTGCTTTGGTATTTCATTTATTGGGAAGTACTAAAGTCAATGTATAAAGTGCTTCAGCTGTCAATTCCATGGGGCTTGAATAGACCACTGGAACACTGTCCCAGCTGTCTTTAAAGTGAACCTATGATGTATAAGAGCATATAGGCATAGAGGTACATTTTAAATAAATAGCGCTTATATTCCAATATAGTGTTCATAGGCTATATAATTATATAGCTATATTCAGTAACTCTGACTACGACTGCCTATCAAGCTAACCATTGTATCTTTGGAAATATTTAAACCTTGTTCAGTTTCTATTGATAGATTTTTAGATTTTTAAATTTTTTCCTGAGTACTACAAGCCAATATACCTATGTATGCTACATTTTGGTTTCGTAACTCTTATTTTAACCTTCATTCCCATCTGTTTGGGAATGGAAGTTCACAAATTCAGAGTTAATCACTGTGAACAGACTCCTTTTTGCAAACTGATGCCAAAACACATCATCATTTTTTGCAAAAGCCTGAGGCTGCTGAAATTTCATAGAAGAGGCAAAGGATGTGAAAAAAAAACACTTCAACAACTTTTAGATGATTAAAAATTATAGTAGGTGAATGTTGCCAAAGTTTGTTAAAAAGTCATGCAATTCCTACCTTGCTTTTTCAGACACAATTCAGTTCTTTCCAGGTCTTCTCCCCATCTTGGAACCTTGAAACTTCTCCCAATGTTGGGGGTGGGAGGATGGAGGAAGGGGACAGGATAGAACTTGGTAAAGCCCAGAAATGTTCAGAAAAAAAGTCATGGTATTTTGCTTCTTGGCTGCTTAATTGTTCCTTTCCGATCTTTTTCATTTCTATTAAGTGAACCACCATTTCCTTTTGGGAGCCTGTGCAGCTTTGACTCCTCCTACTCCCTCTGGCGCTCTATCAAATTCTTACCGATTCTGCTGCCACAACGTGCCCCCTTTTCTCCACTCATATAGCTAGCCACCACTGTGGTCCAAGTCCTCATCACCTCTCATCTGGACTTGGTCTCTCTGCCTCCAGGTTCTTAGAGAAGATTGCTAGAGAGCAATCCATCTTCCATACAACTGGCATCATGACCTTCAAGGACATCGTTCTGACCGCATCCACTATCCTGTTCAAACACTTCCTGGTTCCTTATTTCCATAGGGTAAAATACAAATTCCTCAGACCGGAATTTAATATTCTACACTGCATGACTGCAGTATTTTACACTTATTTGACACTCCTCTTTCTCATGCAGTCTGATGTTAGACTACTAGCTGTTTTCTAACCTTTGATGATTCATCTCCTGCCTCCATGTCCTTTGCACAAGCCATCCCCTTTATGTCTGGAATGTATTTCTTATTCACCTTTTCATGTCTGTCAATCCCTTTTGTCTTTCAGTATTCAGTGTAGTTACCATCTTCTCTGTGAAGACTTCCCTTATCTCTCCTAGTTGTTAGGGTTTTGTTTTTTTTTTGCCATAAATTACCTTACTTATTTAATCTGTGTGGAATGATAGGCTATACCATATTGTTGCTTTCTGATTTTCTTTTCCTGAACACTTCTGGGCTTCAACAAGATCTATCCTGTCCCCTTCCTCCATCGTCCATCTCAACTTTGGGAAAAGTTTCAAGATAGGGAGAGAAATTGGAAAGTACTGAATTGTGTCTGAAAAATCAAGGCAGAAGTTTCATGAGTTTTTAGCAAACTTTGGCAACCTTCACCTACTAGCTGTCTTGAACAAAGTATTGTTCAAGAGAAGCAAGGACGTGATGAGAAAAATATTTGAACAGAAAAGATGTTTGGTCATTTAGCTAGAAGGGGAGAGTTCATAAACTATCTTCCCTTACAGAGCTAAGGTGCTCCTAAGCATCCAGGAAGTATCAAGAAATATACAGGAAGGTCTCTAGAACATTAGATCATTCCTTCCTCCCCTAACCCAGCCATGTCAGACTTATTGGAGAACATGTACAAGAGTCACATAGGATAAAGTTGTAATTTTCATCATTTGCAGAAGGATCTATATTGACATCTTTCCCTTCCCTTAATACATCTTAATCCTTCTCTCCTTCCATTAAAATGTAAGCTTCTTGAGGGCAGCTGACCTGGTACCTAACAGAGTATCTGGAACACAATTGAGAAATGTTGCATTAAATTCTTTTGAACTGTGCAGCTTTCTAGATGTAATTAATTAAACATTTGAATTGAATGTTTTGCGTATTATAAGACTTGCAGGGGGTGAATTTCTAGACAATGCAACATCTACTTTATCGTTGAAAGTTTTAAAGTCTTCCAAAGGCTTTACACAAGCAAAGAACACAATTCCTGTGGGAACTAGTCCTGTGGGAACAGTTTTTTCCTTAGCAAAAGAGTGTTAGGATTCATGACATTTAGGCTTAGTTTCTGGGTTCTCATCCTGACTTGCATACTTAATTGACTGTTTGGTCATGAACAAAGTGCAAGTTTCCTTGAGGATAATAACTCATAGATCTAGTTTGGAAGAGACCTCAGAGGTCATTTAATCCAATCCCCTCATTTTATAGGTGAAGAAATTTAAATAAAGAGAAATTGAAACTCACACAAATAGTATGTAATAAAGGAGGTTCTGAACCTTGGTCTTCTGACTCCAGAGCTCCTGGCACTGTGTTACTCTGTCTGCCCACCTCACAGACCAGTGCGAAGCGTACTTCTTAAATATTACTAAAATGCCATAATTTGAATTATTTTCATGCTATGTGTCTGCAGAAATATTTCTTGACCATTTTTGCTGATATGATTTATAATATATTTGTAAGGAGGTGATCAGTGTCAACCACACGTATAAGTGGAATAATGAAGAAGAGTGAATTTGAGAGAACATCTCATGAATACTTAGAGCTTTAGATCATGCTGTGTATCTAAGTGAAGGTAGTTAAATCTAGCTGTCCTAGCTTCATGAATATCACTTTCTGTATTATGTGTAATAACAATGATTTTATCCCAAAGGGCACTTTAACATGTATAGCAGAACTTTACAAATGCAAATGGCTTTTACTGGCAAAGACAGATTTCAATTGCCTTGGAATAAATTCTATCATAATATAAGCAAACTACACATGCAATTTCTCAATTGAACGGAGAACTGGTTGAAATCATTTAGAGATAGAAAACAGCAAACTCTTGAATAGAGTTCATTTTAGAAAGCTAAAGCTACACAGCCAGAGTAATAACAAACTTGTTAAACAAATGTACAACGTAGTGCATCACTTCTACTCCCGTACTCTGTGATCCAGTGAAACTGGTTTCTGTTTTTCACACAGGATTCTCTGTCTGCCATCTCTGTGACTTTGTACTCATCGCCTCTTGTACCTGAAATACATCCTCTTTTCACCTCCAGAATTCTTCCCTTCCTTCAAGACACAGATCAAGTACCACTTTCTACATAAAATCTTTCATGATCTCCCTACCACCACGACCACCACTAGTTCCCTCTTTCCCAAATTACTTTGTGTTTCATTGCTGTGTTTATATTTATTCTGTTTATAACTCTATACGAGCTCATTGTCTATATTTTTAGAGTAGAATTTGGGTTTTTTTCTTTTATGTGTTTTTATCTCTAGGGCCTACCACATGCTAAGCTCTCAATCATGTCTGTCAATAATTGTTTACTGATTGAACAAAAAGAAGTGATCAGGGTAGAGTGGGAAGGGCTGGGGAACTACCCTGCTTCTCTTTTTCCCTTTGCTAGCTGAATGGTCATGTTCAGTCAGAGCATCTCAGCTTCCCCATCCAGGAGGGTTCTAACGGCTCCTTTGTACATCCTTTCCATAGAATGTTGCAGTCCTGGCTCATCGGAGTAGCACCTCACAACCAACTCAGTTAGGAGCAGAAAACCAAGCGAAGGCCCTTGCTGAAGAAAATGAGAAACTGCAGGAAAAAATCAGAGAACTCGAACTGAGCATGACGCAACTTCAGACACGGGTTGATGAGATGAAATTAGATGAAGTCAAAATGAAGGAAAAACTAAAGAAATGTGAGGTAAGGGTCATTGGGGCAAGTCATGGATTTAGTGGCATCTGTTCTTTACTCCCTTTCCCCTATGTGTGGAGGGGAGGGCAGTGATCTGAGGTGGGAAGGGCTTTAAAATCATAATTACCAGTGAGAAGCAGCATCAGAGTCCTTTGTACAACTAGAATTATGTTTAGCCCTGTGTGGAGCTGTGTAAATGTGGAAGTAGTTCTTAAACAACAGAGAGAGAGAGAGAGAGAGATACAGATGCATGTTCACAATAAAACTTCACCTATGAAGAGATCAGGTCTCAAACAGCCTCAGCTTCCTGGATCAGAGCTATGTACAGAAGTAAAAGCATCTTGAGCTTCTGCAGCAGCTATCATGATATCCACATACTTAAAGCTCATGTGCTTCAGTCCATAGGAATGAACCTTTAGGTTTTCTTCTTAGTCTACTTGAAAGACAAATTGAAGAATGATCTTGGCTATCTCATTTGCCAACACCTACAAGTTTGAAAAAACTAGTTTTCATAAGGGAAATGATATTGGGGAAAGGTCTGGAGTGGGGAGGGAAGGAACCTGGCCCCTTACTAGTAGTGATCACCATTAAGGAAGGAGAAAAAAAAGCTAAATAAAACAGGCCTATAATTGCATGTATAGCAGCAGTACCTACAAATGGATATTCCCATTTATAACCCTCAATAGTCAATTAAAGGTTTCTCAATGCTGTTGGCTTCATTGAAATTTTGCTTTGTCTGTCTGGGTCTATAGATGTAAACAGAAGAGTTACTGCTCTTTGTTGGGGGCCATCTTGGACTCAGTTGCAGCATTCTGTGATAATACCCTTCATTGTATCTGCTGTCTTCTCCTACCCTTGGTGCTTCCTTTATCCCATAGTGGCAGTTTCACTTGGTCTCAATGTATTGGCCCCTCTTTATTGTAGGGAGAAAAGCAGCAGCTGGAAGAAGCTCTTTTATGTGCCAGAGACCAAGAAAAGCAAATGCTATCTGCAAAAAGGCTCCTGGAAAACCAACTAGAGGACATTCAGGTAAAAATGAGGGGATGCTCTTTTTAATCTCTCTTTGATGAAGCTCCAGATAAATTATGTCCAAAGAATGTAAAGAAATTGTTTCATATTTCCTCCTTCTCTCGCTGGAAGGATCCCCACCATCCTTCAGCTATAATGTCATGACAACTTTTAATCTTTTCTCTGGCTGTTCTCCTGAAGTGTCATTTAGAAGTCAGATCCTTAGAAATTTGACAGTTTTCGTAGGTGAATTGGGAATTTTGTGGAAAGGTCTACATAATCATTTCCCTAAATCTGTCATGGCAGTCTTTTAAAACAAGTCTCTGGGAAATTGTACTAGATTATAAGACTACAAAATGAGTTATCACAAGAATTTTAATTGAAACTAGGGAGCTGCTGCCACCCAAAGTCTCTTGTTCTGAGTATATTAGGATGTTTTGTTGGTAGATCAGAAAGTTTACTTTGAAGGGTATTTTCTAAAGGTAGAATTTCGTATATTGAACCCTGTATAATTTTATCTTGTGTTTTATGCTTCTCAACCCAGGCCCATGATTTTTAAAGAAACAACATTTGAAACTACCCCCAGGCAAGTAGTATAGTTTCTAAGCACTGAAAAGTTGATGTTTTGGAGAGTTGTAGGGAAGGAAGAGTTGCTGGATTGTTTTACTTGTGAAAAAATATAACTTCATGCACATGAGAGTGCTAAGTGGTGAGAAACATTCAGAGACTAACGTAAAAACAACTCTTTGTAGCTGGAAAAGATGGTGCAAGCAGCGATTCTTCTCACACTCCAAGCACAAGGTCAGAGAGTCTGGAAATCAGCAGTTCTATTTTTTCTTTTTGGCCTGGTCTTGTGTAGTTCAACAGCTGTTCTTTCAGTGCTTCTCCTGCGCAAGGCACTGTACTATCCTGGAGGTATAGAAAGATTAAAAACTAGGGCAGATTTTTCACTGAAGAAGTTTTCGTTCTACTCTTGGAATGTGAAATGAAACCAGATAAATATAAGAGAATGTAGGGGATGAAGGCAGGCAAGGTAAGGGTTCAGACAGCCTTCTAGGAATATTTCAGGAGGGGGAGAATGCTAACCTCTGGGGTATATCAGGGAAGAATTGACAGTGCGTAGGTAGCCCCTGACCTAAGCCTTGGAGGAATATAGATTCTGAAAGGCAGAGGTGAAGATGGGGAGAACATTTCTGGCATAGGAGATAGTCTGGGTTACTGCGTGAAGGACCTGTCAAGTTTGGGGAACAACTTATACCCCAGTTTTGCTCAAAATAGCTTAAAGGGGAATAATATAAAATAGGTTTGTAAAGGCCACCCTTGGCCAGATTATTGAGTGCCTTAAATAGCAGAGTGAGGAGCTTACATTTTGTCCTAGGGGCAAAAGGGAACCAAGCAGGGAGTAGGAAAATGACATTAATGAGTTATTTTGACTATTATAAATACCCAAATTAACTATAAAGGACAAAAAAGACACTATCTGTATCCAGAGAAAGAAATAATAACTAGAAGTATGTATAGAATAATTTTACATGTATATGTATGTAAAAATATGTACATATACATATATGTACAAATATATATATATATACCTATTTGTGTCTAATGGTAGCCATCTCTGTGTCGGTGTAGGGGAGGGAAAGCAAAAAGGAAAAAAAAGAAATTTACATGATAATTTTGTTGCATATTTGAAAGAAATTGTGCATAGTAGATTTGCAGTTTTATGTGCAGTCATTTTTTTATTGTACTGTGTTATGGAATTGCTTGTTTTATTCCATAAATTAAAAATAAAACAGATTTTTAAAAAAGAAATGATACTATCAGGTCCAAACTTCAGGAAAATTATTTTGAATCTGTATGATGTAAAGAAGGGAGAGACTGGAGGCAGAAAGGTTAATTAGGAGACTAGTTTAATGATCTTAGGTGATAAGTAATAAGGGCCTGACCTCAAGTAGTGGCTCTGAATAGAGAGAGAGAGAAATATATAAAATGTTATGAAGATAAAATCAATAGAACTTGGTAATTGATTGGATATTGGGAGTTAAAGTGCAGGGAAAATCCATTGTTTATAGAGTTTTGAAATTTGCAGACTAGCAGGGTACCCTCAGTAGAAGCAGGGAGGCTTAGAGGAGGGAAGCTTTAGAGGAAGATGATAAATTCAGTTTTGAACATGTTTATTTCTTCAGTATGGGAGGGACAGACAGCCTAGTAGGACTTTCTAGCAGACAATTAATTATTAATGTGGAATTGAGAAGAGACAGAATAAGGCTATATATATATATATATATATATATATATATATATAGAGAGAGAGAGAGAGAGAGAGAGAGAGAGAGAGAGATTTGGGAGTCATCCTTGTAGAGCAGAGATCCTTAACCTAGGGTACGAGGATTCTCCTAAGGGTTGATGGATACATTTACCTACCCATGAACTTGAATAGGAAAAAATGTTGCATCTTTATTTTCATTGATGTCTAAAATGTAACATTTCCTTCATTTATTTAAAAAAAAATCTTAGAAGAGGTCCATAGGCTTTCAAAGGCATCCATGATACAAAAGTAAAAAAGGAAAGAAAAGAAAAAGATAAAGCTCTGGTGTAGAGGAACCTTTGGGAACAGATGAGATCACCAAGGAAAGAACAGAAGAGGACTTAGAACTGGACCTTGGAGGACACTCATGCTTATGGGACTGGAGATAGATAATGAGGCCTCAAAGGAAACTGGGAAGGTAGGAGAACTAGGAGAGAGCAGTATCACAGAAGCCAAGGGGAGTTAGAAACTTTCCAGAGTGAGGAGGGGACTGTTGAGTGTCCAAACCTGCAGAAAGGTCAAGAAAGATGAGCACTGACGAAAGGCCATTGAATTTAGAATTAAGAGTTCATTGGTAACCTTTGAAGAGAATAGTTAGAAAGAGGGGTCCGAGCACAAATGATAAAGGTCAAGGTAGTATAGAAGTGACTAGGTGTGTTCGTCCTTCGTTTGGAAGACGACCATTGCCATCAGAGAAATAATGACATGATTTGCACTTGACTGTTTTGAGTGAGGGAGGGCTGTGTAGGTCACCAGCCTCACTTCTCCTCCAGAGCCATCTGAATCCAGTGACCAGATATTCATCAAGATGATTGGAGATGACCCTGGGTGAGGCAATTGGGGTCAAGTGACTTGCCCAAGGTCACACAGCTAGTGAGTGTCAAGTGTTTGAGGTGAGATTTGAACTCAGGTCCTCCTCATGCCTGCACTGGTGCTCTGTCCACTGCACCACCTAACTGCCTAGTGACTAGGTCCTTAGTAGTGCAAAGGGGTGGGGTGGGGAGAGCTGAAGAACAACAGCTTGAGGGAAAGACAGGATTAATTGAAGGCTTTCAAGGTTAGAGAGACCTGAGCATGTTAGAGCAGCTTAGAGAAAAGTCAGTAGATATGAAGAAACCAAGGATGAAAAGGGAGACAGAGAGAAGGAAGGATAAATGGAGCCAACTCAGTTTTGCAGAAGATGAGAGGAGACATAAGAAGATTAGCCTTGGCAAGAAGATGAGTCACCCCATCCTTTTTGTCTGGGGCATAGGATAGGTAGAAGAGACCCAAGTTTTAAGTTGTTGAATCAGGTGCTTGGGTAGATGAGGGTGTGTGGGGCAGATGGTCACATTTTTCTTAGCAAAGTTGGAGGCAGGATCATTGATTGAGCAGATCTTGATTCTGAAGTTGCATCTGGCCTCCCTGGCTTTTCTTTGTTTTATTTTTTATATCGAATTTTCTATGAACTTTTGTCCATATTTAATTTTTAATTAGTACTCTCATGATCTAATTGTTCTATTGCAGCCAATGTTTTCTGACTGGTCGCCCTTTGTCAGATGAAATGATGTGGCATTTTCAGAGCTGTTGGTTTGTGTTTCACTAGCTCCGTGACTTTAGGCAAGTCACTTAACCTCAATTGCCTCATCCTGGGTCATCTCCAGTCATCCGGATGAATATCTGACCACTGGATTCAGATGACTCTGGAGGAGAAGTGAGACTGGTGACCTGCACAGCTCTCCCTCACTGAAAACAAAGTCAAGTGCAAGCCATGTCATTATTTCTCTGATGGCATGGTTTTCTTTGGCAATGAAGGACAAACACACAGTGTGTCTATAAGAGTCAACGGTCCAATTTCTTTATTTAAAATTTTTATCATTGTCGTTTTTTAAATGTTACCTTCATTTTCAAATATCTATGTACCCTTCTTCCCCAACAGGGAATCATCCCTAGCAATAAAAACAATAGGAACAATGAAACCTTGCAGTTCAGGAAAACACATCAGCTGGGTCTGACATGGTATACAGTATTTTAAACCCAGAGTCATCTGCAAAGATGATGCATTTTCTGATTTCTGCTTGAGAGTTAGGTTTGGTCATGATAATTACACAGCACTGAATTTTTTTCTCCAGTAGTTAACTTTCAATAACCATTTGCTGAATGCCTACGATGCACAAAGCATAATGCTAAGTAAGCTCTGGGGTTTCAAAGATGAAATAAGTTATAGCTGATGCCCATATGGAGCCTAAACCTAATAGGGAAGATTAGACATATATGCAAATAATTAGAAGCTCCAGTAATGAAACACTGGTGGATGAGAGAAGATAGCTTTCCTTGAACAGAAAAGGGGAAGAAAGATAGAGTTGGGCATTGCAGATGGATTTTAGTTTGTAAGCAATTTGGGAAGAGAAAAGCAGGAAAAGCTAAATCGTGGGCCCAGCTTTTCCACATGTCTGAGAACATCTGTGTCTTTGTCCTGTCATATCAGGAGGTTTCACACATACTGAAGGATTTCACCAGCTGTACATCTATAGTCAACAGCTAAATCTCTGTGCGGAACAAATAGTGGCTGAAAGCCTGGAGATGTTAATGTCCCCCTTTTTTTCTCCTCTGGAATTTCTATTCGTGCTTTGGAAATTATCTTTGACATGTCACTTTTTTCAGGGTCTGTTTTCCCAGCTGTGGAAAAGACTGGTCTATCAGACAGGCAGTGTGGGATAATGGGAAGAGCCTTCGTCTTGGAATTAGTTCATTCAGGCTCTGGCTCAACCACTTTCTATGAATTTCTTAGGCAAGTCCTCCCCAAAACTGGGCTAATGATACAAACTCAACAAGGTTTTTGGAATATTGATGTTAGCTCTTATTTCTATAGCTACTTAAAAAATATGTTCTTTGTAACATTCTCATGGAAGAGGTGGTTCATTTCTGGATAAGATAATCTCATGTATGCAAAAGCTTTTTGTGAACTGCATAGCATTATACAATTTGAAAATATTAATACAGAATATCAAAAAAAGTCTTTGTGCCATTTCAAGACGTTAAAGGTATCGAAGCTGGAAACAGCACAAAGACTTTCGGGACACCTTGTGCTTTGGACTGAAAATGCTAGTATCAGTGTTTGCTACTCACTATCCAGCTGGAAATTTTAGCCATTTAGGTTTGTAGTTCTCATTGTCTCACCTACATTGTTTGTACTCAGAAATAATCCCATAATAATCACACTGTCTAGACAGACCATGTTTATTAGACTCGGAGATGCCATTTGTTTTCCATCTAAAAAATTGGCACAAATGGTCTTAGTAATTTTCTTTTTGTGTTTTAAAGATCACTGCCTAAAAGATGGTTTAGATCTCTAGAAGAACAGGGAGAGATTTGTCAGAATTTTTTAAGGCTGTCCTAAAGTTTTTAAAATTTCAAAGTATTTAATGTTCTATTATATCTTACCTCAATATCTAAAAAATCCTGGATTTTATCTCTGTGGATACCTCCTCTCTCTGTTGAAACAGTTCGAAACCTGTCCGTGCCTTTATCTGCCACATTTATCGATATTGTTTGGTCATGTCCAAGTCTCCATGACCCAATTTGGAGTTTTCTTGGGAAAGATACTGGAATGGTAGGTCTTTTCCTTTTTCAGCTCATTTTATAGATGAGGAAATTGAGGTAGACAGTGTTAAATGACTTGCCTAGAGTCACCCAGTAGTAAGTGTCTGAGGCCAGATTTGAACTTCCTGACTCCAGGGCCAGCACTCCTACCTGCCCCATCTGGCACAGAATTGGGGCTTAATAATCACTTGCTTATTTGATTGATTATTGGTGGTATTTATGAGTTATTCAGGCTGAGGGAAAGCCTACTTTTTGACCCTTCTGCTGTTGAACTTTAGTGGGTGAATCAGATAGGTCTCTACTCAACTTAGTGTAGACCTTTCAGTTTGGGAAACCAAAGCTGACACAATATAAGGCTTTGGAGAATTTCAGTGGGGGCTGTTGATCTTACAGTATGATTTAGTACTTTTTAATGCTGCCTTCTTAACAACCTGTTTGTTTTACACTTGATTTCTTATTATTGTACCTGTTTTAAAGTGATGGCTTGCTTAGACTGAGTTTTGAGGACAGTGTTTGTCCTTGGGACCACTTTATATGAATAAAATAGATGCCATTTTGACGGTACCACCCCTCCAAAATTTGTACTTAGCCACAGGTACAAATAAAGGTGTCCTTTGTCCCAGATGAACTCAGGGTACATGCCCTTGGCAGCAACCAATCATAAAATCTCCATCAAAACAGTTACTCAAAGGGTGTGACATGGGGTTGATAATCTCTTAAAATGCATTAAATGAATACTTAGTAAACACTTGTCCTCTGTTGTTTTTTTAACTAGATTCTACCAGAGATACAGGACAGTTAGGAGGTGTAGTGGATTAAGTGCTGTGCCTGAACTCATCTTCCTGAGTTCAAAACTGGCTTCAGACACTCAATAGCTAAGTGACCTTGGGCAAATTTCTTAACTCTGCCTCAGTTTCTTCATCTGTAAAATGAGCTGGAGAAGGAAATGTCATACCACTCCAGTATCTTTGCCAAGTAAACCCCAAATGGGGTCGTAGAACCACAACGGGAGATAAACACAGAAAATATGTCCCACACACCCTCACAGTCTAATTGGAGACAGGAGTGAGTACAAAAAAAGCACCAAGAAACAAAAAAAACCCTTAAATTAATGACACTGTAGTAAAGTATTATATAGCAAGTGCTTATCTTCCTTCTTCCATTGCGGCTGCTATTTTGGGAGTTCCTAGAGATTTCCAGAGAAGAGGCATTGTAGCCAATATCTAGATGTGGAAAACCAGAGCCCTGTATTTAGCATGCACTGATTTACTGAGGGGGAGACCTGTGGCTTAACTTGAGATACCTAGGGACTTGTGGCATGTGCCAAGCAAAGATGGAGGGATATTTTTAACTCACCCTGTAGAGAGACACAATATATCCATGTTCCTGGGCTTTAGTTGTGGTGAATGTTCAGACCATAGAAAGAAGGAAAGGCAATGAGTGATCCAATGAAAGGCATGCCTTTAACACATAGTCAGAGCTAAATAAAGGGCAGTTAGATGGCAAAGTGGAAAAAACACTATGCCCAGAGTCAGAAGGCTCATCTTCCTGAGTTTAAATGTGACCCCGACCCTTAACCACGTTTTCCTCAGTTTCTTCATGTCCCATGAACTGGAGAAGGAAATGGCAAACTGCAATATCTTTGCCAAGATAACCCCAAATAAAGTCACAAAGTGTCGAATATGTCTGAAAATGGCTAACCAACCAAAAATGCTAAGGAACTGCTTGTTAATCGATCCAGCTACCTCATATTAGGGTTGAGGCTCAGGTTCTTGGTTGTTTTCTCACATTTAGCACGATTCTAAGGGAAAAACCAGAACCCTTTATGTAACTTCCTCCTAAAACATTAAATAATAATAACCAGCTATGATAGGAACCATTTTCAAAAGCTGAAGGGCTGATTGCTTTAACTTCTTTGCTGCCTTTTTTTTTTGTGTTTATTTGCCTGAAATTACTGCTGTAAAAACTTTATCAGCCAGTCTTTTGATTCTTTATAAAGAGAAATGCAAACTAACCAAGAGAGGCCTGTGTACCAGGAGGCTGGTGTGTGCTGCTTCCGTCCCCCAGTGACTTGCAGGATGAAATTACTGAGATTCCCTTGCACTCCATTTGTATGGGATACTTGATTTATTTCTGCTCATGTGCCAGAATGGGACAGGGACAGTGGGGTTGTCCTCCTAAAAGTATGTTGGTCATGTGTTCAAGATGGCCAGGGTGTTGAGTCGGATTTGAATAGTCTGTCTCATACAATATCAATATACTTTTAAATTAATCCCAGTTCCCATTCTCCCTGAAGTACTTAATATTTTTTTAGTGAATGGAGGGAGGTATAGGTTGGGACGAAGGGAACTGCCTATTCTTTGCCTTCCCCTTTAAAACTACTCACCTGTTGCTTTCTTTTCCACCACCTGGAACTCACATCATGACCCTACTAGGGTAAAGTAACATGCTGGCTTACATTGCCTTTTCCAAAGACTTCTGCGTCGGGAACTTTGTACAGTACTAGATTTAAGGAAAACTATAGTAATCAAGGTAGATGGCACAGTACAGTTTTGTTGATTTTAGTGTAGTTGAGGTTTCCTTTGGGAGTGTCTGGGTGACATTTTTGACACCACTAGCATAGAGGATAGAGAGCCAGACTTGGAGTCAGGAAGATCCAAGTTCATATCCTTAGACACTTATTTGAATATATCTGATGTCCCAAAAGTCCTAGTAGAATTCTCTTATTAAAAGCTTAACACTACACTAAGACTTTTAGGAGTGTGTGTGTGTGTGTATGTATACCTGTATATGCATACATATATACATACATACACATATATACATATGTATGTATAGTATGTGTGTTGTATATAAATATTATATGTATGATAGTTATAAATATATATGATATAGGTAACAATTAACTATAGGCCTATGTTATATAAAAATATGTGGGCAGCTAGGTGATACAGTGAATAGAGTGCCAGGCTGGAGTCAGGAAGACTCATTTTCCTGAATTCAAATCTGGCCTTAAACACTTAACTAGCTCTGTGACCATGGGCAAATCACTTGACCCTATTTACCTCAGTTTTTTCATGAGTCAGAGAAGGAAATGGCAAACCACTCCGGTATCTTTGCCATGAAAACTCTAAGTGGGGTTACAAACAGCTGGGCATGATTGAAAAACAGCTGAACCACAACAAAAATATAAATATATAAATATTAAAAAAATACATATCTGTTATGTCAGTATACGTGTGTGTGTGTGTGTGTGTATGTGTGTGTGTGTGTGTGTGTGTGTGTGTGTGTGTGTGTGTGTGTGTGTGTGTGTAAAATAGCCTTGGGAGAGTGAAAGATTTGGCAGGTCCTATAGACCTGGAAATGTTGTTATTTAGGTCCAGTATGAATGAATGCTATCCTTAGCTGAACTGATGCAAAGTAAAATGAGCAGAACCAGGAGAACATTGTATAAAGTAACAGCAACTTCTGTATCAGCTATGATTGATTTAACTCTTCTCAGCAATTCAGCAATCCAAGACAATTCCAAAAGACACAACGTGAAAAATGCTATCCCCATCCAGAGAAAACACAATAGAGAATGTATGCAGATCAAAGCATTCTAGTTTCACATTTTTTTTGCATGTTTTTTTCTTTTGCAAATTGTAATTGTTTTGTGAACCATTTCTTCTTTCACAACATGATAATGAAAATGTGGAATATGGAAATAGGTTTTACATGATTACACATATATAACCTGTATCACATTACTTACTGTCTTAGGGAGGGGAGAGGGTAGGAAGGGAAGGAGAAAATTTGGAACTCAAAATTTTTTAAAAAGTGAATATTAGAAATTGTCTTTACATGTAACTGGAAAAAATAAAATGCCATTAGAAAAAGAGTGAGTGTGCCATCTCTGGATGAGCTTGGCTAAGTTACGAGAAGCTTTCACCTGGTAGCTTCAAGGTAATGCTTCTTTTTGAGCTCCCAGAGCCTTAGATCAGGCCTGTACAAGCTGCAGCCCACAGTCCACAGGCTTTTGGTTGCACAGACCTGACTTAGATGAGTGGGTTGTGACATTAGTTGATGGAAGGAATACCCACACTGCTTGAAATGAGAATGAGCCTTATTTTGACCTGCTAATTTTTCATTGATTCAGTTCCTTGTGGTATTTATGAAAAATCCCCTGTATCATCTGATTTCCCTGGCTGGTGCTGCCAAGTTGTGAAGAAGGCTGTATTTTACTCCTCTACCCATCTTTACCCTGTCCCCTGTCTCCTGTAGAGAAATCTCAGCCGGGCCACAGAGGAGCAGCAGAATCTCTCTGAGAAGCTACAAGATGAGACAGAGCAGAAAGAACAGTTGAGGAGGTTGAAGAACGAAATGGAGAATGAGCGCTGGCAACTGGACAAGACCATTGAAAAGCTGCACAAGGAGGTAAGGAGGCCTGCAGGGCAGGATGCATTGTGGAGATGAGTGATCCTATCCAGCACAAACCCACCCGGGCTCCTTTCTGTGCCAAGGATTTTCAGGGTGAGCCAAGTTAACAAACGTTATTAAGCACCTACTGTGTTCCAGGCAGCACACTAAGCTCTAGGATACAAAGCATGGCAGAAACAACCCCTGTCCTTAAGGGACTTAGATTCTGATGGTGGAGGCAACGTACAGACAAGTCTGTAGGGCAAGATATATACAGGATAATTTGGAGTTAATCTCAGAGAGATCCAATTTAACTCATGGGAGAATAAACTCTTTGCCTGTTGGCTTTTCATTGCTTCATGCTCCTCAGTTTCATACTCCATAAAATACAGATTTGGGGATAAGTGGATTCAAGGTTCTTTTTTGCTCTGAGAGAATAGGATGTTATTTTTTGAGCTAACAGCTCCTGCTTGTTTTAAGAATGCCCTTATAGCATGAGTTCTGAGCACATGAATAAGACTTCAACCCTAAATAGGTCATTTTTTAATGAGATGAAGTGTGTTCATCATTGAAGCTGTACAGAATGAACCAAGCAGATGTCCTTTGGGGAATTACATCAAAAGCATTTTTTCTTTAAAGAAGGTGACCTTCAACCTATACGTTAACCTCTGCCCCGGGCACTTTGCAAAGTCTTTAGGAAAAAAACTGTCACTTTGGGAGAGGCAAGGTGAATTTGGCAGTATATCAGATCAGAGGATTTGGAGCTGGAAGAAACCTTCAAAAGTTTTAGTCTAAATTTTTATTTTATAGATGAAAAAAAAAATCAGTCCAAAGACTTGCCCAAGGACACACAATTGGTAGTAAGTTGGGTCTCAAACCCCCAAGTCTTTTTATGCCCAATCTAGGTTTTTTCCATTGTACCACATAGGCCCCTTGGGATGACATTCCTTAAGTAGAACAGGAGCAAAAAATTAGATTTCTAGCTGTCTGAAATGGACTTTCTATTTATCTGCCCATTTGGACTCCAACTGCCCCTGGGTCCATGACCTCTGACATAAGCTTTTTACTTAATCTTACATGGAACCAGTCTATTGTACCTCTTACCAGCCATTTTTCAATGATGCCATCTCCCATTTCCCACTCAGCCCGCTTCCAACTCTAGCTTCTCTTTACTTATCTGATCCCCCCTAAGCCTCTTATGGACAGGACTACCATGCTTGTTTATTTCTATGTAATAAATGCATCTCTTCATTTATTCATGTGTATGTTTTTCTGTAGATGGCTGACATTGTGGAGGTTTCACGGACATCAACTTTGGAACTCCAGAACCAGCTGGATGAATACAAGGAGAAAAATCGCCGGGAGCTCGCCGAAATGCAGAGGCAATTAAAAGAGAAAACCGTGGAGGCAGAAAAATCCCGCCTGACAGCCATAAAAATACAAGATGAGGTAATGGCTAGTTGGTTCCCTCCCTTAACCTTTGAATCAGGAATAAGCTTCTGATGTCTCAAAATGATGGATCTTTGATGTACTGCTTTGGGGAAGGCTCTGAAAATTGTTCTTGGATCTGGATGCTTAGATAAGATGGAAAAATTTTTAGGATTCAGTGGTGAAATACTTTGTCATGTGTAAAGGTAAAATTAATGGATGATTCAGTATAATGAGCATTTATTAAGCACCTACTAAAGTTCTGGAGACACACACACATGCACGCGCGCACACACACACGTCACTTTTCACGGAAACCACAATTACAATGAAGCAGAATGGGACACACCTGAACCAAACTAGCTTCATGTGGCGACTTGGCTTAGTGTCCCCCAGGTGTCCCACAATATATGAATCTAAAAGTTCTTGAAAGTCTTTAGTGGCAGGTACATTGATTTGAAATGTAAGATTCCCTTCCAGCCATAGGAAATTTTAAAAAGTAAAATTTAAGGGTGAGAGAAATGCTAGAGGTCGTCTGTACTCCTCTGGTGCCAAACCTTTTTGGAGTATTTTTTTAAGTTCCCTTTTTCACATCAAAAAATTTCTTGGATTCCCATATCATGGCAATTGCAGTTTTTGTATCCATTCATTGGGGGAAACAACATAATAAAGAAAAGCCATTCTGAAAAAGGTCATATTTCATTCTGAAGGCCAGAAAACACTTCCCCCCCCACCCCCCGTTTCTATTAAGCACAAATGAAGCATTGATAATATAAAACCACTGATACAAAACCCCTTTTGCACCCTTTTGTTGGAACTAAATAAAACCCAAATGACAATCTTTGGTGAGCATATGGTTTATAGAACCCTTGCAATAACTTCATGGCCCCCAAGAGTCTGGGGCCCATAGTTTGAGAGCCACTGATCTGGTCCAGTGCTCTCATTTTACGGATCAAGGACTTAAAACCAAACAAGGTGAAGTGACTTGTTCAGAGTTACACAGCTAGTGGCTGACTCTACCTTGCCAGACTGATTCTGTAGGACCTCTTCTTCAGCGCCCCCAAGGGCTCCCTAGAATCTGAAGTTTATTAAGAGCACAAGCTCCTTTTGTCTCCCTCCCTTCCTTCCTTCCTTCCTTCCTTCCTTCCTTCCTTCCTTCCTTCCTTCCTTCCTTCCTTCCTTCCTTCCTTCCTTCCTTCCTTCCTTCCTTCCTTCCTTCCTTCCTTCTCTTTCCCCTCCCTCCTTCCTTCCCTTCATCTGTCTCTGTCTCTCCCCATCTTCCTTTCCCATTTTCTGTCTCTCCGTTTGTCTGTGTCCCCCATCCCCATTCCCTTTTCTCACCTTAAAAGTTGCACAAGAAAACAAATGTTTACTTCAAAAAATAACTTTAACACTGTCATCCAGACCCACGAGTAAATTCTAAAGAGGTTGAAAAAAGTTTAGGACTTTAAAAAATAAACTTTTGAGGAGCTCATCAGATCCTAAAAGGACCTTGATAGCAGGATCCCCAATCACTCAGATTCACATAAAACTATGATGAGGCTTAAAGCTAATAAGCTGAGACTGATACGCAGGTGTTACAGTTTCCTCCAGCATTTTTGAGAAATGTTTTTATTTCCAAAGTACTGTGACGTTGTGGTTTAGTGTGTTACAGTTGGAGTCAGAAACACCTGCCTTTCAGACTGGCCTCTGACTTCTTCATCTACCAGCTGTGTGACCCTAGGCAAGGTGTTCTGTCTCTGAGCCTCAGGCCAGTGTCTAAGACTAAATTAAGGGCTATGTTGTGATTTGTGTTGGTAGGGTCATTCTTAGCAACAGTGAAATCACATGACTTTGGCATGTTTTGTTTTCATTTCCACAGAAAGAGGGAAAATACTCTCAGGTGTTTCATCTGGGCATCCATAATCTGCCCACTTATGTTGTTTTATTTTTAAAATTTTTAACCAACAATTATCAAGCATTTCTCTTTTTCCTCCTTGTATGTCTCCCCATCCACTGGGGAAAAAAAAGGATAGAAATAAAGACAGAGCCACCGTATCACAAGCACAGTCAAGTAAAAGAAATTCTCACGTGGGGAACTTCCAAAAATGTGTTTCCTCTTTTGCGTGGTAGTTCATCCCTTCTCTGTTATGAAGGGGGAGGCATTCTTTCTGATCCTCTGCAGTCAGACTTGATCATCGTTGATTAGAGTTGTTAAGCCTTTCAAAATTGTTTTTATAATATTGATGTTAAATTGTATAAATTATTCTTCTGAGTTCTGGACAAACAAACAAAACACAATAGGGAAGCATCTGTCAAAACCATGAGTTCAACATCCCAGACCACTCGAATGTGTTTCCCATCTCCCTTTGGTGTCAGAAGGACGTTGGTAATGTTTATTAAGGCACTGCTAAAACTAACGGAAGGGAGCGGATATCGCCAGAACCTGCTGTGGGTTCAGTATCAGGTGTCGGGAACACCCTCACCTGCAGGACCGGAACTTTTCAAACACCACCTTCTGTACAGGTGCCAAGCTGCAGTTACACAGCTGTTTGAAATTAAATGAATAAATTAACCAAGGTTTAAAAAATAAAGAACCCCCACAGACAGGATGGGTCTTAGAAAAATTTGGTGTGTTCCCTTTGTTAACTGCCTTTTCCTTAGCAAAGGTTGGGAAATTCTATTTTATTTCCTTTGCTGAGAATCTTTGAAACTCCAAGGAAGGAGGAGAGTCTATGGCTATGCTTAGAGATGAAATTATCCTAGGATCAATGCCCTGGCTCATTTTATTTATGTATTTTTTTGGCATAGATTTTCCCCCCTCTTACTATGTATAGTTTGGCAAAGGAAATGCCCAGTTAGGGTGAGAAAAGATCTGTTTCATATTCTCAGAATGAACAGTGAAGACATTAAAATTAAAATTATCTCTCACTTTCTTATGATCAAAGATGAGTTGCTGAAAAATTTGCTTTTCTTTCTCATCAGTCAGTTCCCACATGTTTATTGAGTAACTTCTATGTAAAATGTGCTGCTGGAGTCTGTGGGAAAGACAAATAGGTGATATAAAGCTGTGTCTGACAAAAGAGGGGAAAAAACCCTTTATTGTAGAGATTTAGGTTTTTTTCCAAGTTATACTTTTTGACTCATCGTTCTAGTAGGAAACTTCTTTTTTCAGTGAATAAAAACTATTTTCTCTACCTTACAAATCTTCCCATTGGGGGGAAAAGAAGCAAATAGCAAACTTTTTAGGATCATCATATGTAACATTTAAGACTATATAATGATCTTTCTCATTAGCATGAATTCTGCATGCCTTTAATTTTTTCTTTTCATTCTGTTTGTAGTGTTTGAAAACATGCCATTTTTGGATGGGTGCTAGGGTCAGCCTGTGAGACCAGGGAAGGGGTGTGTTGTGGGGCAGTTTAGGGTCTCCAGAGGGGTTACCCTACTCTACTTTCTAGATCCAATCCATTTCTTTTCACTGGAACATGGCCCCTGGTTGGAAGACTTATTCATGGATGCCTCTTTTAAACTGCTAGTTCAGTGCCATCTTGTGGGCAAAAAAAATATTGTAAGTCACTATGGCATTGGACAACATGGCATTTTTCTTGCAGGGAGCTGGAGTGCCATTAACTTCTAGTTATAACTTTGTCTTTCGTTTCATTTGCATTTCTATATATTCTGGTTCTGTATGTTGCTTTAGAATAACATTTTCTTAGGTTATTTTTTTTTTTAGCATTTTGTAGAAAGATCATAAAGAACTCATAGATCTTGAGCCAGAAGGAATTTCAGAGGTTTGCTAGTTCAACCTCCACATTGCAGATAAGGAAACTGAGACCTAGGGAATTAAGTGAGTTGCCCAACAGTAAGCATCAGGATTTGAACTCAGGTCCTCTGCCTTCAGAACAAATGTTTCCTTTTCCATTGGACTATTCTGGGATTTTAAATTGGATGAGACCTTAGAAGTCATTATATCTCCATCATATTATAAATGAGAAAAAATACCCCAGAGAGATAAGGCATTGATTGGTTCTGAGGTAGAAAATAAAAAAGGAGGGAGGTTAGTACTTAATATATATGTTTGAGGGAGAGGGTGGAAGGACTGTAAGGAAGTAACTACATAAATTGAGGATGGCCCAGGCTTGATTCATCCTCCAGAGATGATGCTACCGAGCTTTAACCCTTGTGTGAACTGTCTTCAGCATCCTTGCATGTCCATATCTTAGGTTCTTCTCTTTGTTCTTTACTTCCAGAGACCTAATGCCATCCCTTGGTTGTCTGAGACTCCTACTGCTTTCCCCATGCTTCAGGTGTTTCTTTCCCTTGCCCCATTCCAAAACTCTAATGTCAAAAATTAATCAGATACAGGAGTCCCCATTCCACTGTTAAATATTGATATTGGTCTAATTGGTTACCCCTCTAGAGGAATCTGAATATGAAAAGCCTTAACCCAGAGTCAGAAGTCAGTCAACAAACATTTGTTAAGTAATTATTATATGCCATATGCTGTGCTCAGGCAAAGGGCACTGTTCCTGCTTTCAAAGTACTTACATTATAATGAAGGAGACACCTTGTAAATCACATATAAAATATGTAATAGTGGTAGAGGTAGTTTGAAAAGGAAAGCAGCTGGGAGAATTGGGAAAGGCCTCCAAAGGAATGAATAAATAATGGTGATGTTTCACACATTCTTTAGACTAGTGGGATCTACATGTGAAGCAGGGAGAACTTCGTGTTGTCCTGGAAATCATCTCCCATCGCAACCCTTCCTAGCAGTGTTGCTATACAGATCCTCAGTTTCCTCTTTTATAAAATGTTTGCATAATTACTTCCTAGATTTGTTACCGGGAATGTGTTTTGTGACCTTAAAGTAATGTGGCATAGATAGATCTCTATTTTTTTTTTGCACTGTTCCTATAACTTCATCATTGTGGGGAGATGCAAATGAGGATTTCCCTCTGCCAATATACATACAGATCTATACCTTCTTTGCAATTTATGATATGCCTTGCATGAGACACTGCCAGGTAAAGTGAGTTGTCCAGAGTCTCATAGCCAGTATGTGTTAGAGTCTTCTTAATTCCAAAGCTGGCTCTATCCATTATGCCATGTTGCCAGCATCATCATGGTCATCACTGATAATAATATAGTAATTGGTAGTAGTGGTAGAAGTGGTAATAGCAGTAGTTGTGATGGTGGTGGTGGTAGTAGTTATTATGATGGGAGGAGGAGGAGGAGGAGTGGGTCTAGAGGGGGTGGTGGTAATAGTAGCAGTGGGGGTGGTAGTGGTAGTAGTAGTGAAGAGAGGACTGAAGGTAGGGATAGTGGTAGTGGTAATACTAATAGTATAGTCATAGTAAATTCAGCTATATGTTTTTATTCCCAACCTAGGGTTGGGAAACATATTCCCAGGCACATTGATGGATAGAGGGAAAGGATAATGAAGTAAAATATTTTTCTTCTTATATCTCTTCAGCTTTCTCCTAAGTTAACTGAACAGCCAGTGAATCTATTCTCTACCTTTTCTTCTTTGCATACAAGTGAGGACATGGACCCAGGTGGATGGAGGTGGAGGTTGGCCGGGGGTGAGGGGAGGATAGGGATGGAAGGATGATATAGACTGCCAAAGACCATATCTAATTTCCTTAAGTGTTAGGACATTTCTTGTGAAAGCTAAAGCACTGCTTGCTTTAGTAGCCTCCCTCACCCATTTTTGGAATGTGTTGGGGGAAATCTCTCCATAAAAAGTTGGAGTTGTGTTGATAGCAGATTTCAAGAGTGATGTTCATTTCAAGAAACTAACTTAGCACTCACTATGTAGCAAGCAGTTATGTGCTAGCTAGCTGCTGGAGGGATAGAGAGGTTTAGAAAATATAATGTCACTGTCTTTATGAAGTTTACAGCCTAGTTCAGGCGTTCTTTATGTGGGGTCTATGAACTTAAAAAAGCAACATGGTCACTGTGTTTCAATATAATTGGTTTCCTTTGTAATTCTATGTATTTTATTGTGTGCACTTAAAATCATTATTCTGAAAAGGTTTCACCAGACTAACAGAGAGGTCCATGCTTGCCCCAGAAAGGTTAAGAGCACTTGATCTAGTAGGACATACATAACCATAGGGGGCAGTGTAGTAGGGCGGAAAGAGCATTGGATTTGGAGCATTTGGCTCTTGTAACTTACTACCTGTATTATCTTGGGCAAGTCATGTAAGCCTTTCCGAGGGTCTTTTCTCATCTTGCAGAGAGGAGGTTGGACTAGTGGTTAACTAAAAACCTTTCAGTTTTCAATCCTATGCAAACAATTAAAGAGATAGAATCAAAGTGCTGCATGAACTTCAAAGTATTGGTGGGATTTATCTCTCCTCAGTGACAGGATAATTATTTCATCAAAAGAGATTCACATATCAAAAGGTCTATCCATTATACTGGTTTTTAATTTAGATTTTCCTTTATATTATAGGCTTAAACATCAACAAACATAAACATTGCCACAAAGGACAGAAAAACAGCATTATACATCAAATTGTAGCTTCTATTTTATACAGTTTTTTAAAAGTGTATATTAAATTTAGCCTGAGAGTAAAATTGCCCCTCCTTGTCTGTAATCCTTTTTGCTCTCCTTTGTGTGTGAAAAAAAATGTTTTCTGTACTTTTTTCTTCCATATACTATTAATAATATAATTATTATAACAAGTTTTGTAAAGCACTTCACTAATATTATTTCATTTGTTCTTCATAACAACCCTGGGAGGTAGGTGCTATTATTATCATCCCCATTTTACAGTTGAGGTAACTGAGGCAGAGAAAAATTAAGAGATATGCCCAGGGTCACACAGACAGTAACTCTCTGAGGTTGAATTTGAACTAAGATCTTTCTCACTCCAGATCCAGAGCTCTATCCACTGTATCACCACTTACCCTATTTATGATTGTCTACAGAAGCTCCAGATCCAGTGCTCTATCCACTGTACCACCACCTACCTACCCTATTTATAATTGTCTACAGAAGCTCCTTAGGAACTGGGCCAAATGCAGTAACTTTTGTAACTCCAGGAATGAGTGACCCAGTAGAGATCTGAACAGTGTGCCTACCTTCATGACCAGAGCTCAGTCTTCATCAGCTTTCCACAAATCTCTCATCAGGATTCGTTGTCCATCAGGATTTTTATCTCATCGACAAGATATAGGATAATGACCATCTCTTTCTCCCTGCAGATGCGCCTGATGGAGGAGCAGTTACGAGACTACCAAAGAGCGCAAAATGAAGCACTCACAAAAAAAGAACTTCTGGAGAGAACATTGAAAGACCTAGAGTATGAACTGGAAGCCAAGAGTCATCTCAAGGAGGATCGCAGTAGACAAGTCAAGCAAATGGAGGTAGAGTTTGCATTAATACAGCACTATGTTGTAGGCATTGTGCTAAGTGCCTTACAGTTATTATCACATTTGATACTGACAGGGAGGTGCCATTATTATCCCCATTTTACAGGTGATGAAACTTAGGCAAGCAGAGGTTAGGTAACTTGCCCAGGATTATCTGAGGGCAGATTGGAACTCAGGTCTTCCTGAATCCATGCCCATCTCTCTCTTTACTGTTCCACCTTTGTGTCTCCATGATCAAAGGAGAGTAGATCTTGGAAACATTTGAAGATTTTCTTTTAGGCTATAAAATCACTTGTTTTTATTTTTCTTGAGAATTTAGTAGTATTATTTCAATTCTCTTGAGTTTTAATTCGCTTGAGAATTTAGAAGTATCATTCTTTTATATCATAAAGATACTCTGGTGAGAGGGTGGGGATTCCTATGCCAATAGCACCAGGAAGGACTTAGAAATACTCTTCATTTAGAGCACCTTCATTTTAGAGATGACAAAGCTGAGACCCAGAAAGGTTAAACAGCTTGCTTTAGATCACACAGAAAGTTAGTTGTAGAATTCAGACTTAGAAGCCAGTTCCAGGGTCTTCCATGTCATCACATACTTTATTTTGGGTTCCTATTTCTAACTAACCTTGGCTCATATATAATCCAGCTTTGCAGATATGTACAGTATGATAAATGTGTTATAATTTAATGCTGCAACTACTTCATAAGCTATGTGATACACTTAGCACTGTACCAACCACTTTGTGGGATAGGGCTTTGTATAATAAACATCTAGCTTGATCCCGGCCTTTGGGAGTTTAACATTTTGGGGGGAAGAAATGAAATAGGTAGCAGTGTGAGACAATAGAAAAAAAATCTTAAATTCATATACTAAATAGGTATAAGTCCTTCAGACAACTCAAAACACTTAACAACCCCAAAAGCTGTGAATCAAATCAGAAAATCTAAATAAGAATGATGCTCTGATATATACATATAGGGTAATTGTAGATTCATCACACCCACACTTAAAATAGCACAATACTTAAAACAGTGCTGTCCAGAAAAGAAGCATCATCCAGTATGACAGTGAGACTTTTGAGAAAAAACTGGATTAAAATAAAACTTGGACCACATTAGCAGAAGTTAAGATGTCAAGATGTTTTGAGGAGATAGATGTTGCTCAAGAATACAGTGAAAAAGGATGAACTTGTAGGCAATGTAATTCTTGAACGTATTTTGCAAATAGCTACTTTCCCCTACCCTCTTCAATGGCAAAGAAAGCACTTATATCTTGTGAATATTAACTCTAATATTACCAGTTTCTCTAAATATGTCTCTCCTAGGGGAAATGATAAACAGGCTAAATATAATTTTTCTATTTTCTTAAGATAGTTGCAAATTGCTATTAGGGCCCGAGCATGCTTATTTTCTAGAAATCTGAGAGCTAATTGTAAGATGAACAAATGTTAACCCACATAATCTGAAGCTCCGTGTCCTCTGCCCCACATGACCATCTCATAAGTCAGTTCAGAACATAATGTCCACTGACCTAGACTAGGGAATCACCAGGCTATAATTGTTCAACACATGGGCAACAGAAACCTTGGCAGGACTGTGTCCTTAACTCATTTTGTCCTAAGAAAATTAAAATAGTAATTTCTTATGTGAATAAAGATGCTTTCATCTATGTTTTTCATCTTTGTTTTTCAGGATAACAATATGGATAAATGAAGCAGTGGTAGAATTAGAAGTTTGGTTGTTTTTTTTTTTAACTTGAGCAAAATTTCAAGGAGGATCTTTTTTTTCCATTTTAACCTGGAAAAAGAACAGTTCTCAGGCCCCCAACCAGTGAGAGGAGTACTTTGGCAATCGATTGACCTTATTAACGGAATGGGCGCCTATCTGTGACTCTTACCTAGCTTTCTGTTTCCCTTGCATGTTTTCCATAAGGATCAGTCATAAAGAAATTATTTTTTTTAGCCAGCTGAGTAACTGATTATCAGCTAATGAGCACCTTCCATAAATTAGAGGGGCAGGGAGTAGTTAATTGAAGTAGGCTGTGATTCTGTAGACTGTCTTTTATGAAGATCTCTTAATTACATTGTGAATATTCTCTGTGAAATTTATAGAGCCTTTGAATAGGTACATGATGCCCACTCTAAACAAATGTAATTGAATACTGGATGGATCTTAAGGGTTCTTTTAGTTTCTAGGTATCCATGCTTGGCAAGAATGCCCCCAGATGGGTGGTAGCTACACTTAGGATAAAAAAAAAAACCTGGTTTTTTTAGTAGTCTCTAGGTTCTAGTAATGGCATTCCTTGGCCTTTCACCACCCACATGTGTTTTACCTTCTGTGCATAAAGAGGCATCTCTAGTTTCTCAATATATTTTTTGATCATCCCGAGGATAATATTTTGGTATTTTGATAGATCATGATCTCATCGACGTGTACCATACCTTCACTGGTCAGTCTGTCAATAAAAATTGATTAAGTGCTTATTAAGCATATGCCAAGCCCTGGGTTTAGTCCATCACATTATGTACAATCTGTTCATATTTTTCAGCAGATACTCCACTCATTGCTGTGCTAGCCTTTTTTTTTTTTTTTTAAAGTATCTTGAGAGTATCAATGGACCATTTGAGATGCTCATTCTCAATATGTGACTGGACCACCTCCTTCCCCCACCATTGATGTTCCTCTGTCATGTTTTTTACCCTCAATTCTTGCATGCAGATCATTGCCAGTAATGTGCTGTTGCCTGTTTATACTCACCACATGCCTTTCTGTTGTTGGTTGGGTTATTTGTAATATTCTTCTGAGATTATGTTGTTTCCAGGGACAATATTTATCCATAAATATTTCAGAACCCAAATCCAGGACTGCCAATTACTTTCTAGCATCTGTGGCTCCAACTTAATCCAAACATTTAAAATAACAATGAACTGGTGACGAGAGGAAAGAAGTAAATGCAAAAACCTAGCAATTCTGGATTTAGAAATTTGCATTATTTTTCCCTTTCTTTCTCCTTCCCACCCACAAAACTTCTTTGAAGTACATTTTCCATAACAAGTAATGAATTGCAAATAAAACCCAACTCAAAAAACTTGGTGTCATAACTTTGTGAACACTGATTTCGCAAAATTTGATTAGCTTTGAAACTTGATCCAATATTGTCTTGAGTTCACTAGAAGGTAAGCCCATTAGCTGCCAAGGGTACACAAAGACTTTGCCTTCTCCAGGACTCCTAGGAGCAATGGCAGGAATGGGTAGGTGGTACATTTTGCATAAAATGAAACATTTAGAGCTTCTTGCTTCCTTTAGGAGACACTTGCTGAATCCTGTGTGAGTGCTTTGGGCTGTGCATGTGCTCTTCCATTTCAAATTAGTGGTTCATTGGGAACCAGTGTTTGAGGTGGTCCACAAAACCTTTATCCCAGCCCATTCAGCCATTCAGCTTCAGTCGTCTGTCCTCCCTCCTCATCCTGAGGCTCAGATACCATGCCGTCACGTATCTTGTCTTTATCCCTTCACCCACACCAATAACTATCCCATTTTCATCTAGTAAAAGCCCTATTGAAATGGGTCTATGTGTGTCTGTTCTTTTGCAGGACAAAATTTCTCAGCTGGAGATGGAACTAGATGAAGAAAGGAATAGCTCTGATTTGTTGTCTGAAAGAATTACTCGGAGCAGGGAACAGGTACTGTAGTAGCTGGAAATGATCAGGGTAACACAAATGAACCAAAAGCAATGAGTGCTCGGTTAGAGCACAGGTCCGTAACCTTTTGTTGTGTCATGGACCCGTTTAGTAGTCAGGTGGAACCTATGGACTTCTCAGAACAATGTTTTTGAATAAGCATAAGGTAAATACATAGGATTACCAAAAAAAAAACTAACTTAGTTATCCAAATATTAAACAAACAAAAACTTTATAGACACCAGGTTAAGACTCGTTGGGCTAGAGGAAAGCTTCTACTACTGCAACTTTACCCAGTAGCTCTCAATACTTTAAGCCAGAGGTATCAAATACGTGAGTAGTATTTCCAGATCAGATTAAAATGCAATTGGGAAATATAAAAAATACAATAGAACGTAGATGATGTTAAAATGTGTTTTTTTAAGTCAACATTCAGTCTGTAGGTTTTATGGTCCCATTTCTATTTGGACTTGACATCACTGCTCCAAGTCACTTGGGGACAATGTAAAAACTGCCTTGTTATAACAATTTAGAATTCCAATTTCTAAAGAACCAAGGTAAGTAGTTACATTATAGAAAAATCTCCTATGCTTTAAACTCCATGGTGCTAGGGATCATATTTTATCTAAGTTTTATATCTTTTCCATTTTGTTGTCATTCAGTTGTTTTCAGTCACGTCCAATTCTTTGTGAACTCTTTTTTTGGGGATTTTCTTAGTAAAAATACTAGAGTAGTTTTTGCCATTTCCTTCTCTAGTTCATTTTACAGATGAGGAAACTGAGGCAAACAGAGTTATGTGATTTGTCTAGTAAATTTGTCTGAGACCACGTTTGATCTGAGGTCCTCCTGACTCTAGGCCCAGCATTTTATCCACTGAGCCATCTAGCTACACATACACATAAGATAAGTGCTCTGTTTCATCTACTTTTCTTCTTTTAATGCATCACCATCACAGTTTGCAAACCCTCCTATGTCTTAGGAGATAGTCTTCATGAGTTTCTATGGCTCAAAAACAGTAATGGATTGGTAGCCAAGCTTCTGTTAATGATCCTTCATGAAATTAACAGTGCTGGTCCTCAGTTAGTAGATAAAGAGATGTCCCTTAATGGCCTTCCTTATTGGCCCTTCCAGCGTGGTAGAACTTATCGGGACTTATTCTTTCCTGGTATTGACATCATGAACCCAGAATTACCTTCACACCATGATGAGGCAACAAAGTAGGGCTTTTAGTAAATGACTTTGCTCATAGTTCATACTTAACACAGGAATGGTGAATAAAATTAGAAAAATATCTTTGACTATCTGCTAGGAAAGGATTTGATAGTCTGTTTTATAGTGTGTCTGAGAGTGGTTAGTTTTTTAAGTTCATGAAGTGATAGGACTTACCTAGCACCCTGCTAGATGAATCACAAAGTCACTCACTGTGACTTAGTCTAAGTGCGGGCACAAAAAGAGCTTGTGTATGTTTTAGAATTACATGATGAGGTTATCATGGTCCTTGAAGTAGTGTTGCCAAGGAGCAGACAATTCAGATTGGTGGGAATTGGCCCATGCGCCTGAGTTTTGTTGGGTTTGATTCAGTCCATCAATTCAGCAAATGTTTTTTAAGTGCTAATTACGTGCAAGGCACTGCCAGGGGTGCTAGAACTACAAGGGTAAAAACATCACAGTTCTGTCTGATGTGCTATAGACCTTAGTGCACGTACCATAGGTAGACTGACTGGCCCAAAGTGAAACAGGCAGAGCAGCTTGGGGGAGCAGTGGGTAACAGCACTGGAGTTGGGGTCGGAAAGACCTGACTTCAAATAGCTGTGTGGCCCTGGGCAAGTCACTAACCCTCCCTCAGCCTTCGTTTCTTCATGCATAAATGAGGTTAATAATAACACTTACTAGGTTTCTTGTGAGTATTAAATAAGATAGTATGTGTGCAGCCCTTTCCAAACCTTCAAGTGAGTGCTGATAGAGGTGAGAGTTATTCACGTTGGCCTCCTGTGACTGACATCTAATTAACTGTAGAGTTTCTCTAAGTAACAGGAATTTTTAACTTGGGGGTCTGTGAATTTGTAGGTTTTTTTTTAATACTGTGATTAAATCTATTTTTAAAGATATGTTTAATATCTTTTAAAATATCTTTAAATATATCTATTTTAACAGTATCTTATATATCTTTTAAAAATATTTTAAATATCTATTTTACAAATATCTTTTAAGTATCAAAGTATCTTAAATATCTTTATTTCAGCATATTTGATTTCCTTTGTAATCCTGTGTATTTTAAACAAAAATCTGAGCTCTCATTTCCCCAGGTTGCCACAAGTGTCTGTAACACGATAAAGGTTAAGGACCCCTGCTCTAAAAAAAAAGGGAATGCTTTTGGATAACAGTGGTGGTAGCCTCAGGAGATGGGTATAATAGCTATGATGATTAACTTAGGTTTTTCTAGTGCTTTATTGTTACAAAGTTCTTTGCACATCTTTCCTTTTAGACTCAGCTGCTTGAGAGCAGGACCTGTTTGTCGTTTCCTTATGACCCTAGGACTTAGCACAATGGCAGCACATTGAGGGAATTACTAAGTAATTACCACTTATTGACTCTTTTGGATTATTTTAGTTAATACTTCAGCTGACTGTGTGAGCTGAACATTTTACAAGTGTTTTTATCCCCATTTCATAGAGAAATGGAACCTCCGAAAGGTTAAGGCCCAGGTTTGCTTACACAAGGTCAGTATTTGAATACAAACCTTCTGACTCCAGTTCCATTTCCCTTTCTACTTTACCATGTTTCCTCTTTATATCTCTAGAGCTTCATACAATGCCCAGCACACGGTAAGTGCTTAGTAAATATACTTTGATTGATATCTCCTACAAATGCACCTCCTGACTTCTAAAAGCATAGATGAACAGATAACATTAAATCTTTTAGAGACACAGATGATCATAGATTGATAAATTTGCCTTTCTAAATCTCAAAGGAATGGGGAACTCTTGTCATCTGCTAACTCCTCAGTGCAAAGGAGACTTCTCCCTTGTGGCCCTATCTGAATCATCGTTTATGTACATGCATGTGTTTCGGACCTGTGCCAGCAGTACGCCTCTTATGTGCTGCACTAATTTAATGAAGTAGCTAAGTGAAAACCCAAAACCACCCAGTTGGGGAAATCTAATGTAACATAATAGGCCAACCTGAATTTTTACCATGACTAATAGTCTCTAAAGTTCTTGTGAAAATTCAAAAAAACTCTTTTGGTTGTGAGTTCCTTCTAGGATAGATGATGATAATTACATTTATTGGGCATTTTGAGATTTACAAAGTGCTTCCATAATAATCCTGGTAAGTAGTTTAAATGTAATTAGCCCCACTTTTATAGGTGATGAATCTGAAGTTCAGAAAATTACTTGCCCTGGAAGGGCCACAGTTAGTTCACAGTAGCCAGCCTGCTTTGCCTTGGCATATAGCTTAACATGAAGTAAAAACCTTTTACGTACTAGAACTAGAACTTCTTTCAGCCTGTGGAAAAGAGGACGGAAGGAAGGAAGGAAGGAAGGAAGGAAGGAAGGAAGGAATTTCCAGAAAACAGTGAGAAAAAAATGCACAGACGAGAGCGGAAGAAAGGTCAGAAGGGGCCAAGCAGGACAGTTTTGTTAGTAACATGTTAAATTTGACGTATACTTAAAAAAAAAAAAACCCTTACATGCAGAGGAGACAGGAGAAATACAGGGGCAAATGTAGATTACCAAAAGATCAATAAAATGTTATTTTAAAATGTATTTTAAAATAAATTATACAACAGATCATAGTTTCATATTTAGTCCTCTTTTTTTCTTTATTGAAATATTCATGTTTACTTTTGTTGGTCAAGTTCATAATAAAAAAGCTGGTTTTTTTTTTTTAAAGAAGTCATAGATTCAGATTCTTTTAAAAGAAAAGGGAAGCTTAAAGCCGTTTTTTGAAAGACATCAGCTTTTCCCCTAAACAAATGTGAAATATTTGTGTTCAATTTGGCTGGAGCCAGATGACTAGAAATCCTAATTAGGAGATAAGTTTTCAGACTGCTTGGACACTTAGATTTTCCTTTTAGATCTGACTAGTGTTGGCATGAAGGTGTGCATCGAAATTTTGTCCAGATGAGTTCATTTCCCAGAACTTTCTTACCTTTCCAGAGTCCTCTAAATGGAGGCAAAGTTTGTTTTCTCAGCTAAGGATATATTTTCCCCAGGAAGGTTTTTGATGTACCTACTAGGGCCAAAGAATGATTTTATTTAACTATTGAAAAGCAAGCATTTGACTCATTATTTAGATTTTTAAAAAATAGCTGTCATTTATTTGGTACTGATCTCATTTATTCTCACAACACCCCTGGGAGGTAGATGCTATTATTATCCCTAGAACTGAGGCAAACAAGTTAAGTGACTTGCCCAGGTTCACAGGGTTAGTATCTGAAGGTGAATTTTAGCTTAGGTCTGCCTGACTTCAAAGCCAGTTCTCTATCCATTGCACCAACTACCTGCCTGTAAAGGAAATAGTGGTATTGTGAGGTAACTTTTACCTTCACCCTTCTCCATGTGTATCCTTTCTTACCTGACTGAAAAGCTTTAGTACAGCTTCTGTGGTTCCTTAAATAGGCCTTTGGAAGGTATCCTACAGACCCTAAGAGGATACTGACTCTGGACTCAGAGGATCTGAGTTCAGATCTTACCTCCGATGCTTCCTATCTCTACCTCCATGGGGTTCTGTAAAATAAGAGGTTTGGACCAGATAGCTACACAGGGTCCCTTTTAGCTCTAGATCTCTGTTCCTATGGTTCTAAGATATATTTGGCCTTCAAGCACCACATATTAAAGTGGCATGACTGTTCTTTGTTTAAGAAGACAGGTTTTGGGCCATGTAGAGTTTGCTCCTATACTGAGTTTACTTTTGGTAAAGGTTGCAAACTCTGAAAGGAAAACGATTTCAGTGTTTTTCCAAATATGCTCACTATGTGAGTTCCCTGGATCACCATGCATTTTGCTTTTATATATCTGCAGTACCAGTGAGTATAGACAGTTAATAAAACAGCTATGCTTGAGAAGAGAAATTTTCTGTTTGCAGTGGAGACCAAAAAGCCTCAGCCCAATGGAAAGATATTCATCCAGCCCTAATCACTTGGCAGGCAGAATGAAAAATACCAATCCCAAACCGTCGGGTGGCTTCCGAGTTCTTTCCAGGAGCCTAGTGAGGCTGCCCAGTTGCCATGGCAATCAGAGTCAATACAAGCGGATAAAGTTGCTGGAGCTGCCACAGTCACTTTCCAGAAAGTGATCCCGGGGGTCTGGCACACACCTGCTCCTCCATCAGCACCAGGTGGCCAAGGCCAGTAAATGAGAATGTAGAAATGAAGTCTCCCCCCCTTGCAATGAGTGAAGGATCAAAGTTTTTATTAACTTTATCCCAGCCTCAAATCTGCCTCTTGTTGAGTCAGCTGCTTGAAAAACCTGCTGTGTGCAGTCAGTTAATGTTCTTTTTTCTCCTCTTCATGATCAGGTATCGTATACAATTTTGGTAAGAAGTGTAAATTTCCCAAACTCATTGCAGCCCAATGGTAAACACAGGTGATGGGGCTAAATATTGTTATTAGTGATCATAAATATTTCTGGCTTTTCATTAGCCAGATATGCAGCTGTTTTTAATCTTGAAAGCTGGCACAGGCCACTGGTGCCTCTGAAATGAAACCTGGATGAATCTGATACTGTTATTTCTCATTATAATGCATGGTGTTTAGCATACTTTAAATCCAGCTGTGATAACTGTTGCCTTAAGCTGCAGTTGTTTTATTCTTTTTAATTTAACTAGGTGGTTTTTAGCTCAAAATATTCATTGTTTTAAAGGGAGGGGAGCAGTGATGGTAAACAGAGCACAAAGGGCTGAGCCTTGGAGAAGAAGTCATTTGAGGGATTCTTTCTCTTGTTGAGACAATGGATGAATAGTGAGCCAAAAGATGAGATAGGCACAGAACTAGGTTAATATTGGAACAGCCAAGGAGAGTCACAGGCAGGGAGTTTTGGAGTAGGCTGGGTCATTCGACCTGTCTCAGGTTATTGATTGGTCAGTTCTGAGGATGCCCAAGTTGTTCGCAGTGCATAGCCCTCTGCTATGTACCATCTGTCAGAACTCACCACTGCAGGATAGGGCTCATTTCCTGGTGTTGTCCAGGACTCACCACCCCAGCGTACCAGTGTGAGAGAGGATTCTGTATGAGGCAAGACCAGTTGGAAAGTCTGTTCTGCTGGTAATTGCTTCAGTGAGCTTACAAGGATGTTCTGATGGCTCCCAATTTGTGCTGTACTAGCCTTTTGCATCTCTTGTCCTGAGACCCTTGCTATGGTATCTTGTCAAAAAATTTCATTTGGAGAACTCAGTGCCTCCTAATTTGCAGTAGCTTCACAGACAATATGACTAGAAGTGATCTAATGATTCCCTTTTTGGGCACACGGTCTTATCTGGTGAAACGTCTTTTGTTGGTTAACTCCTTTATGACTTTTGTTTTTGCTCATTCTTAGTCTAGATTCAGTGTATAGAATATTTCTCGCCTCACCATTCTAATGTCTGATTGACCTTTGGCCATACTGGATATATCAAACACCAGCCATTGACTTTGTCTGCTCCTGAATCACGTAACACCATTGTGGAAAGACGAGGAACTTGCAAGTCTGTGAATTTACCACTGTGAAATCACACTTTCTGACTCCAGCAGTGTCTTCGGAGTCACTGAGCAGTCTCTTTATTCTTCTCTTGGTGTTAATGGAATCCAGGACCTGAGATCCCTTTCTAGCTGTACACGCTTGATGCCAGACAAAAAGCCAAGAGAAAAGTTCTGATTCCTTCTTTTTCCAAATTAGGAAACTGTTAGTAAAGTGATTTGCTATTGGTTGCATAGATTCTGGGTTTGGGCTGAAACCTGTGTGTCTCAGTCCAGTGTTCTTTTTAGTATCCTGTAGAGTTTCTCTAGCTCCCTCCCATAGCAGCTATGGCAGAAATGCTCCAGACTTCAGTCCTACCTTCCCTCACCATTGAGCAGATTAAGTAAATATTTGTTTATGGGCTGATGACCTCACCTCTTTTTTTTTTTAAAGTGAGATCAGTCATTGTGCTTGTCTGGCTTCCCTTGTCCTGGCTTCACTACCTTACACTCATGGTTGCATTCCTTTTCATGGGTCCAGAATCCCTTGGGTGTTCTCCATGATGATCCAAGGGTTTGTGTGAAAAATTCTTTAATGATACCTTAAGCAGTAAATAATAGAATATTATGAGTGTATTAAATTGCCTTGTGGAGTCAGGTTTTTTTAAGAGTTCAAGGAACAGAAAACATTGGGTGTTACTACTCTGATGCGAATGTGCCCTGTATCTTGTCCCTTTCCATCTGCTGGTGGATGTGTCATCTATAAAATAGAGGTCCTTATACATTTTAGTTCACAGGGTTGTTGTGAGGAGAGTGATTTGCAAACCCTACAAAAAGTGCTATATCAATGTGTGGTATTATCCACAGCTCCTTCCTTCTTTAATTAATCTTCTACCATCTGGCTTATAACTCTACCTCCCTAGTGAAATAGAATACTTTTGAAAAATCGCTGGTAGTCACCTCACTGTATAATTGAAAGGTTTATACCAGGGGTGGGGAACCTGTAGCCTCGAGGCCACATGTGGCCCTCTAGGTCCTCAAGTGCAGCCCTTTGACTGAATCCAAACTTCAAAGTACTTACTAAATAGTAACTGTTTCTCTTTTACCCAGGAACCCTCAGGGTCTTCCCCTCCAAGTTTGATTTTTTTTGGTTATTTTTTTAAATTTTATTTCTTTGTTTTTTTTCTTTTATTAAAAAAGAAAACTTTTTTTTAAAATAACTACTTAAAGAGGTCTATTCATTGAATGGGTGTATCTCACTCAAAGTGAGAATCTGATAAGACCTTAGTCTAAAATGGCCAAGGGTCCCACATTGCATCCTGGGTCATCTCCAGTCATCCTGATGAATATGTGTGTTTTCATCCTTGGTTGCTGAAGACCATGCCATCAGAGAAATGATGACATGACTTGCACTTGACTTTGTTTTGAGTCAGGAAGGGCTGTGCAGGTCACCAGCCTCACTTCTCCTCCAGAGCCATCTGAATCCAGTGTCCAGATATTCATCAGGATGACTGGAGATGACCCAGGATGAGGCAATTGGGGTTAAGTGACTTGTCCAAGGTCACACAGCTAGTGAGTGTCAAGTGTCTGAGGTGAGGTTTAAACTCAGGTCCTCCTGACTCCTGCACCGGTGCTCTATCCACTGCACCACCTAATGAATATCAGCCCACTGAACCCAGATGGCTCTGGGGGACAGAGTGAGGCTGGTGACCTTGCACAGCCCTCCCTCACTCAAATCAAAGTCAACTGCAAATCATGTCATCATCTTGATGTCATGGTCTCTTTGCGAATGGAAGACAAACACAACAACGATCCTCCCCACTAGGAAGCCTTCACCTTCCTTTCCTTGATTTCCTTGATTCTTCCAAAGGCCACCTTTAATGCTTAAAGATTATGTACCTCAATAGTATCCTGACTCTCTTACTTTTCTAAATGATCTGTTCTCTCCTTCTCCCCATGAAGATTCCGCTGTCTCTCCTTTCCTAACTGTAGGTGCCTGTCAAGGCTGAGTTCTTGAGCTCCTGTCATTCTTTTTTTAAATGCTTTTCCTTTGGAGACGTAACCTATCCATTTCAGTTGTTACATCTGTGCAAATCTCCAACCCTGACTTCTCACCCTGGTCCCAGTCTTGCATATAAAGCTGTCTTCTGGACCTTGCTACTGATAAGGCATTGATACTGAAGCATCTGAATAAGGATCTAGATATTTTAGCGAACTGCAAGCTCCGTGTGATTCCACAGTGTGACACAGCAGCCACAAAGCTATTGACGTATAACATATGATCATGGCAATAGCAATGGAAGTGATCATCCTGCCCTACGCTGCTCTGGTTAGACCATAGGTGGAGTATTGTGTGCAGTTCTGGAACCCTCGTTTTAGGAAGGACATGGTCAGATGGGAACATGTCTAGAGAAGGGCAACCTTAGTGGTGGGGAGGGACTGGAGACCAGGCCACACAAGTACCACCTGGCTGAACTAAGGATACCTCTTTGCCTGCAAAAAAGATTTGGGGAAAACGAGATTGCCCTCATCAAGTATTTGAAGGGCATTCTTGTGGACAAGGAAATAAACTAATTCTGCTTGGTCCTAGAGAGCAGAATGAGGAGTAAAGGCAGATTTAGGCCTTGGTACAATAAAAGACCTGTTTCAGAGTTTCACACTTTTTCTCCTTGCTTACCCAGTCCCCTATTTCTGGAATCCCCACTCTCACAGACATTTCTAAATTCTTCCTTTTCAGATTCTTCATTCCTCAAAGCCTTCTTCACATCATCCTTCCTTTGTAAAGGTTTCTCTGAAATCCTTCCAATCAGAAATGGCCCTTCCTTCCCCTAAACTCTTACAGCGTTTTGTTCATACTTCCCTTAATGTGCCTTGTGCTATAGTCATTTGTATCTGTTTCTTATCTCCCATACTACAAAAGGTCCTTGGAGCTGGGCACCATGTTACAGTGATCTTTTTGTTCCCCACAGGACTCTTTGAACATAGTAGATATTCAATAAATGTGTGAATTAATTTAGCAAAGGTTTGACTTCCTCTAAAAGAAGTCCCCTGGCTTACGATTTTAAGACAAGAGCAGAACATTTAGAAGCAGGAGGGCCATCCTCTGGGCTCTGACCTTTTCTGCCCAACAATGACCTTCACTTTCAGGAATGCTGTCTCCCATCCAGGAGCTGCATCTGGAGCAGAGTCCTGCCGTGTGTTTGCATTCATTACTGGTGGGGTCTGTATTTATGTAAGATGGATAGGAATCATTTGAGTGACCTTGTTGCTACATGTGATTAACGGGATGGATGTTTTAGGCAATCAGAGGGAGAAAAGTGACCCCAGGCAGAGTTTTATGTGCTGTTTGCTGAACCTTTGCATTGTTAGCATTTTTTCACTGTTAAATAGGATTCTCTTACAGTGACTGGAATATTTCATTTTGACTTATTCTTATGTTTGCAGTTTTCCTGAGCTCATTTGTGCTGTTTTTAGTTAGGATATGGAGAGAAAGCCCCGTGTTAACCGATTGCTGCTTTAGAAGACTATTAGTCAGAGGTAGAAGAGACGTTTGTTTTTGCTGTCTAAGTAGTCATGTCCCAGGCAGTCTCTGGCTTCCCTGCCAGGCAATTCTCTGCACCTGAAATGTCCTCCCTCTCTCTGTCTAAAGACCAACTAAATGAGAAGGAGTAGGAATCATGGGAAAGATCAATGGATTTGGAGTTATAGCCTGCCTCTTAAAAATGGTGTGACCATTCATCCTTTGGGCCTCAGGTCCTTATCTTCAAATTGAGGGAGTTAGATTCAGTGACCTCTAAGGTCCCTTCTCGTTCCAAGCCTCTCACCGTGCTGTGATGATGGGAGCATCTAAGAGCACCTAGCCCAGAGTTAGAAAGACCTGAGTTCAGATCTGGCTTCCAAGAGGGCAGTAAGAGAATCCAATGAACTTGTCTCATTTTTATCTGGACAGATCTCAGCGGAAGCTTTTGTCCAGGGTCCAGACTGACCTCTGCATTTCTGCATTCCTTGTGCTTTTCCAAACCCCAAGGAGCTGAGAGGAGGGGATTGTTGGAAAAAAAACCCAGAAGTTCTTGGACCTAGGAAAAGACCTCCTTTGTCCTTAGAGAATTCTTACCTGGAGTAACCTTAGAGCAGGTCAGCATCCCTATAGGAAGAAAAAGTCCAGGACTTTTTTAGCTGTTATAATGTCAATAGTGAACACAATTTTGGCTTAAAGGCTGCAGGAATGGGCTCATTGACCTTTAGGATCTGTGTGTTTTGGTTTTTTTTCTTTTACAAAAGCAAAAAGAAGCTATTAAGATCAGCATGATAAGCACTGACTATTTCTTTCCTTTGTAGATTGAACAAATGAGGAGTGAGTTGCTACAAGAGAGAGCTGTAAGGCAAGATTTGGAGTGTGACAAGATTTCCCTGGAGAGACAGGTAATGGCTTTAGCCAGCCTGGACAAAGGCACCTCTCTCCCTTATTGGCTCCTGCCTTGGTGGCACCTGTAGAGGCCACCGGCCTCCTTAAATACCATTTCAACTTGTAGCCCCCTTGCCCTCTTATTTCTACTGAGAGGTCTGAGGTACATTGAGATTCATTTAATGTAATCACATGTGCCAGTGTGAATTGCAGAGAATGATTAGTAGCATCCCTGTCATTTTTTAACTCATTGGGCAAATTATTGTCCAATTATGGGCCTTGCCATTAGTTTGATTGGCTAATGGGTTGTTTTTTGTTAGTTCGAAAAACAAAAGGCAGTCCACGTGTGTCACTTAAACATCCAGACGGCATAGTTGGAAATCTTAAGTATTAGCTAGAATGCATGCCTGGGATGCCAGTCTTAGAAGTAAATCCCCTTAAAATATCCTCTTGCCTTCTTGGATGCTTTGTTCAGTACTCACTTTCCTGGTCACTGACTCCCTCTCTTGTCATCATTGAAAAAATATTTATTATGTACCTGATTGTACCTAATATTCTGAGAGTTCTGCCGAAGGAGAGCTTTGTAGGCACTTCTCCACTCAGGACTCTTCATTACTTTCTCCATTGCTTCCTAAATGAAATTCGAATGCCTTAGCCTGACTTCTAAGACCCACTGCAGCCTACTTTATCTCTTACTAATTCCTCTCACGTATATTATGCTCCAGCCAGATTGGATTACGTGTTCTTTACATGCGAAATATCTATTTCCAGAACAAGGATTTAAAGAGCCGGATAGTTCACCTGGAAGGTTCATATAGATCTAGTAAAGAAGGGCTGGTGGTGCAGATGGAAGCCAGGATCTCCGAGCTGGAAGATAGGCTGGAGAATGAAGAGAGGTAAACACAATGGACCTACTACCCCACAGTACCACACATTTATATGGCACTTTACATGCATTCTCTGTTTTGAACCTCACAATGTCCCTGTGAAGTAGAGGCTATTATTATCTAATTTTATTGCTAAGGAGACTGAGGCTCATAGAGGTTAAGTCACACGACTTATAGAAACAGAAAATAAAACATGGGTGAGATCTTTCAGGTCAGTGAGTCTCATCTGTTTTCAATGTTTGACTGCCTTGATTCTGCACTGAAGCAAACCAGGTGTCCTTGAATGGCCAGTCCTAAACTTTTCCTCATCCTAGAGTCATTCTACCAATCTAGTGAGATGGGGTAGCTGGTCCTTCTGTAGCAAGGCTGATTCTCATTTCTTCTTCCCCACTTTTCCAGGGACAGAGCTAATCTTCAGCTGACCAATAGAAGACTGGAAAGGAAAGTGAAGGAGTTGGTGATGCAGGTAGATGATGAGCATATCTCTTTAACCGACCAAAAGGACCAGGTAAGAGGAAGTTGATGCCTTGGGGATCTGATACTTGGCTGTGACTGTGACTTTCAGGCTGGGAGGTATGAGGTACAGAAAACCAGGCTCCTTAGGGCCCATTCTCCAGTCTCATTTTATGGGAGAATCTAGAAAAGGGAAAACCTTTTGCTTTTCACCTTTTTTTTTCTAAGGAGTAATAATGTATAAACTTCCTAATGATATCCTTGAGTCTCTAATAAATGATACTGGATATATTTGAAACAATAGAGAGAGAAGTAGGGAGTGACTAAGGGTTGGTGCCTCTCAGTGAATTCTCATTATTGCTTTAAAAGTGAAAGGGACTTCAAATGCCATCCAATCCAACTCTTTCATTTTACAGATGAGGAAACTGAGGCCTAGAAAAATTAAATCAGAGGCAGTATTTGAGTAGTTTTCAGTAGTTACAGTAGTTTCTACTGTACCAAACTTAGGAGACAGAGGAACCTGGTCCATCCTGGAAATAGTTCTAAAGCTCTGAGAGGAAGGAAAGGGAGGGAAGAAGAAGTGAAATGGTGACGTGGTATATTGTTTGTGGAGACACTTTATCTCTTGGGAACCAGGACCAAAGCTCCAGCCATCATCCCAGAGTTGCTGACTGCTCAGTTTGCTTCCTTAAATGACAACAAAGAATGATGGTGCTCACTCAGCATGACTGTGCTATTATCAGGTGGAGGGAAGGGAGCAGACTTGATCTGAGCCAGACCAGAGCTCTCCATTTTAGCAGAGTGGATAATATCTACATAAACCTGGGTGCAGCTGACAGCAGATTGAGGTGTGGGGGAATAGCAGTCCAAACTAAAACACGTCAGTGAGTAGGGGACCTTTCAATTAGTAAAGATTTCAGCATACAATGGTGAAAATCTAGGGCTTGGTTTTTAAAAGGCCACCTCTCTGTTATGAGGCTCGTACCCCGGAGAGCTCAAACAAAGGAAAAAGGTCTATTTATACAATAATATTTATGGCCACTCTTTTTGTAGTGGCAGAGAACTGGAAACTGAGGGGCAGCTCATCATGTGAGGAGTGGCTGACTAAATTTTGGCATATGAATGTAATGAAATACTGTTGTACTGTGAGCAATGACAAAAGGGAGAGTTTCAGAGAAAACTGGGAAGATTTGTATGAACTGATACAGAGGGAAGTAAATAGAACCCAGAGAACAATTTAGAGTATAATAAGAATATTGTAAAGATAAATAACTTTGGAAGTTTTAAGAAGTCTGTTCAATGCAGTAACCATCTCCAGTCATGGAGGACCCATGATAAAACATGCTGCCCTCTTTCTGATAGAAAGATAATGATGCAGATTGAAGCCTTTTTTAGGTATGGCCATTATGAGAAGGTGTCTGTTTACTATGTTGCTTAGGTTTTGTTTTTATTTCTTTTTCTGTTTTTTCCCAATGGGAAGAAGGTAGAAGAGAGAGAAAATGCATTTTTGTTCATTGAAAATCATTTAAGTTTTAAAGAGACAAACCTGATTGTCCCCAATCTTGAGCGTTTTGTCTCCTTTCTCCTGAGAATGGATAGAAACTTTTCAAGTATTTCTGTATTACTGGGTGTTTGCTACTGTGAGAGAGGGCTGGAGGAGTGGGGCTAGGGCCAGAGGTTTCTATCACTCTTTCCTCCTCCCTCCCTCAGCCTAGGTGCCACTAGGGTTCATTCTTTCTCTCTCTCTCTCTTTTTCTTCTTCTCTCCTCTCCCTCTCCAGCTGAGCTTACGTTTAAAGGCAATGAAGCGACAGGTCGAGGAAGCAGAAGAAGAGATTGACAGACTGGAAAGTTCAAAAAAGAAGCTTCAGAGAGAGCTGGAGGAGCAGATGGATGTGAATGAGCAGCTGCAGGGGCAGCTCAGCAACATGAAAAAGGACTTAAGGTGGGGGCATCATCACAAGCCTTCGTATTGATCATACGTTGTCCTGTTGGATCCTCTGGGGGGAACAGGGTATATATTATTATACTTGCTTTATAGGAGGAGGACACAGCACGCCAGAGTTAGCTCAGTGACTGGCCCAAGGTCACCCAACAAGGTAGTGGAAGAGCCAAGACTAGACCCCCCATCTCTTGAGCTCTCATCTAGTATCTACCCCATCATGCTCTGCTGTCTGTATAATAAGAACTAACATTTATATAGCACTTTAAGGTTGTAAAATATTACCTCATTTGATGCTGACAAAGATAGAATGAGCTAGGTCTATAAAACCTAGTTTATGGAACAGAAACTGGGGTTGAAAGAGTTTAAGGGACTTGCCAAGGTCACACAGATTGTAAGTGTCTGAGGCAGGATTTGAATTCAGATCTTACTCAGGTCCACCACTCTTTCCACTATGCCATGTAGCCTCTGTGAGAGCATGATAAACATTTCATCTCTAGGCTATGACTTGATTATAGGACCTAGAGCTCAGTGATTCTGGCAACCCAAGACCAGTTGTAGGAAGGAGGCTTCCCTTTAATGATAATAACTTATATACTACTTATAAGATAGGTAGTAACTCATCTGGCAGTGAAACTGAGGCTCTGGTAGGTAAAGATTTGTCTTGTCTTAGGTGGGATTCAAAATTGGATTTCCTACTTCAAGCCTAATATTCTTTTCTTTATGCTATGTTGTTTCTACCCAGGAATCCACGATGAGGGGAAAAGAATAGTCATGGAAATTGCTTTCTAAGGCCCAGACTTGTTGACTGCCTCGTGACTGAGGGAATTAAGAAAGCAGTAAACCAGTGCTCCCTGGATAGTGAATAGGGACATGAATCCGTAATCTTTCCTTAGCTCAGGTACAGTTGTATAACTAGTGTTGTAACCATGTTGCTTTTGTCTTTGCAGACACAAGAAGATGCCAAGTAAAGTGCTGGATGACCTCGATGATGATGATGACGACTTCAGTACTGATGGGGGTAGTCTATATGAAGCGCCCATGGGATATACATTTTCGAAGGAAAATGACCCCACCAAATCCGCTTCTGCTTCCCTCAGTGTTTGAGCAGCACATCATCTAAACAAGCCACCAAAGTGTAGCTGACCAGAGCCAGATGCATAAAAGGGTCCATCTGGAGTGGAGACCTTTCCCCTTTGTTCACAATATGTGCCATTTCCTCAAGTATTACAGTTCTCACGGGATTGCCAGGCTGCAGAGCAGCTCTTATATCCAGGGCAGGTAGTTCCTGTGTTGTAAACCATTTAGAAACCTGATAGATAGGGCTTACCACTGGTTACTTACCCTTTGAGCACCATCTTATATCGTAAAAAATCAGCAACAGCAACATCAAATGAGGTCAAGATTAGGCAATTAATCATTGTTTGCCCATGGCCAGCACCATTTGATTATGTTCGCCACCCAACCTGATGATCCCAAATGACAAGATATAGGGTATAGTTTCTATTTAAATAATGATATGTCTCCTAGAATCTGATGATCCCAAGTGCCATAGGTTATATTTAATAACTCTTAAGTTGGGTAAATCTGATGTATAGGTTGTAAATATGTTAAACTAGACCTCGCTGACTTCTCTAGTTCCATTTTGGAAAGCTACAGAAGTTTTATAGGTCAGTTTCATATGTAAAGTACACAAATCTATATTGAGTATTACATCTTTTTAAATAAGAAACTACTAGATTTTAAGTATTAAAATTTATTAAGGATCATTCTGAAAATCAATATAAAAGAGGATGGCTGGTTCTTGAAGGAGTTGACCAATAATAGCCATGTTCTTTGGAAAAGCCACTTTTTAATAAAGGAGAGCTAGTCAGAGTCAGTGGTAGTTTTTTTTTCCCCTCTACTTGCAGATCATATGATTTCATTCTTTATCTCTAGATTGACTTCCCATTCCTTCATGTAAAATGCACATTTTACATTTAGTGACAAGCTGAGATACGTCACCACTACTTTCAAGCTTTCTGGGTGTTTGTGTGGGTATGGGAGGGAGAATTTGTCTTCCACTTTAGCTGGCAGTCAGCAGTAGGTGACAGTTTCTGGGCAACAGTATGAGTAAGGCTAGGTAACCTTACCACTGATGACAGCCTCCTCTACCCCAGCCTTCAGTGGCAGGCTGCTGAATGGTATGATGCCAAGAGATGGTAAAATGGTGAGAGGTCATGATTGAGACAAGAATTCAGGGAGAGAGCTAGGAAGGTCTTGGGAGTAAGAAGATGGGGGAGATGATGAGCAGGTATGCATGGATGTGAATTATGGGATGGGAATAGGATGAGAGCAGTAGAGGAAACAGGAACCAGGGAAGGAAAAAGAAAATAAAAGAATCCTGAAGTTGGAGAGGATGAATAGGCAGAACATAGAAAGAGCAGGATCTCAAGTCTTGGTACATTTAAGTACTGGAGAAGGGGGGCAGGTAGAAAAGTGCCATAAAAAAGCAGGAGCTATAGAAGAACTCGATTCCTGAGAACTGTGCCTTTGAGTGGCATAGGGACAAGAGAGAGCTCCATCCTTCTCCCTTGACACCTCTAAAACCTGAAGGTGGTGGTTAGAAAAGAGGATGGGAGAAAGGTTTAGGTACTTTGCTAGGAATCCAGGAGCTGGACCTCATGGGCTGTTGTAGGATGGAAATAAAGGCATGGTGGAACAGTGCCATTACCTCTCTTGAAAGTTGTCACAGGTTATTCAGCATATTGCTTCCTATTAGTCACTTCCTTAAGTCCAGAAGGGGTCTTTGCCATGTAATATGTTGGCCATGAGTGGTACATGGCATATATCTTCTGGCCTGATGTGACATCAGGGCCATAAGAAGAGCCCCAAGGTAGACATGGTAACCCTCAGCCTATGAAGAAAATGTAAGAGCCATGGATGTAGTGGAAAAGTGAGAGCTAATGGAATTTGGTCACTGCAGCTGTTTTCCCAGGTTACCATGTGCCATATTAGATGGTGGGAGCAGGACTTGGGTTATGGACAAGAGAGTGCACATCTCTAAGGGGAACAGGAAATTCCACTGGAGTCATCCTTCTGTCTCCCTCTAATCCCTCTGATCATGAAGATCTGTAGGACTTCAAGAGACGTGCCAGTTCCTAGAAGTCTTCAGGAAGTATGAGTGGTTTCGATGAACACCCTCTCCCTGATCTCTCCCATCTGTCTTAAGAGTCCCACGGTCAAGGGATGACAGCCAGGGTCCACAGTCACACCCTGGTCACACTTTTGGGAGCTTATTCCAACTTTCTTTCCCCTTTATTGTGCTATATAGAAACAGAGCTGGAGTTTTTCCTTCTCAGGGGACTGAGGATCTTGGGAGCCCTACTTTAGACCTCTTCCGCCTCTCTGAGGCCCATTACATCATGTGATGACTTCGGAACAAGTGCCGTGACTATATTCTATTCTATTCTATGTTCACTTTTTCTAGTAGGGATTTGCAGTAAATACCCTTCAGCTTGGCCTTCACCATCCTACCTGACTAGGACTGTCTTATCCCATTGATAGCTAAGTGACTGGTGAATTAGGTTTATTAACTCAGCAGCTTTTTATGGAAAAGGAATATCTTGAGTCTAGCCAAGGAAGATTATCAAGTAAAGGGGGTGGGAAAGACAGCTCTCCTTTGAAATTAAATGTAGTGACCAACCCAAGTTATAAGATAGGAAGGCTTCAAAAGTATTTCATGATGGCATTTAAAAATTATTATTTTGTTTATAAATTTAATTTCCATACTACCTGGATTTGAATATATACATGCACCAGATAGATCTTTGGGCCCAGTTCTGCCACTGGTTAATGGTTACGTGACACTGGGCAAGTCACTTAGCACCTTGAGGAAAGTGAATTAGATGATCTCTTAAGGTCTCTTCCAACTCTAGAATTCCATGATTCTCTCATTCTCATTATATATATGAATACTTTCTCCATGTATCTCTTTAATGACTAACCCAAAGAACCTTCCTACTAATGTTTTCTATAGCTGTCTGAAAAACACGTTTTTAAAAAGAAGACAGTTGGACCAAATGCACAATGCTGTGACGACAATCATCAGAAAATTGTATTTTTTGTGATTTTTGATTATTTTGCATTTAGGAACACCTTTTTATAATGCCAGTAGATGTGTGTTCAGCTCCGTTTTCTACTCGGCCATAGTTGAGTCGCTGCTATTTATCACCGAGAAGATATATTTTCGTTGCAGCTACCTCTGTGTACATGAAACTGTAAACACCAAGATCACTTTTCAATAAACAATATCCATCAACCTCAAGTCTTGCGTTATTTCTGCTTCCATTGTTGCCCCAGGGCTGAGGTCTAAGCAGAGCAGCCAGCCAGGTAAAAAGCTGGGTATGAAGTGACTTTAGCAGACAGAACTTATGGGAGTCGGAGAAAAAAAACTACTAAAAAAAGTCCAGGTGAGTGCCCTGAGGGGCTAGTGTGCCTGGCAGTCGGCGAGGCCAGAGAGGGTGTGTCAAAAATCCACCTGCAGAGAGTGAGAGCAGCAGTCCATAGTAATAAATTATTTAGCCCAGTTTTGTAGGTGATTTACGAAGCACGTTCCTCACGACAAACCTGTTTATCTATTCCCATTTTACAGATAAGAGAACTGGGCTCAGAAAGCTTTTGACCTGCCAAGAGGCATGTATCAAATTCCAGAGCTAGCACTTGGACTCAGAGATCTTTTGAAGTTGACACCTGGACTTTTTCTGCCACACCACTCTGCCTCAATAATCTAACCTTAGAGAATTATGACTTAATGAGTTATTAGACTGTGTTAGATTTAGAGTCAGGTAAATTGTGGTTATTTAGTCATGTCTGATTCTTTGTGATCCTGTTTGGGGTTTTCTTGGCCAAGACACTGGAATGGTTTGCCTTTTCCTTGTCCAGCTCATTTTACAGATGAGGAAACTGAGGCAGACAGGGTTACATGACTTGTCCAAGGTCACACAGCTAGTAAGTGTCTGAGGCAGGATTTGAAGTCAGATCCTTCTGACTCCAGGACTGGTGCTCTATGCACTGTGCCTCCTAGCTGCCTCTCAGGGATAAAGCATTTCTAAGGCAAGTTTCGAAAATTGTACCCTTGTGTACTTCAAATCTTCACTAGAACACAGGGGGTTTAATTTATCAAAGTAAATACTTACATTCTACCTAGAAGAGAACTGCCAAGCATTAAAAATGTGTTCACTTATAGAGGTAATATTTGGATTCGAATCTTGGCCACTGGTGCCTATTTGCTGTGTGACTCTTGGCAGATCACATAGTCACCCTAGTCTCAGTTTTTTCTGCTATAAAAAGGGGTGATGATATTTATACTACTTTCCCCACAGGAAATTATAGGGTCGTAATAATACTGAGCATTTATATAGCACTTGATGTTTCACAAAACACTTTACAAGCATTCGTTAAACAGCGGCTATGTGCCAAACGTCCTTCTAAGAGCTGGTGATACTAAGAAATGTAAAAGAGACAGTCCCTGGTCTCGATGAGCTCACAGACAACATGCAAACAATTACATGCAAACCAAGATATATACATGGTCTATCGGAACTAGCCAAGAGAGGGAGGGCACTAGCCTTAACAGAGGTTGGGAAAGGCTTCCTGTAGGAGGTGGGATTTTAGCTGAGACTTCAGGGAAAGCCAGGAGGTGGAGGTGAAGACACGAGTCATACCAGTGAGGGACTTGGTGACCAAGAAACTGACATGTCCAGAGCTTGAATGAAGGGCCCTGTCAGGGACAGGAGTTTACTGGGCATTTATTTTACGGGGATTTACTCAAGGCTAGAATCCCAGATATGCATTCTAAGATTTAAGACATCCAAATACGGCCTCTGCATACCCAGCATAAATTCATATCAACTTTCTTTTCTTTCTTCCTTTCTTTTTTCTCTCTCTCCCCCTCCCTCTCTCTCTCTTTTTTCTTCCTCCCTCCCTCCCTCTATTCCTTCCTTCCTCTTTCTCTCTTCCCCCCTTTTTCCTTCCTTTCCTCCCTCACATTCATTGTTCCTCACAGCACACTTTCTACTAAATTAAAATACCACAACTTGTTCTACTTGTTCTGTGAAGTTTCGATTTAGTCAGAGGGCTGTACTTGAGGGCCTAGAGGGCCATGTGTGGCCTTGAGGCTGCAGATTCCCTACCCCTAGCCATTCACCATTCAGAATCACGAAGAGTGGCAGATTTGGAAGAAATTTCAGCAGTCTTTTATATAACCCCAAGCATCACTTCTGCAGTATATAAGTGGTCATTCTGCCTTTGCTTGAAGGCTACCAGTGAAGGAGAACTCATTAACTTCTCAGGCATCCCATTCTATTTTGGGATACCTCTAATTTTTTGTAGGTTTTCCTAGCATCAAATTGTTGAAGAAAAATATAATAATGATCATTTTAGCCCAAGTCTTCTAGAAAGTTTTATTGAATTTCCAAGCCAAGATATAAAATGGCATAATCCCCTATGCCCTTTCATATGACTCCTTCCCAAGAAGATTTCAGATAACATTTATAGGAATCTTGAATAAGCCAGAGATATGTAAAATACAATCTGGGCTAACATTCCAGAATGTTGGGTAACCAAATCTACCATCCCATTCCCTCCTGGACCATGAGCCTAACTCCAAGTTAAAACAAAGGAATGGCTTCCTTTCCACTAAGATCTTAATCCTTTCCCTGTGGAAAATGATGGGCCTTCGCATGCCGATTATTTCAGGTGAGCCGGTAAAGGGAGGAGGGGACTCAGATGAGTCAGTAACCAGATCTCTTCAGTGGCAAATGGGCAAGGCAGTGATCTAAACAAGGTTAGAGTTACTGGTATTGACCTTACTCTATTTCCTTAAGAAAAGCCTTTGTGTCCTCAACTTATTACCCACCTTTCCCAGAGGCTGGAAAGGGCTTTTGAAGAAAATAGTTTTTTAATATTGATGTGTGTGTGTGTACGCATATATATATGTATACATCTATGATATAACAATTATATACATATGTATTTTTAGATAGATAATTTTACTAAAAAAGAGGCTTTTAATAAACTTCCACAAAGCTTCAATTTGCCTTGTTTGCAAGCGCAGTTCACTGCTCCCAGTTTTTGATATCAGAGGTCCAAGTGAACAAATGCAATGGGTCAAAGTGAACTAATGGCTTAGTCACTTGCTGTACAATTCCAAATCTATTTCCAGAACATCTAGGCAGATTCATAGCTCTGTAATATGTGCATGAGTGTGTCTTCCCATTCACTTGAACGCTGACCATTAAGAAATAGTAACCTCAACAATAAAGCCTTGGTTGCTTCAGTATCTCCTTTTCTGGTTTATTTCCCCCCAGGTACAGTATTGGATTTTGCTATTTTTTTTACATTATATTATTCAATGTGGATATTATTCTAATTCTGCATTTTTCAGCTTGTATCTTCACACTGTTCTCTATTTCTTTGTATTCCTCATATTTATCTTTTGGGCAGTTGCAATAATGCGCCAACACATTTACATACCACATACCGTATTCTGCCAATCCTCTACTATGAGGCACATGACACATAAGGATTCCAGTTTTTATTTTGTCTTCAATTTTTGCTAGTAGGTGCTATGTGGAGGGTTCAATGTGGTTTCAGCAAAAGTGGTGTATGGCAGTGATAAGGTCATGCTATGTTAAATCTTTCCATTGATCAGTATTACTGCAGTTTTGAGCTCTCTTCTGTGAGGGAGACTGCTGGACCCCAGACCCCTGGGCTTCAGTGGGCCTCTCTCCCTCACAGGTGTGCCCATAACCCTGGTGACTGGCGTGGACAACGAGCCTTTACAGATGCCACAGGTGATATTGTGATGAAGATCTTGGACCATTTTAATACCAGCCATGTTCTGTGAAGTCAAAATGGGGAACATGAAGACCAGAGAGAGAAATACCCTGAGAATTTTCCTGCAGTATTTAGTTCTCTGTTTTTTTCTTACTCTGTAGGAGGCACAGGAGGGGTATATCTCTCTTCCTATTTGAACTCTTTCGTCTAGCTAGTTGTTATTTGGACCGTAAGTGTGGCCCCAGAAAGGCAAGATCCAGATGGAGAAAGGTCAACTTCCTCTACCCACTGCCTTCTCTTATCTATAGTCTATTCCTGGATGCATGTTGGCAGGACCCCAGGGATTCCTCTTTCCTTCTTTAGCTGGTGGTGGGTTATGGCCATCTGGTCCAGGAAAGGCAAAGAGCAGTGTCTTGTCTTTTGAGACCTGCAAAAAAGGCGGGAATGAGAGTTTATCTGATAGGTAAGCCTTTGCCTTAATCTTGCTGGGGCCTAGGGCTCTATGATACTTTCCAGAGGTATCTCCCATCATGACCTCGTTCAGAAGAGAGGTGCATACTGAGTGTGAGTAGCTGAACATAGAAACAAGAAAGAACTCTGAGTAACAGAAGTAAAAGATGTTATCAAACAAGTGTTTGATGGGAGGAAAAGATAGGTCAGTAACCTGGCAAGAAGAAGGGATAATGGATGGGCAGCCAGAATGTTCTACTGCAGGAGAAATCAAGGAAGGTCTCCAGTATGTTAGACTCCCTATAGTAAACTTATGGAAAGACACCCAGGATAGGCAGGCATGAATGAGTTGTGATCTATAATGCTGGAAGGAATGGGTAAGATCACAGACCCAAATGTTATAAATAAATTAAATGAATAAATAAATAGATGTCTCATGGTATACAGCTGGCCTTTGGTGTTTTCTTTCTGTCACACACATTTTTTTTAATGACCAAGCATTTTAAAGTTAATTTCATTTGCTGTCTCCCCGAATGATCATTTTTTAAAAGCCCCTCAATACATACATAGTTATGTACTCTAGAAAAAAAAATCCCATGTCCAAAAAAGTATGTGTTTGCACTTTAAATTCATCATCTCAGTCAGAAGATGATGTTTTTCATTTTTCATTCATTTGGATTCATAGTTTATCAGCATTTTAAATTCTTTCAAAGTTGGTTTTCTTTGTAAAATGTTACTGTATAAATTGTCTTCCAAGTTCTGCCCACTTCTCTCTGCATCTGTTCATAGAGGTTTTCCCAGTTGCCTCTGAAATCATTCATTTCATTATTATGGTACCAATTATTTTCCATTCCTTTCTTATACTATACTTTGCTTATCCATTCTCCTGTTCTTTTTTCTCAAAAATTATGCCAGCACTCTGGCAAAATCCTACCAAGTCCTGTAATGAGCCGTGTCTGCTGTCTGAGTACTACTTGAGGTGAGTTGGAAGAGGCACAGCCAGAAGGTTGACCAATAGGTGATCAATTAATTTCAGGCACAGCAGTTCATGAGTATTTTCTACTAAGGAGAGAGGGAGAAACCACACTTAGATCATAGATTCTTAAATAACAGAATGCCATACAATTGATTTCATTGTGTATCTCTTCATGTGTCTATGTCCTGTCTCTGAAAACATTCCAAGCTTCCTTTCAAGTGTGATGGCCCACACAGTTAGTTATTCTGCTGAGGAGGCTGAAGCTAGGGGATGATTTGAGTTGGGAGTTCTGAGCTGTGGTGGGCTAATGTCAATCAGGTATTTGCATCACTACCAATATTGGCCCAGACCAGTACTGGTCAGTGCCTGGAAGTGAAGGGCTGTCAAAGGAGGGGATGAATCATCCCAGGTTAGAAAACTGGAGCAGTTTAAAGCTTCTGTGATGATCAGTATCGGGATCATACCAAGAGTAGGCCATGTATTTTAGCCTGGGTGAGATAGTCTCAAAAAAAAAAAAAAAACTCAACAACGGTGAAATTCTTCTTGGGAGCAGAGACCATATCCTCTTTGCCTTTTCCTCAGTGCCCTGCTCTGGTTGTTCATGTCTGTGAATTGACTGATGTGTGCCTTGCCTCTGAAACAAGATTCTAAGCCTTTGCAAGCAGGTCCCTTGCTGCTCATCCCTGGTACTCCTGGTGCCGAGGCTCTTCTAGGTTCTTCTCACTGGGCTCTGTGACCTTCCTTGAATGTACTGTGGGGGTCTTGTCTCTTCCTTCTGTGACCTTCCTCTTTGGCTTGTGGCCTAATAATTAATTGTCAGGCTTCTGGGCTTTTTGCACTTTCGGACAGAACTTCCCCAGTACCTGGCACATGGTAGGCACGTGATAAATGTTTATTAACTGACTTTTTCAGAAAAATGATCTCTCTCTTTTTTTTTTCTGGAAAAGATTAAGCTGTTAAATCATTGGCTTGAGGTCTTTTGTGGATTTACATCTCTCCCAGTAGTTGGGACCTCACTGCTCTTTTATCACGCTTCAGAGAATCGGAGCCTATGACTGTCTCAGAAGCATGGCACTGTTTAAAGGTTGGCTTCATTTAGAAAAAAAGTGACTAACCCTAATCCCCCAGAGGGAAGGGTTGCTGCCAACTGCACTGACATAGCCAGCCTAGAAGGCAAACAGTGGCACCCAGTGCCCAAACATCCCTCACTACAGCTTGAAGAAGGAAGGAATTACTTCCTTTGCATAAAGAGACCCATCAGCACACTTCCTCTTGGTGTGTGGGATCAGTTCTTTGACTAGACCCCAGGCTGTGCCATCTTTATAAATTCATCCTAAGCCTAGAGCATTCGCACTTGTATCTGAGACAAGCAGCTCCCCCTGCCTACACTTATTTTTTCTGCAATTAGATCATGGAGGAAAGAAGTCACTCTGTCTTTCTCCTTTGGAGAAAACTTTCTGACTCTGTATGTTTGGGTTGTTTGATAGCACTTGCTACTGCCATAGTTTAAGAAAAAAAAATGCAGAATTCCCCCAGGTTTCAAGTTTATTAAAAATGATTTCCTATCCCTTTTTGAGGAAGTGTGGTGTAAAGGAAAGAACCCTACTAGGAAGTAGAAGACCCTGAATTCTAGAGTTTATTCTGTCACTTGCGACCATAGCACCAGTGAGATACTGACAGCAGCCACTATGGATATGCATGGTTACTTCCAGGGTAAACCCACAAAATATAAAGTCTCTTCCTCAAAGATGGAAGCATAATATTTATTCAGATACCAGAAAGCCAATTGCACCATGATAACAAGGAAGTTTGTACCCATTACTAATAGAAGGAGCACAGCCACCCCCAAAGCCTTTCCTCGGTCAGGCCTCCCTACAAACAAACTCCCTTAGGCAAAATGCCCTTCTCTCACTCAGTCTAGCTACTTTGCTCTGCCTGCTATCTCTCTCTGTCTCAGCTTCACTTCACTCTCCCTTCTTGCACTACCTGTTCAACAAACTCCTCCCACCATCAGCTCCATGTGACTCAGCCAAAGCTCAAAGTGGGGTCACACAGGCTTATTAAGAGGCAGAGAAGATCTTCACATTCCCTTAACATTACAGCTACATGCAAGATACTCATCCACTCTAGCCCTCAGTTTCCTCATTTGTAAATAGAGATGAAAATATATCTTATTAGGCTTATTGGGAGATCAGAGAATAAATGAATAGAGAGGTGTGGTCTTGGAATTGGAACTCTTGGGTTTGAGTCCCACCTTCAACATCCACTAGTTGTATGGCATTGGACAAGTCACTAAATTTCTCAGTGATCCAGGCTAAATTACCAAGAAAGTACAGCATTAGGTCTGCCTGATCAGCGTTGGTAAAGGGAGTTTCCTCACTGGGAGTTCCCTGTACTGATGAAACCACAAATCAGAATAAAAAAATTATCAAATGAACTTAGAGATTTGAGAATCTTTAAAATACTGTATGAATTTAAAGGTTTTGTTAAAATTCAATTTTATTTTATTTTTAATTCCCAATGCTCTTCATTCCTCTCCCCCACCATAGATCAGACAAAAAAAAAATAAAAACTATTACATAAACATGCAAAACAAATTTCCATATTAGCCATGTGACTATAAATTTAAATTATGTTACTCCATGATCCAATAGCCGGCCCTTGAATGTAGAGTTGCCCAAAATAATTAAGCGAATTTATTCCCAGGTAGAAGAGAGCAAGGTTTTCAGTAGAAGTTTTTTTGAGATTTGTTGAAATATCAATTTGCTGCTCAATTAATTTCAGTGGGAAACCAGACATGGTAATGCATGCCTATAATCCTTGCTGGAAGGAGAGACTCGAGTTGGAGGATTGCTTGAGTTTGAAAGTTCTAGGGCTGAAACTGATCATTTTCTGCTCCAGGTCCAATACCAGTATGACAAGCCCTCAGGAGTATGGGGCCACCAGAGTGCCTCAAGAGGGATAAACAGGCCCAGGTCTGAAATGGAGTGGGTCAAAGTGGAGTTGAGCCAGTGAATGACTTCCAGCCCAGGCAAGTTAGAAAGAGCCAGTCTCGAAATAATGATAGTAACAAATCAATATAATTATTGAATAATTATATTGAATATATTCAAATATTATTCAAATAGTAATAAAGTCAATGGTTCTCTAATTCTGACATGTCCCCAGTCTAGCCTTTTTATATATCATATTCCTTCATACAGTCTTTGTCTCAGTCTGTTCCTTTTGTCCTGTCTCTTACTTCATACATGTTGATACCTATGCCTTAAATTCCTTCTTCACCTCTTCCCTTTAGAATTCCTAGTTTCCTTCTAATTATCCCCAACACCACCTCCTACATGAGACCTTTCCTGATCCCACCCCACCTGCCCGTGGGAAGGAGGGTTGTAACTTGGCACACCCTATTTTAGCTTAGCTAAAAGGATATTTCTCTAAACTTTAATGGAAGTGATAATTTGGTGGAGATGACATCAAGTCTAGATAAAGTTCACAAGGATTTGAGAGACATTTTCATGCTTACGTACTCAATTTATTGGAGTCTCGTACATCCTTTCCTTTTATCTCTCCTCCCCATTTTCCCCCTCCTATTTTTCCCTTACCTTGACTAATTTTTTTTCTCTGTCACTTCTAAGATCTCAGTAGGCGAGTACCCTCTGGAGGAATGTATTCCACCCACCAGTCTGCCCACAACATCTTCCTATAAAAATGTGCCCTTTACACCCGTCAATCTCTTGCTCTCACACCAGGATACCATGTCCATATGTGTCAGGGAAACTTTTTACAGTGTTAGAGAATGAAAGTCTGTTAGAAAATGTGAAGCATTAGAGAGTGCTGCTGGACAGTTTGGTTGTAGAGGGTTGTCACAACCCAGGAGAGTTTGAGAAAGGGAAGAAAGAAGAGTATTAAGGTGCCTTTTCTATGCATTCAGTCAGTCCTTCAAGACTAATCTCTACAGGTTGTATTGATCTCTTTCCAGAAATGATTGTTTCTTTCTTCAAAAGAGACACTTGTCTCAACACACAGTTTGTCAAGGACAATTTTCTTGATTCCACCATATTTCTTTTAGTTTTGTATGTATGTAGAGGCTTAGGTCTCACAGATGATGGAAGTTTTGCAATGGGGGCCTTACCAATGAGGGCCCAGTCAGGGGAGTATGTGTAATAGTTATTGCCTGCTGCAGGCCTGTGTGGATAATTTGGTGAGTTGCTTCTGGAAATATGTCATGATGTGGAATAGAAGGGAATTGCCTCCAATATAGAGCACCTGCTGGTATTTTGTAACTATTTCCTGTCCACTTATTGCATGGTGAAGAAATGTCTTTAAATTAGCAGCTGAGACAGAGCTGACAATGCATACTAAAGCCTCCAGGTGATATATTTTCTTTCCTTCCTAATGTTCATGAGAACTCTCTGAACTCTGGAGAGCCAGTGAGGTGGTTGCCCTTCTTTAAGGCAGCTACATAATACAATGAACCTGATACTAGGCCTGTAGTCAGGAAGACCTGAGTTCAAATCCATTCTTAGAGACTGGGTGTCCCTAGGCAAGTCAATTAACCTGTCTCAGCTTCAGTTTTCTCACCTGTAGGGCATAACAAAGGCACCTACTTCCCAGGGTTATTGTGAGAATCAAATTGGATATCTGTAAAGTGCCTAGCCATATTGTGTGCTTAATAAATCTTATAATTATATATATATAAGATTAATAAAATCATAATAAATTTTCTTTCCCTGTAATCTAGGCTAGGCCAATAGGTTTCTAGTGTTTCTGGGATGGAGTCATTCTTCTCTTTGCCTTCTTTTATTTGGTATGGGACCTTATGAGATCTCAAAAGGTTAGAGATCTACAAGAGGCCTAGGACCCTGACCTGGAAAGGAGTAAGCCATAAGGAGCAATCTACTTGATACATTCCAACAGTGGATCAATCCAACAGGTGAAACACCATATCATTCAATTAAGGGACTGTCTATTGGCTACACTGAACCCAGAAGTGAGCTGGGTATTGGGAAAAATGTTTCTGCCTAAGTTTGATTGCATTATTCTCCAAGAATGGTGGAAAGGATGTCCAGAACTGTGGGGACATTTAAAAAAATCATTTAGTTCTTGTTATATCTTTTCAGTAAATATGACTTTGTTAAAGTTAAATAACTATTAATTGGTTAAATGACATTAGGGCAGTAATCACTGGAGATTAATATTGGAGGACTTAGGCCAGTAGCATTACAAGAATCTCATTACTCCTCAGGAGTACACTTGGAACCAGAAGAAGGCGATAGAGTCAGCTGCTTTTTGGGGATCCAGCATGTCAACGTGAGTGTGTTGGGGTAAGAACCTCTATGAGCTACATACATTGAAGGCTTTACTTTGAGACAAGGAAGACTTAGGAGAGTGCAGTTAATAAATGTTTACTGAACTGAATTGGAAGTCACATGGGATTCTATAACTTATAATTAATCATCGTTATTACAAGAATAATTTTATAATTTTGAGCAGGTTGGGAATCTCAGAGGAAACTAAGTTCCAGGGAGTTTAAGTGATTTGCCCAAATTAACTCAGGCAGTCACAATAGAGATAGAATTTTAACTCAGTTCTTAAGTTCCTTGAGAATAGATTGTTTCAGTCATTGTATCTACATCTCCAGGATCTAGCACAATGCCTGGATCATATGATGCACTTAATAAACGCTCGTTCATTTATTGATCACTGCTGTGCACCTACCTAACCTCCAAGAATTGAAATTGATTATTAATTTGAAGGTGCTATCTGAAGAAAAGTTCAATTCAATGACAGCCTAGTCTCTGTCATAACAAATCCTTTATGTGTTTCCTGTAGAAAACTGATCCTGGTCATCACAGCCTCAACATCTCTCAATTTTTTATCAGTTTCCCTAAAGCTGGTATCATTCCTTCCTTTTTCTACTTCTCCCTTTCTTGCTGTCCTACGTAGTGATTTGGTCAGAGAAAGTGCCACCATCCATACCTTCCTTCACCAATATGAGTTTCAGACTTTATTATTCCAATAAAAATGCTTTATTTTGACTTTAAGAAATGATCCCCCACCCCCAACCCACCATTGCCACCAGTCTTCTTTACAGTGGTATGTGAATTACTGAGACAAAGTAAATAATTAAATTTATTTACTTACACAATGAACTTCACAACTACTTATATCTTCACAATTTTTTCTTATCATGTGACATTAAGCACATAAAATTTTGACACATATTCTTTAATTCATCCTTGTGAAACTACATTACATAGGATATTCAGCATACTTCACATGGACAGTTGATTTTTGACAAGTCAAGCTATGATTATAGCCCTTGGGTTTTAAATGGGATTTAAATCAAGCTAGTTCCCACATCACTGAAACATGTTTATTTCTTTTCTTGGATAAATTTAATATTATGTGACATGTGGCATGGTACAGGTCATGAGGCTGAATTCCATCTACATTTGGGAATTTCTGTAATTCCAGAACAATTCTGTTTCTCATTATATCAATATATTTATCAGAATTTATCATTTTCTCAATGGGGATATAAGACTTTCAGACTCACTGGATGTTAAAAATTAGCTCCCTTTTTAAAGTGGATGTTTGACAGTCCGATGAAGGTTCCCAGATATTACAAGCTCACTCAGACTTCATCTAACAAGTCCAAATGAGGCTTGGTGGTTTTGGAATAGCCTTGGATGAAAAAGTGAGTTTCATCAGTAAAGATCATTTTTTCTTTTTTTTTTTTTAATTAATTAATTAATTTATTTATTTAGCTTTTTACATACATTTTCACAAATTTTTGGGTTCCAAATTTTCTCCCCTTTTCTCCCCTCCCCCCACCCCAATACCCCAAGCAATCTAATTTTCCCTATCTCCAATCTGTCCTCTCTTCTGTCATCCCTCCCTTCCCTTGTCTCTATCTTCTCTTTTCTCCTGTAGGGCCAGATGACTTTCTATTCCTCATTAACTGTATGTCTTCTTTCCTAGTTGCAACAACAATACTAAACAATTGTTCCAAAAACTTTGAGTTCCAAATTCTCCCCATCCCTCCCTCCCCACCCATTCCCTTTGGTACGGCAGGCAATTCATTATAGGCCATATCTGTGTAGTTTTGCCAATGACCTCCCTGATAGTCGTGTTGTGTAAGACTAACTGAATTGCCATCCCTCCTAACCTGCCCCTCATTGTTTCTCTTCTGTCCTTTGACCCTGTCCCTCCCCAAGTGTTGACTTTCAATTACTCCCTCCTCCCTTTGCCCTCCCTTCCATCATCCCCCCCCAATATCTCCTTCTCCCCCGCTTTCTTATACAGTAAGATAGGTTTTCATACCAAAATGAGTGTGCATTTCACTCCTTCGTTTAGTCAAATGTGATGAGGGTAAACTTCTTGTTTTGTTTTTTTTTTTTCAGCTCTCCTCTTTTTCCCTCCACTAAAAAAAAAGTCCTACCTGCCTCTTAAATGACATATAGTTACCCCCTTCCATTTCCCCCTCTTTCCTCTCACTACATTTCTCTCTCACCATTTACCTTAATTTCTTTTAAGGTATGGTCCCATCCTATTCAGTTCAATCTGTGCTCTCTGTCTCTGCATGTGAATGCATGTGTGTATGTGTGTGCATGTGTGTACATGTGTATGTGTGGTCTCACCAACCACCCAGATATTGAAAAGTTTTAAGAGTTAGAAATATTGTCCTTCCCTGTATGAATGCAAACAGTTCATTTCTGGTAAGTCCCTTAATACTTCTCCTTGCTGTTTACTTTTGCATGCTTCCTCTCATTCTTGTGTTTGAAAGTCAAATTTTCTTTTCAGCTCTGGTCTTTTCATTAAGAATGATTGAAAGTCCTCTGTTTCATTGAAAGACAATATTTTCCCTTGAAGTATTATACTCAGTTTAGCTGGGTAGGTGATTCTTGGTTTCAGTCCTAGTTCCTTTGCCTTCTGGAATATCCTATTCCACGCCCTTCGATCCCTTAATGTAGAAGCTGCTAGATCTTGGGTTATCCTGATTGTATTTCCACAGTACTGGAATTGTTTCTTTCTAGCTGCTTGCAAGATTTTTTCCTTGAGCTGGGAGTTCTGGAATTTGGCCACAATGTTCCTAGGAGTTTCTCTTTTTGGATCTCTTTCAGGTGGTGATCGATGGATTCTTTCAATACTTATTTTGCCCTCTGGTTCTAGAATGTCAGGGCAGTTTTCCTTGATAATTTCATGCAAGACGATGTCTAGACTCTTTTTTTGATCATGGCTTTCAGGTAGTCCCATAATTTTTAAGTTGTCTCTCCTGGATCTATTTTCCAGGTCAGTTGTTTTTCCCATGAGATATTTCACATTCTCTTCCATTTTATCGTTCTTTTGGTTTTGTTTGGTGATTTCTTGGTTTCTCATAAAGTCATTAGACTCCATCTGTTCCATTCTAATTTTGAGAGAACTATTAAATTCAGTGAGCTTTTGAGCCTCTTTTTCCATTTGGCTCATTCTGCTTTTGAATGCATTCTTCTCCTCATTGGCTTTTTGAACCTCTTTTGCCAATTGAGTGAGCCTATTTTTCAAGGTGTTAATTTCCTCAGCATTTTTTTGGGTCTCCTTTACCAAGATATTGACCTTTTTTTCATACTCTTCTTGCATCTTTGTCATTTCTCTTCCCAGTCTTTCCTCCACCTGTCTAACTTGCTTTTCAAAATCCTTTTTAAGCTCTTCCAAGGCCTGAGCCCACCCAACACCCCCCTGGGGTGTCTGGGGTACTGAGGCCCCGCCCTCCACATCTTTCCCTGATGGGAAAAATACGTTCTCGTCCTCCCCATCAGATCCGAAGGTCGGGATCATTTGCATTTGTTGGAAAAAACTCTCTAAAGTCTTATTTTTCTTCCCCTTTCTAGGCATTTTCCCAGCCAGTTACTTGACTTCTGAAATTCCTTTCCACCCCAGCCTGGATCCGCCCAGCTAGTGCTTGGCCTCTGAGATTCAAATGCGCTTTCCCGCGGCAAGCTTTAGTTCTAGCGCAGGGGTGGGGGCAGGGCCGCCCCATAAACCTGGGCCCTCAGGGGCTTTCCGCAGAGACTTTCTAGAACGGAGCGGGTGGGGGCGGGGTGGGGGGCCCCGCCTACTGTGCTCAGCTCCCTTGGGGGTTTTATTCAGAGGCGTTCAGCAGTAGAGCAGGGTGGGGGCAGGGCCGTCTCCCCTGCTCGGCTCCCTCAGGTTGGAAAGACCTTCAGTATTGAAGATCCTACCTGCTGCTGGGGGATTCCTGAGTCCCGGGCCGCTGCCGCCTCAGCCGCCCGCCCACGCCTCTGCCTCAGCCGCTTCCTGCCCCGTCTCTGCCGCCGCCGCTTCCTCCCGAGGGGGCCCAAGTCACGGAGACGCTCCGCTCCCCTCCCCTATCACAGCTTTCTTTCTTACTGACCTCTAGCTTCTGTGGGCGGAGGGACTTTCCCGGCTGCCGGAGCTTCCCCCGGAGCTTTCCTCTCTGAAGACTGCTCGGGTCAGCTTCTCTGGGTCGCAGCCAGGGGTGGGGGTGGGGTCCGCTTTCCGGGCTGCGATGGACCCCGGGGACGGCTCTCCAGGGTTCAGTGGAACGGAAATCTCTTCCCCTATGTTTATGCACCCCCTGCAGAGATTCAGAATTTATGGGGATCTCCTTTTACCTCAATTCCATGGGTTGTGGGCTCGGAGCTCGTAAATGTGCGTCCTTCTACTCTGCCATCTTGGCTCCGCCCCCTCAAGATCATTTTTTCAATCTTTAGAACTCCAGTCTTGGTATTCTCTTGCCTATAACAAATGCCTCTTTTCTTTTTTGAAATGACTAGCAGCCATTTTTTTAAAAATAGTCTCTCTTGCCACTCTTCTAACTTCGAAAAACTTACGCCCATATTTTCAGGAAAATGAAAAGTAATTCCTTCGTCTGGCAGGTCCCTCTGAAAGTCATTGCTCGTTTCAGTTGGACAAGACTTCAGAACCTCATTATAATCCTTCAAAGGGAAAATAGATATTTAATGAAATAGAGGACTTTCAAGCATTTGTGATGAAAAAATCAGAGCTGAATAAGAAATTTGATATTCAAATGCAAGATTCAAGAGAAGCATGAAAAGGTAAACTGGAAAGATACATCATAAGGGACTTGATAAGATTAAACTGTTTACATTCCTAAATGGGAGGATGATACATATAACTACCTGAACTTCCAACAGGCTGTCAAGGGATCTGGCATTCCACAGTTGATCAATTCTAAAACTACTTCTATTCTTTTATGTAGAAGATTGGATAGAGGTACAGGGGAGAGAGAGAGACAAAGATAACAGAGGTTTTCTTCCTTCTCCCTAGTCACATTCTTGTCTTTATTATATATAAAAGGTTTATAAGTCCACTTCAAGCTTTAGGACCAGCATCTGTGTGTGTGTGTGTGTGTGTGTGTGTGTGTGTGTGTGTGTGTGTGAGAGAGAGAGAGAGAGAGAGAGAGAGAGAGAGAGAGAGATCACGTAAACTGCTATTCTCAAATGTTTGTAATGAAACTATAGAATCCAAATCAATTTACATCAGAATTGATTGTGGCTTCCAAGTTCAACAGTGGCTGGTCGTTGTCCTTCATTCTTGAAGAGGACCAAAATGACATCACCGTACTAGAGTCAAGTTTCAGTGTGTCCCACCGCGGCTGATCAGACCACCATGAGCTCGGAATACTCTACCACAGGTTAGGCACAAATGGTCCATATGAGCATTTGGGGTGAATTCTCTACATTTGTGCATCTTGACTTTCTTCTGAGTTATTTAAATTCTGCTTTGCTCATAGAATACAGTACCTTCTCTGATGTGGGCACACCATGCTGAGCAGTCCTGTGCTTGTGTCTCTCATGTCACACAGTCAATTCCAAAGTTAAGAGAGACCTTGACAGTGTCCCCTCACTCTGATTGGAGGACGGCACACAATAGGCACTTGACTAACTGGTGATAGTACCATGTGCTACCTGGTCAAACCATACTTAGAGAACTGTCTTCAGTTGTGGTCACCATATTTTAGGAAGGTCATTGATAAACTGAAGAATTTCCAGAGGAAAAGAAGCAGAATGGCGAGTAGCCTTGAATTTATGACAAGAGGACTAGCTGAAAGATATAAGGATATTTAATCCAGAGAAGAGAAGACGCAGGAAGTATTACAGTTGTCTTCAAGTATCTGAAGGGTTGTCATATGGAAGACACTAGCTATGTGATCCTGGGCAAGTCACTTCACCTTGCTTGCCTCAGTTTCCTCCTCTACAAAATGAACTTATTCTGCTTGACCCTAGAGGGCAAAAGGAGGAACAGTGAATGAAAATTTGAGAGGTGGATTTAGGTTTAATATAAGGGAAGCCCTTCTAAAAGTTTGATGGATTGTCTTGTAAGGCAGTGGATGACTCCTCTCTAAAGGTCATCAGTCATCTGTCAAGTATCAATGTAGAGGTAATTCTTGATCAGATCTAGTTTGGACTCGAGATGTCCTTGAAGGTTTTGTAATTCTTCACAGAATCATTTTCTGGGGGCCACCTCAGATGCTATCTAGAGTAACCCTCCTATTTTATAGATGTAGAAACTAAGATGTAGGGAAGTTAAGTTCAAGGTCACACAGGTAGTAGGAATAAGAGATAGGCTTTGTACCCCAGTGCTTTAACTCTAGAGACAGGGCTCTGAGGCACAATGGACAAGGTGCAATGAGGAGAAACACAAACAAACCATAGTTCCTTTTCTAAGGGTTTATAAACTAGTTGGCTGAATTATAAGGATGTGTGTGTATTTGTGTGTATATGGATATGTGTATGTATATGTAAACATAAATGTATATATTTCATACACCTATACATATAATAAGTGTTAATAAAAGGTAATCCACAGGATTCACAGCTAAATGAGTGTTCTAGATAAGAACACTGGATTGGAGTACTGAAGGAAGATTTCACATAGGTGGAACTTGAACTGACCCTTAAGACAGGTGGGATTCTAATAAATAGAGTTGGGAAAACTCTTGGTGTCTAATTATACACCCTGGAATGTGCATAGTGTCTTTGGGGAAAAGTGTACATATCAATTTTACATGTAAAAACAATTTTTAACATTTTTTTTGTAAATCTTGAGTTCCTAATTTTCTCTTTTGCCCCTTCTCCTCCCCTTTCATTGACAAGGCAGGCAATTTGATATTGGTTGTACATGCGCAGTCATGCAAAGCATATTTTCATATTAGCTATGTTGCAAAAGAAAACACAGACCCTCCCCCAAAAAAGAAAAATAATGTAAAAAAAATGCTTCAATCTTCATTCAGTCTCCATCAGTTCTTTCTCTGCAGGCAGATTGCATGGTTTATCATAAGGCCTTCAGAATTATCTTGGCTCATTGTATTGCTAAGAATAGCCAAGTCATTCACAGTTGATCACCCATATAGCTTAGTTTTGCTGGAGTAGGGGGTCCAGGAAAACTGGAGAGAAAGCTGAAAAAGTAGACTGGTACTGGGTTATGGAGAAAGGTCTTTGAAGGGCAGGATTGGATTTTCTCTTATAGACACTGCTTTAAGACTTCTGAGTAAGTACAGAGATGGATTTTAGACAAATTAAGTGCTATGGAGAATGGATTGGAGCAAGGAAAGAAGTCATATGAGGAAACTATGGAATGCAATGAGAAGCATCCCGGCTGGTGGATGGGAGTGGGAATCCAAAGGAGAGGACAGATTGCAGAAACATTATCAAGGAAAGAACATTGTGACAAATTATACATGGGTGTGAGAAAAAAGGAAGAATTTCTTAATTCTACAGAATTGAGGGGTTTTTTTGTTCATACTCTTCTAGGCTGAACCCAGAAATCAAACTCTTAACCCACAGAAAGTGGACCTTAAATATCCCCCATCAGAAACTGGAACAGGAAAATGAGGGACAGGAGGAGACAAATGAAGATGAGGAGGAAACTTGGATGGCAATAAGACCAAGGGAGGGGACATAGCCTTACAGGAGAGGAAAGAAGAATATGGCTAAGGGGAAGGTATTCTTAAAGTGGGGAAGAGAGAGCTTGAAAGAAGCTGAAGGAGGGATTTAGGAGAGATTTAATTCAGGGGGAGGTAGACACCGGGAAAATAAAGTTTGAAGTTGGGAAAGGTTTAAGAGTTGGTTGGGAGAACACTCAATTTGGAGTCAGAAGATCTAGGTTCTTAGCTGTGTCCTGTTACCTATTTAGGTCACAATTTCTCCATCTGCAGAATAAGGGGTTGGATTAGGTAGCCTCTAGACTCCCTTCCAACTTCTAATCTCTACGATTATTTATAAAAAAAGAAGAGACTGAGTTTTGAAAATATTCTTTTAAGAATCTGCAGACCCCGAACAGTAAGGAGATTTTGTATAGCTATTGGGGCATGCTTTTCCAGACAGTGAATAAGGGTTATTAGACATTGGAATGACTTACTGAGTGAGGCTATGAAATCAATCACTCGCTTCCTCTTGTGTCTTACATGGACTTGGACCTCATGAAAAGCCCATTCAACCTGGGAACAATCAGTGCTGATGTCACCTGGGAACTCTGCTATCAACACAGCACCTGCTCTATCTTGTTCTTTTTGGTTATTTTTTTTTTTCAACAGCTGATGCTCTTGCAATAATCCCCTTGGGATTTGGGCAGGTGTACAAGGGGTGCTTACTCACCTTCTTCTGAGGTCACTGTATGCTGACATCATTTCCCTCTAACAAAAACCTGTTTCTTTGCCTTTTATAATCAGTGTAGCTTCAGGTTGAGAAAACATTTCCTTGAAGATCTATCCACTCTATTTCTTGCTTTAAAAAAACTTTTGAACTTAAAACACCAAAAAAGAGAGCAATTTCATTTACATAGCAGAACACAAAAGAGAATGGTATGTAAAATCATAAAACTCCAAATAAAAGCATATATTAAATTCCAAAGATCACTTTCAAAACTGTCCTGTTTGTCTATACTTTCTTCTAATTTTCCTTCCATTCTTTACTATACATTTAAAAATAATTTTTTATTTCTATGGCTTGCTTTTTAAAATCCCCATAATTTCTCCCAGTATCTCTACTTCTTCCTTACACCAAGAGAGTCATTGCATAAAACAAATACTTTTAAAGGGAAAAAAAGAGGGAAAAAAATTCACAAAACTGATCAATACATTGAAAAAATCTGAAAATATGTACAATGTACCACACTCATGTATCTCACACTTCAGTAAGAGAGTGAGGATGTACATGTCTTCCCATATCACTACTTTGTGGCCATGATTATTGTTTGCAATTTTGCCTCATTCACTTTTGATAATTTTGTGGTGGTTCTGTCACATTGTTGTAATCATTATGTATATCGTTTTCTTGTCTTTGCTTCCTTCACTCTATATCAGACTATGTAAATCTTTCTGTGTCTAGGTATTCATCATATTCATTATTTTTTACAGCACTATAATATTCCATTTATATACTCCAATTTGTTTAGCCCTTCTTTAATTGATGGGCATCTACTTTGTTTCCAATTTATTTGCTATTACAAAAGTGCAGCCAATTATTTTTGTGCTAGGTACTGTCCTAGATGCTGAGAATACAGATGCACTAAAAAAGAATGACAGTTCTCGCCTTTGAGGAGTTTATATTCTAAAGGGAGAAGACTATATACAAAAGGGAATGAAGAGATAACTGGAAGATGACATAGTGACATGATCCAGAGAATCAGGAATTGATGTTTTTGGTATTTAACAACTTAGGCATTTTAACATACAGGGACTGTATTCTTATCTATGATACCCTTGGGATATAAGTCTAGTAATAGAATCTCTGAGTCAAAAGGTATAGTTATTTCACAATATTTTCAACTTATTTGCACAATTCCAAATAACTTTCCAAAATGATTCTTCTGATTCACAGTTCCATGAACTCTAATCTAGTGTACCTATCTTCCCATAGCTCCTCCAGTATTGACTATTTCCATCTTTTGTTGTCTTTGTCAGTTTTCAGGATATATGGTGAAATCTCAGGGTTGTTTTGATATGCATTTCCCTTATTAGTGATGTGAAGAATTTTTCATATGGTTGTTAATAGATTCCAGTTCTTTTGCAGTTTTTCTTTGGAGAACTGTTCATATACTTTGTTCACTTAGCTATTGGGGAATAGCTTTTGTTCATATTTTATAGATATTGATATAGATGTTTTCTGCTGTCAGCAAATAGGGATAGCATTTATAAAAAGAAATGCTGTTTTAATTGGGCTAATGCTTTTTCTAGTGTTGAACCATCTTTGTTTTTCCGATATAAATCCAACCTGCTCATAATGAATGATTTCTTGAATAAATCACTGTACCCAGACAGGATTTTATTTATAATTTTTGAATTTATATTTTAATGATGTTTATCTATAGTTTTTCTATGCTTCATCCTTCCTTGGTTTAAATATTTGAACTATATTTGTCTCATAAAAGGAGTCAGACAGAATGCTTTGTTTCTCAATTTTTGAGAATAATTTGTAGTATTATACTAATTGTTCTTTAGAAATTTGATAAAATTCTCCAGTTAATTTTTTTCCATTAGTCGTTCCTCTGTTGTTTGTTCTATTTCCTTTTCTGAGACTGGATTTTTAAATGATCTCTATTTGATCTTCTGTTAGCCTGGATATTTTATATTTTTGAAGGTATTTCTCTACTTGTTTTTTGTTCTCAGTCAATTTTGACAATTATTTTTCTTCTTATTTTGTTGTAATTTCATCTTGTTCAGTTTTTAGTTTTGTCATTTCTGTACTGTTTTTGTTTTCCAGTTTATTTCACCTCTAATTCTCAATATCTTCTCCTATGCTTAGCTTAGGTTTGCTTATTTATTGGCTTTCTAATTTTAAAAAATGTGTTTTCAGTTCATTAACTCTCTCCTTTTTTATTTTGTTAATATATATTTATAGGGATATAGTTTTGCCCCTAAAGTCTGCTTTAGCTAAACCTCAGCAATTCTAGCATGTTGTTTCATCATTATAATTTCTTTTCATACAATTACTAATTGTTTTTATAATTTGCTCTTTGACCTCCTCATTTAGGATTTCATTAGATATCCATTTAGTCTTTTGTTTATGGTCCTTAAACCGATTACTATTTTTATTACATTATGGTCTGTAAAGGTTTTCTATCTTTTTATATTTATCTGAAATATTTTGGTGCCCTAATATATAAACAGTTTTTGTAGAACTTCCTCATTGTATTGAAAAGTACATATATTCTTTAGAAGCACTATTTGGAAGAAGCTAGAAGTCACTCACCTCTAGTTTCTCTAGCAAATGGTTAAATTCTATATTTTTCCTTTAGATTGTCTTCTGTTTTTATTCTTCAATAATTTTTTTCAGTCATGTCTTTTTGTGACCCCATTTGGAGTTTTCTTGGCAAAGATACTGGAGTGGTTTGTCATTTCCTTCTCCAGTTCATTTTACAGCTGAAGAAACTGAGGCAAATAGGGCTAAGGGACTTGTCCAGAGTCACACAGCTAATAAGTGTCTGAAGCCAAATTTGAACTCAGGATGAAGAGCTTTCCTGACTCTAGGCCTGTCACTCTATGCACTTGGCACCTACCTGCTCTCTCTTTCTGTTAAATCTGTCTAAAACTGAGAGAGTGATGCTAAAATGTCTGGTTATTATTATATCATTGTTTGTGCCTCCTTTCAATTCAGTTAATTTTCCTTTTATGAATTTAGATGCTAAAGCATTTGGAAAATTTAATATTGATATTGGTCTGTTATTCATAGTTGTTTTCTGCATCATTTAGTTTATGTTTTTATGTTGTGAATTTTTGTTCTTTCTTTGATAGCATAATTGCAACTCCACTTTTTGGGATATAGTAAATCTTGACTGGTCACTAACTGACTGTAGAGGTATACATAAGCTGGGTTCGCTGTCCACCGAGCTTCCTAGTTTCCACAAGATTGTGTCACATACGTCTTATCAGGAGCATAAAGAATAAAAAGAAACCTCTTGTTAGAGCATAAGGTATAACGTGATATCTCTCATTCAACTTAAAAGACAAGCTGATTTGTGGAAATGTAGATGACACAACATGGAAAAAATCCAATTACCCAGTGACAAGTTATTTATTCTAGGCATGTGGTAAAGAATATAGTTTAATATGATTTGACTGCTTCTTTCTCCTTCTGGGAAGAGGGCAAAGGAAAATTTTTTTGGTTTTTGTTTTTAATGTAGAGAGTTTTTAATCATACTTTTTGTATCATAGACTCCCTTTGAAATTCTGGTCAACTCTAAGGATCCCTACTAGGATGATGTTTTTAAATGTATAAAGATATAAAGGAAACCGATCATATTGAAATATAATCTGTCTATCTATCTATCCAAATATAAGAACCCCAGGCTAAGGACTCCTGCTCTAGTATGAAAGATTATAATTACAGCAGAGGTGAATGAATTCGACTTTTCTGAATGGAGAAAATGCTAATGGTCGATTAAATAATGCATCCAGGTCCTAGGTTCACTGTCTCCAGTTTCCCACTGGGTGGCAGCAGAGAGCATTACACGTACTAGAATTCCCAGGAGTTTGTGGTCAAACGGCTGATGTGAGGGCAAGGTGGGGGATTAGAGTGTTTTAGATGTGACAGATCAATTTCAATTCACTTTCCTGAGAGACTTCTCATTACCAGAATTGTTTTTCAAAGTCCTTGCAGATCAAAGCCCAAGGATGTAGAGCATAAAGGAAAGATTAAATTTTGATTAACATTAACAGTTGGTGTGAAAGTTTGGGGGTGAGAGGACCAGTGCAAGGATTTAGCCAAACTATGAAGACTCAGTTTACCCCAGGACTGAGCTTTATGGGTTTTTTTTAATTCACCTTCCACCAAATCTGCTGTTGTGTCTATTTTTTTCAAGCAAAATTGATTGGATAATAAGCTACTAAAATCGGATATTCCCCCAGTACTTTCCCAGTGGTAACTGTATCAGGGAAACAGGACAAGGCTAAAATGAGCCAATGAGAAGCCAGGACCTTTACAGAGAATGAGACAAACCTGGTAGCCTCACTGCAACGTTCTATCTCTGGTTGGCCGCCAACCCAACCATCCCCTCAAAACATACCTCTCTTGTGTATCCCATTCCCTGGGGGAAGGAAGTTCAATTCTACTTTTCTAGGAGACAACAATTATAATAAACTAATCTCTGTTAAGGTGCTAATGGTTAGTAAAGGATACTTAGCTCTCCTCCACTAAAGCCCTTGCTCTGTTGCTTTATCTCAATCTATTGATGACCCTGCCTCGCTACAGCCAAATCAGCAGAGGGCAAGCTTGGAAAGGTTTTTGAGACACTAGTGTGTTGTCTGAAGATGGGTCCAGTTAAGTTCGGAGAGACTTATCTATCATCAAAGGTTGCTCACCAGGTGACATTTCCTTTGGCTGTCATTAGTTCATGAAAATGTCTACCAGTTCTTGGAGGGATATTGATCTGATTGAAAGAACAGTTGACCTAGAGTCAAGTGATCCATACTGGCTGTGGGACCTTGGACAATTCCCTTAACCTCTCTGGACCTTAGTTTCCTCACCTGTAAAATGGGGATGATAATACTTTCATCTAAGAAAATTATTATGAAGAAAGTTCTTTGTAAACCTTAGAACACTATTGAAATGGGAATTGTTTTTGGATATATTCAGCAATGAATATAATTTAAAACAAAAGACATTACTATTGCTCCCCTCACCATCATAGAAAAGGGGTCATGTTAATCTTATTTCCTTACTTTTTTAACAGAGTTGCAAACTAGTAGATTAGGGGAATGATGTAGATAGTTTTCTTAGGTTTTACCAGGAATATTTATATTTTTTCAAGGGACCCTCAGATTTTTGGGAAATTGCTAAATTCTGTATTTTCTCTTGATTATCTTTCTGCTTTCGCTCTTCAAACATTTTTTTTCAGTCATGTCAGACTTTTTGTGACTCCGTTTAGGGTTTTCGTGGCAAAGATGCTGGCACGGTTGGTCATTTTCTTCTCCAGTTCATTTTACAGATGAGGAAACTGAGGCAAACAGGGTTAAAGCTCCCTTTTAAATGGGAAGTTCTGGTACTTTGAAAAGCTGATGAAGGAGACATTTGGGAGACAGGAAGACAGGGAAGTAAAATGATAAAGGCAGGTAAAGTGACAGGCATTGCACTAAGTGATTTACAAATATCTCACTTAGTCTTCACCACTCTGTGAGGTGGGTGCTATTTAATAGAGACAATAAATCTCATTTTTATAGATGAAGCAACTGAAGCAAACAGAGGTTTAATGACTTGCCCAGGGTCACACAGCTTGTACATATCTAAGATTTAATTTGAACTTAGGTCTTCCTGATTCTAGGTGCGGTGGTCTATACACTACATCACCCAGATGCCCAAAGTATGTAATGCTGTATTTGTGAGAAAGATGGAGGGATGAACATTAAACTATGATACAAGTGGATACATTCAGAACTCATTGAATGGCTAGAATCAAAGCCTAGTTATCAAAGGTTCCATGGCAACTTGTCAGGATGTCTCTAGTGGACTGTCCTTCAGAGACAGGGTGCTTGGCCTTATCCTATTTAACATTCTTATCAATGTTTTAGATAAAGGCTTGGATGGCCTGCTTATCAAATTTGCAGAAGACACAAAGCTTTGGAGGAAAAAAATAACAGTGGGCAACAGGATGCAGAAAGACCTTGTCAGGTTAGAAAATTGGACCAACTTATGAAATTTAATAGAGATAAATGTAAAAGCTTATATTTGGACTTGGAAATCAATAAATGACTTCAAAAGCACTAGATTTAGGTGTGTGACTAGCCAGTAATTCAAATGAAAAGATCTGGGGGATATCAATATTCTCTAAGCTCCATGTAAGTCAACAGTGTAACACTGTCCTGCTCTTCTCCTCCCCCAGACCCTCCAAAACAACCAGTCAGATCTTGTGTTGTAATGAGAGGGGTACAATGTCTAGGACCAGGGAGGTGACAGTCACACTATCTTCTGTCCTGGACAGATCATATTGGGAGATTGTATCCAGTTCTGGGCACTACATTTTAGAAAAGATACAGATAACTGGAGAGAAGCCATGGGAGATCAGCAACGAGGCTGGGATTCTTTGAGTCCACAATACCACATGAAAACTGGCTGGAGAAACTGGAGATATTTGTTCTGAAAAGAGAAGGGGGGAGGTGGGTTTCATGATTTTTTCTTGTTCAGTCATTTCGATCATGTCCAATTCTTCATGACGCCATTTGGGGTTTTCTTGGCAAAGATACTGGTATGGTTTTGCCATTTCCTTTTTCCAGCTCATTTTAAAGGGAAGGAAACTGAGGCAAACACGATTAAATGACTTACCCAGGGTTACACCTAGTAAGTGTCTGAAGTCAGGTTTGATCTCATGATGATAAATCTTCTTGACTTCAAGCCTGGCACTGTTTCCACTATCCTGCTTAGTTCCCCAGAGGAGACATGATAGCTGACTTCAAGTATTTGAAAAGATGTCATATGGAAGAGTTCTGTGGGGAAGAATAGTTTAAATCTTCCCACCCATTAAAACTATCCCAGAATAAAATGGGTTGCTTTGGAAGGTTATAGGCTTCTCCTCCCTGGAGATCTTCAAGCAACTCCTGGATAACCACTCATGGAGTGTATTGTAGTGGTTGCCCATGTCTCCCTGACAAAATCCATTATTAGGCTCCAATCTCTTCTTCTCTCCCACTGTGGGAGCATTCTTTAAGAAAATCCTTCCATTTCCCCTTCTAAGATGAGATTAGCCTCCCCTTCTCCCCTCCCCATCTTTATTCTTCCCCTTCACTGTGCTTACTCTGTCCCTTGCCTCTGTTCTTTCTACTAAAGCTATGTCGCACTGTGTTATCCCCTCCAGCAAAACAGAAACAGAACATTGATACACTTATAGGAGAACAGAAAATCCAGTTCTAACTTCTTCCCTCTTGATTCTTAATAATTCCCCTAATATTTTTATTTTCAGTTCCAAATTCTTTCTCTTCCTCCACTCCTTCCCCTACCCTCTGAGATGGCAAGAAATGTGATACCCCTTACATATATGAAGTCATGCAAAACGTATTTCCACATTAGTCATGTTCTGGGTAGGGGGGATAAGAAAAATAAAGGGAAAAAAGTGCTTCAATCTGTACTCTGCATCCCCCAGTTCTCTATCAGGAGGTGGATAGAATTTTACTTCAACATTTGGAGTTGGGGTGGATCATTGTTGTGGTCTGTTACAAAGTCTTTCATAGTTTATTATCTTTACAATACAATGTCACTGTGGAGGTTGTTCTCCTGTTCTGCTCATTCTATTTGTATCATTTCATTAAAATACTCCCAGATTTTTCTGAAACCATCCCTTTCATCATTTCTTATAGCACAATAGTATTCCATCATATCCTTATACTATGACTTGTTCTGCCATTTCCCAACTGATGGGCATCCCCTCAGTTTCCAATTCTTAGTCACTACAAAAAGAGTTGTTATAAATCTTTTTGTATATATGAATCCTTTTCCTTCTATCCCCTTAGGGGTATAGACCTAGTAACCTGGTCAAAGGATGTGCACAGGTTTATAGCCCTTTGAGCACTGTTCCAAATTGTTTTCCAGAATGTTTCGACAGGTCCACCAATAGTGCATTAGCATATTTATTTTTCCACATCTCCCTCCAGGATGTCCTTTTCCATTTTTGTCATCTTTGATAATCTGATGGGTGTGAGGTCCTCAGAGTTGTTTTATTTGCAGTTCTCTCATTATTAGTGATGTAGAGCACGTTTCTATGACTTAATAGCTTTGATTCTTTCCTATGAAAACTGCTTGTTCATATCCTTTGGCCATTTATCAATTGGGGAATTGCTCTTATTGTTATAAATTTGGCTCTATTCTCTATATTTTTGAGAAATGAGACTTTTATCAGAGAAATCTGTTGCAAAATTTCACCCCAGTTTCCTGCTTTCCTTCTAATTTACCTAAATTTTTGGCGTCTTTAAACCTTTTGTCTTTTGATGAATCTTTTTTTTCTTATATCCCTCAACACAACTTTTGTTTGACCAGTGACCAAGATATATGAGAGTACTGATTTCCTTGCTTAGTCTTTTTTTTAAATTGTTTATTTATGTTTCCTGTGTTTTTCTTGTCTGAAGTGTCTGCAAGTTTAATGTGCTACTTACCTCCAGTATTGTTTGCAGGGATGACTCAAATAGCTTTCTTTTATTGAAGGTCTACCTTTATTTCATCAGTAATTAGGTTCAGCTTGGCCCAGTATTTACTTTTTAGGGGATAAATCTCAAGTTCTTTTGAATATCCTATTCCAGCCTCTTCTCTGATTTCTTAAGAATGCAGACAAATTTTGAGATTTTTAGACTGACTCTCTTTTAAAGTTGAAGTTTTCTTGACTTCTTTCAAAATTAGTTTTTTTGGCATTGGGATTCTGAAATTTAAACACTTAAATACCTTTGAGTTTCAAGTGTGGGATTTTCCTCTTGTAACAAACTAGACATACTTTGTCAGTTCTTTTCAAAATTTCTGAGTGGTGACTAACTTTATTTTCAAAAGTTGTTTTCAAAATTTTCTTGTATTATTTCCTAGAGAATGGTTTTCAGGCTTTTGAATCTGTCTTTTTTTTTTTCCTCTGGGAGAAATCTGATTGTCGAATCGACTCTGCGTAACCTATCGTTTGCTTTGTTTTGTATAGAATTCATGCCTTTCTTCAAAGTTGCTGTCTTTCTCTTCTATTCTAAATTTTCTCCACTTCAGTATTTTTGAGTTCCAAATGTGTCATTCTCTTTTTAAGAGTTACTCTGGATAGATTCTATATCTTGAATTGAAAAATTGACCATTCTGTTGGTTTTCTGCATTGAGAGCTCTGATATGAATGACTGAAAAAGCATTTATTAAGTGCTTACTAAATGCAAAGCAGTGGGAGTACTAACAGAAAAATGACAGTCCCTATTCGCAAGGAACTCACATTCTAATATAAGAACTCACAACACATGTAATGGGGTTCAGATGGAAAGACCCAGGGGACTTTAAGTTACAGTGGTAGGGCAGGTGCTGATACATATTCTTTAATACAATTTCCATTGATGAAACCACATGCATTCTAACAATGAACCATTTGAGGGTGCCAAAAACTTTCTTAAATTTCTGATCTATTTCTTTCTTACATTAAAATTTTTCTTTCTCATTTGAATCATTCTAGGATTTCTTGTCCTTGTTCCGTGAGCTCTGGGAAATCCACAGAGTTGCTTTCTTATCTTTTTCCTTGGGGGATTTTGATTCATTTTCCTTTTAACAGACAATATTTTGCATTTTGTTGTATCTTCTTACCATTTCACCTTCTGTCTTTATAATTTCAGTGTTTGTTTATCTGATTGGGACCTGTGTCTATATTTAATCTCTCTCTTTTAATTTTTTTGTACTCCAAGAAGAAGACACTCTGTCTCTTGGTTCTGGGAATTTTTACTGGGAATTTTATCCCTATATCTAGAATGCCCTCCCTCTTCTCCTCTGCCTCCTGGCATCCCTGGCTCCCTTCAAGTCCCAACCAAAATTCCACCTTCTACAGGAAGTCTTTCAGGGGGAGACAAGAGCCAAACAATAAATGCTTATTGACTGGTTACAGTGTGTGTGTTATCTTTTGCACAGATTCCCAAGGTTCAGTATCCTCCATCTCCTTGATTTTGAGATCAAGCTGAGTCTCCAGTTAGAAAAACCTGGACAGTGAGAGGATGGACAACATCTCCAATCTTCCAACACTAATATTCTAGGCCATCATCCTCCTCTTACCCTTAGCTCCACAAATGAGGATGCTTCCTAAAGACTTCTAGTAATCCTATTAACTTTCCCCTACAGGCTTCATGGCATCCTACATTGACATTGTGATCAGCAACTTTCACATCCCTGGAGGAGGTGAATGGAATGAACTTTGGCAGTTCTCATCATTGATCCATACCTTTCTTTCATGATTGATTTCCTGAAGTAGTTCTGAAGGGATAGTTCTATCTTTCCAATTAAGCTTGGTATCATTTCAGTCGGTCATTCAACAAACATTTTTTGTTTTAGTTGAATCATTTCAGTCATGTTTGACTCTTCATGACCTCATTTGGGGTTTCCTTGGCAAAGATACTATTTCCTTCTCCAACTCATTTTACAGATGAGGAAAGCGAGGCAAACAGGTTTAAGGGACTTGCCCAGAGTCAGACAACTAGTAATTGTCTGGGGCCATATTTGAATTTAGGAAGATCAAACTTCTTGACTTCATGTCTGGCTCTCTATCCAGTGTACCGTCTATCTGCCCCCCAAAACACTTATTAATTGCTTATTATTTGCCAGGTACTTTGTTAAAATCTAGGGAAATATTTTATCTCTGCTTTCAAGTACCTTACATCTGAATGTGGGTGGTGGCGGCACACAGAATGTAAATGCAAGATACATATAGAGTACAGCAAATGTAATATGACAGGGGAAGGCCCTATCAACTGGAGGGGATAGAAAAGGCTGACTTCAAACTAAGGAAACTTAACTGATTAGGGAAACTAAGAAGAAACGGATGGGAGTTAGGAAACAGAGTATTCCAGATCTTGGAGACATTTAGTACTCAGATACAAAGATGGGAAACAGAGGGAGTGTTGTGTTTAAGGAACAGTTAATGCAACATTGTAGCTGGATTTCAGAGTGCATGGAAGGAAGTAAATTATACAAAGCTTGGAAAGCAGGAAGGAGCCAGTACATGAGAGAGCTTTCAATGTCAAATGAAAGAGTATATTTGACCCCTGGAGGTAATAGGGAACCACTGAAGCTGAGTAGGATATGGGGGAGATGAGGGTAGCTAGGTGGCTCAGTGGATAAAGCACTGGGCCTGAAGTCGGAAAGATTCACCTTCCTGAGTTCAAATCTGACCTCAAACACTAGCGTGAATGACCCTGGGCAAGTCCCTTAGCCCTGTTTGCCTTGCTTTCTTCATCTGTAAAATGAGTTGAAAAGGGAAATGGCAATCCACTCTAGTACCTTTGCCAAGAAAATCCCAAATGGGGTCAGGAAGAGTCTGAAATGACTGAACGCCAACAAAATGAGGGAGGAAGTGATAGGGTCAGACTTATACTAGGTTAGTATCCGCACAGCTGTAGCTAGAATTTCACTCATCTGGGGCAGAAACACTTCCCCTTTAGCCAGCTGTGCACTGCTGTATCTTCCTCTTAAAGGCACGTGACCTGGCACATATTAGGTGCTGTATGATGCTTATTTCGTTCCTCCTTTCCTTCCCTAGTCACAGCTGTATTACTTTTTCTTCACATGGCTGGACAAAACCAACGCTGTCAACCTCTTACATTGTTCAGACTGAGTCCCAGCTATAGGGCCACCATGGCCAGACCTGAAACATTAGCCAGCTAGGTTGTTTGTGATGGCTGTACTCAGTGCCCAGTGTGGCTGGGTGGGGTGGGGGGCAGCTTTAAATGGTTCAGGTCTCTGATGCTGTTACATAAGATTTTACCTTGTGTGGCGTTTTTGTTTTCTTATCTTGCTGCTGCAGCTTTAGTTACTATAGATTTGGCCCATTTCCCCCCTTTTTCAAAGGTGGTTAGGTTATGAGAGTTGGTCTGTAAATAACTGCCCTTGCATTATGCTGGCCACCAGACCTCCTAAAGGGATTTTTGTTCGCTTTGTAAGATTACAGTGATAAGACTCTGGGAGGCCACAGCAGTGAGGGGGAGCTTCTGAAAAATGAACCACGTGAACACAAGCTAACCTGAGGAAATGGGCAGAGCTTGTAACCTGAGCCCAGACAAGAAGGTGATTCAATGATGATGGGTCTCAGGGGTATTAGCTAGTCTTATTAGCTTGCCAAATGATGTGCTAGCTAAAGAAGTCCTCTGGAAAGGACACAGGGCCTCAGTAAAACATCTAAAAAGAAGTGAAGGTATTTGAAATGCAACAAGGGAGGTTAGCTTACTTGTGGCTTTTACAGGGAGCGGCCCATAGAGGTCAATAGGCTTCAGGCAGAGGTCATCAAGGCCACACGGGACCTCGAGCAGAGGTCCAGATACACAGACCTTTAACTCTGTGTATGTGTGTGTGTGTGTGTGTGTGTGTGTGTGTGTGTGTGTACATGCATGGGTGCAACCAACCCTTTATCCCTGGTTGCCAATATCTGTGGGAAGAAAGGACTTGCTTCTTTCTCTCCCCCTTTGCCATCTGAAAGAAGACCATGCTCTCTACCCCTTGTATCTTATGCACAGTCCTCTGCTGACCTGTGTATAGTGTGATCCCATTTCCTCATTCAGTCCTCAACCAGTCCATTTTAAGATCTGACCACTGTGGTATCCTTCTCCTGGGGTTTGGGCCTTCCTTTCCTTTTTTGCAAGCTAATGAGCTGTATTCTCTGCTGGAATGCTGGAACTCTCTTTTGGACTGTCCTCAGTGCCACTACCTTCCTGTACCCCCACCCCACAGACGATCCTCTGCATTACCACCGCCATTACTGCTTCGTGCTCCTGCCATTCCACTCCCCACTCAACTGTTTTTGCCCCAAGTGAATAAATTCCCAGTTACTGTTCAGCAGGTACTAGCCTGAACATAAGGTAAAGTTCAACTACACCTCCTTCAGAACCAATCTTAGCAACTTAACCATAATAAAAAGTGGAGTTGGTGGAAAGAATGGGTCATTGGAGAAAAAGGACACTCTGGGGTCTGTGGAAGCAATCTTTGGAATCAGAACATGAAGTACCTTCCTCATCCACTGAGCAAAAGGTAAAAGGAGGGTTTTGGGATCCATGGAGTGATAGAGCTAGGAGATGAAAGATTATCTGCTTTAACCACCTCGTTTTACAGATGAGATAATGAGGTCCACAGAAGTGAAGGATCATGGGATTGTAGATTTAGACGTAGAAGGGACCTTTTGTTACTCTTGTTCAGTTATGTCCAACTCTCTGTGACGCCTTTTGGGATTTTCTTGGCCAAGATACTGGAGTGGTTTTCCATTTCCTTCTCCAGTTCATTTTACAGATGAGGAAACAGAGGCAAACAGTGCTAAGGGCCACATAGCTGGCAAGTGTCTAAGGCTAGATTTGAACTCAGGGGAAGGGATTTAGACATTACCAAATCCAACCTCCTCATTTTACAATTGAGGAAACTGAGTTATGACTGGCCAGAGGTAGAATTCGAAACTAGGCCTTCTTGACTCCAAGTCCAGTGCTTTTTCCACTACATCGGAGATGTTTAACTCCAGTGTTGCTGGAACCAGATTAAAATGTAATTGGGAAATGTTTAAAAAAATAAATAATACAACATAGATGATGTTAATTTTCCAAGTCAATACACGGCTGCATGGATCTGCTTCTATTTGACACCACTGCATAATTCCATATGCTTATATGTCTCTAACTACTACCACACAGGATTGTAACCCAGGTCTTCTAGCTATTGGACCAATGTCTTTCCCCACAGTCCTACACTTTCCTTTTCCACCCAAGAGTCTAGAGTCAGAAAGTTCCAGGGAGGGTAAGGAGTCTGCATCGCTTATGCAGGAAGGCCTGAAGCTAGGGAAGGTATCTTTTCGGGTCGGTATAGAGAAGCTTCTTCCTCAGGGCAGGGATCCTGCACTTAGAGATAAGACTAAGAAGTGGTTCTTGAAATGAGGGAGCTGATCATCCCAGCTACCTTGCGGATTTGAATCTACTTCGGCTAAAAGCCTGCCAGAGCGAACGTGCATCTATCTAGCCAAGGTTCTAACTGGCTTACTCTGAAGAAGCTTAAAGAATGGGGCCGCTGAGTGAGAAGAACTAAGAAAATACCCCTGCTGGTTCCATTAATGTCTTTATTAAAGATCGGAGCTATCCACTCCCATAGAGTGTCAAGTCTTCCTGTAACTTTTTGTTTTCCCCTTTTTCTTTCCACTCTCTATTTTCCTGTAGTCAGTAGCCAAAAAAAAACCACTTTAGAAAACCTAAGAAAGGGTCATGTGCTAGTTTTAGAAATAGCAGGGAAGGGAAAGGTTCATAGGATCATTGAATTTAGGGTCAGAGGGATCTTAGAGAGAATCTAGTGCGGACCTGCATAACTTGGCAGTAGGGAGGGGCAAAACTAAAATAGGCTAAACTTCTTCAGGCTACAGAAAGGTTAGCCTAGAGACAGACTGACGATGGTTGATTGCTACAGGTCACAAGAAAAATGGGAGAGAGTGTGCAGTGGCAACCCTACATTTTTGAGGGCCACCTGGAATCCTTTGGTATGCCAAACGTGGGTTGTGGGCAGTATGTTGTACAGGTCTGATATAGTCCAATCTCTTAATTTTGGAGGAGGGAACTGAAGCCAGGTGAAATTGCTCAACCATAGAGTTAGGGGCTAAAGAGAAATACTATGGGTAACCCCAGTTCCAAAGTTCAATGGTATGGGACTCTTTTCTCTATGGTGGAAATCAATGCCCTGTGCCCTGTGGGAGGGTTGAGTTGGTGAGAGTAGGGGAAGCATCTTTTCACTCTCTTTTTCCAGTTGTCTTTGAAGAGCTGAGTCTCTTTGGACTGCATTTTCATGTTTCAGAGAATAAGATGGAAGATGCCAACTTCTTGTTGAAGAAAAAGACTCTAGGAAGATATGTCTCCATCATCCCTCACACAGGTGGCATTGATCTCCACCAAGAGAGTTTCATACCAATGGGTTTTGGGTCTCAGGTTACACATGGAAAAAGAAAATTATTATTTTTAAAAAAATTCTAAGTGACAATGGAATGTGTTAACTTCTATTGTGTACTTCAGTTTTATTGAGATACTTTTTATTTTTACAGCAGTCATTTCTGAATGGGCAGCTAGTTGGTGTAGAGAGTAGAGTGCTGGGTCTAGAGTCAGGAAGACTCATCTTTCGAAGCTCAATTCTGGACTTAGGAAGCTGTATGACTCTGGTCAAGTCACTTAACCCTGAGTTCCTCATCTGTAAAAGGAGCTAGAGAAGAAAATGGCAAACCACTCTAGTATTTCTGCCAAGAGAATTCTAAATAGGGTCACAAAGAGTCCAACACGACTTAAACAGCTGAACAGCAACATTTTAAAATATATTTTCACCTCCCACCCTCACTAGTTAGGAATTTCAGTTATTCGTTTTGAACAATTAAAAAAAACCCAGTGAAGTAAAACCACATGTGACCACATGTGATAGCTATATGGTAAAATCCACACTGATGTTCATTGTCTCTCCAAGGGAAGGAAGGAGGAGCATTTTCTAATCTCTTTTTCTAGGTCAAGATTATATTTATGTCTTCATACAATGATTAGTTTTATGGTTTTTATTTACAATTTGTTGTAAAAATAGTGCATATTTTTCTCTGATTTCATTTTCTCTGTGTTCTCTTATTTCATTCTCCCTTAATGTGAGTCTTTTCAAGTTTTTGTGAATTGTTTTATAGTTATTTCTTAGGACACAAAGATATTTCACTATATTCATGTATCACATGTTTAGAAATCCCCAGGTGATGGATACTCACTTTGTTTTCAGCTTTTGAGGATGCTTCCTTTTCATAGAATTTTCATAGAATTTCAGGATGGAAAGCATCCTTGTGGGACATCCAGTATGACATCTTGAACAAGGAAACCCTCTATTACATACCTGATAAGATGTCACTGGACCTTGGCTTAAAGATCTTTAATGAGGGGAAAGTGTCACCACTCCAGTTCAAGTTCTCATTACCTTTCTCCTGGGCTATGGTAATCACCTCCTGTTTGGTATCCCTGCCCCAAGCTGCTCCCGTTTCCAAACCATCCTTTCTGCCTATCTACCTGAATGATTTTCCTATAGTGCTAGCTTGATGATGTCATTTCCCTCCTTCATATTGACTCTAGGATAAGATGGTATTTCATCTTTATCTCACCCTTTTAATTTCTACTCTTATTAAAGTTTTTAAATGTGCACAAATTATTGGTATGATAGTACACGCATGTCATTTATAAAAAATGAATATATACATATAAGGGATACAAACTCAATTTTTTTAATTGTCAAGAGCTAATCAAAAAAGTTTGCAGATTACTAGACTAAATGACCCCTACAGTCCCTTCCGACAGGGCCCGCATAAGCAGCATATTCAAAGATTTAAAAACAACACACTGGAAACCTGAATCTTCTTCCATGGGGCAAAACCTTGGATAGAAGAAAAGTTGGTGACTGGGATTCCTGGAGGCGATGCAGAACCCATAGAACAGAGAGACTTCAGGCAATGCAGCTCCATAAAGCATTTCCAGTGGTACAATAACAAGGGCAGCTATATGGAACAGTGGATAGAGTTTCAGGTCTGGAATCAGGAAAACCTAAGTTCAAATCTGGCCTCAGATATTTACTATCTGCGTGACCTTGGGTAAGTCATTTAACTCCATTTGCTTCAATTCCTCATCTGGAAAATGAACTGGAGAAGGAAATGGCAAAGTGCCCTAGTATCTTTGCCAAGAAATTCTCCAAAGGGGTCATAAAGAGTCAGAAACAACTCAAAACAACCAAACAGTAATAACAAGTCCCAGAAAGCCCCATAAGAATATACCTCTGAGAATTAGCCAGATTTACCAAGGCTGTACTTGATAACTATAACTGCTATTTATTTAATAACATAGGTAAGTCCTCAACTTACAAATGACATCTTTAGCCTGCCCCCAATCTCCAGTTGGCAGCCATTGGAACTATTTGATGAAACCTTGGAGCTTTCTTAGAACCTATAGGTTTCATTTTGCAAAAAGGGGGATGTTTAAGTGGGATCTGGAGTCAGGAAGACCTGAGTTCTAATCTGACCTCAGACATTCACTAGCTGTGTTACCCTGGGCAAGTCACTTATCCTCTGCCTCAGTTTCCTCATCTGCAAGATGGGGATAATAATGGTGTCATCCTCCCACCCACCCAGGGTTGTGCGGATCAAGTGAATTAACAAATGTAAAGTGCTTAGCAAACCTTGAAGTTCTGTGTAAATGCTGGTTATTCTCGTTATTCTTGGCCTCTCGTCACTGAGCCCCCAGTTTAGTGATGACTTCATTCGTGGGGCCATTCTCTACACTCTTGATGAGCTCAAGTCATGTCTCTGTGACTACTAGTTGTGGAAAAGGTGCTGACCTGCATTGGTGGAGGGATTTTCCTCACTTGGGAGCTAGTTCCCTACACCAGTTCAATCACAGATTCAGTCTCTATCCCTTGCTAACAGGATTCAGAACTCAGACCAGTCATCCTCATACTCATGAGTATAATAGTGTGCTAGACCTGGAGTCAGGAGAGATCTTGATTCAAATCTTGTCGCTGATAATTGCCATGGATAAGTTAGCACCTCTCTAAGCCTCAGTTTCCCCTTCTGCAAAATGGACGTGTTAGTCTTAATAACTTTGGTACATACCTTATATATTGTCATAAGGATCAAATGAGACAATGTGTAGAAAGCATTTTTTTCAAATCTAAAAAGCATTACATGAATATCCTGCCTAGAAGCACTTTTAGCTTGCTATAAGAAAAGACTTGTTAAAAATTAGAACTATTCCTAAGTGGAAGGGGCTAGGGGAAGGATCTTGGAATAAAATGTGTGTGTGTGTGTGTGTGTGTGTGTGTGTGTGTGTATGTTCAGTCACTTTTCAGGCATGTACGACTCTTCAAGTCCCCGTTTTGGGTTTTCTTGGCAGAGATACTGGAGTGGTTTGTCATTTCCTTCTCCAGCTCATTTTACAGATGAGGAAACTGAGGCAACCAGGGTTAAATGACTTGCACAGGATCACATATCTAGTAAATGTCTGAGGCCAGATTTGAATTCATGAAGATGAGACTTCCTGACATTAGACCTGGCACTCTATACACCATGCCACCTGGAGCAAAGTATGGGTGACCACTTATCAGGTAGGCTAAAATATGTTAAAATATGAGATGGATTGGAATGCCTCTGGGAATGCCCCAATTTTGAAGTTCTGAGCCTGTGACACTGTGATTGCTACATTATGGGTTAAATAGCTATTTATGGTTTGGCCTGGGAACTGAACCAGCATTGATAAAATCTGAAACTGAGGACAAACAGTTATTGGAACTACTGCTAATACACACAGAAGAGAGACTGTAGGCCCATTATTTGGAGCCAGGGTAAAAGAGAAGAGGGAAGAGGTAAACTCTCTCTCGGCGCAGTTCATGGCACTGGAGCTGTGGGTGAACCGTGATCTTCACCCTCTAGAAACAGCAGGAAAGAGCCAACAGGAAAGATAAAGTCTATCTCAGTCTGGCCAGTTCTAAAGACACAGTCAGTGGGAGGAGGACTGGATGGAGGGTGACTCCATGTTAGGAGATCTAGGCAACCCCATATCAAGATCCCTTCTTCAAAAGGACACAAGTGGCTCATGGAAATGGGGAGAAACTAGGTATATTTAAAAGAATTTTAGGCTTTTGGGTAGGAGCTGAGTTTGAAAAGAAGAGAATACAGAGGGATATGTGTTTAACCAGTGGAACTGGAAGTGAAGAATCAGAGGAAATGGGACTGTCCACTCCTTGGCCACATCTGCCCTGGTTTGGGTCCTACTTACATCTCTGGGGTATTTGGAGAGCCTCTGCTATCTTTTACAGTGGGTCAGCTCATATCAATTCAGTTTGATGTTTCTTAGATGCCAGCTATTTTAGAATTACTATGTCAGATTCAAAGGTAAAAACAAAACAATCCTGGCCCTCAAGAGGCCTACCCTTTGCTAGTTAGCTCAGGTTTCATTTTCCCCATCTGTAAAAAGAGGAGATTGGACTAGGCGATCTCTGAAGTTCTGTTCAGACCTAGTGCCTAGAGTTAGGAAAGTCAGGGTTTAAAGTGTGTATCTGTGTGTATCTGTCTAGCTGTGTGACTCTGGGAAAGTCATGTAACCTCCTTGGGCCTCAGTTTCCCCATCTGTTAAATGGGGTGGCAGACTTGATGACCTCAAAATTCTCTTCCAGTTCTAAAGCCATGATCTTATGATCTTTTGACCCAGCTTCCACTGGGCCTCAGTTTCTTCATCTGAAAAATGAAAGGGTTATACTAATACCAAGGGTTCTTAACCCAAGATCTATGAACTTAAAAAACTTTTTTTTTGATAATTTTTTCCTTTGTAATGTTATGTGTTTTATTTTGTATATTTAAAAAACATTATTCTAAGAAGAGATCCATAGGCTTCACCCAACTGCCAAAGGGGTCCATGACAGAAAAAGATTAAGAATCCCTGGACTGGGTGGTCTCTGAGGTCTTTTCCATCTCTAAGTCTATGATCATATGAAAATATTACATCATATTCTTTTCTTCCTCAAAAAAGAACCTTTAAAATGTACACTAATTACACGATTAGAGCATTTCAGTGATCTTTTCCTTGTAAAGAAACATCGAATTATTTGTTGTTCTTGTTCAGTTATTTCATTTGTGTTCAACTCTTTGTGACCCCATTTGAGATTCATTTTATAGATGAAAAAACTGAGGCAGACAAGGTTAAGTGACTTGCTCAGGGTCACACGGTGTCTGAGGCCAGATCTGAACTCAGGAAGCTGAGTCTTCCTGACTCCAGGTCCCTTACTCAATCCACTGTGCCACCTAGCCAACCTTTCGAATAACAGAACAATGTATAAAGTTACTTTCTCTTTTGGTCCAATTCAGTTTTTCTCTGACCTCTCACTGTACTTGGCCTCCTGGGAATTACCTACATTCCCTAAGATAGCTTATCTACACAGCTGTCTGATAAGACAACCCCTTGGACATTTTATATTTTGTTGGCTTAATTTATGAAGGCAGTTTGTGAATCATCCAAACTGTATCATAAAATAAAAATCACCTCACTTTAATCTCAAGGAAATTAGGTACTTTTCACTCAGTCTGAATGGAGGTAGTTACTTTATAAACTTCCCTCAATCATCCTATTGTTTCTGCAGCCAGGGTCCCTGCAATATATCCTGACAATCAATCAACAGCCATTTATTAAATGCTTATTATGTGTTAGGCATTGCTAAGTGCTGGAGATACAAAGGAAAACAAGAAGGTAGTTCCTGCTTTCAAGTAGCTCTCTTTCTAGCTGTGGAGATACCACGCAAACAACTATGTATGTAATATACAGTGTAAAAAAAAAAAGACAATCCAATGATAGAAAAAATCCAAAAGGACTCATGATGAAGCATACTGTTCACCTCTTGAAAAGAACTAATATTTTTTGAATACAGATTGAAGCATGAGATTTTCCACTTTCATTGTTTTTCTTTAATTCGAGTCTTCATGTTTTCCATGATTGCACATATATAACCTATATCTGATTGTTTACAGTGTCATGGAGGGGAAGAATAAAATTTAGAACTCAAAATCTTTTAAAAATGTTAAGATTATTTTAATGTGTAACTTGGGAAAAATAAAATATATTAACATTCAAAAAAGCTAAGAGATACATTGAAAAAGTGTAAATGGCAAAAAAAAAAGGGGGTGGTGGTGATTACAGGAAAGGCCCTAACAGTGGGGAAAGGTCTCTCAGATAATGTCTGAGAAGTTACGAAGGAAGCCAGTGAAACTGCCTAGTCAGACACAAGTAGGACCTGTTTAAATTCAGAGATCTTGACTAGACAGAGTGGGACTGAGCAGTTCAGGCCAGAGATAACAACAGAAAAAGTAGCTGAAGCTCTCAAACAATTATTAGAACTATTGATGGTAAAAACAACCCCGATGCAGCTGCTTTAATGCAAACCTCTAGAAGTCTCCGGAAGTCTTAATCTTCTGGTTTTTTAGCTTGCTCTGTGGATTCTCTGGTCTCTGACTCAAAATACTCTGAAGACAAGAGACCCAAAGCCTTACTTAGCTTTGTCTCTCCTCCACCTCCTGGCCTCTTTATGACTGACCTGAACCACTGGGCTTTGCCTTTGCCTGGATCTCCTTTTGCCTACCTTCTTGATGACTGGAACCAGTAGGCCTGGGGACTGCCCCTGAAAATAGTACCAATTGGACAACCTAAATTGTCCTAAATTCTTCATCTCTTCCTCATATACTCACTTGAATTGGAATCTCATTTTAAGTAGATTGTGAGGTGTCCGTTTGATGACATGTTCAAATAACTGCCTACTAGAAATTGATGATGAAGCTCTCTTATCTTTATGATTTGTTCATTTGAAGCTTTTCAGTTAATCATTTTTCAGATTATAGGGAAGTGTGAAAACAAGGTGGTTTGATGAAAACTAGTCTCTCCTGAGTTAAAAAAAGATATTGTCTTACAATGCGCTGGACAGATTAAAGCCAGAATTGGGAGCTTAAGTTTAAAATTCTAATCCCAACTCACCTACCATCAATCAATAAATCAGACATTTAATTTAATAAACATCTACTATAAAGCTCTCCTTTTTTTTTGTTTCTCCCCCATTAGACCATAACCTTCTTGAAGTGAAGGATTGTTTTGTTTGCTTATGTTTGCATCCCTGGGGTTGCCTGATAGATAGTAAGTAAGCACTTAGTATGCTCTGTGTGTCTCTCTTTTATATACTTTGCTGTGCAAGAAGCTAAGGATACAAGGACGAAACAATCCCTGACCTACAGCTTTTATTCTGTCAAGGAAAACAACAGGTTCATAAATACGTATCTTTACTGCTGATAACCTAGAGAAGAGTCCCTCCTCTTTGGAAAAAAACTCTAGACCTGGAATAAAGGATGACTGAGTTTAAATCTGCCTCAAATACTTAGCTGTGTGCCCAAGAGCAAGTCACTTAAACTCTGCCTGCATCAGCTTATTTATCTGCAAAACAGTAATAACAAGAGCATGTACCTCCTAGGATGGCTGAAAGGATAGAAAAGAGACTATATTTGTAAAATATTTTGCAAACCCTAATGCAAATGTTAGCTATTATTATTCTAAGGAAGGATAAAGTCTACCAGCTCTCTCCCATTTGGAGCTGGCATGAATATGACTATGATTCATAATTTTTGATGTCCATGATCAGCAATTCCTGGGTTCTCTTCCTCTGTGGCAGGGTTGTAATTCTTAGTCCTCTGCACCATCCTTCACCCCACCTAATTCTGGACAGGTCAACACCTACCACACCCTCTACCTGGTCTTCCATACAGAATAACAACAGATGGCAAAGTCTAAGCAATCATTTTTTCCATTTATGACTGCCTGTATTTTTCCACCAGACCTGTAAAAGACCTATAGCTCAATCATTACCTCTATGGAGAAGAGTCACATAACTCCATATACAACATAAGTTACTCTCCTGATCTGTAGTCCCATCTCAAAGAATTTATGGAGCACTTCCACCTAAGATCTATAATCATTTAAGATAATGGGGTGACTATCCATACAGGAAAAACCAAGTGGATAAAAAATCCTTATTATCCAGACTACAATATGTGGGTGGATGGACAATCAAAATAGTTGGCCTTCAGTGTGTATATATTTGTGTGTATGTATGTATGTATGTATTTATCTATCTACGACAGACATGACAAATAGATGAGTTGGGTCCATAATTTAAGAGAAAGAGAGTGATTTGATTGTCTTTGGGAAATTTGACTTTTTAATAACCATAAACGTTTTCCTGAAACAAAGATTCATATTTTTAACAAATGCACATGAACTTCCTTTGGTAATGTTTATCTGCAAGCTATGGAATCATTTAGTTCCTGAAGAACTGAAGTTAGGGCTTCCCCAAAGATCATTGGAGAAGTATAGGAGGGCAGTATATTGCTCGTGAGTAATTAGGCTGAAAAAGTGGTGTGAAAGATGTTATTAGAGAAATGCATGAACAATCCTCCCCACCCCTACACTCTCTCTCTCTCTCTCTCTCTTTATATGTGTGTGTGTGTGTGACAGAGAGAAAGAAAGAGAGAAAGAGAGAGAGAGAGAGAGAGAGAGAGAGAGAGAGAGAGAGAGAGAGACAGAGACAGAGAGAGAGACAGAGACAGAAAGAGAGATTAGGAACCTCTGCTGTGTTGCTCAGTCACTCAATCATAACCAACCTTTTTGACCCTATGGACCATAGTATGCTAGACCCTTTTATCCTCCATATCTCCTGAAGTCTGTCCAAGCTCATATTCATTGTTTTTGCTGTACAGATTACAATAAATGGCAAACTTTAAGGCCAAGCAAAGTAGGATTTTTTGCTGTTTTTGTTTAGTATAATCAAGTAGCATAATGCCTTTATTTGCATGTGATTAAAGAAGATCTTCCCCACACATTGATGGGCCTGCCCATTGAGGGAAGCTTGATTAGGGAGCTTTGTAGCAGGGTCCTAAATACCTTTTGTTTTTTCTATCGAGGCACTATGTCAGAGGGTCATGCTCTCTGGCTCTAAAAAGTATATAAATACTCTGAGGGTGAAGTTTTACTTTGGGGCTTAGTTTTAGAAGAAACTTTGTATTCCAGACAAGACTCTGGGAAACTGCTGAAGGAGTTCCCCAGCTTTGAAAACCCAGATGTTGGTGCTTCCCTCTCTGATAAAGAGGTATATATGTTAAAGGCCAGGCAGTTTGGAAGCACTGTCTGTTGATTTTTGATTTCTCTGAAATTTTGATTTCTCTGATACCTGTGTTTGATTAAAGTGATTGTTAACCCCTCAAAAGTTGCCTTTCCTTTTAGAGAAGCAGATCAAAGAACCTGTGGTAGCAGGCCCCTTTGTGTATGTCGGGGTGCTTACTGATACATTATGGCAACAAAGATGGGATCTGCATAAACTAAAAGGAAAGTATGGGGACTGGGATGATTGTCTGTTGTTTTCCAGTTGTGGTGACTATGATTCTGTGGAGCCCTGGGAGATGGGGGTGGCCAGAGCCAGGGTTCAAGTGGATTAGCCTGGTTCCCTGACTGTGCTAGAGGACTAAAGGAAGGCCCTGAAAGTGTGTCCTATTCAGAACTCAGACCAGAATTTGGAATGGAGCCCTGGAAACGGAGCAGTAAACTGTCTTCATACTGACCCAGCAGAAGTGGAGAATGTCCTGTGTGCTGACCTTGGTGAGGTGAAAGGAACAGAGAGGAAAACTGCATGTCAAACCACCCAGCAAAAGCAGAGAACAGACTGTGTGCTGACCTCATTCAGAGTTCAGCACTGGGACAAGATTGGGACTGTGCAGCAAGGCACTGAGTGTGCTTTTTTGCAACGTTCTCTTGGGACAGTTTGGGACCCAGGGGGTGGTAGGTGGGGGGAAAGTGCCATGTACCTGCACGGACCTCACCTTGATGGCATTGTTGCCCAATTGCCCCTCAGTCCTTGGAAGTGGGGGATAAAACATTGTTAAGACAGACTTGGCTCATTAGAACATGCACCTGAGAGTGCAGCGTGGGGAGGGCACACCTCCAAGAGGACTTTGCTTGGACACTTCTGTTTGGGATCGAGGAAGGAGCTGGTTGCTCTCTCCTCAAAGAATAATGTTATGTTATACATATACCTTTGTGTTTGCTTAAAGCCATTTTACCACGCTGGTAATAAGTTGCTATGTTATGTATTCTGCAAATGTGAATTATGTTGTATTAAGAAATGTTAATGCCTATTTGTTCCAGGATCCATGGCCATTTAGATTCTAAGGGCAAGGATCCTGGAAGAGTGGGCCAAGCAAAGTAGAATCTTTTGCTGTTTTTATTTTACTAAAAATGCCTCTGATTGAGTAATGTGATTAAAGTAGATCTTCTCCACACACTGATGGGCCTGCCCATCAAGGGAAACTTGATTAGGGGAGTTGTTTTGTAGGAGGGTCCCAAGTACCTTTTGTGTTTTCTGTTGAGGCACTGTATTAGAGGGTCATGTCTTCTGGCTCTGAAAAGTGTATAAATACTCTGAGGATGAGGTTTTACTTTGGGGCTTACTGACTAGAAGTGTTTGGCCAGAGAGGACTCTGGGAAGCCTCTAAGGAGCCCCCTGGCTTTGAAAACCCAGATGTCAGTGCTCTCTGGTAACTATGGTCAGACAGTTGGACCTGTCTGTTGAACTGTGATGTATATATTGATTATGGTCAGAGAGAGGAAGCCATGTCTGTTGATTTTTGATTTCCCTGTATTTTCTTTGGAGTTCAGGGTGCTGACTCTCCTGAATTAGGTGAATGATATATGGGCTTGATAAAAGGAATGATACATGTGCTTGATTAAAGTGATGGTTAACCCCTCAAAAACTGCCTTTCCTTTTATGAACGAAGATCTAAAACCTGTGATAGCAGCCCCCCCATGTATGTTGGGGTGCTTACTATTACACAGACCCCTACATATTTTAAACTCAGATGTACCTGTGCTCATAGAGCCCCTGTTTGCGTGACAAGCAGCAGGGTTCAGGAGAAAGAGCACTAGCTTTGGAGTCAGATGATCTATGTTCAAATTCTAACTCAGTCTTTACCTGTTTCATTTTGGGTAGTTCATTTTTCCTCTCTGGGTCTCAGTTTCCTCATCTGTAAAAAGAGAGTGTGGGAAAACTGGCCTCAGGAGTATATTCTAGCACTAAATCTATGACCCTATGACAATGATTTTCTCCTATGTGGTATATCCTTCACTGAAGCCTGTGATGGGTAGGAGTGTGTCCAGGTGGGGGTGGGGGTGGGAGAGGGTAGGGGGTTAGGAAGTTCTCTATCACTGGGGCATCCGTTCTGGGCCTCTGCTGGAGACAGGATGCAGATTTAGCTGGAGCTTCCAGCTTGCTCTGAAGCAAGATGCTTCATGATTTTAAAAACACATGTGGGGCCAGAGAATATGATTAAACAGCGATAAATACATTGTCCTGAAACCTTAACTAGACAGGAAGGAAATGCCTGGTGTTTACGATATATCTTCCTGCTTATTCATGAAAAATTTTGAGGAGCTGGGGGGACATAGTAAACACTGCAGAGACAAAAATTTTAATGTCTTTCTAGAAAGCGTTGTATTATGGTTGCCAACAGTAACTGGGAGCTAAGACAGTTATAATAAATTGATAAAGCATTTATGTCTTAAAACCCAAACTAGATAGACAAAAGTATACAATTTATTTTTTATATGTGGCCCTCCTAAGATTCTCCCTACCTCCCCATCCCATCTAAAGCAGGCAGTCTTTACTATTTATTCTGTCTCGTCTGCTGTGGTGATTTGGTGAAACCTATAGATCCCTTCTCACAATAACATTATGAAATGTATAAAATAAAATTATATAGCATTAGAATATATGTACATGTGTATATATAAATTTAATTTTTATTTCATTTCTTGGCAATTACAAGTAAACCAAAATTAAACATTCTTTTAAAATGCTTTTTGATTTCCCTATTTTTTCCTTCCCTCTCTCCTCTCTTCCCTCCTTGGGAAGGCAAGCAATTGAATATAGATTTTATAGGTGCAGCCGTGCAAAACAGATTTCTGTATTAGCCATGTGGCAAAAGAAAATGCAGGCCAAAAAGAAAAGGATAATACAGAAAGTTAAAAAAAAGTATGCTTCAGTCTGAATTTATACTTCTTGAGTTCTTTCTCTGGAGGTGAATAAGATTTTTCATCGTGAGTCTTTTAGAATTGTCTTGGGTTGTCATATTGTTCAGAATAGTTACGCCTTCACAGTTGATCATCACACAATACTGCTGTTACTGTGTACAGGATTCTCCCGGTTCTGCTCAGTTCATGTAAGTCTTGCCAGGTTTTTCTGAAGTCACCCTGGCATAATTTCTTATAGCACAATACTATTCCATCACAATCTTATAACACAACTTATTCAGTCATTCCCCATTGGATGAACATCCACTCGGTTTCCAATTCTTTGCCACCACAAAAAGAGCTTCTATAAATATTTTTGTACATGTAGGTCCTTTTCCTTTGATCTCTTTGAGATACAGATCTAGCAGTGTTATTGCACAATTTTATAGCCCTTTGGGACTAGTTTCAAATTGTTCTCCAGAATAGTTGGATCAGTTCACAACTCCACCAATAGTGCATTAGAGTCTGTTTTCCCACATCCCTTCCAACATCCATCATTTCCCTTATTCATCATATTAGTCAATGTGATAGGTATGAGGAGGTATCTCAGAATTCTTTTAATTTGCATTTCTCTAATCAATATTGATTTAGAGCCTTGTTTCATATGACCACAGGCAGCTTTGATTTCTACAGTCAAAACAATTTTTTTAGAAATTAACAGAGTTGAATTTAAGAACCTCCATTCTAGAGCTTGGAAAGAATACAATCATGCTGCTCGCCCTTCTTTTAGTCTCCCACCTCCGTTGCTAATAGCCATGTAGGGTCTCACTGAGATACTTCAACCTCTCCTACTTTCTTTACTGCATCTTACAGACCCGAAAGTGTTACTGCTGGACACTTTCTTGGATGTACTTGACAAATTAATTTTATCTAGATGAGAAGCTGATTTATCTTGGTGTCCTTAGGTAGAACAGATTGGGTTAAGGATCCCGATGGCTTTCAGAGACAATGAGGATTGATTCTACTTCCCCAGCCTTGGCTGGGGTGTGAACTGAGTAGCCAGTCTGCTTTGTCCTCCAGGATCCTGTGATAAGGTTTTTGATCTGATGCTCAGAGGAGGCCCCAGATGCCACTGAGTTCAACCCTGTCATCTTACACATAGAGGGAAACTGAGGCCCAAGAAAGTTAAGTGAGTTACCCATTTGAATTTGGGTTCTTTGACTCCAGAATCATCTTTCCACTCTCCCGTATGGCCTCATCATGACGCTAGCTTTTGTGATGGAAAGAGTCCTGGATTTGGAGTCAGAGGAGGATTTTTCATTTACTGTTAGTTACTAGGATCTCCATTTCCTCAACTATAAAAAGGAAGATCGCCCAAGATGTAAACCTGTGATCTTAATTCTTGTCGAGGGTCCAGAGGGAGAAGCTGGAGGCCTTCTATCTATCTTATTCACCACTACATCCCCATTCCAAAAAGAACACACCTAGAACCCCTTCATTCTAGAGACAAGGACTTTGATTTTCTTATTTAATCCAAGAAGTAATTTTAATGGTGACTTTAAATGGATTTGGTTGGGACCTCAGAGTGCTCTTCAAATCATGGCATATAACCTAGGTAAAAAAACAAAAGAAACACACACCTTTGTTGGATTGAATTGGCCTATCCTTTTCCAGATTCCTCACAGTTGGGGAGTTCTTATTAATATAGATTTTAACCACAGATACAAATACTGTCCAGACGATCTCAGCCTCCTCTTTGTTTAATTTAGCATTTCAATTCAACAAGAACTTATTAAGTACCTATATTTGTTGAGGACCTGCTGTGTGCAAAACACTGTGCCAGGCTATAAAAGAGAAATACAAAGATGGATGAGCCTAAGTCCTGACTTTAGACTGTTTGGAGAGAGAAGATATTTTCAAAATAATTATGTATAAAGTATGCATAAAAGAGGTATAAATAGAGTGCTATAATAATTCAGAACAGGAAGAAATTACTTCCCAGTGGGAGGCTCAGAAGCTTTCTTAACTTGTATATAAATGAATTTATGGCATTTAAACAGGTCGAGACTTGTGGGTTCATTCTAAGGCCCAAGGAATGAGCTGAGCAAAAGTAAAGAGATAGAAAAGTATGTACCACATTGGATGAGAAGTAAATAAACCAGTTTGGGTTCAAGGTCATGTAGCAAGGTATCTTAAGAATCAGTTACATAAATAGCAACTCATTCTGGTAGTTGTGGTGGGGGTGGTGTGGAGGGCTCTTCGTTCACTTGCCCATGCTATAATAACTCTGAAATTATTTTTCAGGATAGTTCAGAACAAAGGACATTAAGATCCAAGTACATTAAACATTAATAATCACAAAAAGAAATCAAGAGAATAGAAAAATAATATTTATAGAGCATTTCATGTTCACAAAATAATTTTCTCAAAATAGGTATCAATATTATCATCATTCCCATTTTATAGATGAGGAAATTCAGGTTCAGTGATCTGTCCAGAATAAAATAATGAATAAATATTAGAGCTGGAAAGGGAAACCAGATGTTCCACCTCTAAGACCAGTGCACATTCCATTCTATAACTATATTTCAGGATAGATGGAATAAACCATAAGTGAGTAATAACATCATCATCTCCCTTTCTCATTGGCTTTCCATAATAGTTAACATAATCACACACGTCTAACCTAAATTTGCCTTGCTTGCAGCACTCCTGCATTCCAGGGCTTGCAAAAGCAACATGATATCCTCTGTACAAGTTCAAATCCTGTCAGTGGACTCTAGAGTTAAATACTTGAGTCACAGAAATCATAACCAGGAAATAAACCACCTGCTCCCTCCACCTGTTCAATGATAAGCAGATTCCTTTTTGAAGACAGATTTATAATGCATAATTTTCTACAGATCTACAGTCTCTGCTGCTTTGCTTTTCTTAATCACTTTGCCTGGATGGTATGAACCCCTCCCTTATTTGGGTAAAGAGTTACCAGGTAACCCAACCCTTGCTTTACTTATGATGCAAACACTTATAATGGCAAATGCCATACTGTAACTCCTGAACTCTAGCCTATGATAATGGATGACTCAATCCATTACTTTAAAAACACACACGCACACACACACACACACTCATCAAAACCAAACAAAATAGAACTATGGCTTTCTTATTGTAGGAAAGTACTTTTGGCTCCAACTCTAAAAGAAGACTTTGCATATACTTTGTTGCAGAAGCCTGTTCACCGGAATGTGAACTAAGAATTCTGTTTCAAGTACATTGCTAAGAAGTTGAATTTCTGTGTTTTAAAATTTCATGTCGAGAAAGTATCAGAGTTATTTTTCTCTTAGGAGAAATAAAATGTTTGAGAATAAGACCTTATACTTATTGCACGTTATCTTATTGGCTCCTCAAACAACTGTAGCTAGGTGGTGCAGTGGATAGAGCATCAGGTCTGAAGTCAGGAAGCCTCATCTTCCTGAGTTCAAATCCAACCTTAGACATTTACTAGCTATGTGACCCTGGGCAAGTCACTTAACCCTGTTTGCTTCAGTTTCCTCATCTGTAAAATGAGCTGAAAAAGGAAATGGCAAAACACTGCAGTATCTTTGCTAAGAAAATCTAAATGGGGTCACTACGAGTCAGACAGGACTGAACAATGATGGATGGTATTATGATCCTTCTTTGACTAAAGAAAACAAGAATAAGAGATTTCAGAAGGCCTTGCCTCCAAGTTTTGAGACTTCTGCTTTAGTGTCCATTCAATTCAATGGACTTCAATAAACAATTTTATTAAGTGCCTACTGCATTCAAGGCCAGGTGCTCTGCTTTCTATTATGCCAGCTGATGTAATCAAATCACTTTTTAAAAGGCAGTAAGCTTTAAATGTTTTAAGAAAATGTGACTTTCTGATAAAAGAATGAAAACATGTGGTGAATAGGAAAAGTACTGGCCTTGGAGTCCAAAGCTGTTGTTCCCTTGTTTCAGTCATGACACTGTCTCTTAGTGATCCGGGGTTTTCTTGGCAAAGATACTGGGGTGGTTTGCAATTTCATTCTCTAGCTCATTTTATAGAAGGGGAATTGACGCAAACAGCATTAAGTGACTTGACCAGGGTCACACAGCGAGTAAGCGTCTGAAGTCAGATTTGAACTCAGGAAGATGAGTCTTCCTAATTCTAAGTCCAGAGCTCTACCACTGTGCAACCCAGCTGCCTTTGAAGTCCACAAACCATTCTTTGGGTTCAGAGGGTGGCTCTACTACATACTATCTTTGTGATCTTGGGCAAATCACTTAACGTCTCTCAAATTCTTTTGTAAAATGAGAGGGTTAGACCAGCTGATTTCCAAGACCCTTTCTGGCTCTAACTCTTAGAAACTCTGGTAGATCTTAGATTGGAAGGACTTCATGTGTGAGCTCTGTGACAGCTGACAAGTGTGTCACAGCAACTCATGATTATCTCCTAAAACTTCTTGGAATGCTATCTGCAAAAAGCAGACAGGAGTACCCATTGGTATTTGCTTAGCTTTACTGAAGAAAAATATAGCATAAAATTCATTTTGGTGACTTTAGACTCAGCACTCCATGAAAATTTCATGATGTTCAGTAAGGAACAGGAGACTTGGAATCAAGAGACATAGGTTCAAATATTGACTCTAAATTATCTTGGGCAAAACACAACCTCTTTGAGTCTCAACTTCTTCATCTACAAAAATGAAGGTAAAAAACATAGATTATGAACTAGAAGATATCTTAGAAGGATTTTAGTTCAACCTTCAGGATTTAAACTCAGCTCTTGGGACTTGAAATCAGTGTTCTCTCCATATTTCTGCCACCTTGCTACCTTACAGACTTGTGAAGAATGATTTCTTTAATAAAACCTTAGAGAAGTATGTAAGTGAGAATTGTACAGTTATTAGAGATGAACAAGCTAATTAGTATGGATGGATGGTGGTGGTGGGAGACAAACAGAAGGGAGGGGAAAACAACTTTTCATGGCACAGCTCCAAAAGCTGACCCAAAGAGGTAATTTCTCAGGGTCACATTTATGCCTACTTTGAAAGCCTGGACCCAGGACAAATACCTTCTTCTTCCTCTAAACAATAGTCTAACAGAGAAAATTTCTCCTTGAGTGAATCATGGACAAGGAAGATATCTTGGGAAGATCATAGTTCTCTCTTGGAAAGAAGTACCTTTTATCCTAAAAGGTCAAGGTCTTCCATTGCATCCTGGGTCATCTCCAGTCATCCTGATGAATATCTGGTCACTGGATCCAGATGGCTCATGAGGAGAAAGTGAGACAGGTGACCTTGCACAGCCCTCTCTCACTGAAAACAAAGTTCAGTGCAAGTCATGTCATCATTTCTCTCATGTCATGGTCCTCTTTGAAAACAAAACAAAGGATGAACACATCAAGGAATTATGATGGTCAGTTGGATGAAAAAGGAACAATATTCAGGTAATTTCAAAGTTTCTAGATCCTAGTCTATTACTTACCAATAGAGAGCAGATTTTTTCAGTTTGTTGACTTACATTTCTATTATAGGGCATAGGCTATGAATTCCCACTTCATTGACTGATCCCTTCTGGGTTATAGGGGTAACCCTGAAGAGACTGAGATCATTCAAATACTATGGCTTTCAAGCCTCCATTTGATGGGCTTCCCCAACATGATTCACTCAGTTAATATCTTCCCAGGATCATCTAACCAGATATCCCCTTAATATAAAATAGCTACTTAACCTCAATTAGCTTTTTACAAAGAATTATTTACCAAAAGGATGGAACCAAGATGAAAATACAATCTGCCCTGTTCCAGTTGTGAGCACATTCTTTTCTGCTACCTTAGTGTCTAGGGAGAACACCTTCAAGCTTAAAGTGGCTCCTCCTGAGCTCACTTCTGGTGTGGCATAGTGGAGGGATGACCTGCTTCTTTGCTTGCAGAACGTAGCTCCTTCGCTCTTGGGTTGGATGAAGCAAGTCACTCCTCTGCTTCCTAGTCTCCTCACTAGATTCTTTACTGGGCTCAGCTGCCTCTAGTTCCTGGCAGACTCTGCTATGGATTCCAGTTGGGAGGCCTCCGGTGGCTCTATTGACCTTTCAAACTCACAAAGTCCTATCTGAGTCTGTCCATTACTAGTGTTCATTCACCTAAGATCAAGAATGAATAAATATGATAGACAACAAACAGAGGCACGATGTGTTCATTGGTACGTAGTAGTCTGGGAAGCAGGAGGAGCATTTCTTCTACCTCCTCTCTCAAAGCCTGACAGAGAATAATATTTCTTTGTATGAACGCTCATTTCAAGCTCAGGAGCCAGTTCTAGGGCTTTCCATCACAATAAAATAACTTGACGGCAAAAAAATATCACAGGATAGCTGTTCATGCTTTTTATTGAGGAGGGAAAGGGGTCCTCCATCATGTGTTTGTGGAAGCAGGTTCTTTAAGATCTCATGTGGATATATAGCAGGTAAAACAAATTGTGAATGCTCTAAGGACAGGTCAGTCCATAATTTGTTCATGTTGTTCAGTCATTTTTCAGTCATAACTAACTCTTTGTAACCCCATTGGAGTTTTCTTGGCAAAGATACTGGAGTGGGTTGCTATTTCTTTCTCTAGCTCATTTTACAGATGAGGAAATCAAGGCAAACAAGTTAAGTGAGGATTACACAGCTAGTAAGTGTCTCAGGCTGGATTTGAACTCAGGAAATTAACCATTAGCCAACTTAGGTGCTATCTTTTATCATTCATACTAATAGGCACACTTACATGTACCTTAAAACATCTCATATTCTTCCTGAGATCTACCTTGTTTCTCTGTTGTAGACTTTTTTTTAAAGACAGGTGATGTTACATATCCTATTGAGATTTTTTTAAAATTATTTTTCTGGGTCTGTGAATTGGCATAGGGGACAACCAATGAATAAACTTCCATTACCAATACAGATAAGCAACCTAGAGTCTCCTGACTCCAAGTCCAGCACTCTATCCACTGCACCACCTAACTGTCCATAACACTATATAATAGGTACAATACTAGGTAGACAACGTAATAGAGTTGTAGAACTTAACCACTATAAGGGACCTACATGATCAACTATCAAATGATCAAATGAGATTGTATTTTAAAGCACTTTATAAACCTTAAATTGCTAGGTTAATGCTATTATTATATAATGCTAATATAATATAATAACCATGTTATTATTAATATCATTTTGTAGGTGGAGAACTGAGGCCAACAGAGGTTAAGTGACTTGTCCAAGGTCACTCAGGTCTCTGACTCAAGATCCAGTGGGTTTTTTTTCCCATGATGCCAATCTATCACTCCATTTTCATACATCTTTGACTAATACTAGACTCTGTCATATTTCTGTTTTGAATTTGAAGAGATGTTTCTCTCTGGTTCTTTACTTACTTCACATAATGTCTCACTGTGGCTCCAGAACTCCAATTTTTATATTTGGACATGGTAGTATGTTATATTCTGTGACACATCCTGGCATAGCGTATAGAGAATCCCTCCCTGAGGCAGGATAACCTTGCTTCAAATCCGGCCTTTGATACATACTAGCTGCACAATTGAGGGCAAGTGGACATCTCAATGTTCTCATTGGCAACGTTCTGAGATTGTAAGTTGCTTATCTGTACTGGTAGTGGGAGTTTATTCTTTGGCAGTCCCCTCTCACAGTTCACAGATCTAGAAAAATAATTTTAAAACATCTCATAGGATATGTGATACCCCCTGTCATTTTATATATATATATATATATATATATATATATATATATATATATATATATATATATGCGCAACAGAGAAACAAAGTAGATCTCAGGAAGAATATGAAATGTTTTAATGTACATGTGAATGTCAGGAAGAATATGAAATGTTTTAATGTACATGTGAATGTCCCTATTAGCATGAATGATAAAAGATAGCAGCTAAGATGGTTTATGATCTTTGCTAACATGATATCAGAGTGCTGATAACATGAGTCCCGCTGTCATTTTTCTTTCCTTTTAGAAATCGAATCATGATTTGTTGACATTGAAACTGAAGACAGACAAAGTTCCCTGTGTCCCTTTTGTCTTAATCCAAGGATAGGTACATAATATTTTGGGGGAAGGGCAGAGTAGATAGAATGCTGGGCCTGGAATCAGAAAGATGTGAGTTCAAATCCAGCCTCAGACATTTACCAGCTGTGTGACCCTGAGCAGTTCACTTAACCCTGTTTGCCTCAGTTTCCTCATCTGTAAAATGAGCTGGAGAAGGAAATGGCAAACCCCTCCAGTATCTTTGCCAAGAAAACCGCAAGTAGAGTCCCAAGGGGTTGGACATCAAAGGACTGGACAACAGCAGCAACTATACCTCCCTTGTGTAGCTTTGTTGCTGTGGTTCCTACGTGGAAGGAGAAGCAGGGGCAACAAGGGAGGGACGATGGGGCAACAGCTGACTCCCAGACCTAGGGCAAGAGCTGATGTATACAAACTAGGGTGGCACCTGCCACCCCAAATTCAAGCAGTGGCCAACACCCCTAAATCAGGGCAGAGATGCATCCAGAGATCTTGCTAGGACATCAGAGGCAATAATCTTTAAGCTATAGGAGGGGGAGGCAGGCTGGTGGAGTCTACCATGGTCCTGCAAGAGGCCACCCTGTGAATTTGGCATAGGCAGGAAATACCAAACTCCCTTTACTCCTCCCAGTTCCATGGGTGGGATGTCTGCCTCTATCATCACTTTGTGAATCAGGACAGTTCAGCTATGAGAAAGCCAGGGGTTTTATAGGGAGGGGCAAGGTCTCTGGTGGGACATCTGATCAGATTTCCACCTCTAATGCTGCAGGTAGGCACCAATTAACAAGCCTGCATGGTTCATGAGATTTCAGTCTCCCGTAGCAAATGGTTCTAGGCACAGAAGATTCCGGAAAAGGGAGGAGATGTCAGGCATCGAGAATGGGATGAATCTAGAACATTCTGTTGAAAGAAGACTGACTCACACCTCTTCCGCAAACCTGAGGAGGTCTGGGGGCTACGATATCATCTTTCCACATTTTTACAATTTGTAAAGAGCAAAATTTGTAAATAAACCCTTTTTTTCTTCTCTATCCAAGCTTATTTCAGTGTCTTGGGTTTAGAAGCAGACATATATGTTACTGGTAGTTGAATTTTGACAAAACAAGATTAACTTGCCAGACGTGAATTGAGTAGCTTTTAGGATGAATCTCATATATTATTCAGGGAAGTTCACATCATATATTACACAATGAGATGTTTTAGTATGGTGCCTCATAGGAAGCCCCGTAGGTCCTTTTATATTTCCCACCCAATTTTTCTCTACCTTTTTGGGTCAAGTGTTGTACCTTCTTCCTTTTCAAAATCAAGCAACTGCCAGAGCATCTATCAGGAAAAAAATTCAATTTCCTTCTTTAGATGTAAAATATAAAATTATTACAGGGAAAAATGGTATGAGCAATTCTTTTCCCTTATCAAACCAGATTTTATGTAAAGGCACTGGGTTCAAGTTCCAATACAGATACTTAATAGCTGTATGACCCTGAAAAAGTCAATTAACGTCTCTGGGCCTCACTTTTCTCATTTGTAAAGGTGCCACGGTGGATCTAGTATAGAATTTAGATACAGAAATACCTGAATTTAAATCCTGCCTCAGATACTCCCTTCCTTGGTGACTCTGTCTCAGTTTCTTCATCTGTAAAATGGGTATAGCATCTACTTCCCAGGGTTGTTGTGATGCTCAAATGAGATATAATTAGCTTTTATGAAGGGGGTTGGATTTGAGTCTCTGAGGTACCCTCCAGCTCTTAATCTTTGATCCTATGATCTATTCTTCCATTTCTTCCTCTTGACTATACTTATATGGAGTTCTTTAATAAATATAGATTTATTTATCAGCCACTCCACTCACAACTTACAGAATTCTTCATTAAGAAAGATCTCTTTTGTGCAATATCCTCTATTACGCTTTGCTGTTGCCCATTTGTTCACATTCTTAACTGATGAAGGAACCAGGATTATTTTCAGTGGGTCTTACATTCTGTAGTATAGTTTAGTCAAGTTCCACCCTGTGTGTCTAGACAGATTTGGGTAATACTGTAGCTCTCATTGGGTTAGCTGGGGGTATTTGGTTACTTCCAGCCTGCTTTCCTTATCTTTGGGTCATGTTCTCTGGTTCTCTGACTCCTTGTGAATGTACAGTGTTTCTTGTTGCACTTTATTTTTTTTTTTAAAGCTATCTTTGTAATTCAATAGCCTTGTCAAAGTGTTGAAAATGTTTCCTCTGTCCTGTTGCAAATCGATATTCTTTTCTTGGTGTTCAGGAGAAATGAATGTAGCAGAACTTTGGGACAAATGTTCCAGTGTCCAGCTGATAGGACAAGAGGAGTTTTAGAGATATCAGAAAAGAGGCTACAAAATGCAGAAATTGTCAATGTTCTGTTCATTTGTTTCCAAAACCCATTATGGGCAAAGCAATGTGTTAGGTGATAACAAATTTAGAGATATAAATAAGACAAGTTTACAATCTAGCAGTGGAGCTGCTATAGTGGATCCCATTATACTATGGGAAATGTATATTGTAATATATTAATAATAATTATATATAACATAAACATATTATACCATAAATAAAAAGTATAATTTTAAAAATAGGACCTAAGTACACTAAAGAAATGCAAACAAAACATTCGGAAGAATCCTGAGTCTGTGTGTGTGTGTGTGTGTGTGTGTGTGTGTGTTGGTGTTATGTTGTTACTGCTGCTCCGTTGTGTCTGACTCTTTGAGGCTCTGTGAAACATACTTGTGGTGGCGTTTTCTTGGCAAAGGTATTGGAGTGATTTGCCATTTCCTTCTCCAGCTCATTTCACAGATGAGGAACCAAGGCAAACAGAGTCTCATAGCTAGTAAGTGTCTGAACCTGGATTTGAACTCAGGTCTTCCTAACTGCTATGTGTGTGTGTGTATGTGTGTGTGTGTGTGTGTGTGCACATGGGTACTTAGCAATATTATATATCCAATGAACTGATCATTGATTGTTTCTGCCAATAATCACATGGTATTTGGCTCTTTCCTGAAAACTCACTGGAGTACTTCTGGGCTTCCCAACTAAAGAGGGACACAAGGATTTGGAGAAGTTCAGCAAAAAATTATAAAAATAGGGGCAGGTGGGTAGCACAGTAAATAGAACACCAACCCTGGAGTCAGGAGGACCTGAGTTCAAATCTAGTCTCTGATACTCACTAGTAGCTGTGTGACCATGTGCAAGTCATTTAACCCTGATTGCCTTCCCAATAAAAAAAGTTTAAAACATGATTAAGGGGCTAGCAAGAAAAGCCTGTTGGGAAAGGTTAAAGAATGAGGTTATTTAGTGTGGAAAAGAGGAGCCTGAAAAATACCAGCAATTCAAGAATGTACTTGGATAATAATATGAAAGTATTTTGCATAGGGAGCAGGTAAACTCCCTCACTACCAAAGTCAGAACCAAATACAAACTCCTTTGTTACTTGTTTGATTAGGGTGGAGGTTGCCTGTCACCTGCCTCTTGGTCATCTAGGAATATAAGAAAGAATGGAATTCTTATGTGTATGTATGATTCTACTTGCTTTGATAGTTCAAGATGGCGCTAAGACAATTTCTAGTCAGCCAAGACTCCTCTTTGGTGGCTTTTCCTGTTGCTTTCACTACTGCTCATCCTTGGGTCAACTCTTTTTCATACTTTGCCCTCCTTATCCCTACTGTTCAGGGATAGGTAGTAAGGAAAGAAAAAAGGTCTTCAACCAAGGTGCCACACCAGGTGGCAGGAAAGTGCTTAAAAGTCCATTTACATGATGGACAACTCTGGAATAGGGCTATGAGAAACTAGCTAGGCAACTGAAAGATCCTTGAGAGAATAGGAAGTCAGCTACAGAACATGGAAACTGACTAAAGTGGAAATTATCATACAATGGAATCAAAAGGCTTTAATGGAAAGGAGTGATAGACTGAGAACCAGAAGACCTGAGTTCCAGTCTTTATTGAATCTCTAATTTTTTTTTGGAGGGGGGAAGGCATGGCATTTGGGGTTAAGTGACTTGCCCAAGGTCACACAGCTAAGTAAGTGTCAAGTGTCTGAGGTCAGATTTGAACTGGTGTTCTATTCATTGTGCCATCCACCTAGCTGTCCGATGTTTTTTTTGGTATAATTATGGGAAAGTCACATAACTTCCTGGTTTTGGGTTTCCTTATATGTAAAATGAACAGGTTGAACCAGATGGTCCCTAAAGCCTCTTCAAATTTCTGTACTTTTCTGGGTGACAGAAGGAAGTCATGGTATCTTCTTTAGTGGAAAGCTTTAAAAATAATTGGATTGTCTTACTTCTGGGGATAGTTTTTGCCTCTACTCTACTCAATGCGAAACCTGTAAGGATTCAAGGTCCAGCTAATAATTCCTGTCTTCTCCATGAAGATTTGACTAATTTCTTTAATCAGTCAACATGTATTTATTAAACACTTAACGTGTTGGGTGCTGCAATAAAAATAAAATAAAAAAGGCTAGTTTCTTCTCTCAAGGAGGTGACATTTTAATGAGAAGATAATGCATTAGAGAAAACTGAAAGGGGGAGGTGGGGATGAAGGGGAGAAAGAAGGTATTCAGCACTGGGATGGATAAATCTGGAGGAGTACAGACTGGTGACAAATCTAGGACATTCTTGTCTTCCTCTCTCACTTCCATCCTTCAATATCATATTTTACTCTAGCAGGCTGTCATTTAAACAAACATTTATTAAATGCCTTGTCTGTGCAAGATAGCTGTGACAGAGGCAAGGGATACAAACACAAAAAATATCATAGAGCCTGGACTCAAGAAACTTCTCATTCTATCAGATATAAAATGTTTCTCATAAATTATATATATATTCATATTACACATGACCAGTTTTCCTTGTCTATTTACAATTATACTGCTACTACCTAGTTCAAATTCTGTCAATACCTACCTGTGTGATCTGCATTCATCTCTCTGGGCCTCAGTTCCCTCATCTGTAAAATGAAAAGAACTAAACGACCTCTAATGTCCCTTCCAGCTCTAAATCTAAATATACTAAGATCTTTGAGTTATTCTTAAATATATTCCAACCTATTACTTCACTTCTCAGAATTATTCCTAAAGTGTGTGGCTGAGATGAATTATTCAGTTTTCTATTCTCTCAGTTCAGTAACATATTCTATTGTTTTCTTTTTCCCAGCTCCATGTGCTTCCTCTCTCCTCCTCCCTCCCCCTTCCACTTTCCTGTTTGTTCCCCATTCTTTTCTTCCTTGGACTGCCTCCAGTATTGCTAAATATGCTTTCCAGTGTTGGCTTGGCTGGAACATGTCATAACCCAGGGTGGCATCATAATACTTTGGGAGGTGACTGGGTAATCAAAGGGCCCAAAGCCCTTCATTCCCTAGTCTTCCCAGGCAGCATGAGCCCCAGGGCTTTTGTCACATAGGCTGACAAAGTGCTCTGAGAGCTCTGTCATAGAGATTATCTGGGACATCATTTTCAGTAGCAAGAATTCTGGATTTTGTTCTTGAGATTTGGAATTTGGAGAAAAGGCTTTTATGTTTGTTACAAAGCACATTTGTACAGTGATGACTTTGGGAGGGACCATGCAAACCTATTACGTTGCAATGGCCAAATGGAACCCCGAGATAAAACGTAGATCTGTTGCATCCTTTGTCTTTACCAAAGCATTTGAGAGACTCTCCAGTGGTCACCAAAATGTAAACAAAGAGATGCCAGTTTATTTTGCCTTTGTCTGGGCCACAACCCACTTCCTTCCTCCTTGAACCAGCTGCCCAGACTTCAAGACAATAATCATTAACCTCTTGCATGATAAGTATCTTGGTAGATATCAATTAACCAAGGGAGTCTCACTAATAGCCTGACCCCATTTTGACAAGTGGGGAAAATGAAACCCAGGTGGAAGGACCTGCAGTCCCCACCCTCACAAAACCACATCTGGAGAATCGTAAAGGAGACACACCATTCAGGGATTGAGTCCTATAGATACCTCCTTCCTCAAAACCAGTGAGGAGTGACTGAGTTAGACATCCTTCCCATCTCACATAGCACTTTTGTTTCTTAACTTTGATGCAATGATCATTTAATAGTGCATGATAGTGTGGTTCGGGGGCTCCCTCTTTTCCTCAATACCTGAAGCCGCGCTCTGCCAACAGAAACATAACAAATGTTTGCTGAATGACTTAATGTGGTGCCAGAAGCAGTTCCTATCTCCAGTGCTAGAGAGGACCTCCCTGAGAATTCCCTCTCCAGGCTGTGTTAAAAGTGTTAGTAAAAGATGAGTCCTCTGCGCTGGCCTTCCCCAGACTCGGATTGACCGCCCGCCCCTGCACGGAAAGACTGAGTCAGAGCCAAAAAGAGAAAATGCTGCCCGACAGGTCGGACGAGCTGGGAGGTCGTTTCTTCCGCCCTGAGGTGCGCTCCCTCGCAGTCTACCCTCCCACTCTTGCACCGGGGCGCCCGGCGAGCACAGCTGGCCACACAGCTGGCTTGGAGGGGCGGGTCGGGGGCTAGTCTGGGCGTTCCCTGCACACCGGGCGGGCTGCGGACACTCCCCCGGGGCAGGGAGCGGGAACAGTGACGAGGGCCAAGGGAGGAGGCAGGGAGGACGAAAGAGGGAGGGCAGATTGACAGACGGGCAGACGGACTGCCAGCCTGGGGCCTGGGGCGCCTTACTGGAACCCGAAGGACACTCCGGCACAGCTGGAGGATGCTGCGCTACAGCTCCGCGGTCACCCTGCTTTCGGGCAACGGGGCCGCTTCCTCCGGGAGTCCAGGCAAGAGGGTGAGTAGTGGCAGGGCGCAGGGGCCAGCGAGCCCCCGCCTCCGCCTTTCTCCTCGGCAGCGCGGTCTGGAGGCGATCGGCTGCGCGCTCCCCAAGTTTCTGCCCACTGCCCCCTGCCTTCGCTCCTCCCAGCCCAGCTCAGCCCCTTCGCGAGCCCACCTGCTCCCCAGCCTGCAGACCACCCTCCGAGGTCCTCCCGCGGGAGGGAAATAGGAGCTGGGCTTGAACTTGGTGCCCTTGCTCACTGCCGTGCCCCCTTTGAGCCTAGGATGTGGGGCTGGCATCTGCTTAAGGACCACTTTAGCTGCTTAGGACCCAAAGGCAAAGCTATGAAGAAAATGCCTAACTTTGTCCGTTGATTGAACTGAAAGGACAGTATGTTTGTGTTATTAGCTTACCGTTAGTAATTTTTTTGGGCTGGCTATAGAAAGGAGATGGAAGGAAGGGGGAAAGATCCCTTCTCACTCCTTTATATAGAGCTTAACAACAGAGAAAAGCCCTTCAGGCAGCCAGGTGACTCTCTTTCCTCTGACTTCCCTTAGTGGAAGTCACAGTTTTTCCTTTCGAGTTACTTAGAAAACCCAGTGATTTTATGTGGATTCTTATAGCTCTGAACCTTGGATACCTCCACCTCCACAATTCGTCTTAAGAAACCGTTTTATGTACCTTGAAATTATGTATGTAAATCAGATTCCTAAAGTTAAGTGGCAGCTGCTTTTATTATTTTCAAAATAGAGTGTTTCCTATTTTCCTGAGAACTTTCCTCCATCTTAGAGAAATTAATTTAGAAATTAGAGTGCTTTTTAATATTTAGTAATAATCGTTAGCCATCAAAACTTCACCCTTCACTCCCTCAAAAGTCAGTTGCCTAATGACTTTTTATCTCATGTTCATGTTTGTGTGTACACATATGTATATGCACCTATATAGCACAGGCCATCACTGGTCACATTTTTAGATTGTTACTATCACTCGATAAATATATATTAAGGGTCTACTATGTGCCAGGCCCTGTGTCCTGTTGCTAGGGATACAAAGAGGCAAAAGACAATCCTTGCCCTCAAGGAGTTTATAATCTAATGGATTACTGACAAATTACCTTCCAAACCAGAGCTGCCTTTGGGTAGTTTGGTATTTCTTGCCTGCTCTGAAGGTTTTACTCTTTTAGGTATTTCTGTTTTAATTTAATTTCCTATTACCATAAAGACATTAATGGCAATCAGTGCCTTGAGCCCTTTAAGGTTCTTTGGGGAGGATGGGTTTAGTAGGGAACTTGTTGAGATTTTACCTAATTTTGACGCTTGTTTTTGAAATCTAGCTAGACACAGATCAAAAGAACTTTATCTGATTTTTAACTTCAAAATCCAGGATCTCAGTTTAGTCTTCTGGTAATAATGGTCTTTGTACAAAGATACGTGTTCATTCAATTTTAGGGAGATCTTTGCTAATTATGACACAATTAAGAGAGTGGAACAATTAAGCTTTACAAAGGCTAGTTTAGAGGAGAAAACTATGGGTAGCTAGTAATGGGACCAGCAACTGATCGACTTCCTCAAATGCTCACCCTCATCAGTAACCAAAACAATACTCTAATAAATAAATGAGCTTGTGTTCGTAGTGTGGTATGACAGAAACATCCTTAGAAAAGGCCTTGTCTTTGCAGTCAAATGGCATTGAACTCTTTGGTCACTTTGGATAGTCCTAGAATTACATAGTTTAGGTGGTTTTCAACTCTCCCAATGAATACAGCTCCCAGTTTTGTGCTCACCAGTTCCTTAATCTGGAAAGAAGACAGCTCAACTCTCCAGTGATTTTTCCTATTCCAAGGCTGCTGGCTCTAATTATGAATTTCCAATGCCTCAGTCTAAAAAGGTGCCACTTCTGAATGGGAAAAGAACACTGGATATATCATTAATCACTTCATTGAGTATTGGAATGGTTAAGTGGAAGAAAGAGAACATTTTGCTTACTTTTAAGGGGAACAAACAAATTTTTTTTTGTTTCAGTTTTATAGATCAGATAACCAAAAAACCCCCAATAACTTTACTTGGAGGTTTGTTTGTCAGTGATGACTGTCTTCCTTTGTGATACTGGATAAGAAGTGAAACTGGGACAATAAAATGTTACTAGCAGGTGGAATTATAGTTTTATCAAAAGGAGTACATCAGACATGAGTAGGGGAGATAGGGAAGACACCATGTTTTGACAGGATGAAATCTCAAGCAGAATAGAAATGGTTGCTAACAGCTGAGGGGGAGTCAGGAATTCTCTGTATCAGGTGTCAAAAAATGATATATCCAGCCTGGGTTATTATTGGGATTTCATTTGTTTGATGACTGTCACTTAGAAACTGTGATTGCCTCTCAACTGAAATTGTGCCTAAAGAAATGAGGAGTAATTTCTGTCAGCTCAGAATCAGAGGTGTGAGAAGCGTAGAAATGTGCCAACCAGCTGAGATTGTGAAACAAAAACGTCTGCCTCCAAACCAGTTGTGCACTAAAAATAGTTTTATCTACAGTAACAGCAGGAAGATAAATTGGAAAGACTTGGAAGGAAAACATGACCAGAAAAAAAAAACCTGAATGACAACCTTGGGTAAAATCAAACATTTTGACATTTCTTTGTTTTTCAAAGGAATGTTTAGAATACTAGGATGATCCCTTGAAAGTAAGGCAGGCACTTTCTCTCTCAAGAAAAAGGCTTTGTGTATTTGTGAACTTCATGTGTCCCAGACTGCAACCAAATATGATCTGTTATTCTTTTGTACAGGCTGGTGACTAACACAGTATTCTGAATCTTTTCTCTAACAGCAGACCTTATTTATAGCCACAGGTGAATTGATTGCTAGCTGACAACTGACTACTAAGAGATACTTACAAAAGGGGGAAGTGCTGGAGCTAGGGGGAAAGAAATTAGGCATCTCCTCTCTTTCTCCTCCACTATTTTCTTTATATTGAACTAGTTTCCTCTGTAAAGTATTAAAATTAACTTGTTAGTTATCACTTCCTTGTTTTTGTATCAATATCCTAAGTTAAACCTGAGTTTGATCATAGACTCATAGCCTTAGGATTGGATGAGCTTTGTAAATAACTTTCTGAGCTGTCAGTGACACTACTGGGTCCAAACAGGTGTTCATCTTTATTTTACTTTCCCAATAAATATATCAAACCATAGAAATGGCAGAATTTTAGTATTGAAGAGACATTAGAAGGAATGAATGAAGGGGAAGAATAAATGCACCCATCATTTACCGTTTGTCAGGCACTGTGTTAAATGCTGAGGCTACAGATATAAAAACAAGGATAATTCCTGGCCTCAAGGAGCATGTAATCTAAAGGGTATAGGTGAAGAAGGAGAAGAGGAGAAGTATTTATATACTATGTGTCAGGCACTGTGCTAAGCATTCTTAAACAATTATCTCCTAAACATGGGGAAGTAATAGCTAGGGAGGAGTACTTTGGTCTAGAAAATGACATGGATGGTGAGTAGGGTTAGAGGTGAATAGATTGATACCACTCATCCAAGAACTATGGTAGTGTTGAATTATTGATCATAATTCATGATTTCAGAACTGGAATGGAGGGGAAAGTACTTGAGTTAGCATAGTGGCTAGGTTGTAGAAGAGAAAGCTGGAGAATGAGTGCTCTCCTGAAACAGTGGTTGAGGAGGCAGTCCCCCATCAGGCCCTAGGGACCCTCCTAGACCAGCTACTGAACAACAACCATTTGTTCTTGGAGTATCAGTGTAGCTTTAGGACACAGCCTGGTACAGCAAATACAGTCCTTAATGCCAGGCAGTAGAGTAGAAGTGCAAAAAACAATGTCACGACCTTGAAGCTGACTTCACTGATCTTAGGAAAATGTCTTTAATAATGTGAGTCATCTTTAGTTCTAGAAGCTACTAAGGAAGTTTGACTTCTTTGAATTCGCCATGGTCCTTGGGCTTCTCCATGGTTCATTGTATCTAAATGGATGTCTGTCCCTCCTTGTTTCCAATGAGTTTAAGAAATCAGCCAGTCAATAAAATTTTATGAAGATCTTACTATGTGCCAGGCACTGTGCTAAGTCCTAGGAATAAAAACAAAAGCCTGCATGTAAATAATTAGGTACTTGCAAGCTATCCACAATAAAAAGAAGGGAATCTAAAAGGGGAAGGCGTGAGGCGCTCGGGGGACCAGGAAAGGCCTCTTGTAGAAGGTCTGGTTTGAGCTGAAACGAAGGAAGCCAAGTAAACTAAGGGGGAGGTGAAGGAGCTGAGGATTCTAGGCATAGCGTACAGAGAATGCAAAGGTACAGAGATGGGACGGAGGGTTGTGTTTGAGAAAGAGCAAATGTAAGCCAGCATGGCTGGATTATGTTGTAGATGGAGGGGAGAAAAGTGTAAGAAGACAGAAAAGGCAGGAAGGGGCTAGGTTAGGAGTGGGGAACCTGCATGTGGTCTTGAGGCCAGAGCTTTCTCATCCCTGGGCTAGGTTATGAAGAGCTCTATAAGCTAGAGAATTTTGTATTTGATCATGGAGGGACTGGAGAGCCACTGGAGGTCATTGAGCAGGAGTAGGGAGTAGACATGGTCAGACCTATGCTTTAGAAAAATCGTCTTGACTACTAAAACAAAGGTGGATTAGAGTGAGGGAGAGAACTGAGGAATGGGTTAATAAGACTTGGAGTACTCAGGGCAAAAGCTGATTTTAGCTATATGAGTGGAGAGGAGACATATGTCATGTCAAAAGGGCAAGACTTGGCAAGGGATTGCCAAATAAGGTGAGTGCAAACTATGTAACAATCCAGTTTGTCAGTCTGTTCTAGACTTCATGAGATCACAGGCTTTAGAGATGGAAGGGAATTTGGGCTCATCTAAAATAATCCCTTCATTTTACAGAGGGGGATATTAATGCTCAGAGAGATTAGGTACCAAAGTCCCAAAGGTAATAAATAAGACTTGAACCCAGATCCTCTGACTCCAAGTTCAGGTCTCCTTTCCCTTAACTATGAAATACCCCAAAATTAATTGAGACTTGGAAGTTGGTAACAGTATGCAACAGTTCAGCAGACATTCAATAAACTCTTATAAATGGTGCAAGGTGCAAAGATGGATAGACACAGTCCACGATTTTGAAGAGTTTACCAGGAACTGAATTGTTTAGGCAGCAGAATTCATCACAAGTTCTGATATAGTCACAGAGGAATCCAAGTCCATCCCTTAGAGCAGGAGAGGAGGGTAAAATCAAATTGTGTTCTTTCCCTGCCACTCCTCAAAAGACAAGATATAGGTGAAATGAGGTTAAAATAAAAATTTAGGGCAGCTGAGAAGAGATCACAAAAGGGCCACCTGAGAATAGGGCTCATATTTCACCTATTTGACTTGGTGATGGTGTGCTGCATAGTCTGCTTATACAGCTATGAATCCCAGGTCTTACTGAGAAGCAATTGGTAGGAGCCAATCTCTTCTTCTCCCAAAAAGGGCTGCTGTCTTCTTGAGTCACTGCCTAGTCTCAGCAGCCATAGGGTCCCCCAGAGAAGTAGTCAGGGATAGGAACTTCTTTAACAAAGAGTGTGTATAAGCAATCAGTAATTGGCCAGATATTTATTAAGCACCTATCATGTCAGGCACTGTGCTAAGTAAGCAGTGCAGGGATAAAGAAAGGTAAAAGACAGTCCCAGCTCTCATGGAACTAGCTCACAGTTTAATAGAGAACATAACATGCAAACAACTATGTCCAATTGAGCTATGAGGATAATTGGAAATTGTCAACAGAGGGAAGGTGCTAGAATTAAGGGAGATCCTGTAGAAGGTGGGATTTTAGCTGGGACTCAAAGGAAGCTAGGAGGTAAATATTAGAAGGGAGAGAATTCCAGAAATGGGGGCCAGTCGGTGGAAATTCCTAGAATCAAGATGAAGGGTCTTGTATGAGAAACAGCAAGTAGGTGCGTACCACTGGTTTTCAGAGGACACAGAATGTGAGTATGTAGATGTTTAAGAAGAATAGAAAGCGGGGGGGAGGCAGGTTTTTAAGGGCTTTGAATGCCAGAAGATTTTGCATTTGGTCAGTATGGGAGCAGCTTATTGGAGGCTGAAGACAGAGCATCAGCAATTCGACCAGTAAAACATATTCTAGGATGCTTAGGAACACAAATGATGAAAATTGCCCAGTATAAACCAAGGGAATATATATATTACATATATTTTACATGTGTGTGTATATATATATGCCTATGTGCACATATGTAGGCAGATGTGTATATATTTTCACATATACATGTGTGTATATATGTATACACATATATGCATTTAGTTGGTAAGCATATAGTTTTCAGATATGGGGCAGGATCCATGATGGAAGATTGGACACAATACCAGTTGAAATAGGCAGACGAATTACGTCAGCCTGGGGGTTGCTTGGGCAATAGTCAAGATGATGTTTATGGGTCTTGAGAAATGTCTATTTCGCTTTTACAGCTTTGCTTTTCTGACCCTTCCCTGCCTCTATTCTGTAACCTTGTTTACCTGCTCTTTCTATTAGGCCCATTGCCCTCAGACTGGGTATCTTAGAGGGCACTGCAGCAGGGCCCAACCAAAGCCTCACTACAAGGCATCCCACAATTCTGTTGCTATATAATTCAGTGATGTTGGGATTGATAAAGAAATAGAAAAAAATGACAAGTGAAGCTACTTTCCTTCTTGAAAGAACCTTCAGAGAGCAATATTCCTAAATGTCATCAAATTTCAAAAGCTTGTAGAAAGGAGGTAGTATCTGTTCTGTATGAATTAATTCCAACGAGTATTTTCGGGCCTACTAACCAAAGGTACAAGAATGAATGAGTATTGACCTCATTCAGGTTCCTAGAGTCTGCTTTAAAACCTGGATATTCCACAGGCAACATCCCCAGATGTGCAAAGAGTTTCTTTATTGTCATTTAGGAGTTGCCCTCAGTAATACAAGATTCCCCTTGTAGTAAAGTGCTGGAAATACCAAGTGACCAGTACTAGGGATGTATACCTTGGATGTGGAAATTGGAAGATGGCCAAAGACCCAAGTGTTATGGAGTTGATGTGGTCTAACCACTAGCAACAGACCCTAGGCTGAGTTAATTATCAGGTAGTTATCTACCTGAAGCAATTTGTGAAGTATTAGGGAGGCTTTCATCTGACCCAAAATATCTACCTCACCCAAGTGCCATAATGTCTGATAGTTCACCACTAGATATTCATTCCTTAGGGTTAGTCATTGTTCTCTCTCTTCTGTCCTCTTTTAGAATGTAGATATCTTGAGGTTTTATGCGTAATGAGGGAGGTAGGACATGAACTTAGTAACACTAAAAAGTTCTAGGGACTTAATCAATCATAGGATGCTTACAGAAACTGATGGAAAAATAGCACAATCCCAGGGCCAAAGGGGATATGGAAAAGGGAAATTGAGTTAAAAGTTAATTTAAAAAATTTATTAACAGGTCATTTGAGCCTCACAAGAATCCTGTGAGGTTTGTGGTATAAGTATTAACATCCCCATTTTACAGACAAGGAAACTGAAACTTGGAAAGGGGAAGTGAGGCACTCATTCAATAAAAGTGTCATCCACTTCGAATTCTGTGTAGGGTTAGACCTGAGAAGAAGGAAGACTTTTGTTTTATCATGTATTTATGGGAACTTCTTTATGAATCTGTGACCTCTCATCATCATCATTGTGCCAAAAGGGCAGACCACAAACCACCTTCTCATCCCAGACATTTCTTGTCCGTGTTGTTCCATAAATATCCCAATGTGCCTGTGAGTCTTTTAGGAAAGCATTTATTACATGTTTACTATGTGCTAGCTACTCTAGTAAGGACTGACAATAAAAAGAAGAGGCAAGAACAGTCCTAAAATTCGTCTCCAGACATTATCTCTGACTGTCCCACAGGCCTGGAGTGCTTTCTCTCCCCTCAACTTCTCACCTCCCTGGCTTCCTTTAAGTTCCAACTAAAATCTTACCTTCTAAAGGAAACTTTCCCCATCCTCTCATAATTCCAGTGCCTTCCCTCTGTTCATTATTTCCTGTATATCCTGTATATGGCTTGCCTTATATATATATTGCTTGCATGTTGTCTTCCCATGAGATAATAAACTCCTTGAGCATAGGGATTGTCTTTTGCCTCTATTTGTATCCCCTGGCACTTTTCACAGTGCCTGGCACATTGTAGATACTTAATACAGGTTTATTGATTGATTGCTTTGAATTTGGGTGACAACTTGTATATAAACAGATACAATATAGGCAAGGTATCCCTAGGCTTAGCACCTAGGAAGTCCTTTAAAAAATGATTGTTACTGACTTGCTTATTGAAAAAGAGTAGTATGGGTTGAGGGAGTGCATTGGAAAAACCTGCAGAAGATGGAGTCTGAGCTGAGTCTTAAAGGAATTCAGGGATTCTAAGAAGCCAAGGTGAGGAGAAAAGTACTCCAGGCATGTGAGGGACAACCAGTACAAATCCTCTGAGATAGGTGATGGAATGTCATGTGGGAAAGACCATTACCTTTGAAGTGAGGGAAGTCTTGGCTTTGAATTCTGGCTCTGACACTTGAAAGTTGTGTGACCTTGGGCACATCACAACTTCTGAGTAAGTCTCAGTTTCACTGAGACCATAAGGTGAGAATGATATCTGTAATGCATAGCTCATAGAGTTGTCTTAGGGAAAGCCACTTGTTTACCTTCATATGGCATGTGAATGAGTTGTTATTTTAGTATTTCATAATACCTGTGCAACACTTGGATTGGCCCATAATTTGCTATATGATGAACTGCCCTTTCCCAGGCACGTGTGTCCTCGATACAGTCATAAATATCTATCTTACGCCATGAATCAATGAAATTCAACTTGGAAAAAGTCACACATGGAACTCAGCTTAAACAACCCAGGAAGCCGGCCTTCTGAGCTGCCGTTAGGAATGGAGCGGGCCATTCTGAAGTAGTTCTCAGAGACAGTAAGTCTCAGAGCAGAGGTATAGATAGCCACAAGACCTTTGGGATGGCCGTGCAGTCAGTTTTTATGAGTTTGCCTCGGTGTAGAGGAGGGTGTTGGGATTTAACTCTTCAGCCACATCCATGCTGATCATGTAGAGCAGGTTTTCAAAACAGATGACACTGAGAGTCCCCTCACAAATGTTTCTCTAAGAGGAAAAGAGGAAGAGGAGGAGGCAGTGACTCATGTGTGAACCATGAGTATTCAGTTACAATATGGGCTGCTTTGAAGAAAATGTCAATACTGCTGGTGACTTCTCAGACCCATCTGGGGAAATTCTGCTGACTTTACTTTTCTCTGTTTTCTCTAATTATCTTCCTGAGTCCTACTCCTTTTTCCCTCAGTGTTTGTTTTTCTTTCAAAGGCAAGTGCTTTTGACATGTATCAATCACCAAGATGTTCAAAATGATTACCATTACATAATACCCCATAGAACTCCAGCCTGAGAAATCCAACTTTGATTTTTATTTTCATCCAAATTGCACAATGAGGACATCCCAAGGGGACTCACTTAAGCCCCTCTTGTTGCCTGAATTAGAGGCCTTGAGATGGCTATGGGCTTCACTGTGAATGAGGGATGTATGCTTTCTGACAGGTTCAGCAGAGTTTAATTTTAGGCTAGTTCTTTGTAGGTGTTTTATCTGGAGGACACATGGTATACTGTTGTTCAGTTGTCCAGTCATATCCAATTCTTGGTGACCCCATGGATCATAGCATGCCAGTATTGTCCCTGGGGATTTCTTGGCAAAGATACCGGAGTAGTTTGCCATTTCCTTCTTCAATGAATTAAGGCAAAAAGAGGTTAAGTGACTTTCCCAGGGTTACATAGCTTCCCACAAAAAATCCCCTTACTAAAAGGATTGTTCCATAAGATTTGGACTCCAATTGCCATACTTAAGGACCTAGAAGGTCACTTGTGGCCTTGAGGCCACAGTTTCTCCATCTCTGATATAGTGCTTCCCTCACCAAGTAATGATGACAGCCAAAATAACCTTCTAAGATATAGGTCTGACCATGATTTCTTCAATTCAAAAGTCTTCAGGGGATCCTTATTGATTAAACATAAATTCTTTAGCCTGATGATTAAGGCCCTCTATCAAATGAGATAATGAGAAAAGTATCTCAGATTTGGGGGAGCTGCCAATTCAAAGGCACAGAAATGGGTGATGGAGTGTTATATGTGAAAGAATATTCCAGTTGGAGTCAAAAAAACCTTGATTTTGAATTCTGGCTCTGATACTTAAAAGTTCTGTGATTTTGGGCAAGTCACTTAATGTTTAAAGGAATCAGGGTTTCCTAACCTGGAATCTGTGAGCTTAGAAAAAAAAATGGCTAACCGTCTTTCATGATCATTGGTTTCTTTTGTAATTTTACATATTTTATTTTTATTCTTAAAAACATCTGGAAAGAGGTCCATAGGCTTCACCAGATTGCCGGAGGAGTCCATAGAACAAAAGGGTAAAGAATCCTTGCCTTTGACAATCAACTTCAGCCCACCTTTACATTACCTGCTTTGCGCACACCACTAGACTCCTGCAATTCCTTGAACCCTCAATATCATGCCTTCTACTTCTGTATGTTAATTTGGTATTCCTTATGCCTGCAATGCACTTCATCGCCATTTCTGATGGTCAGATCCTTGTTGGATCTGATGTTGCTTCCTCAAGATACCTCAGCTGCTAGTGTTATTTCTACCTTAAGATTTTCTTAGAATATTTTGGTGCTCAACCTTTGCTCCAATGACACTCTCTCTTATATCATATTTATCTATGTGCATGTTTCATATCCCTAGTAGATGAAACAACTTGAGAGTAAGGACCCTTTTAAAAAATCATTTTTTCCCAATTACATGGAAAATTTTTTAAACGCTTATTTTTAACTATTTTAAGTTCCAAGTTCTGATCCTCCCTCCTTCCCCTTCCCCAGTGAGAAGGGAAGCAATTTGCTATAGGCTATGCATATGTTTTCATGCAAAACATATTTCCATATTAGTCACATTGTAAAAGAAAACACATACCAAAAATAAAAATAAAAAACCACAGAAAAATACAGTTTAAAAAAGTTTACTTTGATCTGCTTTTAGACTCCATCAGTTCTTTTTTTGGAGGTAGATAGAGTTTTTCATCGTGAGTCCTTTGGAGTTGTCGTATATGTAGCTGAGAATAGTTAAGAATGCTTACTTAAAAAAATTCTGAGGCTGAACACAATGTCTTGTACATTGAATATGGTTAGTGTGTTTGCTGGGTGCTGTTGCATGATGACACAGGTGGGATCTGGTGTAGTGGAGAAGTTTCAGGACTTGGGGTCAGATGGACCTTGGATTGAATCTTAAGTGAGTGAGGCTCTTAACCTTTCTGAGTCTCAGTTTTATCATCTATAAAATGGTGATAATGCTCCTTTGTAGTTGTTAGTGAATAATAAATATAAAATGCTTTGTACATTTTAAAACAATATTCAGTTGTCCGTCATTTCTCTCTCCCATGTTTCTGGTACCATGTGACAGCAGCTCCAGTGAGATTAGAGAGAAGTCAGTCTGTGATTCTTTGGCCTTAGTCCCCTTGGGGAAGGCCAGGAGAGTGTTGTCCTGTGTTCTTGGATACCGTGGTAATTAGGGTTATAAAATGCTCAGAGAGATAAGATTTTCACCTGAATTTGTTCTTATTCTATAGGAAACTTTCCCACAGGAAAATTGATATATCCATTTTTTCAAAGAAGAAAATTAGAGCGTGTGGTTTAGCAAAGACATTCCTTTTGAAATGCATTGTTAAAGATACACTTTTACAGGCTTCTTGGTATATTCTTGTAATCCCTGCTGCTTGGGGAGTTTGAGGCCGATGGATTCCATGAGTTTAGGGCTTCTGAACTACAGGAGGGTTGAAGCTGATTGGATGTCTGCATCGTCTGGTACCAATGTGGTAAGTGTCCTGGAGCAGAGGGCCAGAAGGCTACTAAAGGAGTTCATTTCAGGTCAAGAAAATGGAAGCGGTCTAAAACTTTTGTGCATATCATAATGGGGCCAAGCTCATGAATGACCACTGTACTTCTAGCCTGAGTGAGTTGGGGGCAGGTAGGTAGCACAATGGATATAGTACCAGGCTTGGAGTCAGGAAGATCTGAGTTCAAATCCAGTCTCGGACACTTACTAACTGTGATCTTGGGCAAGTCACTTAACCCCTATTTGCCTCATTTTCTCATCTATAAAAAGGGGACACTCTAGAGAAGGAAATGAAAAACCATTCTAATATCTTTGCTGGGAAAATCCCATGGCCATTGGGATCACTTAGAGTTGGACACAATAGAATAACTGAATGCAACAACTGACAGTGACTCGTGATGTGACTACTGGCAAGTCTCTTGGTCTTGGTGACCTTTCAGAGGCTGTATAACTATATGTACTTGTTCATTATGGTTGCCAAATATTTCCCCTACTGGCCATCTGTGGCCATGTTCTCCTCATTTATTCTAAGTTCCTTCTAGGTTTGACATCAAAGTAGGAATTTTGTCTGTGGTAAAATATACATTACCTGGAAGTGGTAGATGGTGCTCTGACTCTTTCTCGTGAGGATGAATTAGATACTAAATTATCTAGTTTCCCATTGTGAAGACCCTCTAGAAAAGCTGAGATGAGGACAGGCTGATTTCTTTTGCGTCTGGGGAAGTTGGTAAGCAGTAGGTGTAGCAGCTGAAAGATAGCATGAGATAGACAATAGGTGGGTATAGGAGAGTGTGTTCAGGTAAAACTGATCTGAGAAGTGTCCTGCACAGCTGGAGGCTGAGAGGAGTAGGAATCCATGTCATGCTCTTGAGAGGACAGGCTCATGGAGTCTTTTAGGGTAGAGGATAAGAGGTAGAGAGGAAAGGAGGTGGGGGAAGGACCCTTGAGAGGGTGAAGGTACTGCACATAAAAAGATTGTAGGTCAGTCTTCTTGAGGTCCACATCTTGCCAAAGAATTGGAGTATCTAGGTGGGAGTTGGGGACCCAATAAGTTGTATTTGTCTATCAGGGAGGAGCTAGGCTTTGGTATTTGGAAAGATCCCAGGAATGTTCTAGATGAACCAGAATTGTTGGGAGTCAGGGGAGTAAATTTTCTCCAAAGTGACCAGGATTAGAGGCCATTTCTAATTCAGTCATTTTTTTCCCAATCATTTCCATTTCTTCCTGACCCCAATGGGGGTTTTCTTAGCAAAGATATTGGAGTGGTTTGCCATATCTTTGTCTAGTTCATTTTATAGATGAGGAAACTGAGGCAAATAGGGTTAAGTGACTTGCCCAGGGTCACACAGCTGGTAAATGTCTGAGGCCAGATTTGAACTCAGGGAAGATGAGTCTTCCTGACTCCAGTTCTGGCAACTCTATCCACTGCATCACCACCTGCTATTTCTAATTAGGGAAGGGGAATGCAATAGAACATTGAATTAGTTTCCCTTTTTGGATGGTACCTCTTGAAATAAGCTTTTATAGCTTTAGTATTGTTCCAGGGAATGAGGATCTGGAAATTCAAGAATCCCACATTTGAGCCGTGGAACACGGTGAATGCTCTCAGGTTGCTGGTCCCTCCTCAGGAGAGAGACCGGTGCACTGTTGTTCTGTGGCTCAGATGCACCTGTTGAAGCTGTAAATTCAGCCCATGTGGGTGTTCTTCAAGTGATAGAGTCTGTATGCAGCCCTGAATGTGGAACCCTTGCTCCCTATTTTCTATAGCAATCACTTGTGTAGGGAAGGTGGACTTGGTCACAATACAGCCATGGGGGAGATGATACTAATAGCCAACATTTCTCTAATGCTTTCAAGTTCAGAAAATGCTTTTTATGTCCCTATGCTGTGAGGAAGATGCTATTTTCTACTGCAAGTATTGTCTCCATTTTGTGGAGGAGGAAACTGAGGCTCAGATAACTGAAACAACTTGCCTGTAGTCATGCTGCTTAGCCCAAGAGTCTTCCGGCTGCAACTCTAGGGCCTTTGTGACATTTGTACCTGGCATACAGTCGCTCACCTCATGGTTAAAAATGTTAAGAAAACTTTTTTTAATAGTTCTTTTTCCTGAGGCATTTGGAAGGGATATAAATCTGAATGACTTTATGCTACCTTTCTGAATGACAGGTAGTTTATAGTAATAAAGGGGTAATGTTAAATGGAAGATGCACTTCAAGAGGAGGTTGATTAGGATGATGAGACAATGAGAAATTATCGCATGCAAAGATTAGTTGAAGCAATGGAAGTTGTTTAGCATCCTTATCTGTAAAATGGGGACAATATTTGCCCTGCTTTCTTCACAGACTAATTGTGGAGAAAACATTGAAAACATGCAATTGCTAAACAACTGTGAGTCCTTGTTTATGAGTTATGATTCTTGAGAAGATTTTGGGGGAGGATGACAGCCTGTAATTATGTAATTGAAAGGCTCTCATTTGGGAGAGAGATGAGATTTGTTCTGCTTAGCCCCAGAAGGCAGAATTAGAAGCACTGGGGCCAAAGTTGCGGCAAGGTAGGTGTCAGTTTCTACTTTCCTTCTGGTTCCTCTGTTGTCTTTGAATTTTGTGGTCCTGCTTCATACATGTCCCATTGAAACCAAAAATTCCAGTTTGCAACTCTAAGATTGGGTGATTTTCCACACACACACACATACACATTTTTTTATAGTATGCATACATATACATGTATATATATATATATATAGATGTGTATATATGTGTATATATATATATGTAGTCTCTGCTGCACTTGAATTAAAATGCAGTCATAACCCCTAATCGACTCCCTGTTCTATTTATCTGGCCAGTCTTCAGCCTCCTGTGCTGAATCACCCTCCAAGTCCCAGTGTCCTGGGCCCTCTTTTCTTCACACCCACTGTCTAGGTGATATCATCAGTTCCCATGGGTTCAGTTATCTCCATGCAGATGACTCCCAGATCCAGGGACCTGTTTTCTCTCTTGGCTAGGCCTATGTCAACAGTTGTCTGTTGGACATTTTGAACTGGATGTATTGCAGGAAGCTTAATTCAACATATCTGAAATGGATTTTATCATCTCCTCCCTCTTCTGAATTTTCCTATTTCTGTCATAGATACCATGGTCCTCCCAGTCAAATTGGTTTGATTCCTTTTGTTCTCCATCCATTGCCCATATCCAATCAGCTTTTGACAATTCTTCCTCCACAACGTCTATCGAATCTATTCTCATCTCTTGCTGTTATCCCATTCTCTCCAATACGACAACCACCCTAGTTCAGTCACTTGTTATTTCTCAGCTGGTCTAGCGCTGCGGCCTCCTAACATGTGTCTTTTCCTCAAGTCTCTCCCCATGTCTCTTCCATCCTCTACACAGATGCCAAAATAATGCTTATAGTCCAGGTTTGACTATGTCACTGATACAGAGTAGGCACATGATGTTTGATGAGCGGTCAAGAAAAAGCTTCCTATACATTCAAACTGTCTGAGAGTAGAATGAGATGCTCCAAGAGGTTGTAGGTTTCTCATCACTGGAGGTCTTATAGGAAGGTGCCAACCTATAGCTACATAGAAATTTCCTCATTCTGAACAGATTTCTGTTTAGAAATTGGTTGAATTACATAACACCTTCAGTTCTTTCCAACTCCCTTATGTGTGGACTTTAAATCTCTTTCCATCTTAAAGTTCATCTGTTATCTTAGGTCACTAGGATCTGTACTCTGCTAACATTTCTACCATTAATGCCTGCTCTGTACATGTATGTGTCTCTTCCTTAGGCCAACGTCTGCAGATTACGATTAACGGTGCCCCCTGACTGCCCGGTCCCAGAGCAAAGTGAACGGAAAGAGGAAAGAAAGGAGCAGGTAAGTAGTTTTGGTGCCCAAACTCTATCAAGTAAATGGTATTTGGACCTACTTTAAATAAACCACAAACACGAAAGCCCTTACGCCTCTTAGAGCTGCTGGGGGAGGCCTGCTTTTTCCTTGAAAGGCTATTCAAGTTGAATGACAGGAGCTCAGTTAATAAAAAGCACCATCATCCCTCCCTGATCTCATTTCACATCCCCCCAGAAAACATCCCTTTCCTCCCTGTCCATGACTGCCTTCCTTTCCTCTCGCCACCCCCTTCTCTTGTTTCTTCATGAACACTGCTGAGCTGTTATCTCTGAAGCCTCCAGGGAGACAGACTTTCTAGCAGGAGGCATTATGAGGAAAGGCCCCTTTCCAGCTCATGAGAATCAAAATGCAGCCTTGTTTGCAGGTACTACAATGTTGCCAAGCCTTTCTTTGCCACAGACTTTAATTCAGCCCGCCTCAAATCTCCCTCTGTTGGAAGGAATTTTCATTGACGTCACAATAGTGCAGATATCTGGGGTTCTGTTTAAGGTAAATGAAAAGGTGTGTGATAAGGTGTAGGCTTAGAGAAGTAAAAGAAGGGAGCAGGGGAATAGACTTCTGAAAAGCAGGTTGGGCAAAGTCCCATGATGCCGAGCCCCCAGGCAATATTCAAGGACACAGTTGTTCCCTCTGTACTCTAGAAAAATACAGAAAGTAGATATTATTCCCAGGCTACCAGACAGCTACAATGTTGACCTCTAGATTAGCCAGGCTTTAGAAGATAGGGAGCTAAGAATGTTCTCTCGCTATTCCGTAATGACTTAGGGATACATGGTGCATGACAGAGAACTTGGCTGGGAGTCCCAGGACCTGATGTCCTAGCTTCGCCACTTAACTAGCTAGGTAAGCCTGGGTTTGACTTTGGATAAGTCACTTACCCATTTTGAGCCTCACTGTCCTCACGTATTCACGTAAAAAATAGGGATGGTACTCGCATTGTCTGCCGCCAAGGGTTATCATGAAGGTCAAAGGAGATATTAAAAATGAAGAATCCTATGACTATAAAATATTATCTAATAGTAGGTCGCATTTACATAGTGCGGGAAGGTCTACAGCACATTTTCCTCATTACCCTTGGGGGTTATGGGTGAGGTAAGTATTATTTAAACCCATTTGACAGGTGGGAAAATCAAGGCATAAAAGGCTAAGTGATTTTCCAGGGGTCCCTATGGCTAGTAAGTATCAGAACTTACATCCTCTGTATTTGAACTCAAGTGACTTAACCCTGAAAACAGTGATCTTTCCATCATATCTAGCTGCCTCTCTATTAATCTATTATCATCATTGTTACAAAATAGTTAAGCATTATGCTAGTTTGTCTGTCTTTCTGGATGACATGGCATACCAAAAAAGGACAGTGATATTATAGATTCAATATCTATGAAAAACAATAAAGTAAGAAAAGAATCTTTCATAAAATTGTTAATATATCAGACTGTATATTTTAACCAAGCAGAACCAAAAGAAAATGAGTTTGCTTCTTGTCTCCTTCTGATTTCATCTGAAATTCCATTAATGTTGATTACAACATTAGTAGTTGTAGTAGTAGTAAATGTAGTTGTAGTAAATGTGTATACTTTTCTCATTCTATGATCTCCCTTCACATATCTTTCCATGATTCCTTGTATTTGTCATTTTATTACACTGATTTACCTTTAATATTAAGGGTGGCATAGAGGATAGAAAACTGGCATTGGAGCCAGAAGGCCTGGGTTCAATTCTGATACACCTGTGTGACCCTGGCCAAGTTATTCACCCTCTCAGTACTCTAAGTAATGCTATAAGATTGTAAGTTTCAGAAGGTGCCAACCTATAGCTATATAGGAATTTCCTCATCAGTGACTCTCTTTAACAATGAAAAGGTCCTCATCTTTAAGATACCTTAATTTGTTTAGCTATTTATTGGGCAAATAGTTTCTTTCTTCCTTTCTTTCATTCTCTCTTTCTTTTATCAGTAGAACAGCTTTGAATGTACTTTTTACAAAAGATCTTCCTAACTTCTCTTTTGTTTCATATGATCAGTTTTATGACTTATTGGAGATTGCCATATTGCTTTACAAAGGTCTACACTCCCACTGACACAGGGAATCATCACAGTGGTTATGTAGAGTCCTAGCTATGCTCTCCTTAAGTCAATCATGGATGTGTCTGTTTTAATAGGCGCTATTTCTACATTGTAGTAACTAACTAGGGAAAATTCTCAGTTCCCTGAACTTGTAGGTACATAATTTTCCTGAAGTATTCCTAGAAACAAGAGACCCTTGGTAGTCAGCTCACAAATGCTACTGCACTATAAAAGGTCACCGTTGCCTTGACTAGCATCAGAATTGAGCCCAAGAGAGAACCACCCTGGCCTTAGTATAACTTTGGAGCCTCCTGACTGAGCAAGGAAGGACTGAGAAGATTGCCAGGACCAAACATGAATCTAGGATGAGCGCAATAGGACAGCAAATGAGAAGGTTCTCATTTCCCAGGGTTTTGCACTGATAACGTACAGGACCGTGTAAATGTGTGGGAGTGGCAGAAATAGGTGTATTAGAGCTTTGCTTTGAGATGGAACGCAAAAAAACCTACTCTGGCACTAAAATCTCATTGGCAATAGCACCTGAGGCTGACCAAACAATTTCCTCCAATTACTTATAGACATCCAGATAAATTGGGCTCTTCTGTGAGATCATTAGGTTTCTAGTCAAGAGAGGAACTTGTCTCCCTAGACTAGAATGGACAGGTTCCAAAGGAACCACACTTACTCATATGAACAGGTGGTAGAGGGGAAAATATCAGCCCAATAGAAAAGGATGTTTTTAATCTGCTCAGTCCTGAAAGTCTTCTTCTAAAGGAGACAGCCACTAACAGCTTCCATTATTAGTGAGGAGACATATAGCTCGTCAGATCACCAGTTGTAAGCTTTTATTGCTTTTCATCTTTGAGCTATGAGCTCTGGTGATTCAGTTTTCTGCTGTGTGCATCCTGGTGATTTTCCCTTCTCCACCCTCCCCTTCTCTTTCCCCATGCACACTATCTGTGTACACAATCCCATCTTGTTTTAATGTCTCCTTTTCTCTTGTTCCCTCCTTTCCTGCCTATGTGGCATCTGTTTTGAAGGCAAGGTAAGCAAGGTAGCAATTTATTATCCATAGCGAGTAACTTACAACATAGCAACGACAGTGAACTGCTTATAAAAGTAATTGTAGCTTACTCAGCCCAGAACACATGTCTCTTCAGCAAGGTTCCTGATGGATAAAGCACGGGACTGGAAGTCATATTCTGTGATCTTGGCCAGATTTCCTAAGCTCTGCTGGGTTATTTGGTATCTTCCATACTTTACTTGGTATCTAAGGTGCTGAGTCAGTATTTAATGAGCATTATTTTAGCTTGCTTACAGAGTATTTTCTAAATTGGCCCCAGTCATACAAATGACCCATTAATTGGCTGTGCTTTCTAATGCCATGTCTTGTTTGTGGATCCAAGTTTGAAAATACCTGTATGTGTGTGTGTGTGTGTGTGTGTGTATGTGTGTGTGTGTGTGTGTGTGCATGTGTATGTGTGTATTGGGGATGCTAATTGTATTCAGTCACTGGAAACTCAAAAAGTGAAAGAGCATGGAAAGGGCGACACCTTCATTCAATAATAAAAACTTGGAAGGAAGAAAGTCATAACCAATGGCATTTTATATTTCTCTTTGCTTTAACAATAATGGATGAATCAGAGCTTGCTGCTCTCTTCACTTTGACATTGATGTTTATTTAACATCATAAACTGCTACCAAGTAAACAATGGTGTCTCTCATAATCTAGATTCCATATTGTAACTGATTGGGCTGATCCAGTAGAATGAATTGATAAAATAAATGCAAGGGAGGAGATGCAATAACTCTATTTTATATATATATATACATATATATGTATATATATACACATACACACGTACATTCATCAATTTACACACACACACACCTGTGAATGAGTGAATGAATTAAAAAAATTATTAAGTGCTTGTCACATACTGTGAAGCACTGTGAAGTTGCTTAGTACAGTGTCAGGCATATAGTAGGTTCTTAATAAATTTTATTCACTGACTAGACTTGCAGGAAAACAGAGTTCATTTTGGGGGAAGGCTTATCCCTTGTCTCACAGGGACTGACAGGGCCATGTGCAATGCCTAAAAGACCTTTGCCTCTCTCTCCTAGTAGAGAGGGCCCACCTTAAATAGCCCTATGTTCTCATGGACATATTCCTGTTTGAACATGGCAAGTAATTAGTAAATGCTTTTTATTTCATTCATTCATTCATTCATTCATTCATTCATTCATTCATTCATTCATTCATTCATTCATGTCTCTGCCTCTTAAAATGCTTCCCAAGAACTGCTTGTTGGATTGCTTCAGAGAAGGGAAGATTTATACAAATAACTACTTTTACCCTGAGAAGGGTAAAAGGGGCTGTCTGCTTCATGAAGAAGCTTCACTTTACACAGAAATTAAAAGAAATCGAGATAAGGTCACATGGGTCCAGGTTCATTTGGGAGTATTCCATCATCTTGGGAAAATGCAGTTTGGATATTTAAATTTTGTCATTCAAATCAACTAAGGGTTTTAAGTTCCTTACTCAGTGCTGTGTGTTTTTGTTTTGAATATAGAGATAACAGTTCTTAAATCTTAATATAGGTCTTATTTTCCTTTTTCTCTTTCCCCAGATTTTTCAGGCCTAGCTATTAGTATTGTTCATACAAGATCTTACTACTTTTTTTCTGAAGGTTTTCAAAGCAACTTCTCTTTTTTGAGAGAGAGAGAGAGTATGTTTTGTAGGGGAAGGAGTCCTCTTCATTTTTATATAATTAGGCCGCTGAAAGTAAGTTTGTACTTTGCTACAGCTATTTTTTTCTGGCCTTTATAGGGTATTAGCTTCACTAATCAGGCACATATTGGCAGATTTGGCAATATTCATTTCATGGGATACCCAGAAGTTACGTGGACTTCAGCCAGGCCAAAAGTCAGGGTGCAAGATTTAGAACTGGAAACTCTAACATAAAGACCATCTAGTCCTAATCCCTTTTCTTACAGATGAGGAAACCAAGGCCTGGAAAGGTTAAACAGCTTCCCAGACCACACAAATAATTAGCAAAAGTAAGATTTTAGAGGCAGCATGATATAGAGGGAAAGACATTGCACGTGGAGTCAAAGGACCTTGGTTCAAATTTCTGGCCTTCTGATCTGACTTTGGATAAGTCTCTTAACTTCTTTCAGTCTGATTTTCCTCATTTGTGAAATAAGGGTATTGGATCAGGTAACTTCTAAGGTCCCTATATAGCTTAGTGGTTAGAGTGCTGGGCCTAGCGTCAGGAAGACTTGAGTTCAGATCTAACCCCAGATGTTGGCTGTGTAACCTTGGGCAAGTCATTTAACTTCTGTTTGCTTTGGAGACAGTCAGGTGGCTCAATGGCCAGAACACTGGGCCTGTAGTCAAGAAGACCTAGTTCAGATCTGAACATACCAGCTGTATGACTCTGGGCAGCTTACTTAATCCTGTTGGCCTCAGTTTCCTCATCTATAAAATGAGCTGGAGAAGGAAAACCACTCCAGTATCTTTGTCAAGAAAACCCCAGATGGGGGCCAGAAAAGCTGACATAACTAAATGGCTGAACAAGGTCCCTTCCGTCTGTAAGTCTATGACCACATAATACTTTAAATCCACATATAGACTCTTGCCAAAATACCAAGGCTGCCTTGTTTACTTCTCTGAGGCAAGAGAGGTGCCTTTTTAAGCCTTGTCCTTTACTTAACCTGCTTTGGGAGCTATGAAATACCTCCTTTCCTGTGACATTCATCAGAGCTACAGGAGACAAAACAGTGTCAAGTGTGAATAATGACCTGAAACTTGTCATGTGGTAACACTGACAACAGGTCAGAGCACATTCTTGAAAACCAGGTGCTTTGTGCACAATGCACTGTAACATTCAGTGCATAGCAATTCTCAAAGTAAGAGGCACTGTCACTGAGGCGGGGGCTCACCCACCATTCTGTCCTTTGTTTCTCTGAAGTGAGTTACTACAGCCGCCCTCTGTCAACTCAAGTTTATTACAGCCTTAGAGTTAGAAGAGACCTTAGCAGTCACCTATTTCAACCTAATTTTGTAGATGAGATCCAGAGATACCAAGTGATTTCTTTAAGGTCGCGCAGTTACAGTGGATATACTTAGACTAGAACCCAAAATGCCTGATATATGGTCTAACCTATACTGCTCTGAATTAACTTAGTTGAACCCAGTTCAATTTAACAAGCATTAGGACTGACTATATATGCCAAGGCGGGGACTGTGGCTTCAAAGATTAAAAACATGGAATCACTTCCTACCCACAAGGGACTTACATTCTCCTGGAATGGCTTTTAGGAGATAAGGTAATGATACTTTTACCTGAGTTGTTCAAAAGAAAATCGCAACTTTGTGTGTGTACTTTCTCTGTCCATCTAGATTACATTTTCTTCCTAGGTTAGTTTATAGGAACATGATTTCAAGCTGGAAAAATATTTGGAGGCCATTGAGTTCAGTATTTCTTTTAAAACATTTTACAATAATTTTTTTGATATAATTTTATATTATTGATGTGATATGGACAGGATATGATTGATATGATAATATTGATATAAATTGATATAATTTCGCTCCCTTTTCACCTTACTGGGGAGCCATCCTTTATAATAAAGAATTTCAAGCATTTCAGCGAAACTAACCAACATGTCAGGGAAGTCTGATGTTACATGCCGCTGTCCACACCCACTGGGTCATGCCTCTACAAAGGAGCACAGGGAAGTTCCTTCTCATAGCTTTTCTTTAAGGTCATTATAATTCATAGCATTCAATTTTGATTTTTGAATTATTTTCTTCATTTATAGTGTTGTTATTATATATATTATTTTCCTGATTCTGCTTGCTTTACTTATATTAGTTCATGTAAGTCTTCCCATGCTTATCTTTATTCATTATATATTTTCACAGCACAATAATATTCCATTATATTAGTTGGTTTAGCTCTTCCCCAATGGATGGACGTTTACCTTATTTCCAATACTTTGCTACGATACAGAATGCTGTCACAAACATTTTGTTGTGTAGAGGGACACTTTCTTTTTTGTCATAGACATCTTTGCAAATATGCCGCCTAGTGGAATATCTAGGTGAAAGAATATGGAAAATTTCACCACTGTCTTTGCATAATACCAAATTACTTTCAAGAATCCCAGCCCCTTATTTTTACAGGTGAGAAAACTGAGGCACAGAGGTTAAGGTGATAGATTTGCTTATGGTAGCTAAGTAGCTGGTAGGTGTCTAAGGTAGGAAATAAACCCAGGTCTTCCTTAATGCAAGTCCAGTGCCCTATCCCCTATAACACACAGACCCTCAGTTGCTGTAGGTAGAGAATTAAGCACCTTTCAGTAAAGGTGGCTAACTTTCTGCTCATGTATTTCTCTGTACTTATCTAGATTAGTTTACAGCTAACATATGGGAAACCATTTCTGAGTCTATAAACAGAACTTTTCAACTTGGTAAAATCCGTCAGATTATGTTTTCTGTTGGCATAGCCATTAAAAACCTGGAGTTGCCTCTGTGACATGAGGAGCATCCAAGTAAGATTTTAGTGGAGAAAGGGGATGATGAGTTAGTGTAGGGATCTCATAAAGGCCTTGTGGATAAAGCAGGCCTAATCAAGGCTTCCTGTCCACTTTCCAGTAGTAGATGCTCTCTAAATGGCTAATTTGGTGGTAAGCCAGCAGCCATGCCCATGAGAAGTAAAAGACATCCTGTGCATAAAGCTTACGTATTCTAATAAAATTTATAAAAGGCTATACATACACATACATACATCTGTATGTATGTATGTGTGTGTATAGTGTGTAAGTTTTTAAAAATGTTTTGCCAGCAGAGGCCATACAGGCTAGAAACACTGGGTGCTGAAAGTACCTCTAGGAAGTCTGAATCTTATCTCAGGTCTGAAAACTGAATCAGCTTGTGAGAGACAACATTACAGAAATCACTGCCCAGATAGGATTCGCCTCACATTTTGGGAAATTCCCTTTCTGATATGTGCTAGTGATATTTTACCAGGTTGTCTCTCTTGCTAGGAAATATAGGGCAATGATTGGTGGGGAGGCAAGATGCTGCTTCTACTTCTGGATCTTCATATTGAGATATTTGAGCATATATAATAGGTTCATAGGCTCAATAGAGCCCTGAGGCTGGAAAAAGGATCTTAGAAATCATCTACTTCAACCCTCTAATTTTTTTTTTTTTACAGATGAGGAAACTAAGGCCCAGAGGTTCAGATATATTAAATGACTTGCCCACACAGTTAATAAGTAGAAGAACTGGTATTTGAACTCATATCCTCTTCTCTAAATTCATTTTTTGTACTATTCCATGCTTCTGCTTAAGGGGTGAGGGAGAGAAGTAAAGGAGAAAGGGAGAGAGATGGTGTTTTACTCCATAACTGACTTTGCAAATATATTGTTCACAGCATAGAGGTAGGAGTCTGCTCTAATACTCAGAAGCTCCAAAATATTTCCCAGATCCTGTTCCTTCATACAGATGGCCTCTATATGTCTGTCTGTCTTTCTATAGCTTATTAGAAATTTGACCAAGTAGCCTCCTAGCTCAAGAAATGCCAGTATGGAACATTATAAGATAAAGGTTTTGATATGAAGGTTGTTCTTGGGCAGGACTTCTGACTAAACTTTCTAGACTCTAAACATGCTATCTGTATAGGTAGTACTTCATATATTAAGGGTGTTTTACATCTGTTAGATGGATCAAGAGTCAAGTACAGCCTTGCCAGAATGGGCACTGGGGTTTAACTTGGACCTCATGAATTCATACCTCTTTAATGAAGGCAGAGACGGCTCTATAAAATGTGAAATTAGTAATTTAGAGTTCAATTTTGGGTAGCTTTTCTATAGTCTCCTAACTCCTTTTGTAAAGTATTTTAAAGTTCTTTTTAAAGGCATGTGGTACTAAACACTTCTTAAAGGGAAAATGTGTAAGGCAGGAAATTGAAAATTATGAGCCTATTGGTAGGACTTAAAATTTGAATAGATGGTGTGGGATAACTTTAATTGGTAACTTCTTTAGAGAGTTTTACTGTACAAAGCTGGTATTGATTTGAACACAGTTTGTTAAGGGCTAATGGAATTCGTTTATGCCATCCTGGATCCTTCTCCATCTTTGCTGTTGAAAACCACATATTTTCATCACATATATTTATTATAACTCACATTTTCAGAGTATTTATCTCAGTATCATTAGATACTTTATGGATATGATGAAATGCAAACATAAAGAGGGCTCTTTGCTGCCATGTAGAGTGGAGTCATTATGGTGTGGCTAAAAAAACATTGGGTGGGAGATAATGATAATCAACATTTTAGATTTGCAAAATGCTTACAAATATGTCTTCATCCTTACAACAGTCTTGGTAGTTAGGTGCTGGCATTACTCTCCTTTCACAGATGAGAAAACTGAGGCAGAGGTTAAATGACTTGCCAGGGTCATGCTGATGGTATCTGAGGCTGGATTTGAACTGAGGTTTTACTTGATTCCAGGTTCAGGATTCTACCCACTCTGTCATCCAGTTGTTAGAAAGCTAGGGATGAAATTTAAGCTCTATTGCTTGGTAGCTGTGTGACTGTGGAATAATTATTCCGAGTCTCAGTTGTCTTGTCTGTAAAATGAGGGTAATATTTACATGATCTAACTCACAGGTTATAAATGTGATTCATTATTACTCTGCAACTTATAAAAATATTTTTTGTTGGTCGTCATCCTCCAGGTATTCTTTGATTGCGGTAAATGTTCACCATCTGTGCCTTAGTCCTGAGGGCCTTGGAAACAGACAATTCAACACATATTTATTAAGGCACTCTGCTGTGTACCAAAAGCCTATTGTCCCCATAAGGATCTTACATTCTACTGGGAGACTATAATATATATGTGTAAATAAGGAGATGTGAACTTTTGGAGGTATAACTTCAATGGCATCTCTTTCTTAGTTAAGGCTCAACGTTGGGACAAAATAAGTCACTTAGAAGTCATTGAACAATTAAAAAAAGGAGATTTAATATGCTGTAACTGAGCAAGGATATACAGTAAGGATACAGTGGTGCTTAACTTCTCTGGATACCCTTCCTTCACCCTCAATTTCCATATAAAAATAAGTCTAGTTAGCAGAGCCAGGTACAGCAACTTAAATAAAATTCAGGATCCACCAAGTCCCAAGGGCCTAGTTTCTAGGTGACTGGGACTTTCTATGCCCTTAGATGACTGGAAAGCTGAGTCAGAGAAGCCAGGGCCATGAGGTCCCAGGAGAGTAGCTTTATCTTGGGCCTACCCCATGATTTCTGGGGAAGGAAGGTCAGGAAGGAAAATCAGGGCCAATTAAGTCTCAGAGGCAGCTTCCATGTTGTAGGAGGAAAGAATGAAGCTGTCAGGGAAATTTGGGCTTATTACACAAGGTCATTGGAAGATTAGGAGAGCGCTTAATAGTTGAGGTCAGGGAAGACTTCTAAAGAGGTGTCTGAGCTTGAGCTCTGAAAGATCTGGAAAGGCTGACCTGAGGGGTGGGATCACATTCCACTTTATAGAAATTCAGAGAGGCAGTTGCTTCTACTAAATCCCCTTTGGCCAAGTGATCAGGTGATTAACCCTGTTCTTTACTATTCTATCCCTGTAGGATTTTGTCTTTCCTTATTTCAGACCTGCAAACTGAGCTTCCCCCCGCCTCAAGTCCCTTCCTGTGATACTATCCTCTCTGTCTGTCCTGAAATCACTATGAGTTTGGGCAAACCACTTAATTTCTCTGGTCTGAGTATTCCTCATCTGAAACATGAGAATTTGGTTGAGTGGATCTCTATGGTCCCTTCCTTCTCTAAAGTTCTAGAATTTGTCAGTCTAGAGTAAGGAATCTTTTTTCTAATTTAATTTAATTTTTTCAATTATAAAATATTTATTTTTTTCTCCCTTCCCACCTTTTCCCACCACTGGAAAAAATGTAAAATCCTCATAATAAGTAAGCATAGTCAAGCAAATCCCATGTCTCTAAAAAAATAGGTTATGTCAAAAACTGGGTATGTCATACCTTCTGTCTAGAAGTGGGTAGCACTCTTCATCACTGGTCTCTGGAATTATAGAACAGTGAGTCGTTCTTGACCTTTTCTGTGTCCCCTTTGGAAGTCTGGTGAAACGTATGTACCTTTTCTGAGAATAATGTTTTTAAATGCATAAAATAAAACATGAGACTCTAAAGGAAATCAGATTGAAATAGTTATAAACTTTTTTTTAAGTTTATGGACCCCAGGTTAAGAATCTCTGAGCCAGGGGTATGTCTGGTTTGTTTTTACATTTTAATTTCATACGTTTGGGGGTAATCTTATTGAAGCAAAAATAAATTAATTCCTCGTTGCTACAGACAAGCTTCCCTGTGCTGGTCTTACTGTAAATGTATGCGAATCAGCAGGTCACAAAATGCCTTGGATTTATAGAAATTAAGTTGGTCAGAGGGTTATGTCATCAAACTTGTTTTTCAGGAACTAGGTGGGGTATGTGACTGAAAGAACTGCTTTTCATTTCCTGGAATGTGAAATTTCATTGGGAGTTCCATTTTAGTTTTTTCTTCTTCCTAATTATGTGTTGTCATTTGGCAATGTCCATTTCTTCATCACTACATTCCACACACACTCAAGTTTAGTGTCTATAGGGTGGAAAATAGACTTTCTCTATAGGTCAAAGGATGTGAACAATTTGCATTTCTTATTTTGAAAACTGTCCACAACCAGATTTAAAAATGCACCAAATCATTAATAAGAGAAAGGCAAATTAAAGCAGGTTTTACCTTACACCTATGAAAAGTGCAAAGATGTGAAAGTTCAGCCCAATTTAAGAAACATTTAGCAACAAGTATAAAAGCTGGGACAAGTTAATGGTGGAGGGGCTATGGGAGACAAACATACTATGGCTGTCTTGGAGTAACTGATTTTTTCTTCAGTTATTCTGGATAGGAATTTGGAATTATGCAAGAAAAATCACTAAACCTTTGTATTTAGTGATCTCACCAGGCATATGTCCCAAGGAGATAAAAAACAGAAGGACCCTATATGTACCAAAACACTTATCGAAGTACTTTGTATGGTTGTACAAAATTGGAAACAAAGTTGGTTTTGTTTGATTCAGGAATAATTAATTTGTGGGATGTGGATATAATGGAATGTTTTTGTGTCATAAATGGGGAAATTCAGACAAACCTGAGAAAGCTTACATGAATCTGCACAGTGAAGAAAATGCAACCACAAAATAACAAAAATAGTACAAAGATGTAAATGAATACTAAAATGGGAGAAGGTAAGAAATACATGTTAAGCACCTACTGTATACTGGGCACCGTTCTAAGACGTCTCCAGATACTGGAATTTTGAATGAAAATAATGAAAGTTGATTTTTCCATATTAAAATTAAAAAAAAGAATTATTGATTATCTCTTGTCCTATTAAAATATATAAGGACAAAAATATGAGGCACAGGTATCCATAGTGGTGTTTGGAGACATATCCCAGGTATCAGATGTCCATGGTCAGAGGCAGGTGAATTCGGATTGATTGCAATGATTTGTGTTGTCATTGAGAAACAGATGCATAAACTCACTTTCCTACTCTTGGGAGAAAGGTGGGGGGTCTATAAAGGCAGAATGCTATATGCTGTCATATGTGATCACTTGGTGGGTTGGATTTTGTTTAATTGTATTTCTTTCTTACTGGGGAGAATTCCATTGGGGAATTCAGAAGAATAGCCCCATTTTGGGGGGTATATCCTGAAATAATTTTGATATAAAAACATAAGACAAAAATAATACATTATAAAAGAAAGTGATAGATTTCTAAGATTAAATAATAAGTGGGTTTCCTGAAAGTATAAACTACTTGTGTTAAACCCTCATTCTAGGGACATGCAAGTTTTTTCAATAGAAGACCACATGATCAGAAATATTGGGAGCCTGTACTTCTATAATAATGACTAATATGAATCTGCTAATATGACACATGTGGCAGTAGGCTGCTAATTTAAATAAACTAGGCAATCAGGCTTTTTAAAATGGGGGGGATCTCTGGCAGACTTTATTCAGAAATCATTTGGACTTTGACATCTACTAAGATTTGGAATTCAATTTAAGTCACTTAACTCAAGAGAGACTTGAATAGAAATTCCCTCTGAAATCCCTGACAAGTGACCATTCCACTTTGGTTTGAGGATTTTTGGTAATATGAAACTATCTCCCAAGATAGCCTCTACAAGTCTTTATAGAAAGCTTTTTCCCCCTTACATTGAGCCAAAATATCTTGAAGCAACTTCTATCCATTGCTACTTGTTTTGTCTTGGGGAGGTCTTTGTCCAGAATATGTCTAATCCCTCTTTTTTGTGTGTGGCAGTCCTTCATATAGTCTGTCCCAATAAACCTTCTCCATATTGAAGACCCTAATTATTCAAATGGTCATCATGTGATGGTGTCTAGTTCCCTTCCCATCCTTGTCACTTTCTCTGGATACCCTCTAATCTGTCCATGTTCTTCCTAAATATTAGACATGATTCTTCAGGTGGAATCTGATGGGGGCTGAGGGTAATTAGACTATAATTCCTCTAATTCTGGACATTTTGACTTTATCGATGCTTTATTTTTTGCTGCCATTTTGACTGAGAGTAAACTTGCAGTCCACTCAAACTCCTAGATATTTTTCACGTAAATTGTCATCAGTAAACACTTTCCTTATCTTGTATCTGTGATGATGAATTTTAAAAATTCAAGAAATACAATCACACATTTCTCCATGTTAGATTTTCTTTTATTAAATTCAACCTATCATTCTAGCGGTCTTATTGAAATCTTTTTGTATCCTGACTATTATCCAGCATATTAGATATTTTTCCAATTCTTATGACATTAGAAAATTTAATAATGCTAGTTATATATGCCTTCAATAAATAAAAATATTAAATTTCATAGGACCAAGAACAAATTCCCTGGGACCTGTCACCAGAAACCTCTTTTGATACATTTGCCTTCTATTAATGTTCATGTATATTTCTAATAAGGGAAGGAGAGAGGGGAAGAAATAGAAAATTCTTTTTAAAAACCTTATGATTTTGAAAAATCAATTTAAATTAATTTAATTAAAATTTGTAGTGGGAATAATATGATTTCAAGATATATTAAAATCAAAGTTATAGAATTCAATACAAAATGTCATGTTAGTGAGACCAACATGGGAAAAATATTAAATAGACAATTTGGTCTTCTGTAATTTTTAAAGCTTTTTCTACCAAATCCTATTCTCAGATATTTGATCCCATAAGGGATAAACCACTGATAATATTTTAATGTGATATAGTACATAGGTCATTGGATTTGGAATCAAGAAGACTCGGGTTCCAATCCTACTTTAAAAACTGACTTTGTCTTTTATTTGCATATCACCTATATATCCCAGTGTATTTCTTCCCCTTCTAGAGAGTCTTTCCTTACAAGAAAGATTAAAAAGAGAGAAACCAGTTCAGCAAAACTAAATGGCATATTACAAAAATCCGATATTGTATGGAGATATTATATCCATAGTTTTATACTTTGGCAAAAATAGGGCTTTCTCAGAACTCTTCTTTGGGGACGGTTAACTGATTAGTTCATGTTTGTCAGTCTTGCCATATTTGAATTGATTCCTTGAAGATAGGGAATTCGGTGACCCTATTAGACCAGTCATATCCCTCCTCTGGACCTCCATCTGGACATCTGGAAATGGGAGCGGAGTAGGGTGCACAAGATGATGTTTCAGGTCTCTATCAGCTTGAAACTTGACTTTGTTACTGTCTTGACCTTCTTAGAGAACATAGCAGAATATTGGGCGCATTGTGTCTCATATGGATCTCTGAGATTGTACAATGCAAGTTAAGTGAATCCAACCCTTTAAGGACTATTTGGGCTTGAGACAGAATCCTAAGTAGTTGACACAATTAGGTTTTGGTTTGTCCTTCATTCTCAAAGAAGACCATGACATTGGGAAGGTGATGCTATGGCTCACAATGGAATTAAACTTAAGTGAGGCGGGATTGTGCAAAGATGCCAGCCTCACTTTCTCTTCTGGAGCTTTCTGGGTCCAGTGGCCAGATACAGATCAGGACAACTAGAGATGGCCCAGTCATAATTAGGAGATTTATGGGGATGGTAAGGATTACATTACTGTAGATCGGAGATAAGGGGTCTTGACATTTTCATGCAGAGCAATCAAAGAAGGACAGTAGAGTGTAGTAGGGTAACAGACTTGGAATCAGGATTTGGAACCTGGATTCAAAAGCTACCTCAGATCCTTTGTAGCTTTGTGACCTAGGGCAAGTCACATTAACCTCTCTGTGCCTGACTTTTTTAATTTCTAAAATGAGCAAGTTAGAACTGATGGCTTCTAAGGGTCTCTCTGACTCTAAATCTGTGATATCGTATTTGACTCTGTAACCTCACTGAATGCCATGGGAGAGAGGTTGGTTTGAGTGAGAGTGGTATATGCAAGGGCAGCTAGGTGATGCAGTGATAGAGCACTAGACATGGAGTCAGGAAGACTGATCTTCCTGAGTTCCTATCTGGCCTCAGACACTGGCTGTGTGACCCTAGGCAAATCACTTAACCCTATTTGCCTCAATTTCCTCATCCGTAAAATGAGTTGGAGAAGGAAATGGCAAACTACTCCAGTATCTTGGCCTAGAAAACCCCAAAATGGGTCATTAAGAGTCAGACATCATTGAGCAACAACAGGAAGTATATGTAATTTAGATTGGGGTTTTGTTTGTTTTGTTTTTAAGGGTAAATATCAAGACAGGATACGAATAAGCATGAACATTTTCTTGCAGTTTCACTATTTACCTATTTTACTTTGTTTTTACTATTTATTTTTGTATTCTTACTATTTCTAATGCCCATAGTATTTTTACCATTTTCCTTTTTGTAGCATCCTGATTTAGTCAATGGAGAATCTTCCAAGAAACTCCCCCAAGGTGTGGTTTACGGTGTGGTTCGACGATCTGACGAAAACCAGCAGAAAGAAATGGTGGTATACGGTTGGTCTACTAATCAGCTGAAAGAAGAAATGAATTACATCAAGGATGTGAGTTACTTCAAAGATTTGTTTTCTGCCTTTTGTTCTTTTCTGGAGTGCACTGATTTTCATTTAAGAAGATTATCAGTTCTTTTTGTTAGAGAATGTTTCCTAAGTCTTCATGTTATTGTCATGGCCAAAGCACAGGGGTAGTTCTCACAGAATAATGTGCCTTTGGTGGAATCAGGAGGAGAATTGTACTTAAGGAATTGTCCTAAGAGGTTTCTCCTATTATGCTGAATGACCCTAAGAAACAGTGACTGAAAGGGATGCCATTCCTTTCTTTGGGTTTCCCTGGAGTGTTTCCCTTCGTCGTATATACCTGAGACTGTGTCTGGGACATGTATGATCCCATGGTTGGCTCTAGATTGGTAATAAAGAGGAAATAGAAGCTACTTTGGATTGCCTCAGGTCTTTTCTTCTTTAATCTTTCTGAGGATGATGTATTTGTTTGCCCTCTTGTTGAGCTTGACTGAGTAGCTTTATTTTCTGTTTGTCACTGGGAAAAAGTCATATGTGCTTTGCCTCCCAGGCAAGTCACTTAACTTCTCAGTCTAAATAATTTCCAAATCTGCAAAATGGAAAAATAATAGCACTTAAGTCTTGTGAAGATCACGTGAGATGTGTATAAAGCACTTTGCAAATTTTAATGAACTATATATTTAATGCACCCTCTAATGTTTTTATTAGAACTCATACGAAGGAGTTTCACACACTAATTTTTTTTTTCAGAAAAAGCACTACCTTTACTTATTCAAGCCACCTAAATATCTCAGAACTTCTTTTCAAATATTCAGAGCAGTATAAAAGGGAAGGGATGAAAATCAAGTCAAAGGTCACAGGAAACTATTCGATGTATGAAGCTGAGCACAGCCGGCAAGATTGATTTGGAACTGTCAACATCAATGATCTTCCATGTCATAATGAGTCAAGATTCATTTTCTTATCATAACTGATAATGTTCTATCTGCCTACCTAAGTTCAAATTCAGGTTAAAAATCAGTGTTGCCTAACCTTGTTTAGTCATTCTGGAAACAGAGTGAAGGTTGCTGCACCTTCCACTGCCTTGCGATCCTCCAAAAAAACATTTTTTTCTTTTTCTATTTAAATTGTTTTCGGTTTTCAACAATCACTTCCATAAATTTTAAGTTTTCTCCCCCTCCCTGTCAAGATGGCATACAATCTTATATGGATTCTACACATACATTCTTATTAAACACATTTTCACATTAGTCATGTTGCATAGAAGAATTAAAATGAGTGGGAGAGACCATGAGAAAAACCAATAAAAACAAAATATAACACAAGAGAAAATAGTCTGCCTCATTCTGCATTCCAGTTCCACAGTTCTTTCTCTGGATGTGGATGGCATTTTGCGTCATGAGTCCTTTGGAAATGTTTTAGGTCCTTGCATTGTTGTGAAGGGCTAAGTCTATCTAAAGCAATCCTTGCACACTGTGACTGTTACTGTGTATAATGTTCTCCTGGTTCTGCTCCTTTCACTCAGCATCAGTTCATATAAGTCTTTCCAGGTTTTTCTGAAGTTTGCCTGTTCATCATTTCTTATGGTACAATAGGGGAAGTTAGGTGGTGCAGTGGATAGAGCACCAGTGCCAGAGTCAGGAGGACCTGAGTTCAAATCTCACCTCAAAAACTTGACACTCTCTAGCTGTGTGACCTTGGGCAAGTCACTTAACCCCAGTTGCCTCATCCTGGGTCATCTCCAGTCATCCTGATGAATATCTGGTCACTGGATTTAGATGGCTCTGGAGGAGAAGTGAGACTGGTGACCTGCACAGCCCTCCCTCCCTCAAAACAAAGTCAAGTGCAAGTCATGTCTTCATTTCTCTGATGACATGGTCTTCTTTGACAACGAAGGATGAACACATACGGTACAATAATATTCTATTACATTCATATACCACAACTTTTTCAGTCATTCCCCAGTTGATAGATATTATCTCAATTTCCAGTTCTTAGCTACCATAAAAAGAGCTGCTATAAATATTTTTGTATATGTGGGACTTTTTCCCATTTTTGTGATATCTTTGGAATATAGCCCTAAAGCGATATTACTGGGTCAGAGGGTATGAAGTTTTATAGTCCTTTGGGGGTGATAGTTCCAAATTGCTCTCCAGAATGGTTGGATCAGCCCACAGCTCCACCAGCAATGAATTAGTGTTCCAACTCCCCCATATCTTCTCCAAGATTTATCATCTTCCTGCTTTTGTCATATTAACCAGTCTAATAGGTGATTTGCATCTCTCTAATCAATAGTGATTTAGAGCATTTTTTCATATGACTATAGATAGCTTTAACTTCTTCCTCTGAAAACTTCCTGTTCATATCCTTTGACCATTTATCAATTGGGGAATGATTTGTATTCTTGTAAATTTGACTCAGTTCTCTATATGTGAAAAATCACTTTTTAAAAGAATATTTTAAAAAGAAATCTGCCTTCTCTCCCTCCCAAGCTCTCTTGATCTCCCTTATAACTGAGAAATCAAGAAAAAACAAAACCCCTATTATAGATATGTGTAGTCAAGTAAAACAAATATCCACAATGGTTGTGCTAAAAAAATTGTCTTACTTTCCACTCCATCACATCTCCATCAGGAACCCTCTGGAATTGAAGTGGATAATTGTGGTGATCAGAGTTTTTAAGTCTTTCAAAGTCAACAATTACGTTTTACACCCTACCTAACTTCCACTCTAAATAAGCCAGTTGGGATGAGGGGTAGATTAAGGACTGCTGTGAAAAAAAGATCCTCCTTCCCCCTCAAATGGAAGGCTATACTTTTGTCCGTATTTTCCTAGGACATTTTAGTTATAGATGAGACGATGGACTTTGGCAATACATGATTCCCCCTATTCGAATGAGCAAGAGTAAGTGAGAGCTGAAAATGCCAAAGGTATATTACCAGTTTACATATTACCCGTTCTTCTAGACTTCCCTTTCCAAGTTGTTTTTTTCCTTAGGAACATCTTATGCTAGAGCTACTCATTATTGTGGTTTCTTAAAATGTTTGCATGATCTTTAAATAGCATCTCTGTTGGGCTGCAGGTGAGAGCAACATTGGAAAAAGTCAGAAAACAAATATATGGGAACTATGATGAAATGAGGCAGAAAATTCAACTCCTTACCAAGGAATTGAGAGTAAGTAAAAGTCTCATTCATTTGAAAATGTGGAGAGATGATAAGAATGTAAATAATTTTCACAGGAAATGTATATATTTATATGTGTGCACACATGCATGTATATGCAGGTTTCCTTTTAAACAAAGATATGTCTAAGAAGTTTTGAGGCTATCAATATTTGTGATTTGAAACATTTTTTAAGATATATTAGAGGAGGTTTTTTTATAGAAGATGTTCAATTTATCTTATTGAAGTAGGAATAATAATGATTTACTGGTTTTTTTTTAAGTTCTGGATTTTAAATATTTGCTTTTCTTAATTCAGGACTCACCTGTGTGTGACTGAAGTCACTTGAAGTCAAGTGAGGAAGAACCAATAGCATATAAGATTCTATAGAGATTCAATATCTTAATGAAAGGTGTTGAAATATAGATATTTTAGAAAATTGGGTAGTGAAATTCTAATAAACCTATGGAAGTCTGAACTCAACATTCACTCACAGGCAATAAATCCCTGTAATAAGGGGGAAAGACTTTAGTGTAAACAAAAAATGATTTTAATTGATAATAGAAAACCGAGCAAAACTCTAAACATTTGTACATGATCTGTTTCTTTGTTCACCTCCTTCACTTTCCTATAACTGTACCACCACTACCCTAACCCTTACCAGGTCTATTTGAATTAAAACTCCTTTAAGTATTAGATCGTGATTTTTCCTCTTTCAAGAGGCCTTCCCTAACTACTCCAGTATATGATGATGGCTTCCTTTATGAAATTATGATAGCACTTGTGATCATATATAATTTTGTATATGATTACGTATGATCTAAATTATTGTTTCAGGTGTTAGTCGTGCCAGCAAAAACATTAGTATAGTAGATAGAACCCTGAACCTGGACTTGCATTCAAATCCAACCTCAGACACTTACTAGTTGTGTGACCTTGGGCAAGTCACTTATCCTCTGTCTTCCTCGGTTTTTAATGTCTATAAAATGGGGATAATTATGGTACCTACCTCCCGGGATTGTTGTGAGGATAAAATGAAAAAATATTTTTTAAAGACCTTTGCAAACCATAAAGCATTATATAAATGCCATCATTATCATTATTATGCTTAATAGTAGCAGTTGAATTAGTATTAGTAGGGAAGAATCAGCCAGCAAGCATTTATTAAGTGTTTATTATGTGGCAGGAACCATGCTATACCGTACTCATTTAGCATCCACCACAATGCCTAGTGAAACAGATCATTATGTAATGAGATTCTTTTTTTTTTTTTTTAGCAACACTTCATATGGCTGATGCGTGGTAAACACCCCGCTTTCTTTTTTTGTCATTAAATTTTGATGGTGATAATGACAAAAATGAATAGTTTAGAATAAACTCTAATGATATAATATGTGTAATGTCATTACCAACATCAAAATTAGTAACAAAAGAAGAAAGCAGGAGGGTTCACCATGTATATGAAGTGTTATTAAAATAGAATCCTGTTATACCCTGGGTCAAATCTCATCCTTTGGCAAATATAACTAAATATAGTAAAAACTGGGCACATGTTAATAGGATCAATTAATATTTGATAAATTAGCTAAGAAATTTGCTCATTGCCTTTATCCGTCATGGGAATTAGCCTGTTTTTTGACTCAGCTATGACTCTCTATGTTGTTTATGTGTAGTTTACATGGGACCCTCTGGAGAAAGTAGCTCGTCTTAGTGACTTTCTTAGGTTTGTTTATTTGTAGGGATTGCCCCTCCCTTTAGAGAATGGGACAGGGATGAATGAGAGCACTGGATAGGTTATTCTGCTACATGATGTCAGTTCAGATCCTGGGTCCTTGGGAGAATTTAAAAGAAGGACTTTGTTCCAGCACACTTTTACCTTGCCTACTGGAACGCTGCTTTTGCTCAGTGTTCGTGATGTTACCAAGTGTGTGGGGATGTGCATTCTAGCTCTCTGGGAGGACTTTAAAATTAGATATGGGAGAAGCAATTGAGAACATTCTTATGATTGAAAGGGTGACCATCCTCTAAATGAGTTAGCAAACCAAGGCAGTGAGCAGCTTCTCTAATCCCCAGTATCTGAACAAACTGGTCATTGTTGGTGAAGAGCATTGTATTTTGTATTTTGACTTTATCGGGTATATACAACCTTTGAAGTACCATCCTCCTGATCATCTGATTGTCACTTTTGAACACATTCTCTGAAATCTTGATGAACTTGCTTAATACATCTGAGGCAACTGAGTTGAGGGTCCTGTATGTGTGAGCTTTGCATAATTCTCTCTTCCTTCTGTTCAGGTTTCCAATGCTCAACAGGATTATCTACAGAATCACATTGAAACACAGTCTTCAGCCTTGGATAGTTTTAATGACATGAACTCCTCTTTGGCTTCAGACTCTATTGGCTTACAGGTATGTCATTGTGCTCTCACAATGCTCCAGGATGGCCATATTCCAGCTTTCTAGAAAGATTTGAAATGAGACTTGAAGGCACATTTCAAGCAGAGAGTCTTATTCTAAACGATTTGTTTAATGACAGCCGAAGAATGCAGTGGAATTCACTATGCATCAGTAATATAAAATGTTATTAAAATAGAATCCCATTACACTACAAGTCAAATAGCATCCCTTGCCAAATATAACTGAATATGATAAAAGGTGCACATGATATAATAGTTGCATCCTCCCATATCAGTATTACAAAGGATCTCGGTACTTAATTACAAGGAAGCAAAAATCTAATTGAGGACAAGATATTTGACTTATAGAAAAGTGTAAATGAGCTATCAAATGAAAGAATGAATAAATTAAAAAAGCATTAAATGCTTGCTGTGTGCTAGGCACTATCCTAAGTACTAAGAATACAAACAGAAAATAGACAACTTTTCCTTCCTTCAGGGAACTTGAATTATACTAGAAGAAAATAGACATAGGGAAATGGTGTTCATTCAAATGTTTTGGTTTGGGGAGTTACAGGAATGGTGAATGCAGTTGTAGAGCAATGAATGAATATATCTTTTCTATAAATGGTAATGTTGATTTGATTACTGTTTCTTGAGCAAGAGGTAGAAATCAGTGAAGCAGAGTGCATATATAAGCACAATAGAGTTAATGGCCAGTGATGAATGGTCTGTTTCATAGTGGGTCCAAGGACATTTAAATATGTTGAACACTCATTGATCAGCAGTAGAGTGCTCCAGGTCAAGAGACAGAGTACCACTTTGGAGGTAGATGGTGGCAAGTTAAAAGGCTTTCTCTTCCATTGTGATGATTATTAATATCAAATACATGTATGACCAAAAAAGGAAATGACTTTGTCACATAGTAGGAACAAGGGATAACCAAGACCCAGTCTGTATTCTATGTTGCCATCCTTACAATGGCAAGAGAAAGGGAAAAAGATCCTCAGTGTGTTGGGGGGAACTTCCTGTGGCAAACTAATGGGCCAGAGTCACAAATGGTTGGTAGGTAAAAGTCTGTGTCATTGGAGGAAAGATCCAGGTCAGTGAGACTATGGGTCCATATGTAAAATAGAAATCACAAATAATAATTCATACTTTACCATTTACAAAGTATATGCATATTCATTCTCATTTGATGACCCTCATAGCAATTTTACTCATGAGGAAATTGAGGTTCAGAAAATATTCTAAATCTGGTCATCTTTCCCTATCCCATATTGCTTCCATTAATTCATTTAGAATTAATTCATTTAGAAGCCAGGTTAGCATGAGGCACAGACCCTAAGTGCAGCAGGCAGTCAAAGTTACACTGGCAACAAAGCTGGCCATAAGACATCTGACAGCTGGTCTAGGTGAACCTCATCTGGTGACCCCTGGCTGGAGTCTCTGCAGTTATAGCCATGTGGGCTCATAGACGATTAGAGTTGGAGGAGCTGAGGCATCATCCAGTCCAATCCTCTTATTTTGCAGATAAGAGAACAGAGACCCCGAGAGTGATATAGTGGCAAAATTTGGCAGTCCAATCCAGGTCTTTTGAAATTCCAGTCCACATATTTTTCTACTAAAAATAATTTTTAAAAGATGCCAAGAGATGACTTTCTTCCTGAAAAAGCCAATATTGAACTCTTGCTACCTCTCTTATAAAATGAAAAGGATGAGCCTTCTGTCATTAGTTATAGCAGTAGACACTGGGGTTTCTGGTGTCACTCTAAGATAGAATGGCTTTCCCATGGCTTTCTCACCAATAGGGTGAAGGATGGATCCAAGTGTGACCCTCAACTAAAAGACTTTGACAGTTATTTAAAAGACTTTCTGGAAAAAATGGAGAAGGAAATGGCAAACCATTCTAATATCTTTGCCAAGAAAACCTCAAACAGGGTCACAAAGAATCAGACACACTGAAACAACTGAACAATGATAATGGAAGAAGAATTTGGAAATGAGGCTGCAGCATGTCTCTGTATCTTTTGGAGCCCTTCTGGAGAACATAACTTCCCTCCTGTGCATAGACTGAGTGGGTGGCTACTGGTTTATTAACTCACCTCCACATTTTCCCTCCACTGTCCTTTTATATTTGGACACTAAGGCTTCTTTTACCCTCCCAGAATTCATTAAGCATCTGGCAGCTGAGGGGGTCAACTTGACTGAGTTTAAGAGTTATTCTATGGTAAAGTTATATGTGCTTATCTTTATTTAAAATTTTTTTTATTTTTCCCAATCACATGTGAAAAGATTTTAACATTTTTTTTAAAGTTTTGAGTTCCAAAATCTATCCTCTCTCTCTATTCCCCACTTCCTGAAATGGTAAGCAATCTAATATAGGTTATACATGTTAAAGCATTTCCATATGAGTCATTTTGTAGAAGAAAACTTGAAAAAGGAAACAGAAAGAGAGAGAGAGAAAGAAAGAGAGAGAGAGAGAGAGAGGAGAGATAGCATTTTCAGATGCCATCAGATATTTTCTGGAGGTTCATAGCATTTTTTTATCATGAATTCTTTGGGATTGTATTGGATCATTATGTTGCTGAGAATAGCTAAGTCATTCACAGTTGTTCATTGTACAATATTGATGTTACTGTCTATATACAATATTCTCTTGGTTCTGCTCACTTTATTGTGTCAGTTCAAGTAAGTCTCTTCAGGTGTTTCTGAAACCATCCTGCTTGTGATTTCTTATAGCACAATAATATTCCATTAAAACCACACACCACAACTTGTTCAGCTCTGGCAAACAGAGTTAAGTGACTTGTCCAGGGTCACACAGCTGGTAAGTGTTTGAAGCTAGATTTTATCTTGGGAAGATGCTCAGACTAACTGAGGCCTGGGAAAGACCTTAATTTAGAAAGGCCAAGGTCACTTACCGCATCTCTGGTCATCACCAGTTGTCTTATCTTATGTCTTTGTCACTGGAATTTGATGACTCTGGAGGAGAGAGTCAGGCTGAAGACTTGGCACAGCTCTGCCTCACTCAGGTCCAGTTCACTTCAAGTCAAAACATCACCATCAAGATGCAATTGATTCTCTTCAATGATAATCAAAACAGAACAGGAAGATGAGTCTTCTTGACTCTGGGCCTTGTATTCCATCCACTGCATCACCTATCTGCCCTGTAACTCCATATTATCTTTAAATTTTAATCAGAAGCAGCCAAGAACAGGTATATTATAACTGAAGGAAAATCTATCAGGTATAAAATTATCCTCCTAACAACCTGATAACTTAGCTGGGGCTGAAGATCTGTCCAGGGTTGGGGAACCTGCAACCTCAAGGCCACACGTGGCCCTCTAGGTCCTCAAGTGTGGCCTTTGAATCCCTTAATAAAAAGATTTGTTCTATAAAACATGAACTCAGCTGCACCCAAGGACCTAGAAGACCACATGTGACCTTGAGGCAGTAGGTTCTCCGCCCCTGGAACAATTTGACTTTTTATTTATATTAATTTCTAAGTTTCAATCAGTCAGCAAGCATTTATTAAGTCTTTACTGTGTGTCAGTCACTCTGCTTATCCCCTTACCAACTTTGCCCTTATCTCATTTGAGTTGATGAATGAAGACCAGTCCCTGTTTAGTTCTACTGTGACATCTTTCCCCCAATAAGTTGAGATTCTATTTTGCAGATGAGGAGGAGTCCGTGTAGGTTTTTGAGGAAGAGAGTAACATCTGGGCTTCTATTTCCTTGTGTTTAAAATGAGTCGATTCAATTAGGTCATCTCTTATATTTTTCTAACTCTAAGACTCTATGATTCTCTGGTAACCTTGCCTTTTCTAGCTTTGTGACTGATATTACCCCTAAAATTCTAAATTTGGGACTGAAAAATACTATGAAAGAAAACCATTTTAACTCAGTTTTTAGATTAAATCTGTTGGAAATATATTTTATTAGTGTACACACAGCTTGCTCAGGTAGAGGTTCTGATCAATAGAATTCTATTGTCCAAAAAATGTCTCTTTTCTCTCAAGCAGTTTACAGCTTGCATTTATAAATAATGGTCAAAAAAAGATGAAGACATTCCATAGTAATAACAATAGTCATGTGGATACTCCTTTGGGGAAGATGTTTCCCAGAAAACGAAAGCCTTCCTTTTCCTGGTTTGGTCAGGAATGGAGTACACATCCTTTCTGAATTCATTCAATAATAGATAGACAAAGGATTCTGTTTCGACTGATTTAGTCAACACTAAACTAAGAGATATTCTCTTTATTAAGCCTCTCTCTGTATTTATTAGGCCTGCTATTCAAGGGAGAGTGAGGAAATTAGTCAGAAAACATTTAGCACTACATTAATTCTCAGTTTTCCAGATAGTGTTTTATTTTTTCCAATTACTTGTAAAGACAATTTTTAACATTCATTTTTAGCATTTATTTGGTATTTTATTTCCATGTTACATGTAAAAACAATTTTTAACATTCATTTTTAAAACTTTGAGTTCTAAATTCTCTCCCTTCCTCTCTTCCCACCCCCACCCCCTCATTGAGAAGGCAAGCAATTTGATACAGATTATACATGTGTAGTCATGCAAAATATAGCTATTAATAGTCATGTTGTGAAAGAAAACAGACAAAAAGACTCAAGAAAAATAGAGTAAAAAAAAGTATGTTTTGATATGTATTAGGACACCATCCGTTCTTTCTCTGGGGATGGATAGCATTTTTCATCATAAGTCCTTCAGAGTTTTCTTGGATCATTGCATTGCTGAGAACAGCTAAGTCATTCACAGCTGGTCATCTTACAAAATTGCTATTACTTTGTACACAGTGCATTTCACTTTGTCTCTGCCCATGCAAGTCTTTCCAGGTTTTTCTGAGAGCATCCTGCTTATCATTTCTTATGGTACAATTCAAATTTTATATAACATACAAAGAAGTCTTAGAGTGGTAGGCTTCCAAGGACCTTAGAAGTCATCTGTTCCAATGCCCACATTTTACAGATAAAGAAACTGAGGACTCCAAAAGTGAAGTGACTTGCTCATGTTTCACAGGTTGTAATTGGAAAAGTCACGATCTGAACCTAGAGGTCCTGTGACCTTGAATCCAGGTGTCTTTCCATAATACCATACCACCAGCCACGCTCAACATTACTTCATGTTTTTAGCTATTCCACATACCTCATTGTAAGATTTCATTTCAGCAACTATTTTTGAAGCATCCCCTGATGTGGTAGATATTGAGGATATAGAGATAGGTACAACAATCACCCTGCTGTTGAAGAATTTATAATCTAAGGGAGATTAGGGCATCTAAGTATTCACATAAATATGATGTAGTGGAAGTTGTACAAGTTCTAAGAGGAGGTCTATCAGACGTATGAGGATAGATAGATCACTTTTAGGTATTCAAGGGAGTGGAAAAGGATTGTGGAATCCTGGTTCTAGAGCTGAAAGAGACCTGAGATGCCATCTAATATAACTCTCTTATTTTATAGATGAAGACAGTAGGGCCCCAGGTAGTAAAATGGCTTACTTAGGTAATAAAGTGTGACAGGTTAAGACTTCATGGAGGAGGTGGTAGCTGATTTGGGTCTTGAAGAAAGGGAAGATCCTTAACAGATGAAGATGGAAGAGGAGTCCATTTCAAGCACAGATAGTTCATATAGTTATTATATTCTCAAATCAGGAATCCTGGCCTCTACTTAGAGAAACAAGGAGGTAAAAGGCTTATTATCATTATTCAAATAAGGATTTAGAAGTGAAGGAGCCTCAGAGATTAATTTCTTCTCTTGCCTCAGAGTCAGCAAAGGTCTTGGGATACTATTTCAAAGGATAGAGTTTCCAGATGTTTGCATTTGAAATGGCATGCGACTTGGGTGGGGGGCGGGGGGGGTGTGGGAGGTGAGAGAAGACGGCTATAAACACAGTGTCTAGCAGTGGGAGTTCTGGATTTTAATGACCTCACTCTTCTGGAGTCCTAAAAGAATAAACCAAGCACAAATTGCAGTCATAAAAAGCTGCAGGCATTTAAAACATTCTGCTGATGGGCACCCCCTGGCTATTATCAAAGGCATTTGTTAAGCACCTGTCTGTGCAAAGCACTATGGTTAAGTGCTATAAACTACGTTGAAAGTCCACGGTCCTCTAGCCTTACCAGCTCCTCCCTCCCACTCATGGGCTGGAATGAGAGGGAACCACTAGGGAAGAGATTCCTTGAAAAAGTGATATTTCATTGCTATCAACAGAGCCACTCCTCCTCTGCCTCTCCATATTGCCCTGAAGGCCAAAAGTAACCTCCTTCTCAGGTAAGAAAGAAAGCCTCCATTTTTTAGATTCCTCTCTAGTCAACCGCCGTGGTACAAGGCCGCATGGGAAAGGTGTAGGTGGCTGCAATGGAGGAGCTTAGGTGGTAGGTAGACTAGAGCCACCAGATAATTTGGCAATCACGAGAACCTACACCCCTATGGTGATGACAAAGGCCCCCAGAATGGACTGGATTTCCAGGATGTGAAGAGGCAGGGTGATTTTTTTGTTCCCCATACTGGCTATGTAGTGGGTTGTCTTAACACACTTTAGGGTGAGACAAGGTACATAAGGATATTCTAGGGTACAGCTTTGGTGAAGGTTTTAGGAGGTCTCTTGGCCCTTGGTTCACATGTGGTTTCCGTATGTCAGTAATAAGTCAGTAATGGGTTGTCTAAAATGTATTCTCCTTTTTGTCCTGGCAGAAAACATTGGTTGATGTTACCTTGGAAAACAGTACCATTAAGGATGAGATCAGAAATTTGCAGCATACATATGAAGCATCTATGGAAAAACTGAGAGAAAAACAGAGACAGTTAGAGGTGGCTGAGGTGGAAAACCAGCTTTTGAAATTAAAGGTAAAGTAAATGAAATTTAAATTCTTCATCAGGTTTCTATTTCTAATTTCTATTCCTTTGTTTCCTCTTTCCTTTTCAGTTTTCTTGTCTTTGCCTTCTTCCCACTTTTTCTTTTACCCCTTTCTTCTTCCGTGATTTCTTCTCACATTCATTGTTCAAAGTCCCAGAAGACTGAAATTGAAGGTACTCTCTAGGTGATCTAGAAAATATTTGAACATGTTACTGTTGTCTTTAGTGTGATCCAAGTACTGAATCCAAGAAATATTAACTACTCCATTCTCATATACACTCTTAACATGACCACTTCCCCAAGGCAGCTAGAGAAACTTAGAGGCAGAGATTATTTCCTCTACCTAGAATACTTTCCCTCATTTCTGCCTTTGAGTTTCTCTGGTTTCCTTCAAGTCTCAGTTAAAGTCTCCCCTTTTGAAGAAGCCTTTCCCAGTTCTACTTAAGACTAGTGTGTGACCCTGGGCAAGTCCCTTAACCCTGATTACTTCAAAATTTTTTAAAAATAATTTTTAAAATTCTTGGAGCTGGTAGATGGAAAGTCTTGTGCAAGGAATGACAAAGAGGTCAATGTCACTGGATCTCAGAATAGATACCCAGGAATAAGGCAAAGATAGGAAGGGACCATGCAATGAAGGGCTTTAAAGACCAACAGAGGATTTTATATCTTATCCCAGAAGTTATAGGGAGCCATTGGAGTTTGTAGAATAGAGGAGTTATATGGTCCAACCTGTGATTTAGGAAGATCAGCAGCTGAGTTGAAGTAGAGGACAGGCTGGAGTATGGAGAGACTCGAGGCTGGGAGACTACGCAGGAGACAATAATCCAAATGTGAAGTGATGAGGGCTTGTGCCATGTAGTGGCAGAATCAAAGGAGAGGAGAAATATGTGAGAGACGTTGCAAAGACAGGATTTGAGAAATGATGAAATATAAAGTGGAGAGAGACAGAGACAGAGAGATGACAGGAGGGGGTGACCAAGATAACATGTAGGTTGTATGTTGACTGTAATGTTAACAGTATTGGAAGACAGATGTGTTCAAGTTTTACCAAGAATTATCGTAGGAGCCCACAGAATAACCCCAAAGCCCTTCTAATCTGATTTTGCAGCAAAAAAAAAGATAATTGTGGTGTCCCGTTAAGTTCTCAGTCCTAATAGGGGTGGCTAGGGTGGGTTCCTTGGCAGGGATGAGTCACTGGTACTGTTTTATAATAGAGAACATATAGCTGGCTGCCTCCTTATTAGCAACCAATTCTACCCTCATCCTGGCACCATGAAGAAAAATGTAAGACATTCTCCAGAGCAGAGATTCTTAACCTAATATCTATAAATTTAAAAAAAATTGAAAACTGCCATTTTAATAGGATTAGTTTCTTTTCTAATCTTGTATATTTTATTTTTTGCATTAAAAACATTATTCCAAGAAGGGATTAATAGATTTATTAGACTACCAAAGGGATCCATGACACACAAAAAATATGAACATCCTTGTCCTAGAGAATATATATTCCTACTGTAACTACTAGGCATTACTGTATAGATAAAAGTTTGGCTAGGCACTGAATCTTTCTTGAACCATGCCATTCTATGCTGCTTGCTGGAGGCTAAAGTTTTTCGCTCTGGCACTAGACACTTACACCCTGCTATAATAACAAACTCATTTTCTACCCTAGGGGGTAAGATGACTCCAAATTCCATATGGATCTCTTTATCTGCTGTTTTAGGGAGCTTAAACAAATGTTAGTTATTATTAAAAAAAGTCACATGTAACTTTTTTTGCCTGTAGATCAGTATGAAATTCCGATCAGTTGAATCTATTGACCTATTTTATAGTTCTATTGAATACAATAGATATACATTAACACCATATATGCATTCATGACTTTTAAATGAAATAAAAATCAGGCTAAGGAACAGCTTAGATAAAGGGAAAGACAATTATACAAAATACTTGTCAAGCATGGGAAGGAGAATTTGGAAAGCTAAAAATAAAATCCTTTCAGAACTTTGTTCATTTCCCCAAAGGGGAAGTCAGAGTCACCTCCTTTTTCTGTCTAAGTTTCATTGACCAGAACCCATGCCCTAAAGTTTAAGTTTTTAGTTCTAGAGGATGCTATGCATGAGACCTGTAGGGAATCCATGGTGCCTCGTTCCATTGTCCCCTTCTGCTTATCTATCTCCTTCCCCTGTATGTCTTTTTTTTTTTTTTTTTAAACTCCTGGGCACAGCTCAAGGCTGTCCCCTGTGATCAAAGATTACAATAGCCCAGATCTTTCCCAGGGAGGGAGCACTTAACTCACTGAACTACAAATCCCAGAAGGCCAATCAAGTCTCAATCCCTATTATACTTCTATAGAAACATAGACTCTCAAAATGAGTTCAGATGGTCTTTCCAGTTTTATTTGAAGAACTCCAGTTATGAAACTTGCTACATCTGGAGGGTTAGCCTATTTCATTTTTGGAAGTTTTCATTGTTAAGCATTTCTTCCTTCGTATTGTGTTGCAATGTCTCTCTGCAAATTTTTGGCCTTTGGTCTTGGTTTTGCCCTTTGACACCAAGTGGCATAAACTTAATTGCTCTTGTACAAAGTAGTTCTGAAAAGACTTGAAGATAAGTTTTCTTACTCCCATCTTCCTCTATTCCCTCAAGCCGGTCTCCTCTTTTCCAGGCTAAGCATCTTATACTTTTAAGTTAGTCCTTGCATAGCACAATTCCAGTCCTCTCACCATTTTCTTGGTCTCTTTTGGATATACCACCATTATCAATGTCTGTCCTAAAATGGAGATCTTACAAATGTGTTCTGACCATCCCTAAGTAGGGACATCATGCTTCTTTTAATACAGCCCAAGATATTATAGGCAATTTTTAGTTTTCATGGATGCCAGTTCTCTATTATAAAATTGACCTTTTGGAATGCCGCTTGGTGAAATTGAGCAGAGCTTTTGTTGGCTCCTAGCAAACTGAAAGTGTTAGTATATTTCTCATTAGTGAACAGCTGGTTACTTTCCCAATAATAGAATCTGTCCCATTCTCATTTCTATCAGTCACTTCCTCAGCCCAGGTAAAGGTTCTACATTCTTGTTTCTGCAAAGACCTCTAGGAGCCATACATTGATGTTACCATGGATCCATGACGAAGGAATGTGGGAGAGCCTAATCAGGCTAGAGATAGCTTTGATTTCAAAATGCATTTCTTGATCTTGGAATGGAATACTGTGAACACATTCATAAGGCTAAGCATTGGTACCTGTGTTTCAATTCACTCAACTTTTATTAAGCATTTACTTTGTGTGGGACAGTGGGCTAGGAAACTTTGAGAGATACAAACTTTTCCTTTTTATTTAGTATTTTGTTTTTCCCCAGTTACATGTGAAAACAATTTTTAACATTAGTTTTTAAAAACTTTGAGTCCCTGATTCTCCCCTGTCCTCCCTCCCCATTCCTTTCTTCAATTGAGAAGGCAAGCAATTCAATATGTTATACATGTATATTAATGAAAAACATATCCATAATAGTCATATGATATGAACTTTTACTTGACAACTAAGAAAAAACAAAAGTATAGCAAGAGATCCATTCATAGAACACAGATTTCTTGAGTGAGTGGCAAAGCCATGATTCTAAGCTAAATGTTTTGGCTTCAGAGGCAGTTATACCATGTATGTCTCCGGGTCTCAGTTTCCTTATCTATAAACTGGGAATAATTATATTTTTGCTAGCTCCTTCAAAGAATGATAGTGAAGAAAGCATCTATAACCTTAAAATGATGTAGAAATGTGAGCTTTTAATAAAATCTATCACAGGTTGGCTTGATGGTGCAACTTAAGAATGAATTTTTGTTAACCTTTACTTATCCTAATTCTATATATGTCCCAAAGCTCCATTTTGTCAATCCTTGGCTCCCCTTGCAGTGGTAGGTTTTATGAATTCACTCATTAAAGAAAACACAACAGACCATTACAAGACTTATGCCAGTTATGTATTAGCACAATAACATGGTTCTTGGATGCTCAGGCCTCCACTACCACTTCCTTGCTTCATTCTCCCTATTTGTTGAAGGGAAAGAGTGATTTCCTCATCTTTTGTGCTAAAAGGCCATGTACTTTTCTCCCAGGAGTGCCCTCAAGTCCTTACTTGGAGCCGATTTACCTGTACTTTAGAAATAAGTCTAACAGGCTTGTAAATCATCTGATTCCTCAGCTCACATCCGATTAGAAGCAGCAAGTTATAATGAAGGCTGTCTGAGAAATGTAGGAACACTGATAGGAATGAGAAATGACAGCAGAGAAGAGACAATAAAACAGTGATAACATAAATCACATTTACGTAGTACTTTTAAGGTTCACGAGGTTATTTTCTCCACTACAACCGTATAAGGTAAGTATTTAAACAATTCATAAACACACGCCTAAGTAAGTGTTGGAGTCAAGACTAGAATCGACAAGGCTATGAAAGGCAGAAAAGATAGGGAGGATTAAATCCACGTTAGTGGGTCGCATCTTGAGGTGCCCTCCCTTTTTGGCATTTGCCTGAACTCCAGCTCTATTCCCAAAGTGTTTCCGTAAAAGATAGGAAGTGTGCTTCTTCAGAGGTAGAGGGTGCCAGGGTGCTTAAGTGGTGACAGTCAGTCATGATGGAAAACACCATCCACATCCAGAAAACACTATGGAGTCTGAAGACAGACGGAAACATGCTATTTGCTCCCTTTTTGTGTTTGTTTCTTCTTTTTCATGGTTCCTCCCATTGGTTTTAATTCTCCTTTATTTAGAACATGACTAATGGGAAAAGATATTTAATATGAATGTATATGTAGAACCTGTATCAGATTGCATGCCATCTTCAGGTGGGGGGGGAATTTAAAACTCAAAATCTTATGGAAGTGAATGCTGAAAACTAAAAATAAATGTTAATTAATATATAGAAAAGGAAAGTACATGAAAAAATATTGGTAATCAATCAAATAGTATTTATTAATTAATTCAAGGCATTGTTCTAGAATGCTAGGGATACAAAGACAAAAGTGAGATAAATTCTAGGAGCTTACATTCTATTGGGAGAAACATGTTCAATAAAATATATATGTCAAAAAATAAGATAAAGGGCAGCTAGATGGCAAGTGGATAGATTACTGGGTCTAGAGTTGGGAAGACCCGAGTTTAGACTGACCTCAGACACTTACTAGCTGTGTGACCCTGGGCAAGTCACTTAATTTGGTTTGCCTCAGTTTCCTTACCTGCAAAATGAGCTGGAGAAGGAAATGGCAAACCAGTTCCCCAAAAAGAGTTCACAAAGAGTCAGAGAAGACTGAAAATGTGTTGAACAACAACAGAAAAGGCCCTCCCTAGCAGCTGGGAAGGGGAGGTCAGAAAAAGTCTTATGGTTAAGCTAAACTTTGAAGAAAACTAGGTATTCTCAAAGATAGATGGAAGAGAACGGAACACATTTCAGGGAACACATTTCAGGTATAGGGGACAGCATATGCAAAGACACAGAGGAGATGGAATGTTGCATTGGCAGTCACCAATCATTGCCCTTTCCCAGATAAAATCTTGCCACCTTCTCTGACTCCTTTGGGAGCAGGACTGCCTAGAAACTAAAGAAGTTTGACAATAGTGGGGTGTTCTGCTTCTCTTTTTTTTTCTATTGAAAGCCAACATAAAACATTTTTATTTGAACAATGAAACTTGAAACTCGTATTGATGAAAGAGTGTGTGGATGGTGGTGGTTTCTCTGATCAAAATCACCACATAGGATGACAGAAAATAAGGAAGGGAAGCTGGTGCTCAAAGCCAGGAGATTCTGAAACGGTAATGACCAGGATCAGTTTTTGGTAGAGAATACTAAAGGTTTTATTGTGATAACTGGGTTTTTGTTGTGTTGAAATTTTCTCCAGAGAACATCTCTGATTTATTAATTAGTTTCTAGAATTTGGGTATGTGCATAGCAGTGATTAATCAATGAATAAGTGATAGCACAGTGAATAGAGCGCTGGGCCAGGAGTCAGGAAGACTCATCTTCCTGAGTTCAAATCTGGCCTCAGACACTTACGAGCTGAGTGACCCTGGGCAAGTCACTTAATCCTGTTAGCCTCATTTTCCTCAGTTGTAAAATGAACTGGAGAAGAAAATGACAAACCAGTCCAGTGTCTTTGCCAAGAAAACCCCAAATGGGGTCAGATATGAACATAAACAATTGAACAATAATGAAGATGTTTATTAAATGAATTCTGTGTCAGTCCATGTTCTATATACTAAGGATATATACATACACATGTATACACACACACACACACACAAAGAATGAGACAGTTCCCACTCTTGTGGTGCTTAGGAGCTAGGTTAAAATTCCACATCTGAAGCTCTTTACTCCTTTTGTGATCTTGGACAAGTCACTTAACTCCCTTGGGCTTTTATTTCCTTGTCAATTTCCTTGAATGGAGTCAATTGCCTTTTTTATGTTCCTTCCATTTCTAAATCAATGATGACTTCTAGAGACTGAAAAAAATTCTCCAAAGCCCTTAGAAAATCAAAAGATGGGGAAAAGTCAGGCATGAATGGAGCAGGTTTAAAGTATAGAATCATAGATTCACAGTCAGAAGAGATCTCAAAGACCTTCTAGTTCCACCTGTTGGTTTACAGAGAAGCAAACTGATGTTGCTCATCTTTGACCCTGTCACTTAACACTTAACATTTATTCAGTGACTATGCCATGATTAGACAGCTAGAAAATGTCAGGGAAAGGGTATGAACTCAGGTCTTCCTGAGTCCAAGTTCAGAAAATGTCTGCTTTCACAAGGCAGAGATTATTGGAGAAGGGGGACAGGTGGAAAAGGTAGACAGTGAGGTGAAATAAGCTTCTCCTCACATTTTTCATTTTGGACATTTGGCATTCCAGCTATGTCAGCCCACTCAGATTCCTTAATCAACTATGTTTTTTACAGCAGTAGCAAGAACATTTAAATCTCCCCTGCATAAATACTTAATAAATTTCATCCAGAAAAGGGGAAGGCAAAGTTTTTCTTTTTCCAAACCTATTTTAAGGTTAGCTCATCTATCTGCTGCTAGTCCTTGACCATATACTTAATCTTAAATAGATGCTCCAAAGATTTCCTTTTAGAGCTTTTTTTTCCCTTCTGAGACTAGTTTCCCCCGTTTCACCCAGTCTGGATGTATATCAGCCATTCATAGTCAGATCCATCTCTGACCTGCTCCATTTCTACCCTAGGACAGCCCCCTCACTCCTGACTCCCAGGGGCTCATTGTATTGGTATTGGACTTTAACCCACTGCAACTCAGAACTCCCAAGATCAGGTGCCCTACCAGCTTCAGCTTCCCCTAGAAGCAGGGTTTAGAGGCAAGTGTCACCACAAACAGCTTTTAATTTAAAACTAAGCAACAAAAAGCAAAACCAAAAAGATGAGTAACTTGACAGAATGAGGTTTATTTCATGTCATTTAGAAATGACACAGAAACAAGGAGGAAGAGTATATATGTATATATATATACATATAAATAACATTAAATCAGAATTTTGGTAAGTAAAGCAGGAACAGTGGAATGTGGAGGATAGCTCCATCTTTCACGTATGTGGTATAAAAACCCAGGGAGTTTAAATAACTTGACCAAGTTATACAATACTTGGTAAACTTGAGAGGGCAGGGGCCATATTTTATGCATTTTTATATCTCCCATCTCTCCAGTATGGTGACCTGCCCATAGTAGATGCTCAAGAAAATTGTGTTGAGTGATTGATTCATTTATTTGCTGAATCAAATGAGAATATTTGTAAAATGCTTACTAGAATGCTGGGCATACAATAGGACCTGAGTTCTAATCCTGTTTCTGATTTACTACTTCTGTGACCCTTGGGATAGTCATTTAACTCCCTAGGCACGTGTGTGTATACATGCATATACACATACATGCATGTACACACACATACACACACATATAGGTATTTTTTATTGTTGAATCATTTTCAGTTGTGTCAGACATTTTGTGACCCCACTTGAGGTTTTCCTGGCAAAGATTTTCTTATCCAGCTCATTTTACAGATGAGAAAACTGAGGCAACCAGGGTTAAGTGATTTGCCCAGGGTCACAGAGCTGGTAAATCATAATGCAATATTCATATTATATAAATGCATGTATGTTAATATATTATATATAGTATGCATATATTATATATATACATATAGTATGCATACATACACACACACCTCTTACCTCTACCCTTATTTCATCTGCAGATGGTATGACCCTGATGTTTCTCTCTTTTATAGGTAGAATCTTCCCAGGATGCCAATGCTGATGTCATGAGAGAGATGACTAAGAAACTCTACAGTCAATATGAAGAAAAATTACAGCAAGAACAGCAGAAGCACAATGCAGAGAAAGAGGCCCTCCTGGTATGTTTGGGGAGTCCCACAGTGAAAATAAAAGAGAGTTTTTTTGTTTTAATTTTCTTTTCTTCATAACCATAGGGCTATAGCACAGGGGGATTCCATTTATTTATTTATTCCTCAAAATCTCTCAATAAATTCCCATGATCTACTAAATTAATTTCAAACTTTGTGGCCTGACATTTAAGCCCTTCCTTGATATAGACATAATCTGCCTTTCCAGTTTTATCTCCATAAATAAATCCTTAGATATATTCCCTGTGTGGCAAACTGAACTCTTCACTGTCCTCCACATTCACCATGTCCTTTTCTTCTTCCATACTATTTTTCCTTTCTAAAATGCTCTACCCCCATCTCTCCATCTGTTTAAAACCGAACTGTTCTTTAGATTTAGCAGAAATGTAGCCTCTTCCACAAAGTCTTTTCTGATTACAAAAGGTATCTCCTTCCACTGGGAGGGAGATAGTACTTCTTTTATACTGTGCTTATGCTATTATAATCTATATAATAATAATATGTATGCACAGAATCAAGAACTGGAAGTGACCTCAGAAGTGATCATTTTGTAGATGAGGAAATAGAAACCCAGGGAGTTTAAATAACTTGACCAAGTTATACAATACTTGGTAAACTTGAGAGGGCAGGGGCCATATTTTATGCATTTTTATATCTCCCATCTCTCCAGTATGGTGACCTGCCCATAGTAGATGCTCAAGAAAATTGTGTTGAGTGATTGATTCATTTATTTGCTGAATCAAATGAGAATATTTGTAAAATGCTTACTAGAATGCTGGGCATACAATAGGTGCTATATAAATGCTCATTCCCTTTCTTCTCCTGAATAATAAGATTTCTTCTTAAGCGTAGTTTGGTAGGCAGCAGTATAGGAAGGGCATCCAGGAATTCTGTATTATTCTTACGGCACTAATTTCCCTCATGGCTTAAAAGATGAAGCAAACAGAGCCCAGGGAACACATACTTAAATGTTGAGTAATGGTGGCAGGACTTTTAAGATTTACTCCATGTGAGAACGATAGTGGTAAATGGAAACAAGGTAGTGAGATTGTTTCATTTACAAAGCTGAGTAGCATACAAGGGGGTAAAATACCTCCCCCAAGTACTCGAATCCTACTTAAGCTCCCTTAGAACTAATACAAGGTGACTAGTTTCTCATCTCTACCCCTGCTATAGTCACCGTAGAGGAAGGTATATTGCCTCTATGGTACTTGGACTAAATGCTAAAGGATGTTGTGGATTTAAAGAAATAGAGAAAAGGTGTTGGATTTGGAGTCTGAGAACCTGGGTTGGAACACTGTCTTTTCCAGTGTGACCCTGGGCAAGTCGCTGGCTTCTATTTTCCTCATCCACAAAATGAAAGGTGGGATTTAATGGCTTCTGGGGCCATTTCTACATTTATGATCCTATAAATAGGACTTCCTTGCATTCAAATAAAGTCTAAGAAATGATCCTATCCTTGATGAGACCTGACCTGTCCTTCAGATCCCTAAAAGAAAAATGGTTGAATTAAGATGAATGTCCTGGACAAACTCTGTGTGTTGAGACAAGTGTTTGTTTTGAAGGAAGAAACCAATAATTTTCTGAAAGCCATTGAGGAAGCCAATATCAAGATGCAAGCAGCAGAGACCAGCCTTGAGGAACGAGACCAAAGGATTGGGGAGCTGGACAGACTAATTGAACGCATGGAAAAGGTAGCCCCAACACTCTCCTTTCCTCCCTTTCTCTGAAACTCCCACGTACTGTCACAACTCTCTAGAACCAAGACCTACGTCAGCATTCCGCAACTCTTCATTTTATGACAGCAATGTAAATGCAAATGTAAAAGGGTCTCTCTGGCACTGATGGGCACGGTGTAGTGGTGGGAGGGCCAGCATGGCTGTGAATGTAGGACACATTTTTAGAGGAGGATGTTGTGAGTGGGCTGATGAATAAAGACCATTACTCTGGAGCAGGGGTTCCCAACATGTGGTTGGGGCCCCTGGGGTTCTCTACAATGGCTCTGTGAAGTAAAAACTATTTTTCTAAAAATTACTATAACATTTTAGTTCTAATACAGTAAATATTGAGAATTGTAACTCACATAAACCAAAACTCTTTGGGTTCTTAATAGTTTTTAAGAGTTTAAAGGAATCCTGAAGCCAAAAAATTTGAGAACTGCTGCTCCATAGGGTATCTGATTATTAAAGTCATGGAAGAGAGAAGACTAAGAGGAAGAATTAGTTAAGGGAAAGAAAAGAATGAAGAAAATAAAGGAGGAAGAAAAGAGATGAGGAACAGGAGAGACAAAAGGAAATGATAGGTCAGTTTCTACTTCATTATGTAATGGCCTGGCATATAGTAATCACTTAATAAATGCTTATTGATGGAGTATCGTCTGATTATGTTTGATGGCTCAGGACTAAGATTAATGGAGAACTGTGGCCGGACCTCCTTTGACTATTTTTGCTAAGCAGAGTTGAGCTTAATGAAGCCACTGACCATAGTGACCCCTCAGAGACTTGGGAGAAAGGAAATCCCAGCGTCCTTAAATACTTTTATAGAGAAAAACAGGAAGAAGGAGCTGGTACTGACTACATTAAACTTAAATAGCTTTCTACTCCCTCAAGTGAAAATATTACCCGGTTCCATGAGGTGAAATTTGGGGCCCCAAGCAAAAATTTCAAAAGGGGTTTTGCCTTTTGTTAGCTGAAAAATTCATAGCTCTCTAGTGCTTGCACAGGGATTAACTGAAATAGGAAATGTAGTAAATTCAGTGTTTATGGAGCCTGAGGGGATCCTAGTGACTTTCAATAAAGCTAATATGTGCATTTGGGGTACATGGAAGCCCACTTCAGTCTGTAATAATCTGACCTGCTTTTCCCTAGGAATGCAATTCTCTCCTGTTGAATGGCTAAATCCTCTAATAAGTTTGCTGAAAATTAAAAGAATAAGTGGAATGTATGAGGAGTCTCCTGTCTCTCTGCAGACATATACCGTACCCAGGGACAGTGTCCTATAGCAGAACAATCAATGGATTTGAAGTCAGAGAATTTAGAATAACAATGGCCAAGTCACTGACCTGCTCTTGGCCTCGGTTTCTTTATCTGTTAATGAGGGAATTGAACTGGAGGGCTTGTAAGGTCCTCTAGAACTATGATAACTTTGTGGTATTTTCTAAATAGCCCCCGAATTGTGTGTGTGCGCTGGGGTTGGAGGGTGCTTTAAAAATTTAAATACAGGCAGTTCTGCTATAACTGGGCATATACATTCCCAAAGCACCACACTATGCAAAATTGCACAATAAAAACTCCAAGGCTTATGAGGAAAATGGAGCTGGAGTGGAATGTTCCAAAGCTCCATCAGTAAAAAAAGATATAGAAACCTAATGAAATGGTAGAACAGGTTTATGCGTGTATTAATATGAGAACGAGGGTTGGGAGACTTTCCCACTCTGTATCTATGATCTGATGAGTCAAAAAGAAAAACACTGATGTCAGTCAGATGATCCAGCCCTTAATCATATCTCAGTTAGAGTGAGTGAATTCCTTCCAACTCTTATCAAGCCGCTGGGAGCTAGCATGTTAGCGTGTTCAGATTGCCTTGAAGGTTTGGTGTCTGAGATAGGTGCTTAGCAACACTGGAGGAAGGATGGCAGAGTTGTTGACCTTTGCTCATTCCTTTCCCCTTAGCAAAGTCTCCTGTTACCCCTATAATTCTTTTGTGAACTCGGTAAGTTCTTTCTTTGTCATATGGTGTTTTCTTAATTAAACTGTTTGTTGGATATTCAGATTATGGTATCCATTTTTCAAATTCAGGAAGGCCATCTAGAATAAGTACCTTCACTTTTGCTGCTCGGATCTCTTCTTCAACCCCTGCAATCTGACTTCTGACCTCATCATTCTACCAAAAGAGCTCTCACCAAAGTTACCAATGACTTCTTCATCGCCAAGTCCAATGGTCTTTTCTCAAACCCTCATTCTTGATCTCTCTGCGGAGACACTGTTGATCATCCTCTTCTCCCTGATATTCTTTTGTCTCTGGCTTTTCAGGATGCTGCTCTCTCCTGGTTCTCCTCCTAACTTCCAGATCATTCTTTCTCAGTCTCCTTTTCTATATCTTCATTTAGATTGTATCCTCTACCCGTAAGTATCCCCCAGAGCTCTATCTAAGCTCTGCGCTACTTCAAATTCACCTGCTTCCCCTCACTTTGTAGCAAAACTTCTAATCTCTCAGTGGCTAATTTCATCTCTAGAAGTCTGCAGGAAAGCCTAGTGATGAGACTAATTCATAGTATCTATGTATAAATATCAACACCCCCTCCTCCTGGCCCTGGTATTTTCATCTTGGAAAGAAGATTCTTGTTAACACAAATGATTCAATGGTGAGACTTCAGGTAGTGTAACAAAATAGAGTGAAGAAATCCATAAAGTTGGGGTCAGATACATTAAGGCTGTATGCCTTTAGTTCTAAATCTGTAATTCTAATGACCATTTAGAAGGGGTTCTTAAATTGGGCCCTTGGGCAGATATTAGAGCATCCATGAAGTTGGATGGCAAAAAAAAATTTTTATTGTCACTAACCTTCAAAGGAAATTTAGCATTTCCTTCAATTATGATTTTAAAAAAATATCCAATCAGTTGTCATGTCCTGTTATTTCTACCTTTGGATTATCTCTTATAGATATTTCCTTAGAGACTACCAGTGGGTTTTCCTATATATTTAATATTAGTACAAAGTTGTTCTTTAGTTTGGTTTCGTTGTGTTTTTGGAGGCAGTTGGGTTTAAATGACTTGCTAGTAAATGGCTGAGGTCAAATTTCAACTCAGGTCTTCCTGATTTTAAGAGTACGTGTTCTATTCACTGCACTACCTAGCTGCCCCTAGTACACTGTTCCTTGCATATTTTCTTCTTCTTTTAGACTATGAGCTTCTTGATAGTAGGGAATGTTTTTTGCCTTTCTTTTGTATCCCCGGAACTTAGCACAGTGCCTGGCACATAGTAGGCACCTACTAAATACTAGGTGATTGACTGGGAAGGTGTACATAGGCGTCATGCTCCATGATGCAAAAAATGGTTAAAAACCCCAGTCATTTGGGAAGCCAGCCTTCCCTAGCAGCCAGGATGGCAACTAGCCTTTTTTTTTTTTTTAAACTTTGAGCAATTTCTATAAAGTCTTTCTGGAATAAAGATGATTTAACACGCCAAATACTACGAAGAGGCCATCTTGGCAGGAAGTAGGTTTGGGGGTGAACAGTAGACTGGGGAAGAGTTCATTCAGATTACACACAACTGCATGCTTTTTGGTAGCTTCCTATTTTACCTAATTTTGGAGAAGGGACTCTGGGAATCATCTCATCCAATTCCCTAGTTTTTCAGGTGAGGAAACTGAGTCCCATAAAGGTTAGGCATCTAAGTGAAAACTCCTAGTCCAGAGTTTCTTTCTCTGCATCAGCCATTTGTAAATTTGATCCTTCTTCGTCTGAATTTCCTATAAACTTGTGCATAGGCATACAAATGTCCCTGAAGTCCTTATGACTTTCTGATAGCTTTAGAATAGTTTCCTCTCCTCTAAATTATCATTTCTATTTAGGCCTGGAGAAATGTCTCCTCAGCTAAGCTAAAATTTGGCATGTCAAATTACAACCCTTCTCCCAACCCTACCCTCACCCTGTACCCCCTGTACCTTATAAATCTTTGAGAGCAGAAATGCTGCCAGACCCTTATCAGGTATGGGAACAGCCTGCCAGAAAGAATGAATTGTGGTACTGTTTGTATCCTTACTTCCCATCTCCTGACCTTACTTCTATTTTTGGACTTTGCTCAAGGGCAGATTTCTACTTTATGAGTGGCTTGTCAATTATACGGTTTAATTTATAGTTCTCCTGACTCACAATATTGCAAATATTATCTTGATACAAATTAAACTTAAAGCTAGATCCTGTGGTCCTGTTTCACTACCATTTTTTTCCTCCTGTAGTTTATTAATGAGTACTTTCACAGACCTATGATCTCATCCTTGTGGGTACTCTTTCCGTAGTTCCTTCTCCTATGTAATTATTTTCTGTATCTTTCCATAAATCTGCTTTGGGGACTAAACCAACCAACCAATCAGTTACCAAATACTAAATGTCTACAATATACCGAGCACTGTGATAGGCCCTGGGGATATGAAGAACAAAAATTAAAGCAACACTTGCCTGCAGCGAGCCACCAGTGTGGGTACACGTGTAAATGTATACAAGATGTATACAAGTAAATACAAGGATGTGTTCCAATAAATTAAAGGATTTCTTGTGGTTTTTTTTAGCATGTTGGGGGTACCAGCGAACCTTGGGGGTAGTTCTTCTGTTGTCTCTCAGTCTCACTATGTGACTCATCATGAGATATGGGAATGGAATTGTGGGGAGAAGAGAAATAAGAAAACTTTCCCCTTTCCTTTATCTTACAAGGAGAAAACTCTTTGTTAAAATGCCTGATTTCAAACATCTAACAATATTTCATCAGTACAGTTTGACATTTCAATTTAAGTCTTTCACTAGAGTATTACAAAACCACCTTTAAATATCCTTTACGTGTAAAGAGGTATATTGGAAAGGGGTGTATTTTTTAAAGACCTGTAACTGTCCTTTATATTAGCAGAAGTGTCAAACGCAATGGCCAATGCCACATGTGCCCACAATACTTCTTTGTGTGATTAAACACTAATTGAGAAATACTTAGCAAAATAAATAAAAACATAATAAAACTTAGGTATCATTAATATGTGATTTTCTATATGCAACCTGCAGGAATCCTTATGTATAGTCTAAGGGCAACCATTTCTATTTGAGTTTGATGCCACTGCATTACAAAATTTCTAATAGGTGGTTTCCATTCAGTTTCTACTTGGCTGTTTCCAGTGACAGGGAGCTTATTACCTCAGGATGCAGTCCATAGCATTGTTGGACAGTTGATAGAAAGTTTTTATGTTAACTGTAATCTGCATCATAGTAACCTCCCATCATTTCAAGTTCTTTCCTTGTGAATAGGAAATCGAATCTCTTTTCCACTTGACCATCATTCAGTTACTTGAATCACTCTCTTCATGTCTTCTCCTCTCTAGGTTGAATGTCCCCAGGTCTTTTTCCTCTGTGGTATAGTGGAAGGAGTGACAGTTCATCATTCACTAGTTGTGAGACCTTGAATCTCTATTTCCCCACCTACAAAGGAAAGCTAATAGAAATTGTATTACATACTTAACAGAGTTTGTGTAGAGAACAAATGAGATAATAGTGCTGTATACACTGTTTGCCTTAGTTTCCTTATCTGTAAAATGAGCTGGAGAAGGAAATGGCAAATGACTCCAATATCTCTGCCAAGAAAACCCCAAATGGGATCACAACAACTGAACAACTTTTATATTATTTGTAGATGTAGTGTTTGTGTATGTGTATATGTGTAGAAGTGTATATGTGTAGAACTCATATACATGAGTTGCCATAATTAAATGGCAGAGTTTGCAGATCACTCATCATTTTTGTCATTTTCTTTTTGAGTCTGTCATTGTCAATATTTTTCTAGAGTTTGTCATTGTTTCTTTTAAAATGAGATATCCAGAACTGAATAAGTATGCCAGCTGTACTCTGACCAGCACAGGATATGATTGATTAGTTTTCCTAGATGAAGACAGCATATATTTCTTTTAGTGAAGTCTTAAGATTTATTGGCTTTTTTGGCAGTCCCATCCCATTATAACTTAGGCAAGAACTCTTTCCAACGTGTGTTAATTTCCCCTTCTAGAAGAGAAGGGGTTATAGGCCATTTTCTTGATAACAGCATGGCCTCCTAATGTTGACAATCTATTCAAAAAGCCAAACAATCCCCTCTTATCTGAAATTTGGAGTTGTGAAGTACTTTGGGAAAGAGTTTAGCGCCTCCATCCTAGTTCTCAGGTCCAAATGGCCTATTTATTTATCTTAATAAGACCAATTTTTGTCATAGACTAAGTAAACTCCCATTTCCCAGAATGGCTGTGGAATTTGGTATTTTGGTTAATTCACTCTTGTGGTGAACTAAAACCCAGCATGTGTACCATAGCAGAATTACTAAATTTCAAAGAACCAGAAGGTAGGAATACTTGGTTTATAGCCATATAGACCCAAATTTGCGCTTTCTTTGATGATCCAGAAGGGAGTTGAGGATCTTGTAGTACCCATGGTTACTCATTACGAGCATATCTATGTAGAGAAGCAGAGTGCCATAGTGGATAGTGTGTTGGACATGGAGCCACAAAAATCTAGTTTCAAATCCCACTTCTGACACTTCCTAGTTTATTACCTTGGGCAAGTTGCTTAACCTTTTTTAAACCTCAGTTTCCTCTTCTGTAAAATGATGTGGTAGGACTAGGAGAAAAGATTTTGAGGTTCCTACCAGTTTGAAATCTATGATCTTATAAGACTATAGATGTAGAATAGTAGGATATATAGTAATCTATGCCAAGGTTGTTCTGACCTTGTGATATACCTAGGCCTCTCTGTTACATATTTTAACTTTACAAAATGAATAATTCATACTATCAACCTTCTTATTTCTGATATGTTTATTTCTCCTAAAATTTGAGTGTAGAATATACAGACAAAACTGAACCCCATTATAGATAATTGGGCTTTGTTTAAAGGTTGGTCAAACTGAGTTTAATCTATATAAATAATTGCTTTGGAGGGCTTTTTTTGGATGAGTTAACTTAGAAATATTTCTCTTTGTTTAGGAACGCCAGCAACTTCAGCTACAGTTGCTTCAGCATGAGACGGAAATGTCGGGAGAAGGTGTCAGCACAGATTTTGACAAGAAAAGGTAAGCTGTAACATCTCTTGTCTTACAGTGAATGGCCTTGGTGGTCTAGCATTTGTTATTGAAATGCTATCTCTATGGGCCACACCTTACCTAGATAGAACTCTCATTTTCACATCATTTATCTTATTTGTAGGGATTTTTAGTAGTTTGTGTATTGGGACATTTCAGAACCATGGCTTAGTGGATAGATACTAGCCTCAGAACCAGAAAGACATGAATTCAAATTCTGCCTCTGGCATACTGAACAAGTCAATTAACCTCTCAGTGTTCAAGACAACACTCTATGTTGAAGAGAAGGTGCTGACCCACATTGGTAGAGTGGGTTCCTTGTCTGGGAGTCCCCCAGGTCAATGAAATCACATATATAGTTCCTAGCCCTCTTTAGGGAAAGTTCAGTCTGTGAAATGTTTTCCATTATTTGATATGTGTAAGGGGCTGACTTTTTCATTGATCAACAGAACATATTATTTTGATGAAGAATCACCATTGAGACTAATTCCAGTTTCCAAAAATTTGACTGTTTCTCCTACCCTGTTTCCACTTGTTTGTAGAGATTGTTAACCAAAACTTTCTTTGTACAAAGGAAAATTACCTCCAGCTATTTGTTTTATATTGAAAATAGGAGAGTGGTTTTCATAAGCAACAGAAACGTTGCTAATCCATGAAAAATTCCAAGTGGAGCAAATGTTTCAAAAGAATGGTACTGCTTTATATTTTCTTCCTTTACAGCTAAAGCCTTCTTGAAATGATAGGATGCTTCTTTTTTTCAAGACCAAGCAGTTTAATGCCTCTACCTCCAGCCCAGTACCATTCATTCTTGGGCATAAATTGTAGGTGATGGATAGTTAAAGCTTGAAACAGCCATACTATCTTTCATGGATCATATAAAGATATTAAGATACAGGATTCCACAAAACATTGTTTGGAATCAAATACAGTGAATTCAACAAATCACGTATTAAATACTGACTCTGGCTTGATGTTGAGAATACTACAAAGAAAAAAAAATAACATTGTCCTTCTCCTCAAGAAGTTTACAGTCTAATTTGGGCAAATGCATCTCCCTTCAAAAAAGATGATGGCAGTTAAAATGAAATGGGACAAAAGAAAAATGCAACATATTATAGGAATGTTTATGATTAAAGAACAAAAATACTTATTACTTCCCAATGTGACTCTCTTTCCTTTAGACCAATGGCAATCACAGGCACAGTCTTTAAATTTTATAGCTGTAAGAATACTGAAGTTGGAGTCAAAATACTCAGGTTTAAGACACCCTTCCATCACTTTCTCACCATGTGATCTGGGACAAATCACTCTTTGAGCCTCTATTTCTTCTCTTATAAAAATGGTGATGGTAATGACTGTCCTATCTGGATTATTGTGGGAATCACATAAAATAGTGACTATGAAGGACTTTGTAACTGTATACTTCTATACAAACCTAGCTTTTCTCTTTCAGCTTTGTCTTCCTTTCAACAAAATAGAGGTTAGCAAGGTTATGGTTCTTTTTTAACAATTCTTTTTATTAGTGGCTACTGAAAGAAGTATATCTGAATAGGTATTGCTAATGAAGAGACATGCAAAGGATGCCGGATTTCACATCTTGCTACTAGCTATGTTTCTTTAATAGTTTGACTATATGTGTTGATTATAGTGCCTCCAAAAGTAATTTAGTTGTTTTATATTCTCCTGATGTCAGGTATCAGCAGCTGGAGGAGGCAGCAGCTAGCCTGAGAGAACGCATTAGACACCTGGATGACATGGTCCATTGCCAGCAGAAGAAAGTCAAGCAGATGGTTGAGGAGGTAAGTTTTTCATAAAGTATTATAATGCCAGAAATTCTGCCCACAGACTTTAACAGCCAATTAGGAATGAGGAATCTCAAGCCAGTACGCCACATCTAGGCCCCTGCTTGATTTCATCAGCTCTTAGGTCAAATTATTTTGACCACAATCCTTTTAGTACAGGGCCCCAGCACAAGTTTCTGTGGCTATCCCATTCATAATGTAGATGCGTGAGGTTCTAATAGCTAACCAGCTGAACAATTTTCAAAAAGCTATGATAACTTATTTTGATACCTATAGTCCGGTGTTTACCTCAACTAGTCTGGCTACCAGCTTGGCTAAGTCTTTCTGTCTATAAATTTATCTCCTATCTATTTCCCTCTCCTCTCTCTCTCTCTCTCTCTCTCTCTCTCTCTCTCTCCTTTGCCTTCCATTTCCTTCCCTTTCCCTTCCCATCCCTCCTCATCTTTCCTTTCCCTATGTTCCTTTGTTCCTCTTTCCCTCTTTTCTCTCTTCTATCATATTCCTTCCTTATTTCTCTAAGCTTTTCCCCTCTCTCCATTTTCCTATTTCTTCCTTACTCTTTCCCTTTATACTTACTGCTTCCCTAAACTAGCTATTATGTTAAACCAAATTATATCATTAATATCTATTGTACTTGTTGAATAAAGTTCCTTGTTCTTAATAGACATAGTAGGTAAGTCAAATATTTTATATTTCTTTAAAAAAAACTTGAAAATTAAGTTTCTTTTTACTTCTATAAGGTTCCTCTTACCTTTGAAGAGGGGAGTTCATAACCCCTGATTTCTGCCATAAAGTCAGATATTGGTTGTTTGGTACCATGGTACAGTATGTCATAAGTTATGCCTTTGTGAGTCATTTTTCTTACACAAATTTTAAAATTACTTCCAGTGCCATTTCATTTGCAAATCTGATTAAAAAGAGAAGCATTGACATTCCAGCTGGTTAGTAAAAATTCCTCAGGGTCTGATTCCCTTTCTCATAAAAAGGGAGGTTTCAACCTAATTAGACCCCTGGTGAGGAATGTAAATATTGAAAAGATATATATTTACATTGGGTATTGCTGTAAACATTTGAAGTTTGCTGATTATGTTTTGCCAATATAGAAAAATGTTGGAATTACTACTAAGGTTGGGGGTATGGAGCAGGAAAGGGGAAGGCTTTTTGTTTGGTTGCTTTAAAATATGATTTAATTAGCATCTTGACCTAAAATGAGAAATCAAATCATATCATGCTGTATTTTGTGAGTCTTTTTTGTTGGCTCTGGCCTTTTGGGATTGTTGTCATGCCCTTGACTAGTCACATACATCCTTCCCCTTCAACCTCACACCCCCACCCCGCCTTTCCCATCCCTTGTGCAACTGGACAGCTGCTCTGGCACCCATGGTCCCTGTACCGGAGAAATAGCATCCCTATTGGTTATCGTTATGAAGTCACTTTCCAAAGGGCAGATGTTGCTTGTCTGTTAGTCACTTACTGTAGGCAAAGCTTATTCTCATTATTACACAAGAATTTCTTAGAGACCATAAAAAGAATCAAGAATCTTTTCATGTTCCATTACAGCCTGTGAGAGATTCCATTCAGTGTTTCTCTAATACTAGATACTGAGGAAACCATAGGATGCTTCGTTTTGCTATTGCCCTCAAAATTCCCTACTCGGTTTGGGGGCAGAATCTTTTCCTTTTTGAGAATATTAGCGTTCTTCTACCACATCAGTTCTTAAATTGCAAATATTTAACATTTTGTCAAATTGCTCCCTACTACATGGAATCATGGAGTCCCACATTTTCCTCAGAATGTAGTAATAGATTACTAAATTTCCAGGCACTGTGCTAAACACATATGTAAATGTATGTAAATTTATGATTGTGCTATAGCCAAATTTAGGAATTTCATTTCAACAAGCATTTCATATTCAGGCATGCTGGATTTCATCTTCTTTGGTGGTTTGGAAATCTCTATTCTTCATCTCTAATCCAAAATATAACCAACATACAATTTTTAAAGACAAAACATTATTGTGAATAACTAGGTGTCCTAGGGCAAGAGGGGAGGGGATTGTAGTGAATGCCCATATCCTGTGATTATATATATTGTTAGCCTACCCAGATAAGCTTCTGTCAATACTACTAATATATCTAAAGCCATTTGTTGAAGAAAGTTACAGCTCACAAGAAATTATGTGTGCGCGCATGTACACCATGCACATGTATGTGTGCATACGTGTGTATGTACATGGCTGAGATAGTTCCTCAGGCTATGAGCCTGAGAAGACCCTATTTTAAAAATAGAAATATGATACTCCTGAATCAAATGCTTTTGAAGAGTACTATGTCTGTTCCTTCTTTTAAAAAAATCATGTTTTAAACCAGCATATCAATCACATATTCCTTTTATTTTCTGTTTGCTTCAAGTTGCAGAGAAAATGAGTGGTTTGAAATTTCAGTTGCTATAGTAATTAACATGGCAACTTTGCGGGGGTTGTTTTTCAAAGACATATTCAAAATATTCTGACAAAATGAAATGCATCCCGAGGAGGGTGATCACAGTGGTGTTGAGGGATCTGAAAATCATGTCCTGTGAGGAGGACCAGTATAAGGGATTGGCCAGATTTATCCAAAGGATTAAGCCTAAGGAGAGAAATGACATTTATCTTCACATTTCTGAAGATCTATCATGTTGGGAGGAGCAAAGATTTGTGCTGTGTTGCCTTAGAGGGCAGAAGGGTAAATCTCAAAAAGAGGCAGATTTCAGCTCAGCTTAAGACTGAACTGTCTATTGAACAGCTGTCCACCAAAGGAGTATGATGTCCTGGGAAGGAGGATGGTTGGCTATCTGTCAGGACTTTGAAGAAAGAATTGCTCATTTGAGTGGGAGGTTGAACTAGATGACCCTGAAGGTCAAATTTTGACTCTAAAACTTTTTATGATCTGAAAGTACATCTGGTTTTTTACTCTATAAAAAACCCCATATATCTTATGATGGTGTACCATAATTCAGGGAGTTGCCAGTATGTTTCCATTATTTTGGGAAGGTGGGTCAAATCAGCAAAGTCAAAATTAGGTCATATCATAAGGATGGACTTTGAGAAGCAAATGGACTTGAGAGATTAGTTGTGAAATCTTGTTCCAGTGAGTCAAGCATCTGTTTATCTGGCTACAGAGTGAGCTTTTATTGGTGGCGAATTGTTTGAGTAGTTTCCCCTATATTGTATTGAAGCCTGAAAGCTCATGAGTATTGTAGACTGAGGGATCACACTCACTGCTAATGTAATCCATGCATAATGTATCATTTTAGTTATATCTGTGAAGAAATTCTATACGTTAAACTAAGTGCTTTCCATTTAAAATCAAACTACCCAAAATTACACTACTGTGTGGTTTTCTGGATGTAACCCATTCTGTAAAAACAGAAACAAAACCTCATCTTTCATGTTACTTGAAGTTCTTAAGCCACTTATATGGTCATTCCCATACTGAAAGCATGTAATATATATATACATATCACATGCATGTATACATGTATATGTAAACACATATGTGTACATTTGAATGTATGTGTTCTTATATGCATGTACATATACATGCATGTATACATATACACACAAATGTAAAAAGAAACAATACTGGATTTAAAGTCAGAAGTTGTGGGTCCAAGTTCCAGCTCTACCACTAACTGTGTAACATTGAGCAGATTGTTTCTCTTATTTGAGCCTTGATTTTTTTTCATTAAAAATGAGAATACTAGCTCTACTACCCACCTCATCCATTTGTTGTGAGAGAAAGAAAGCTTTGTAAATTATAAAGTTCTGTATGAGTGTGCTCTACATATGATCCTAATGTAGAGCTTTGCACATGACTAGAATGATGAGCTTTGCTGGTATGTTTCAGTTGTGTCTGACTCTATGACCCCATTTTTGGTTTTTTTTTTGTTTTGTGTTTCTGGCAAAGATACTGGAGTGGTTTGTCGTTTCCTTCTCCAGCCTCATTCAGGCAAACAGGATTGAGTGACTTGCCCAGGGTCACACAGCTAGTAAGTGTCTGAGGCCAGATTTGAACTCAGGAAGATAAGTCTTTCTGACTCCAGGTCCACTGTAACATCTAGTCACTAGAAAGTTATAAGATGTAAGGTAAGAAGGGCAGAGAAAGAAAGGAGATGATCGCTTGTACATGAAGGAGATATACATGTATTCAGCTGGAGAAAGCTGAAAGATAAAATGCCTTCCCAAGAAGGTGACAGTCTAAGAAATGTGGCCCTAATTAGATGGATGAAATGACTTGGACTTGTTTGGTCAATAGAAACGACTATAAGGGTCACCACTTCAAATGAACGTAAGGCTATTATATAGTGGGGGCTACCCAGCTGTTCTCTACTTTTGCAGAGGACTTGATTTAGGAGAAAGATATTAGGGCTTCGGGACAAGGCCAGAACAGGATGTTCTCTCCTCCCTCCTTGTATTCCTTATCTGGACAGCCTTTGGCGGGGGAGGCTAGACCATACCTTGGATTAGGCTTCATGCATTTTACACTATATAGATTAGGTACCGAGCTTCCCAAAGGTGTGCCTGGCACACAGTGAGCCTTTAATAGATACTGATTGATTGCCAGTTGTCATTGCAGCAGGAAGAGGGAGGAATGAGACCGGAAGAGAGTAAATTATTTTACTATCATTAAAAAGATACTTGCTTTTATTTGCATAATCTACTTTCCTCCATTAGCACATATTTTAATGCCCAGCTGAGGAGAAGGGTGAGCGTACACAGGCATGAACCGATGGGGTTGAACTCACCAGTCTGCCAGGGAAGACAGTTTAATTCTCCTCATCACTTCCAGCTCCTTTGCCCCTGTAGGCCTGGGCAAAGCACTTAACTGCTGTTAACACCTCTTTAAACCTTCAGACCTCAGCAAACATGATCATTCACGCCTCTTCAATTGCTCTGAGCCAGCCTGCTGCCTTTGCCAACCAAAGCATCCCACTTGCCTGTGGAAAAATGGGAAAATAATGTGTACAAGAAGAAGAATCTCACAATTTTTCTCAGATTTACTGGGGTTGGGGGAGGGGGGGTGGGAAATATGTGAGGGAATGATTTTATAATTGCATATTTATGCAAATGAGTACGCACATTCTTCTTTAGATGAATGCGGAGTAACTTAAATCACTCCTGTGGCACTTTCCATTTCAACCAGCAGAGAGCATTCCAGTTATGTCCTCCAGCTGAAGTCTCTTGGGTTGGTGTCTAATACTTCTTTCTCTACAACAAGTCACTTCAAAGGACTTTCTTGTTAGAGATCAGAGGCAGGTTTGGCTTACTGCATAAGAAAAGAGGCTGTAATTATTACTTCTTATTTATTAAACTAGATCCTAGGTGGGTACAGGAAGGTGTGAAGTCCCCAAGGTACTACTTCAGAACAGTAACCTAAACTTTTGTCAAGTATATGCCTACATCTTTAATTTATTTAACTAATCCCTCAGCAGATCCTCCACCTCTGGTTCTCTCTATTTTGACCTGTTCCAAACATGAGGAAAACCTCATCTGGTTGAAGTTAGGCTGATAATCCAGAGTTGGAAGCCATAAATAAAAAAGAAACAGAAAGAAATGACCACAGAAGCATCCATATTTAAACAAGTGAGAAGGGGTTTGCCAGCATCCAAGACCTTCATCATCTGCTGTTTGTACATTGCACCATCTTCTGTTCTCCAAGAGTTCTTAGGCTGTCCTAACCACAAATAATGACCAGAGACTGCTTGCTTTCTGGCTGATGGCCTTGTATATAAATAAAAGTCTTGCAGAGGTTGTCCAGATAGATTGAGAGTGAAGATTTTTCTAAAGTAGAGTGGATGTCATGTTTAATAGGGAGCAGAGATCAGGTGGAATACAATACTTCCCATTCCTGTATGAGCTACACCTAGGGATTGCCAATAACGGAACATAGTTTATTTGTCCTCTTTGGACTCTGGTCCCTTAGGACAAGTACCAGTATCTCTCCATCCCTTCCCCTGCCTAGTTTAAAATATTCAGGAAATGTCTGTGAAAGTTGGCTGTTCTCTAGCTTCTTAGGAAGGGAACGCCTGCCTATAATCCTCACTCCTGGGGAGGCTGAGGTTGGTGGATCACTGGAGTTTAGGCATTCTGAGCTTCAGGAAGACAGTCTACACTGAGTATGGCACCAGTATGGTGAGCTCCAAGGGGTGGTGGGGGCAGGCACTATGCTCTTGGCTGCAAAGGAGGGGCCAGACTGCTCAGGTTGTAAATGGAGCGGGTCAAAGTTACCCTTTGTATCACAAGTGGGGTCAGAGATAGGGTTGTGCTGTGCATGGTCAGTGCATCTGTAGTGTGGGTGAAATGGGGAGATTTAATTTGAAAGAAAGGAAAGAAGGAAGAGAAAGAATGGAGGAAAGAAAGAAATTCAGAGTAATTCAGGTTTTGATTTTTTTTTAAGTATCAAAATTAAAAACACCTTTCTACAATTTCTAAGAAATTGTTCATAGAATAAGCTAGAAGAGACCTTAGAAGTCATCTAGTTAACTAGAATTCTTAACCTGAGGCCTAGGGACTTAACTTTTAACACATTTTGATAATTGTATTTGAATAGCATTGGTTTCTTTTATAATTCTATGTATTTGATTTAAAAAAAATTATTCTATGATGGGGCCCTTAGGCTTCCACAGACTGCAAAGGGTGTCCATGACCCAAAAAAGGTTAAGAATTTCTGATCTAGAGTGACCTTCTCACTCTATCAATGAGGAAAATGAGGTTCAGATTGGTGATAGGATCAGTGGAGCATGATCTCAGGCTAAAGGGGACCTCAGACTTGTATTGCAGAGAAGCCAGTGTGAAAAATCTTATGTAAGTATATATGTGTCACATTTAGAATGAGCATACGTTCATTTTGGGTAGGAAAAAACAAGGTGGACCTACCTGCTGCCCATGTCACAAAGGCATTTTTTGGAGAATTTTAATTTATTTTTTTCTTTTGAGACCTCAAAACCAAAACCTACCTCTTTTGGCTAGCTTCTCTTAACTCTTCTCTGTATATACTGCTACTGATCTTCAATAATTTCCATCTTCAAAATCTCCCTTACTTGTAACATTTATGCACACATATTCTTTTGTTCTGTTTCTTTTTCCCTACATTTTTTTTTTAACATAATTCCTTAACACACACAGCCATTTGTTGGCCCTTACCTATATATGTTATACAAGCTGAACCACACGTGTGCTGAATTTCAGACTATGTATCTTGCCATTGGCCTTGTATTCATCTATTTTTTATCTTCTAAAGATAAAAGGTAAAATCTGCCTTGTCTTTACTGATTAGAGATTTGTGGTCTCCGTCACTAGGTCACACAATTCCATTTTAAATGGGGGAGGGGAAAAGGAAAATTTTCTATAGAATCTAGAACCCTAATCAACTGAATTGAACTGTTTCTAGATCATGTCACACGAGCTCTTCTCCAGATTTAGTCTTCGTTTCTTTGGAAGATGATAAATGGTGACCTGATCTAAGAAGTTTTCTAATTACCCTGTGATGTACCACATGATGGTGGAAGAATATTCATGCTGAAGAGGTGATTCTTATCTATTAGCATCCAATGGCCAAAATATAAGGAAAAGCCACTAAGAAGAGAAATCCTAGGACTGTTGGTTTGAGAAAACATCCATATTGTTAAATACTACACAGAAAGAAAATTACATCTTGTATGCTGCAAACAGAGAAGTGAAAGAATCTTAAAGACTGATCTTTTGGAATATTTCAGAAACCGTAGGCAGACTTCAAGATTAAAAAAAAAGTTCTGTTATTAAATCTAAAAATCCAAGTAAAAAACAGTATTAAGGAAATGACATTTGGAGGCTGGGTTCCAGACAATCTGTACTTGAAAAATAAAACCTTATGTACAGAAAAAAAAACTACAAATACTTCATCAAAGACATTGCATATGAGATGTGGAAAACTGTGACGATGATCATTAATATGTCTGATTTTTGAATGAATCTGAGCTAAGGAAGCTGTCCTTACAAATCACTCTCAATCCCTCAAGAAATTAAGTAAAAAAAATGCTGCAAAAAAATTGCTCCTATGGTTTTTAGTGACCAAATAATGTACCTTTATGTGGTGGGTGTATGGAAGGATGTTCTGATAGATTCAGCACTTGAAAATTTAGCCCAGAATCTTTAAGAAAAAGAAAGCTTGATTTGATTTAGGTCATGTTTCTCTCTGGACCTCAGGTTTCTCATCTATGCATACAACAGGACTAGATGGTCTCTAAAGTTCTCCCTACGTCTAACATTCTAAGAACATCCTACCAGGCCTGAGGCAGTGATGCAGTGGAAAGAATGTTAGATTTAGAGTGCAAAGACCTGAATTTGAATTCTGGCTCCGTCATTTACTCACTGTGTGGCCTTGGGCGAGTCACCTAACTTCTCTGGACCTTAGTTTCCTCATAGATAAAATGAGGACTTTGTACTGGATGCCACTCAAGGTCCTTTTCAGCTTAAGTCTAGGATTCTATGCTCTACAAGAGGAAAAATATATTACTTCTGCTGAGAGATGCCTTGAAATAAGACATACTTTGTGCTTTGATTTTACAGTGTTTCTGAGAGGCAACAAGGTTTGGTGGAAATAACACAGGGCTTGGGTTCAGGTTCCAATTCTACAATTTACTTATTGCACAACTTTGGCCAAGTGATTGAAATTCTTTCGATGTTCATTTCCTCATCTCTAAAATGGAGATAATAATACCCATGTTTACTATTTTACTAGGCACTTGTAAAGATTAAATGAGATATCATATGTAAAATGCACTCTACTCCTAAAGTCCTACATAATGGCAAGCTAATATTTCTAGGGAGGCAATGGTGGTATAGTATTATAATAATTATTATAATAGCTTTTATATAAATTTTAAGGTTTACAAAGTGCATTATATATGTTATTTTATGCTCACAACAGCTCTAGAAGGCATTTACTGTTATCCATGCTTTTACATATGAGAAAACTGAGGCACACACAGGTTAAATTACTTGCCCAAGGTCACACAGCTAATCCAAGGGAAGATTTGAACTCAGGTCTTCCTAACTCTAGGTCCAGCATTTTATTCAGCGTAAGACCTAGATGCCTAGAATAAGAGTTCTTATTATCTGTTACTTGGGAACAGTCATTTAATTAGCCTCTCTGAATCTGTTTGTTCATCAATAAAGTGAGGGGGGGTGTCATCAGAATAGATAGTCTAGAGTTAACATTATTTGATTTCCTGGAGAAACAAAACAAGTTGGTATGAAGTAGTATCTTATCATAATGTTCTCATGAAGTAAGTGGGTGGTATAAGTAAGTGAATGAGTAAGTAAGTAAGAGAGTAAGACATGGGATAACAGTCAAAATTAAGCAATATTGCAGGTACTGTGTTAAGCACTGGAGATACAAAGAAAGGCAAAAGGCAACCCCTTCCCTCAGGAATCTCTCAGTCCAGTGGAGGAGGAAGAAATGAAATGAAGAAATGAGGTGTAGAGCTAAGTGATCCAAGGTCATTAATAATCACCATTTGACTTGGAAATGAAGTGACTTTAGCTGGATTATGTAGAAATCTCATGAATGCCTCAGTGGCAAACTTTATGTACCATACTCTTTTCTAAGCATTTGTCCTTGTACTTTCCTTCAGATTTGGTTGGTCAGTGTAAATGAGGAGCGTCAGTATGGTTTAATGAATAGTGACTTGGCCTTGGATTTAGAAAGACCTGAATGTAGGTCCTTCTGATACATCTGTGCAATCCAGGGTAAGTCTCTTAACTGTTCATGCCCTGAAGTCACTCTTTAAGATTAAGTTGCAGATGTCTTGATCTGGATTTGTAAAGGGGGTTGTTTTGATGAAATCACAGGTCTAACCACACACAGCAACAACACAAAAGTGAAGGAGAGGTTCAGAAGGCAAGGAAATAAATGATTTTCATGTTGTAGAGTAACAGTAAAGTGTAGCTTTACTGAGTTCAAATCCAGTCTCAGATACTTACTAACTGTGTGACCCTGGGTAAGTCACTTAACCCTGTTTGCCTCAGTTTTCTCGTTTGTAAAATGAACCGCAGAAGAAAATAGCAAACCACTCCAGTATGCCAAGAAAACTCAGCAAACTACTCCCGTATGCCAAGAAAACTCAGCAAACTACTCCAGTATGCCAAGAAAACTCTAATGGCATCATACAAATGACTAAATATCCAACTAAAAAGATTAACAGTAAAATCATAGAATGTTTCAGCTAGAAGGCATTTCACGGATGATCAAAATATATAGATGAGGATACTGAGGCCCAGAGAAATGAAGGGACTTGCTGTGGTCACTCAGGTATCATTACATTAAGTTCAAATTTTGTAAGTTCCTTGAGGGCAGCACCTATTATATTTTTTGTCTGTCCCCAGTAACTAATACAATATCTGGCATATGGTAGGTGCTTGAAAATGCTTGATTACTTGACATCACTAACCTTTCTATCGTATAATAGTGCCAAGACTAGATAGAGTAGTGGATAGAGCGCTGGACCTAGAGCCAGGAAGACTCGTCTTTATTGAGTTCAAAACTGACCTCAAACACTTGCAAGCTGTGTGATCCCGGGCAAGGCACTTAACCCTGTTTGCCTCAGTTTCCTCATCTATAAAATGAACTGGAGAAGGAAATGGCAAACCACCCCAGAATCTTTGCCAAGAAAATCCCAGATGGGGTCACAGAGAATCAGCCATGACTGAAATGTCTCAACAATAAAGCACCAAGACATTGTAGAATGCAAGTTTGTTATGATACATTCAGTTTAGCTTTTTACAGATTTAAGTAAGAATATGAGAAGTTTGGGTTGAAAGTACTGATTCTACTATAGTGTTTTTCTCACAGTTTTTCTGCTAGTTTATCTTTTCTGCTTTGATGTTTCCTCAGCGTCTCTATTACACTGTGTAACATTGGGTGAGTCGTCTGACCTCTGTTTACCTTAGTTTCCTCAACTGTAAAATGGGGATAATAATGGCACCCACCTTACAGGGTTGTTGTGGGGATCAAATGAGATATTTGTAAAGCACAGTGCCTAATACATAGTAGGCACTACACTATTCCCTTTCCCCTTCCTTTTCCCTATTGTAACTTCATTTCATGAAGTATATACAATGTAGATGTTTCATATGGTGAAATTTCCATTATTTATCTTGCTACTATAATTTATTAAAGAGTCATAGAAAGAAATAAGTGTCATGAGCCTTTTGGAGAATGTGCCTGAACCCATTGACTATGAAAAAATTCTTGTTCAAATCTTGCCTCCGATGCTTACTCCTTACGGACCCATAGACAAGTCACTATAGCCCACTGAGCCTCATCTGATGTAAGGTGTGTGTGTGTTGGGAGGGTGTTGGACTAGACCACCTCTGAGGTATCTTTCCAAGGCTGGATTTGAACTCAAGTCTTTTTGACTCTGGAACCAGAACTCTATCAGCTATACCACCTGGTAGCCTTAAATCCCCTGGTTTGAGGAGGACCTAAGATTCTATCAACTCTAATCACTTCAAAGATACTTCTGGTATCTCTGATCCTACTTCAGTCAAGGGCAGGGTTTTCCTATAGTCTCATTGCCTTATTTTGGGTTATATTCTCCTCCTTTGAGTCCAGGGTACACCCAGCAGCAGACAGAATTCAGCCCTACTCATATGCATTGGATAATTTTCCAACCTTTTGGATACTGAAACCTATTTCCTTCTACCTTGAAGGGACTTTCCTCAGTTTGACCTGTTATCTGCTTGAGACCTACTGCTTAGCAGGATTCTGATCCTGTCATTGCTACTCACAACCTGGTGTGAAGTTGCCACTAAAAATATTTATATATAAAGAATTTTTAATAAATATAAGTGTTAAAATTCTAAGTGTCAGAATCTGGCATGATCTTGCTCTTAGTTTGATGCTTAAATATTAACATATTTTACTTAAAGTGTGAAGTTTACAATCGATGCCAAAAATATTATATGTATGTAAGCCTGGTGTGTGTGTGTGTGTGTGTGTGTGTGTGTGTGTGTGTATGTAAGGAAGGCCAGAGGGGCAGCTAGGTGGCACAGTGGATGGAGCTCTGGGACTGGATTCAGGATGACTTAAGTTCAAATCCATCCTCAGACTCTTAAGATACTAGCTATATTATACTGTGTGACCTAGGGCAAATCATCTGACCTCCATTTAACTTAGTTTCCTCAACTGTAAAATGGGGATATAACAGCACCTAGCTCACAGGGTTGTTGGGAGGATCAAAGGAGATATTTATAAGCACTTAGCCCTGTGCCTGGCCCATAGCAGGCACTGTACAAATGCGTATTCTCTTTCCCTGCTGTAACTTCATTTTATGAAGTATGTACAGTATAGATGTTGGTAATATATTGTTCTCTTCAAGTTTGACATGCTTTCCTTTCAGATGTTATTAAATAAACTATTGTTGTACAGGTTAGTTGCTCTTTGGGTGCCAAATATATCTAGAAGGACAGTATATCTAGAAGGTTCAAATTATTCCTATGAAAGGTGGGGGAACCACAGGAGTAATCTATCAGTATCACTTCAGTACTGGGACACTTCTTGGAGGACATGCCAATGAAATGAATGTTGTTATGGCCACTTGCAGATCTTATACAACTCTTGAGGAATGTGTTCCTTAACCATCCATGGAAAATTCACTCTAGGAGTAAGCAGGGGTAGTGGGAGAAGGGAGTGACTTTAGCTTGAACTTAAAGCAGTGATGAAATCTCACTGGGGCACGCTGAACAAAAACCCCTTTGCCTTGGGGTGGGGTCAGGGTGGGGAAGATAGAGTATTGTGGTGGATAGAATACTGGAGTTGGTGGACTGGATTCAAATCATGCCTCAGACACTTAGTAACAGTATGACCCTGGGCAAGTCATTGTATTCCTCTAGGTCTCATATTCTTGAAAGCGATTGAACTAATGATGTTTAAGTTCTACCCCAGTTCCAATAATGTGAGCCTAGAACTTTTAGTAGCATTGTTGAAACATTCTTCTGCAGGCACCTGCCATAGGAGATGTCTATTTTATTATCTAAGCCTTCCTTCTATCACTAATTTATGGAAAATAATAGTTCTATACATGTGAATATTGTGTATGATTTAAAAGGGAGCAACAAGAAAGCTTGATAGCAGTACATGCATTCAGTGGAAATATGCAAACCTGCCCGTCTGAGTCTGAACCAATCTTGTCTTAAGAAATTTCACAACTGCTGTAACTGAATCCCAAGAAATTTGCATTTGCCACTTGTGAAAGCAGAGATAGAAAAGCCTGACACAAGCTTTTTTTCCACTTCTTCCTCTCAAGAGAATGACAATAAGCAATCAATTTAAACAACAAACCTTTTCTAAATTTAGATAAGAATCATCCATAATTCTTTTTCCAGTGTAGCCTATGGTATGGAGAATGTTGCAATCACAGGTGGACAATTGTATTTGACTAAATGTTCTCATTGGGAGGAGAGCACAGTGTGAAATAGGGGAGTCAAAAAACCTTTGCCATTTCTAACTGATTTATTGATGTTAATTTAAGTCACATTTTTAAAAACTTGACCAATTCCTGGAAAATGACACAATGTACTACTTTAAAATAGTTAAAAAAAATGGAAACCATTCACAGAGAGCTCCCTCTTCTCTCCTCTCTTCATTTCTCGTCACTCAGATTTCTTCCAAAAATATCTTTCACCAACCTTGTCTCACAAGAAGTGGCTCTTCTTGAACCCATCTATAGTCCTGGGATCTTATTCCTTCTGACCTTATCTTCTCCAGAAGATGATGCCTTCTGTCACCTCTCTCTCATTTAACTGCCATCTGTCTACTGGTTGGTTCCCTACTGCCTAAAAATACAACTCTGTCTTCTTTCTTGTTCTCAAAAAAACTTAATCTGCACCTGCTAGCGCTGGTGTCTCTTCTCTCTTTTGTGACTAAATTTCTTGAGAAAGCTGTCTTTAATTAATTGCCTCCACTTCTGGTTCTCTCACTCTCTTCTGAACTTTGCAATTTGGCTTCCGATCTCATCATTCAATTGAAACCTTCTCTCCAAAGTACAAATGATCTCTTAATTGCCGAATCTAATGACCTTTTCTCAACCCCTCTGGTTCTTGCATTTTTTGCAGCCTTTGGATTACTGATTTTTCTCTTCTTCTTGTTATTCTTTTCTCCCCAGGTTTTATTCCCCTGATTCTCCTCTCATTTGTCTGATTCCTTTCAGTCTCTTTTGCTGGATCTTCATCCCAGTCATACTCACTAACTATGGGTGTCCCTGAAGGTTCCTTCCTGTATTTTTTCTCTCTCTATATGATTTCATTTAGTTAGCTCCCATATATTTAACTCTCATCTCTATGCAGATGATTCTCAGACCTATTGAATTCAGCCCTAACCTCCAATTTCACAACTCCAATTACCTATTGATATCTTGAGCTGGATGTCTTTTAGACATCTCAAACATAACATATCCAAAACCAAACTTATCTTCCTCCCCCCTCAAATCCTTCCTCTTCCTAATTTTCTTATTATGGAGGAGGGTGCCATCATCCTCTCAGGCACTTGGGCTTACAATCTAGGTGTCATTTTCAACTCCTCACTCCCATACCCTTCCCCAAACTCAATCAGTTGCCAAGTCCTGTCATTTCTACCTTTATAACATCTCTCATATATGACCCATTCCTCTTCTGTCATTGTCACCCTCTTATCACCTTATCTCTAGACTATTATTATAGCCTGATAGCCTTCTGGTTAGTCTTCCTGTCTCTAATTTTTCCCCACTCTAATCCATCCATTGAGCCATCAAATTGATCTTCCTTAAGGATGTCTGAGAACATCAGTTCTCCCCCTATTCCTCCTAGTTCTAGTTCTAAATCTAAGATTATGTATCATATCATTTATGTCCTTTCCACCTTTATCTACCACATGACTTTTCCAGTACAAGGCCTTGATTTCCTGAAAATTGGGGGAGGAAATACAATGGGCCTGGCAGTTTTTCAACATGCGGGGTCTCCATGCCATCAGGGAGATATGGAGTGATATCTCAGAAAGATTGGTGGCCTATTGAGTTTCTGTACTGGGGACCTGTTGGAGATGGAGGTGGAAAGGGCACTCATTATAAAAAGGAGGGGTTAAAGAAAAGCAAATAAACAGAAGTTACGATAAGGGGCAGATCACTTTCCTCATAAGCCAAATCCTGATTATGACCCTTGGGTACCCTAAATCAATGGTGTCATCCGCAAGGGCTGCATATTGACTTAGACAACCACAAATTAACATTATCTATTCTGTATTGTATTTTATTTATTTGTCAAATATTTCTCAATCACATTTTGATCTGGTTCAGGCTACTCACATGCTATGAATTTGACACCTCTGTTCTAACCTGAATATGTATTCTTTCTCAGAGTTGCGGCCCTAGTAGTGACTTCTGCCCAACTTACAATATAGTCCCTTAAGCTGGACCCTCCCAAGGATCAGGGGATAGGTTTCAGGGAGACATGAACTTGGATGGGAAAAAAAAATTACATCTTCATTTCAGTTTAATTTTTTTTTGTAATCCTATGTATTTTACTTTGTGCATTTAAAAATATCATTTAAGAAGAGTTCTATAGGCTTCACTAGACTGCCAACAGAGTCTATGGCACAGAAAAAATTAAGAAGTTATTGCATCTAGGTCCTGACCTCAAAGACTTTGAAATATCTTTTTTTTTTTTTCTCCCCATTATTTAGCAATAGTTTTGTAGATCTCCTTGTAAACAAAACATTCAGTAGGTGGTTGCAAGCTAAAGGAATTCCATTCCCCTCCCCCTCCAAAATAAAGGCTAAATAGAGAGAGAAGAGATAAGGGAAAAACATGACCTACCTTGCCTCTATTCAAAGTGATCAAAAGGAAGGAATTTGTGGAGGTCTCCCATCTTCCCCCATCTTGCATTAGATTCCCAGGTCTTTAACATTTTCTGAAGCTGGTATAAGTAGACTGTCCTCTGTCACCCAGATCTATTTTAAACTCATCCAGTTGAAGAGTACAAGTAGATCTTATATGTATGAGTAGCTCTTTCCTGTGATGATTATAAATGTTGGTATGGGAAATCTGCCCACCAGTGCCATGTGTGTAACAAAGTGCCCCCTCCTTACCTCTATGAGGTTAAATCTGAATGTTAGGCAGTGTTGCGGGGGACGGTTTGAAATTTTTTTTTTTTTTTTTTGCAACTCAGGGACAGAAAAATTCTAACAGCATAGGGAAAATAACCATTTTCTTTTTTTTTTTGTGAATGTGTCCAAGCCATAAAACCAATTCATGCCTCTTTGTGTCACTCTTCTACACCTAAAGATGATTTTTAGGCACTCTGGAGAATTGCACTTAATATTTTGTGTTGCCCACTTTAAAAAGAAGTAGACATACCATGAGTCTAAAATAAAAGTCAAACTAAAGTAGATTATTTTACCTTGGAAGCCAGTTTCATCTCAAGCCCTTTAAATGGTATAATTGTATTACTGTACATTACTCGGAACTTAATAGAAAAAATTGATTAAAATATGAGCGCCACTCATTGCGTGTGCCCTGGCTGAATGCCACAAGACACATTAATTGAAAATGAATTTTCACAAACCCAATCAGGCATCATGAACATGAAAAATGTACCTTTTTACCCCTTTCTTTCATTGATTTTTCAGTTTCCCCTCAGCTTCATTTAGCAATTTTTCAGTTTCATTTTGTTCTTGCTTTAATTCATTCCATCCTTTTCCTTTCAATTGGGCTATTATGACTTTTTTCCTCCTTGTTAAGCTACTTTCTTATAGTATATTATAGCAGGGCAAATTCTGATAACTTAATAGCTGACTTATTTCTCCCCATATGGTTTATTTCAGAAAAAAAGTTTAGTATTTACATTATTTTTAAAACTTGCATCCTGAGGTCATTTTTTTTACATTGAAGATTCCATTTTTAATATAAAAATAAACCCTTAAAGCACAATTATTTTAATATAATTTAAGAGTCAATATAAAAATGAAACCTTTCCTGTGAAGAGATTGAAATCTGGATTAGTCTCATTGTAGGTGGAGGTATCTTAAAGTAGTTTAAGGGAAGTTTGGGGTTCCAAGGTACAAGACAAGAAAGGGCAGAGCATCATAAGACAAAGCATAGCAGGAGAAGAAATTCAGCAGAAATTAAAGATTTTTAATGAGGAGAAAATAAGGGAGGATGGAAACAGATCAGGCCCATGGGGATCCTTGGATGAGATAGGGTACCCCAAACCAGTAAAGAGGGTTTATGTAGGGTTCTTATTTGGGTTCAGTGAGATCAGACATTGGGGGCAAAGAGAGAGAGCCTGGACCTGAAATACAGGTCAGGGTTCAGGGAGTGGAGCTGATTCATGCTTGAGAGTGGGAGATGGGGTTGGAACACCTGAACTGGTGACTGGTTCTGGGATTTGAACCCAACAGGATGCAGAGTAGTACAGTGGATAGAGTAATGGCCTGGAGTCTGAAAGACTCAGCTTCCTGACTTTGACTTTAAACATTTACTATCTGTGTGACCCCGGTTAAGTTACTTAACCCTGTTTGCCTTACTTTCCTCATCTGTAAAATGAACTGGAGAAGGAAATGGCAAATCACTCCAGTATCTTTGCCAAGGAAACCCCAAATGGGGCCGCAGAGAGTCAGACAGGACTGAAATGAATGAACAACACCATAGAAATGACATTTCCCAATCAGGCACCTGCAGTATGTGATAAAGCCGAAGTAGAACATTCATTTCCTGCTTTATTAAAAACTGTGATTGTTGAGACTGACCATTCATCATTTATTACCAGTGGCAAAAAAAAAAAGAGTCTCTCAGAATCCTATATAAAGTGTTAGATTACACTTGATACTCATGATCTTTTATTTACGCAGGCTTAGATATTTGAGCTAAATTTCCATTACAATGGAAAATTGGATTCCAATCATGACACTGAATTATAGAGTTACATCATGTTCTGACATATATGAAGAGGGATCAAATGGTGGCTCTGCCATTTATTAACTGGATGACCCTGGGCAAATCACTGAAATTTCCTGGGCCTCTTATCTATAAAATTAAGGAGTTGGAGTAAGTTGAAGTTTCATTTCAGCTCTAAATTTATGATGCTAGGGTTTCAGATAACAAAAACCCTACATGACTGTTTCGTGAGACTAAAAGTTGCCTTGGGCCGCTAGGTTGTACAGTGAATAAAGCACTGGGCTTGGAATCAGGAAAAGTCATCTTCCTGACTTCAAATCTGACCTCAGACAGTAGCTGCGTGATCCTGGGCAAGTCATTTATCCCCATTTGTCTCAGTTTCCTCCTCTGTAAAGTGAGCTGGAGAAATGACAAACCACTCAAGTATCTTTGCCAAGAAAAGTCACAGGATTTGGATACTTCTGGACAACAACAAAAAAGTTGCTTCATGATGCCTTATGATGAAGCTACTTTAAATTTCTGCTTTTAAAAACTTGTAAAATTGGTTGTTTATACATTTTTTTTTCTGCTAGAGATGCAAGCATTTTTAGAAATCCATTCAAATTAATTCTCTAACGCAGTCTGCATTCTATTTATATTTTATACATGTAAAAGGGTCAGGGTGATAAGTACATTTCAAAATCTAAAAGAAATGTTATTACATTTAAACTATACTTTTACCAATTTCTTATTGGAGATTCCCCTGTGAGAGGAGAGACAGTTCTGCTTTTTTACAGATAGGTGGAGTTATCTTATAGATAGATAACAGTAACTCCCTTCTGATTGAAAAGAAAAAGTCATCTGATGGAGAGAGTTTAGTTCCTTGTCCCCTTTGCCTTGTCCAGCGAGGAAAAGAAGACCCTGAGGAGAGGGAAATATAGCAGGAGATCTTCCCAAATGATAAGAAGGCTAGAAGGGTTGATTAAGGCAGTTCTTTTAATTAGCTAGAATGGGATAAAGCTGTTGGCAGCTATACAAAACTGGTTTTTTTTACATGAAAACTGATTTGATTTCCTAGAAATGAAATTCTAGAAATATGTTCCATGCCCATAAAGGATCCAATTACAACATAAAGATTCAGAGTTAGTTAGAAATGATCATTCTAATCAGAACTAGACATTAGATAAAGGCTAGGTAAACCTGTGCTTTATAATAGTCTAGCATAATGAGAAAGGTATTAAATTGTATCTAGATATTTTTTAAGAAACTTGCTTTCTAAGGCTTTGCTACTTAGTGTTTAAGATCAACTGTTTTTGATGGTCACTTTTTTAAAGAAAAATAATCCAACAATACCCAGGGGAAAAAAAAAATCTGAAAAAATCTGTGGTTCTAATCTCTTTTAGTCAATTTGTCTATGACTAAGCCTGGTAGTTTGTATCAAGCCACCCCACTACCACTTGGTGGCAGCTTAACCTAATTGGAGACTCCTTTCTTTTGAATATTGAATAAACTTGTTTAAATTGAAATAGGAAACCTAAACTAGAAAGGTGATTACTGCAAACAGGCATGCTGGTAATGTGCTGCCTCGGATTGTAATCATAGAATTCTTGGGGTTACAGATCCAGGAGATGTCCAGCATTTCAGGGCTTCCTCAGAAATTCTATTCCAGATGAGGTTAGCCACTGAAATTCAAGACAGGCTTTCTAAGTGTGGACCCTCTCCACTCCAAGTCAGCTATTCAAGTTATCACAGGAAAGTTTAAGTAAGGGAGGCACAACCAGATTATACTCGGGATCAGCCTTAATGAGAATGGATGCCCTTAAAAATATCAAAAATTGAGCTATTCTCCTAGTGAATAATCCAACATTCCCCATCTCCTTTCTCTTTCTTTTCATTCACCGGAATTTTAATTTCATTCTAACCTTACACTATTATTTGTCACTGCACTGCTTTCCTTTACTCAAAATGTGATGTGGCATGTCTTTTTAAAATTAAAGTTAATTTTTTTTTAAAGCTTTTTGTGAGAGGTAGCTAGGTGTTACAATGGTTAGACTTCTGGACTTAGAGTAAGGCAGATCTCTCTTCAAACACTTACTAGTTGTGTAAACCTGGGAAATCACTTAATCTTTGTCTCAGCTTCTTCATTTGTAAAATGGGTATTATTATAATAGCACATATGTTACAAGTTTGTTGGGAAGATCAGATGAGGTACTATACTACGGAAATGATGTTTAGCAATGGGGCAAAGTAAATTTGTAAAGCACTTTGTAAATTTTTAAAATTTACTTTAAGTGGGGCAGCTAGGTGGTACAGTGATAGAGTACTGAGCCTGGAGTCAGGAAGACCTGAGTCTCATATTTTCAGTCTTCTAGCTGTTCCTCCATCTGTACTCCTGGTCTACCCAGTTTTCTTCTTTCATCGGTTGCCTAAGTCTACAGCCCTCCCTCACTCAAAACAAAGTCAGGCGCAAGTCATGTCATTATTTCTCTGATGGCATGGTCTTCTTCGGCAACAAAGGACAAACACCCATTTATAGCCATATGATACTTATAGCATCTAAAGTGAGCAAGACATTAACTATCCCTAAGTAGTTTTCTAACTCCTTGGGTAAATGTTCTTAAAATATATCTGCCTTAATTATCCTTGAAAGTTTTCCTTAATCAAAACCATTTTTCTTACGCAGTAAAGGCACTGAAAAGAAATTGACTTTTAAAAATAAATAAGAAAAGAATTATTAGGGGCAACATAGCTTTGTTATTGCTGTGATTCGGTCATTTTCAGTCATGGCTGACTCTTCATGACCCCATTTGGCATTTTCTTGGCAAAGATACAGGAATGCTTTGCCATTTCCTCCTCCAGCTCATTTTACAGTTGTTGAAATTGAGGCAAACAGGGTTAAATGACTTGTCCAGGGTCACACAACTAGTAAGTATCTGAGGCTGGATTTGAACTCACAGGTTTTCCTGACTCTAGACTCAGCACTGACAGCATTACATTAAAATAAAATTGTGCACAACAAAAACTAATCAAAAGAAAAATTATATTTAGAAAAATGGCAAATAGATAAAAACTTGCTACCTAAACTATATAATGTTAATGTACAAGGCAACTTTAGGATCAAAGACTATGAACAGTTTTCAGAAAGAGAAGGGCAAATCATTAATAATCATTTGCAGAATGCTCAGCCTTAATAATAATCAAAGAAATACAACTTTAAAAGTAAATCAAAGCAAAAAAAGGCATTACTGGTTGGGCTATGTAAAAGCAGGTATAATCATTCAGTTGCTGGCAGAATAGCAAATTCACAGCATTTGTCTTTGAAGTGCAGTTTTGACAGTTTTAATTATGAGGTATTCAAACAATCTTCTTTGCTTCAATAATTCCATTTCTGGGAATATATTCTCAAAGTATTATCAAAAAACAAATAAAAAAGAGCTGTTGAAATTTTTCATAGTGGCATCATTAATAATCGCAAAGAATACAATCTAAATGTCCAACAATTGGGAAATGGTTAAATACATTGTGATACATTAACGTAATGGATTTCTGCAATGCAATTAAGATAAAATATGAGTACTAATTTTTAAAAAGGTGGAAGGAGCTTTAGGAAATGAGGGTAAAAAAAAGAGCAGAACCCAAAGAATAAAGGACACACTGATGGACCCTATGAAGAACTAAATAGTAGCAAGAAAATAAACAGAAATTTTGATGGAGATTTAGAGAGAGTGGTGGAAAAATTATATTTTATCAATTAAAATTGCTCTATTTAAATGTAAATAATTAAAAACCAATCTTAATCATATTAATGCTTAATATTGTTTATAACAAATTATAAGGAATAAACTTTAAGCTCCTAGAGAATGAATTATCATATTTCTTTACAGCCCCCGATCACAGAGCATTTATCACATTTAGGAAGTGCTTTACAAATACTTTAAGAATGTTAAATAGACTTTTTGATAGAATTTGTAAAAAGCAATATCCTGAAAAGGAAGGAAAATAAGAATAATAATATTGAATACAAGATTTTTAAAACTGGGTGATTAAAAACATTTGGAGGGGGAAATAATCAAGTTTCATGTGTGGTCTGAAATATTATTAATGGCTACTGAAAAGCTGGTAGGTTCAATAAAGCCACAAACATTTACTGGGCATTGGCATCGTGCTTGGCAGAATGGTTATTAGTCATAGCCTTTGGGAAATCCATCCCACTATATGCTAAGAAACTATAAGCAAAGAAATCAACAAAATCTTTACTGTTTTGAACCTTGTAATCAGTCTGGGGGTGAAAAGACTTGCACCGAAGGAACAAATTGGAACATTTCATGACAAATTAATAATCCGATATTAAATTATGCTTGCTGAATGAGAAAGACTATGGAAACTGAGAGGAAGGAATCATCAATGGGAGCCAGAATTTTCTGAAAAATCTTTGTGCAAGATGGATCAGGACATTAGCTGACTTTGAAGGATGAGATTTAGGGAATTGAAGAGATATGGATGGAATTTTGAGGACAGTAAAAGCTAACCATAGATTTAGGAATGTTCAGCAGTCAGTTTAATTCTCATCTCCAATTTCTGCATCAATAGCCCTCATGCTGTCTCCATGAAGACTTAACCAGACCAACTTGCTAGGTTTTCCTCTTCTTACCAAAGTGTAGACTCTTTGAAGCAGTTAGGTACTGCAGTGGATAGAGCGCTGGATCTCAAGTCAGGAAATCCTGAGTTCAAAACCTGTCCCAGAAAGTTACTAGCTATCTGAACCTGGGCAAATTGCGTTCGACCTCTGTCAGCTTCAGTTTCCTCACCTGTAAAATAGGGATATGACAGCACCTACCTCCCAAAGTTGCTGTGAGAATGAAATGCGGTAATATTGGTGTTATTAGTCAAAAAAAAAAATTTTCAATTTGCATGTAACTGACTTCTTGCATCTTTTCTTATTAACTATTTAGTGCTGCTTTTGTTTCTTCACAGGTTGAATCATTAAAGAAGAAAGTGCAACAGAAACAACTATTTATCTTGCAGCTTTTAGAAAAGATATCTTTCTTGGAAGGCGAGGTAAGACTCTATGATTATTTAAGTACAGTTCTTCTGTACCATAAACTTTTTGTTACCAGATTACTAAAAGGGAATTTTCAAATAAATGAAGACTTTTTAGTGTCCGAAAATAGACAGCAAATTAACTTTCAATGAAAAAGTGAGATTCTGATAATTAATAATTCATCAAAATTATTTTATAGGTTTGTGATTCTACTAGATAATGAATGAATGTAACTATTTCTCCACAATCCATCTTGGTAGAGTGTGCTTTTCTTCTATATGAACTTTCTAAATAAGTATACGAATATGCTGAATAAATACAATAGTGGATTATAGGTCATTTTGGTTTTATTAGAATTTCAAAATAGTTAATATTTCCACATACATTTAATATATATGTATTATATTTACATATTTCTTATATATTATTTCTAAATATGTTTATTGTATTTACAACATAATTAATATTAATTTAATAATAACATTTTTTTCCTTACAAATTACCTTATTTTGTCCAGAAGGGAGAATAGAACCAGAGAAATAGAAGGAAACTTAAGAATTCAGATGGACTAACTGTTGATAGAAGAAGTCGAAGAGCTATTTTCTATCTGATCTTTCCATTTAAAAAATGAGCACGTATTTTATTTTTTATTTTTACTAATACCTTTGGTTTCTATAACACCTTCATCTCTCCTACCCAGCAAGCCGTCCCTTATAACATAGATTGATTTAAAAAGAAAGTAGGGAAAAACAGTTCAGCAGATGCAACCAACATGTCTGTCATGTATGACAGTACTATATCTTCTTTAAGAACTTGACAATGAAACTTCCCTCTTCTTCCCTGACTCATAAGATTTACACATTATCAGAGACTCCAGCTTCTTAATTTTACAGATAAGAAAACTGAAGAATTAAATGGTTTGTCCAAAACAGCACCACATAGTTTGAGTGCTGAGCTGGAATTCAAACTCAGGTCTTCTGATTCCAAATTTAAAGCTCTTTCCACTAGACCATGTTGCTTCTCAGCCTTCCCAGTTGCTAATTATCTATGTAGCACTATGTTCCTTGTTCCAATTTCCCCAGTGTAGATTGATCCTAGGTAAAAATATGAAGTAGACAGTTTCCTCTTGGCACTGTTCCTAAGTCCCCCCCTTCCCATCTGCCTTTTCATTGTTCTCTTTACTCCTTCCATTTTGGCAACTGAAAAAGTGCTAGGGAAAATCTTCAGGGAAGACTTTGTGCAAGAGGGAACAGGCAAATATGTTGTTCTTTGGACATTTACCAATTTCTTTCCTTACTCAAAGCTCATCTGTTAGCCTTCCATTCCCTGGAAACACTGTTGTCTTTCATGTGACAGCTAATTATTGGATAAATACTCCATAGTAAAGTGTTTTATAATGAATGGCAAATCTTAAAATGGGAATAATAACTACCTCCCCTACAGGTTTGTTGTGAGGAAAGTGGTTTAAAAATTGTAACCACGCCATGACTAAAATATTAACATTAAATCCAAATTTTCCTAGAATATATCATTTAATTTTAATGATTTTTCTTTACTAAATATAATAAACTTACATTTGAATTGATCATGCAATTGAACAAATATTATCATTTTTTCAGTGTATTTATCATACATTAGGATATTTATTTTCTGCATCTCCAAAGATAAAATATCCTTCACGATGCAGCTGAACTAATGCCTTCAAGTCAGTCCCCTGGAAACACAATCTCTCAGCATCTGTGTGTCCCTCTTCCCATGTCCATAACACAAATGTGGTTCATTCTTTTCCATGGGGGGTCTTGGTATCACTGGATTTTTCCTAGAAGTTGTCATAGCCAAGTTTGAGCTTTTGCCAGGAAGACCACACTCCAAAACTTTCACAGTAGACATTATGATTGAAGGAGGAGAGACTTCCCGATACCCATCATTAGTACAATGGTAACTTTTGAAAACTTAGGGCCCACTGACAGCTTAGGAGGTGGCTTAGTTCTCCTAGACATCTCCTGGTAACTGCAATTTAGTTCGGAGATTATACCTGCACTCCTAGTTCCAAAGCCAACAGAGGAAGCTAGTGGAAGGTGCCATCTTGAATCCAGGATAAAAGACCTAAATGTATCATTTTGATTTCCTGTGGTCTGTTTAAAAAAACAAACAAACACCAAAACCAGATAAAAACCCCCTCAGAATAATGATTTATATTCCTAGATTAACAGTTTACTTACTGAGTGCGGAATAATCTATAGCTGTTTCTTTATCTGTAAAATGGGAATTGTAACACAAAATCTGAGAGTTCCTTTATTGGATTATAACAAAATAAAAGTTCACATTATATAATGAAATAGTTTTCAGTCTTTTTGAATATATAAGGACCATGATTTTGCTCATTTTTTTCCTTACCTTTCTAATGCTAGTATTGTACTACTAGTACTGAAATATAGGGATTGAGCTGCTTATATGACTTGTCCGCAGTCTAGTGTCAGTGCCAGAACTGGACCATATTGCCCTTCCCTCTGTCCCCCTCTTTTTTATTCCAAATCTTCTCTGAGCAGTTAATTTATCTGTCTGCCCTGTGACTAGTAGTCACTCAGTGCTCAGGGAACATAGGGTGGGAACTTCACATTCAAAAGGAGGGGGAAGCTCCTGGCTTTTACTTCCCCCGCCCCATCCCTCTTCATTGACCTAGAAAGGATGGAAGGGAAGGAGGGAGGGGGAGACCAGGGCTCATTGTCCCCCAAACCCTACCAAGACAAAGGGAGTAGGTACGGCAGGAGGGCATGTATACGGCTGCCCCCACCCAGGGAGTTTAGATTATGTGCTATAATTGGCTCTTTATTGCACTAAGCTAGAAAAGAAATGATGATAGCTTTATGACAAAGCTTCTAGGTGTGTCCTGTTGACCTACTGCGTGGTCACAGGTACACTGCCTAGACACAAAGTGATGCTATGTGACAACCAGACAAGTCTAGGACCTGGTTCTACAAATGCAAGTGCCAGTTTATTCTGAAAAATATAGAACTTCATTTGACTGTGTTCTAAGATGTTCTGTTTTAGTAAAATTCTCAAATGAATGGAAAGGAGAAGGACTTTGTTTTTATCAGGAGAAAAAAAATCCAATTTCCTTTTTATATTTCATATGTGTGTGTTTGTGTATGTGTGTATATATAACATATACCACATATGTGTATGTGGTATACACACATATGTGTATGTGTGTATATATAACATATACCATATAATGTAAAAATAAAATTTATACATGTGTATATATGCATGTATTGTGCGCTCACACACACACATAACTGTCTATAACAGAGAAGCAGTCTGGAACTGCTAGGGAGCTGGTATGAAATGCAGGAAGACCTGGGTTCTAGTTCCACCGCTTCTGGGTAGGTTCTATGACCCTGGACAATTCATTCAGCATCTTAGTGCTCTCTGAGTGACTCTCCAAGACTTCAGCTTGCAGAGATGATGCCAACTAGCCTTAATGGTAAAGTTTCTTTATCTGACAATGCCCCGCACTAATAAAAATACAAGTCTCATTCTTATTCTGGTATCTCAGATGTACACACAGAAGGCTGTAATCATATGTAAAATAATTCATCTAGAGAAATTTCAGAGTTTACAAAGTACTTCCCTTAGAGGCTTGCTGGCTGTGTGACCCTGGACAAGTTACTGTGTTTGCCTCAGTCTCCTCATCTATAAATTGGGAATAATAAAGGCACCTGCCTCACAGAGTTGTTATGAGATTAAAGGAGGTAATAATTATAAAGTGATCAGCATAGTAGGCACCATGTAAATGTTAGCTAGTATTACTATTATCATCAGCATCATCAATATGACTGGTTCAAGTCTCGTTGTCACTTTACACAAGAAGAAACTGAGATTCAGTCAGTTAACTGGCATGTATTAAGTAACCTCACTGCTGGGTATACAAATGGGAGAACAAGACAATCCTTGCCCTTAATTGTGATGGGGGAATGAGTGCTGGATTAGGAGTGAGGGGACCTGGGTTCACATTCTGACTCTTCTACTTCCTACCTATGTGACCTTGGGCAAGTCATCTAACCACCTGAGGTTTCAGTTTCCTAATCTATGAAGTAAAGTTGGATTAGGCTGCCTCCAAAGTCCCTTCAACTCCAAATCTACATCCCTCACCACAGGGTGAGACATCCCAATGTCTCACCCTGTGGTCTCAATAGCAAATGTCAGTGCTGAGTCTTAAAATTTAGACTTCTGATTTCAAATTCAATGGCCACTCTCATTAATATATTATCCTCTAATCCCGTGCTCTGATGACATTGGGCTGCTCATTGTCCATATACAATATACAAGTTAAGGCAGAGTCTCCAGCTCTTTCTTTTGTGGCTAGTAAGCAAAGTTCCTAGATCTGCTGTCCAAAATTTCAGGCTATATATACATTTGTAAATTAACGGATTTAAAAATGGATAGTAAATGGCAACAGAAATCCCTGTGTTATTTCATTTCCTTGTGAATGGTAAAGTCCAGATGGAGCTGGAAAAGATGTGTATGTGTGTGTGTGTACATGTGTGTAAATTTCTGTGTCTCTTTGGCTAATGTCCAGTATTATTCTCCCATACAGCATGCATTAGGTGACTGGTTTCAGAGTCCATAGATCTGTCATGACCTGTCTGCTGAGAGGGCATCTGGAATGTGTTCTATGCCTCTACACCATTTCCTATTTATCGGAAAGGATGAGGGCTTTTATGTCCCATAGCTTTGTACGAAAGCTATACTAAGATTCAGCTGAATAGCTAGTATTCCCTCTCACAAAATCTGGGGTCTGGGGGAAAAAAACCTGGAACTCAGATTTCCCATGCCATACTGTGTGGCATTTCTTAGTCCTTTTCCAGCACCAGACCAATTTTTCCACTTCAACTTACTGAAAAGCAAAAATGAATGTGCTAATTGCATGACAACACTTCCCTAATTTAAACATTGTTATCTGCCTCATAGATGTGAAAAAATCAAGGACCTAACATATTTCATGTGAAAGTCCATCAAGATAGAAACAACATTTTGGAAAGACTCCCCCCTTTAATCCTCCCCTAGATCCAAGCATCATATGCATTTGAAAATAGAAAAATGTACATGTTTATGAGGTGAAACCAGAGAATGAGCACAAGTTGTCTGCTGTAGAGTGGAGAAGGTGGGGGTGGGGGGAGAGAATATTCCTTGCTAAAAACATTTTTTTTGCCCCTTTCCCCTCAATGCAGAATAATGAGCTACAAAGCAGATTGGACTATTTAATGGAAACACAGACCAAGACTGAAGTGGAAACCAGAGAAATTGGAGTAGGCTGTGATCTACCACCCAGGTATCTATGGATTTCTTATTTTCTTAAAAAAAAAAAAAGTTTTCCTCAGTGACTAAAAGCAGACAAACAAACAATCTCACCCCCTGTTTCTACTCATCTTCCTGAGTTCAAATTTGATCTCAGACACTCACTAGCTGTGTGTGACTCTGAGCAAGTCATTTAACTTTATGCTTCAATTTCCTCATGTGTAAAAGGAGCTGGAGAATGAAATGGAAAACCACTCCTTTATCTCTGCTAGAGGAACTGGGTTGAAATCTTGCCCCTCATGCTTCCTACCATTTGGGCTTGGACCAGTGTATTTCTTCATCTGAAAAATTAGGGAGTTGAACGAGATGGTCTCTGAGCTCTTTTTTAGTTCTGTATTTATGATCCTTCTATATTTACCATCTTTCCTCTCTGTCCTCATTGTACTCTATTCCACCGCCTCCCCCCCAAAAAACCATTTAGCAGGATCAGTAAATAAGCCTTGGTAGGATTTTTAACAAAAAGCAAGCTTGTGTTTTTCCTATTAAAGACAGATGAGGAATTGTGAGTGAGCAGTTGCTCCTACCAGGATTTATTTCTTTCTGTGAACCCTTTTCATGTGAACTATCCCGGGAGGACTGATAGATCTTTGTGTAAACAGAGGCATGGGAAGGTGGGAGTTTGGAAGTGGTTAGCAGAACTGTTGTAACAATCACTTCTTATTGAAAGGGGGGAGAATGGGTCCGTTTTAGTACAATGCATCTGATTACTTTCTATTTCTTATCTTCATAAGATTTTTGGTTAAGTAACCAATGAGTCCATTAAACAATCAAATTTAGACTTTAAGATAGGTCATAGGATCACAGGTTTAGAACTGGAAGGGATGTTAGGGTCTATCTAGTTTATCCCCCTCATTTTACCAATAAAGTGAGGTTCAGAGATATTAAGTGACTTGCCCAGTAACTGTAAGAGGCAATACTTGAACTCATATCTTTTTGACTTAAGTTCAGCTCTCCATCCATTATTATATTGTGATCTCTACTGTGGTTCATTCATTTGTCTCAAGACTTTGTTCTGGGCTGCCCAATCATTGACCTGTTCTACTTGGCTCAATGAGTGACCTACAGAAAGTTGACAAGGTTGTGTTTTGAGATACTGGTGTCTCTCTTTGCCTCAGAATGGCGGTGGGAAGGATATCTAGGTCAATTAGCCACCCTTTTTAGAGCCAGCCAGTCAATCAGTCAATGCGTTAAGTACCCTGCGAGTATAAAAGGAGTCATTATCTCTCCCCACAAGGAGTTTAAAATTCAGCAACAGTTCGGTAATTATTAGGTATGCATAGAGTGCTAGACACTGGATACAAAGACAAAATACAAATCAATCGCTGTCCATACACAGCATGCACACAGATATTTAAGGTAAAGTATTTTGAATGTGATAATATATGCTATCAAGGATATAAAATGAGATCATATACATAATATGCTTTTAACCCTTAAAGCATTGTACATATTGTTCAGTCATTTCAATTGTGTCTGACCCTCTGTGACTCCATTGAGGATTTTCTTAGAAAAGACACTGGAAGGATTATGCTATTCCTTCTCCAGCTCATTTTACAGATAAGAAAACCGAGGCAAACAAGGCTAAGTGACTTGCCCAGGGTCACACAGCTTGTTAGTGTCTGAGACCAGATTTGAACTCTTCTAACTCCAGACCGGGCATTCTATCCACAGCACCACCTAGCTGCCCCATTATATATATTAGCTATCATGAAATGTCATTATTATTTTGAGAAAGTAATATAAAATAATTTCAAGAGAGAGAGTTTGATATGGGAGAAGTCAATGTTGACCATTTTATCTTGCCCCATTTATACAACTACATGATACTTGAATTATCTTGTAAAATGCATTCCACAAATATTGCATCTAGTCTCCATATAGCCTTTCCTTTGCAGGTATCTCTTCTTATTTACATTTTCTAGCTTCATTTTTGACTTGCTTGTTTCTCCAGCATCTTATCTACTGTTTTTCTGTTTTCATTTATCCTGCCTGATTTCTGATTGTGTTTATTTCAACTAGTCATTTGTGTTTCCAAAGGAATTCACTAGCCCTGGCACCTTGAGTCCTTGTTTGACAACCTTGTTTGGACTGCTTGTCTCTTTGCAAAATGTGGGGGATTTTTATTATCCTCACATAATTAAAAGGAAATATAAACAGAGTTTGAGTCTGTGCATCATGAATATATAGTACCAAGTGCACAATAAAAGTTTATCAGAAAATAAGGACTGACCATGGGCAAGGGCTGTTTTTGAAATCTAAATCTTGGCCACTTTCCTTTCCTTCCCGCCCCGCCCCCCCCAAGTACCCAAGTGGCTTACTCTGCACTAATTGACTGCCTAATAAATCTTGTTTGGCTAAGAGGAATACAAAACTATGCCTGAAGCCAATAAATTGTTTGTTTTTAAATTCCCACACTTTAACTTAAAATAAAATCAGCTTTTCAATTTGTGTGCCAAAGTTTAGCCTGAAGCTAACTTTTTATAGCTAAGTTATGGCACCACAAATCGGTTTTCATAATGGAAGTGCTGACAGACCCATAACTTATGTTAGTAGTGAACCTGGAAGCCACTTTAGTATCTAAAAGCAGCTTTTGCGTAAGTTTCATATTCAGTTTCCCCAGAGCTACATCATAGAGACCTAACTGCCTTGGTCATTCAGTGGTAGATGTTGAAAGCATGTACAATGAGCTATGTTTTTTTAATTTCCTAAAATTTCATATTCTTCTGGATTTTTAATATGACTCAGGGATGTCAGGTGATAGGCCCCAAGTTGTTCTCAACATTCTAGTGCGTTTTGTGGTTAATATTCTGGCTCCAAACTAACTTGTATGAATGTTTTATAGTCTATTTTTTCAAAATTAACTTACTTGATCCATTTTTATCATTACTAAAATTGTCACACGTTTGAGACTGATTTTTGGCTAATGTTTTTGTTTCTCACCAGAAACTAATAGGGAAAATAAAAGTGAACTTGATTTTAGAGAAAAGGTTATTGTATCGATCAGAATATATCCTGCCAAGCACACTCACAATACAAAATGGAAACTCTCCTCCCACTACCAGAGAAAGAGAACAGTGGAAGCCAACAGACTCTGTCTTCTTTCCTGGCATTGCTGACTCATTCTCCCGAGGTGACATGCACATCCCCAGCTAACTACCCTTCCCAGCTCAGCCCCCCAAAGGGGGCAGCCATCAAAGGAAATTATATTAATAATAGATTTGGGACTGAAAGGGACATTAGATGTTACTTTGCAGATAGGAAAATCGAAGCCTGTGTATCGTAAGTGATCTTCCTAATGTCACACAGGTAGTAAAGGACTTTGAAAAGGATAAATGCGTAAATATATACTGAAAAATAACAGTGATTACAGACTTTTGCAAGCCATATTTGGAGAAGAATTCTAGCTTTCCATTTGGATTAATATAGCATATTTTAAAAAACAGGACAAATCAATCTTTATCTTCTTTAATTTCTCTGCATTTAATATCATTGTCCCCCTGCCTTTTTAGTAAACTCTCCTTCCTTGTCTTTCCTGACATTCGACACTATCTTTCTCATTTACCTGTTTCTTGTCTATTTCCTTTACCAACTACTCTCCTTTCTCATGGCTATAATTATTGATCTCTTGGAAAGTTCTTTCCTCAGCCCTCATCTGTTTACTCTCTCTCTACTTTCTCCTTCAGTAATCTCATTGACTAACAGGTTCAACTATCACTTCCATAAGTATTATTTCTATATCTGTATCTCTAGTACTGTTCCACATTTTTGCCTACTGGAAATTTATCCCTAGACGGTCTGCCAACACACCTTAAACTCAGTACATCTAAAGTTGAGGTTATCACTGGCACTCCCAACTGATCTGTCTCCAGTCTCTTTCTTCTTTGATAACCCATCAAACCACTCTCAGATTAATTTTCTTAAATCGTTATCCTTGTCATGTTATTTCTTTGCTCATAAACTTCAAAGGAGTGGGGCTCCTCTTTACTTGGAAAATAAAGTTCAATCTTCTTAGCTTGGCATTCAGAGCATCCACAATTCGATCTCACAGTACATTTCTGAAATTATTTTCAACCTGTTTAGTGTATATGTTCAGTCATTCTCGGTTGTACCTGACTCTTCATGACCCCATTTGGGTTTTTTTTGGCAAAGATACCGGAATGGTTTGCCATTTCCTTCTCCAGCTCATTTTACAGATGAGGAAATTGAAGCAAACAGGGTTAGATGACTTGCCGGGGTCACACAGCTAGCAAGTGTCTGAGGCCAGATTTGAACCCAGGAAGATGAGTCTTCCAGCCCTGGGATTTTATTCACTGTGCTTTCTAGTTGCCCCATTCCCTCGTTGAACCTTGTGTTCTAGTCAGAATGGTATTTTGTCATTTCCTGAACACATGCCCAGTCCCATACCTCTAACTGTGCCATTCCTTCTGCATGGAGGGTTTCCTATACCTCCTTCCTTCTCCATGTTCATCCCTTAAAATCCCAGCCTAGGTTCTTCCTATTTCAGGAAACCTTCTCTGATCAGCCCCATTAGAAGTGACCTGTCCTTTCTTTACAACAAAACAAGACACATATATGAAACTTTTTTTTTTCATGGTCTGAAGAATGTAAAGGCTCTCTAGACAAAAAGTAAAAAGGAATCTGCCCTAATGGAGCTTACATTCTACTGTGGAACATCTTTTGCACTTTGTAATGCTCTCTGATCATTTACTAACCTGTAGTTTTGTTAATTGTGTACATGTTCCAGTTACAGTATCTCTGTATCCCACAATGTAGAAAGATGGAAGGAAGGGAGGGAGGAAGGGAGGAAGAAAGAAAGGGAGGAAAAGGGAGGGAGGGAGAGAGGAAGGAAGAGAAGGGAGGAAGGGAGAAGAGGAGAATAAAGGAAGGAAGAAAGTAGAGAAGAAAGAAGTAAGTAAGGGAGGGAGGTAAGATTAAAGCCATGAAATTCAAAATCTTTACTTTTTCAGTTATCTGGGCACATACCTGAATTATCCTTGAATTTAATCTCCATTCCTATAGAAAAGTGAGAAAACAGATTTAGATAGTCCTCTATATATAATCCTCTCTCCTTATTCGCTTCCCCACCAGGGAAGTCAGTCTCAGAGAGGGGAAAAAATGAACTTTTTTTTAAAGGTACGACTTATCGGAAACCAGCATGTCACCAGAGAGAATATAACTCCTCATCTACTTTCGGTAACCAGATGCTTTTTGTTAAAATGTTATGTGTTTATTTACTTATTCTGATTTTTTTTGGGGGGGAGGTGGAATTTGGAGGGGTGTGTGGAAAGCTGAAAGTAGCAGATATGAAAAATAATAGATCAAAAATGTCAAAGCATATTATATAATATAGCTGAAATTCAGTCTTAAAGTTTCCTAGTCATGAAATCTATTTTTCTCTCATTTTCAACGTGAAAAAAAACCTATGAAAATAGATAAAACAAAAATACAAAAAGTCCTTTACTGGGGCTCTGGAAAGGCAGCTTTGTGAATCTGAATCCTGGAAAGTCTACTCCCAAAGCAATGTCCTCATTTCATGACCTTTAGGATAATGTTGCTCAAGATAGTTTTTGCTATGTGTATTTTCACTACTGTAATAAGTTACTAAATTTCAAGGGGAATGTCCTTTCTATGGAAACTCATCAAAGATACCAGGAAATTGGCTTCAATCTTCCTAACTTGGTTTTTTTTGTTTGTTTGTTTGTTTCTTGTTTTTTTCATTTTTTAGTCAAACAGCTAGGACTCGAGAAATTGTAAGACCTGCAAGGACCTATGTACCATACACTAGAGTAATGGAACTAACTATGAAAAAAGCTGTAACTGACGCAGACCAATAAATACATTCATTGCAGAGGGATAAATGCACGGGACTGCAGATGAATTCTGGAAAGGATGGATGTCACTTCCCTGATCCACACATTTGCATCAATGAGAATTAGAGTGGCGACAAAGTTAGCTTTCCTTTTGGGAGCCTGAAGATGGAAAGTCAGGTGGGGTTTGGGAGAGATAGGCAGGACAGAAGAAGCCTGAAGTGCAATATGTCATATTTCAAATACTAAACCCAAATATGCTTATATGCAGTGTTTTCTGTGACTTTCTATGTACCCACTGAAGCTTTGTTAGTGGGATTCACTTACAATCTATAATTTTATCAGATTTGGGTTGTTGATAGAGGAAAGGGACATTAATCAAAAAGTGATTTGTGTTTTTTTTTCATGCCAGGATCACTTGTTACATATATTATGAAGGTTTTGTTACCCATAAAGTATTAGGAGTTGATATTTTTCTTTGGTGCAGAGACATTTGTCTACAAAAGAGAAAAAGACTGTCAGATATATTTTCAAACTGAAATGGAAATGAAGACATCTTGGCAGTCAGGTGCTGGTGACTGCTGGCCACAGATGAACGCTCTGTATTTCACATAAGCCCTTATGAAGAATGATTCTAATGCCTGGGCAGCCATCTTAAAGCTGGATTCTGGAACTCCGAAGTCCTCTGCTGTTCATTTGTGCCTTGTATCTTTATCAGGCCAACTGAAATCACCATATTTATTTCTACCTATGAGCATTTTTCTTTCTCATTTCAACCTAAAAGATAATTTTGTATGTTAAAATTTTACTAATTTAAAGTTTTCGATAACAATTGATGTTTTTTTCCTAAATGAATATTTTATTCAAGCATATAGTACCTTGGTATTATAACCCCCTGATGCATTTATTTAATAAATTCTCTATATTTTGTTCTATTAATTGGTCCTTGGAGCTTCATTTGTGTCCATGTTAAAAGGGTAGGGAACAGAGGAATACCATATGCTAATGTATAACTATAAAGCAAAAATAAGCATTTAAATGAGTAAAGTCTTTGACGGCAAAGTAAACCTCAAGATAAGGTCTTTAAAATTACTACAATACACAGGCTTTCCTGCTTTAATTGAGTTACTTGGTTCTATTTTAAAAAAGCAAACATTGTTATAGGGAATGATATTATAGGAGGATGTCCAGTTCCACAGGGACATATTGGAGTATAGATGCTAGAGTGAGGTTTGGTTACAACATGATACAAGAATAATAACTTTTATCATAAAACAGTGTTGACAGGTTTTGTCTAGACCTTCCCTGCTTCCTCCACAGCAGAGTATATTTTTGGAAAGGACCTCAAAAGGCATCTAGCCCAATTCCTTTATTTTACAGATGAGGAAACTGAAGTTCAAAAAGGTTAACTGAACTCAAGAACACATAGGTAGTAAACAGCAGTTGAGATTTGAACCCAGTTCCTCTGAGAATAATCCAGTAAACCTTCCATTACATTGCTGTTTTTTAAAAGGGAGGGAATAGTGTTAAGCCGTTAGTATAAAAGAAAACCAAATTTTTTATTATTTTATGCTGATGGAAGGGACGCAGCAAGAAAAGATGGTTGATGATGGATAAAAAGCAGCAGAAGAGTTAATTGGGAAAACTAGCCCTGGGACTGGACAATAGTGAAATCAACCGTAGGACCAGTCATATACCACCAGAGAATAACAGACTGGTCTGGGGCCTGTCTCTTCTACTGAACATGCACCAGGGTGGCATCAAAGGTGGTGCAGGATGTGTCTCCCAAATGAATCAACTGGCAAGAAAAATGTTTAAAGGAATTTTAGCACTTGAACTTCTTGGAATCATTGGAGCATATTTGCTATTTAATAAAATGAACACAAATCAAGATTTCAGGCATACAATGAGGAAGAGATTTCTCTTAATCTTGGAAGTTTATTACAAATCCAATGAATGGACTGGATTCTGTGGAATAAGGGAATGTGATGAAGAGGAATGGTTAAATTGAAAAAGTTAAAACCTCTTCAGTTTGAAGTTTTCTTCTCTCTGAGTCATGATACTGGTCACCTCATTCAGCCTTTTGTAAATTGTTTTTAGACTTTTGAAGAAAATGTCAGTTTGGTTGCATAATTGCATCAAATAAAGGCTCTTACTAAAAACCATATATATATAGATATAGATAGATATAGATACATGTATGTATACACACACGTGAAAAAAAAAGAATAACAGATCTTGTTTGTGTAGCAAGAGTCAGTAGCTTGGAACTATAGTGGGCAGGAGATAGTTTCATGACCTGTTTATTCTGGTTGTTTTAGCAATCCTTTTAACTTAGCATATACATTCCACTGAGAGATAGAAATTTTCCTTTGGCCCACTGAACCTCTCACATTCCCCTATCTCTCTTTCATTACTTAAAATACAAATCTGGATATTTAAAAATGAATAGACAGATGAAAATGTCAAAGATTATCTTAAAATTAGCAGAATGCCAGGGAATTCCCCTTGGCAGTAAAGCCATCTTGTCACTAAGTGTACATGTAGGTGTGTGTATGTATATGTGTGGATATATAAACACATGCTTGTGTATGAAAGGTTATTATTTTGCCAATTTTCAGTGGTGTAAAGCTACAAATACCAAATATTAGTAAGCCCCATTCAGAGAGATTGTTGAGGATATTTAGGAGAAATTGACATTTAAACATAACTGAATTAAAAGACAAATGATATTATTTTTAGGTCTTTTGACAAAAAGTTAATCCTTTAGAATCTCAAGCCCCCTACCAATTACATTCTAAAGGGATTAAAAAAAGACAGTTAGTAATATCTTCTTTTATGTTTAGTAGAGTTCAAAATTTGCAGAATAAATTCAAATATGACTTCTCTAAGCACAGTAAAATTTGTATTTAGGAATTTATTTATTTTAAGTATTTCAATATAATACAAACTCTCTGTTCTAGTTCAACAGACTCTACAAATGTGAAGACTGCCCCTCCATCTGGCCCTGCCTTCACAGGCAGAACACAAGTCATTGACTTTCTCAGTCCTGGACAGGCTTTTGCTGTGATTGTCAGTATTTTCAAGGACAGAGGCCCATTGAACGTAGATATTGGGAGAATCTCAGTGTCCTAGGAGAACACATAAAAAAACGGGTAGAATGGGAGAGGAATGGATTTAAGTGATCACTCCAGAGCACACCAACTAGAAAGAGTTAAGGTTTGTAAAGTGCTTAACACACATTATATCACTCAATCCTCAAATAGTTCTGGGAGGTTTTTGCTAATATCCCCATTTTAAAGATGTAAAAAGTGAGACTTGAAGTTAGGTAAACTAGGTAAGAGTCACACAGGTAATGTGTCTGAGGCAGAATCTGAAACCAGGCTCTCCTGAACCTTAATCCAGCATATCTTCCATTCAGCCACATGCCTTGGCACATTTGGGGGCCAGACAAGGGGTTCTATTTACTTAAAAACTCAAGATTTTAAATGTGTTCTGTTCAGCTCCAAGTTGGGTTTTGTGGAATCAAGACAGCATTAGAAGGAAAAGAACTGGGGTTGGGGTCAGAATCACTGACTAGATACATTTACAACCACAGGGATCTCCAAAAATATGACATCTAAAGTGGACAAAACCAAACTCCGTGTTGATATTTTGTATTATAACTGCCTATTTTAATAGTGTTTTGGCCCATCTTCAGATCTGTAATAGCCTTTGTTGCACTGTGAACATCTGGCCTGGGAATGAGTTGATGTTCTAGTGCCATAGATGGATATGGAAGACAAGGACAGCCCTCCATCTCCAGGGCCTGCTCCCAGATCTCAAGTGATTTCAACAAAAGACTTCTCCACCTTTCTTCCCACAGGCAGGCCATGCTCCTTTCTGACTTCATGTCTTTGCTTTTGCTTTTCTTACAAATGTGATGCTTTTTCCTCTCCTCTTAAGCTCTAGGTCAAGACCACATTCTCCAAGAAGGCTTCTATGGTTCTTGGCCCTTCATATCTTTTTAACATTTAGCTTTCTTTTGCAAGTATCCTGAGTCTTCCCATCAAAATAAGCTTCTTGAGGGCAAAGTGGAGGTTGGGTCTGTGATTTCGTTGCTTAAAAGGTGAACTCTGCTGATTCATGCCCCTCAATGTGTTGGGATCTCTAGAGAAGGAAGGCTGAGAAAGATGAAAGATAACCCTTGTAACAATGTTCCCTCCTTCATTCAGCATGGAGTAGGGGATCTAGCCTTGAAACCAGAAAGAAAGAGCCAGGCCAAAGTCCTGCCTCTGACATGTACAAGTTGTGTGACCCTGGGCAAGTCACTTACCTCTCAGCATTCCAAATAATGAGACTCTAAATTGCAGAGAAGTTTGTTAGATATAGAAAGGGGATGTGGTACCTTTAGATGGGGCTCTTGACCTCTTGACCTGTGGTGGCAGTGTAGCATGATTTCTCAGGAACCAAGAAAGAGGAGAGGTTGGGTCTAGTGAATGAGTGCTACCTAGAGAAGGTCCAGATGACAAGGAGTTTGTTTGTTGTCTGAGATTCTAGTCTTGAGTAGGCTTTTGTAAATGTGGGGCCCGGTGTATGAGGCTATGGGTCTGGAGGAAGAGTTTGGTGACTGAATCTTTCTGTCTGGGCGGGGTCCTGGAGGGGAGGGCGTGGGGGGCTGGGGATGTGGCTAAGAGTGGGGAGACTGAAGTCCGACAATTTAGACCAGTAGTGAGAGTCTTAGTCCTAGGTGGGGTCATGGAATGTTAGACTAGATGTTTAAAGTTCTTTCTATCTCTAAAATGCTATGGTTCTCTCTTCATATACTACAGTAAAAGTAATTTCATACTCTAAATTGTTATACTGAATACTGCATGTGCAGAGAGATAAAGCAAGGGCAACATAGAAAAAGTGAAGGATAAGGGTCTTGAGGGTGAGCTCTTTTAAGAATATCACCTCATTACCTTAGAACTTTTTAATTTCTCTTCTTTTAAAGCATTTTATTTCCCCCCAATTATAATGTAAAGAAAAATTTTAGCAGTCGTTTTTACAAAATTTTGAGTTCTACATTTTTCCACCTCTCCATTCCCTTCCCTCTTTCTAAAATACTAAGCAATTTGATACAAGTTATATATGCGCAATCATGTAAAACATATTTCCATGTTAGTTACAGTTGTGAAAGAAGAACCAGACCAAAAGGAAAAATACTGTGAAAAATTAAGTGAAAATAGTATGCTTTGATCTGCATTCAGAGTCCATCAATTCTTTCACTGGATGTAGATAACATTTTCCATCATGAGTCCTTTGTTATTGTCTTGGATCATTGTATTGCTGAAGAAATCTAAGTCATTCATTATCAATCATTACACAAGGTTGCTATTACTGTGTAAAATGTTTTCCTGGTTCATCTCATTTTACTCAACATCAGTTCATGTAAGTCTTCCAAGGTTTTTCTGAAATCCATCTGCTCATCATTCCTTTTTTTCTTCTCATTTAGTATTTTATTTTTCCCCAGTTACATGTAACAACAATTTTTAAAACATTCATTTTTAAAACTTTGGGTTCCAAATCCTCTCCCTTTCTTCCTCCCCATCCTCTCTCCCAACTGAGAAGGCAAGCAATTGGATATAGGTTATACATGGGAAGTCATGTAAAATATATCCATAAGTCATGCTGTGAAAGAAAAAAAGCTCAAGAAAAATAAAGTGGAAAAAATGATGCTTCAGTCTGTATTCAGACACCATCAGTTCTTTCTCTGGGGATGGATGGCATTTTTTCATCATGTCCTTCAAAGTTATCTTGGATTGTTATATTGCTGAGAATAGCTAAGTCTTAATTTAATCTTATGATGTTGCTGTTACTTTGTACACAGTACATTTCACTTTGCATCAGCCCATGAAAGTCTTTCCAGGTTTTTCTGACAGCATCTTGCTCATCGTTTCTTATAGTATTCCATAATAATCACATGCATGAACACACTTGTTCAGCCATTCCTCAACTGATGGTCATACCCTCAATTTCTAATTCTTTGCCCCCAGAAAAGAGCTGCTATAAATATTTTTTATATATAGGTCCTTTTCCTTTCTGTTTTTTTTTTCAGATCTCTTTTGGGATACAGACCTAGTGGTGACATTGCTAGGTCAAAGGGTTTTATAGTCCTTCGGGCATAGTTCCAAATCCACCAACAGTGCATTAATGTCTCATTTTCCCCAGCTGTCATTTCTTATAACACAATAGCATTCCATACATTCATATGCCAGTGGACATTCCCTCAATTTCTAATTTTTTGTCACTATAAAAAGAGCTGGTATAAATATTTTAGACAGAATTTCTTAATCTTTTTCATGTTATGGATCCTCTAAGCAATACGGTGAAGCCTTCAGATCCCTTCTTTGAATAATGTTTTTAAATGTGGAAAATATATAGAATTACAAAGGAAACCAGATGTGTTGAAATATAGTTAAAATGATCTGAGTTCAAATCCAGCCTCAAATAATTACTAGTTGTGTGACTCTGGACAAGTCACCTTGTAGATTTCTGGCTACCTAGACTGTAAACTGAGGAAAATAATAACACCTACTTCCCAGAATTGTTGTAAGGATCCAGTGAGATCATATTTTCCAAGCATTTAGTACTGCACCTGGCATATAGAATAGATGCTTAATAAGTGCTTGGTCCCTCCCTCCTTTTATCTGGAAAGAACCTTAGAAGTGCTCATCTGTCTCCCTTAAACGGATGAGAAAACTGAGCTGCAGAGAAATAGAAGTGGCCTGCCAAGCTTGTACTGAGTAGGAGATGCCTAGGGCCACACAAGCTAGTAAAGATTCTAGTTAGGATCTGAATACAGACCTCCCAATTCCAGAGCTCTTTCCAGAAAGTATCTTCAATCACAAATGTATAAATGTTAGAAGTCTGCTCAACTTTAAATTATTTGCTTTTACCGCTATTGTCTTTGGGGTAATTTTCTATTTTCACGAAAGGACTTTTGATAAAAACGCTACAGGGGCTTTAAAAAATATAATGCTGTACTAAGAGGCTATCCTTTAAAGTTCCAAATTTCATTAGGACCGATAGGAATATTCTCATAGAAGGAAAAGAGCTGAAAGTGCATCTCAAATTTCCCCAGTTACAATTAAACCTGGAAAAATTCCAAACTACATAAAAAGAAAGAGGACATCAAGAAATCTCAGAATTATGAGCACATGAAAAATGCAGAAATAATTTTTACAGATTTAAGATGCAAGAAGTGAATGCATGTTTCTATACTGGATTGACATATGATTTTGCTCCATATGATCTGGCCAGAACGGTGAGTCAAAGGCAGATACCCAATTATGCAATTACTGAGACAGATTGGAGAAGGTCTGACTCTTCCTTCTTTTGCCAAGGTGCCAGAAATGTCTACTTTTAGTGCCATGATTTTTATAAAAGGAACCCTGTAAAAATGAAAATGTTACTTTAAAATGGAGCAACGAGGTGTCATGGTGCTTAGCGTGGTCACCGGGCCTGGAGTCAGGATGATCTGAGTTCAAATCCAGTCTCACATATACTCACTGTGTAACTCTGGGTAAGACATACAGCCTCTGTTTGCCTCAATTTCTTTATCTGTAAAATGGGGGAAATAATAGTACCTTCTTCCCAGGTTTGCTGTAAGGATCATATAAGATAATAATTTCAAAGCACTTAGCATAGTGCCTGGCATGTACTAAGTGTTATATGTTAATTACTGTTGCTTTTTAGTATTGTTGCTGTTATGGCAGCATTAGGTGATGCAGTAGGTAAAGTGGCAGACTTGGAGTCAGGAATACCAGAGTTAACATCTGGCCTCAGACACTTACTAGCTGTATGACCTTGGGCAAATCACTTAACCCTATTTGCCTCAGTTTCCTCATCTGTAAAATGAACTGAAGAAGGAAATAGCAAAACTCTCCAGGATCTGTGCTAAGAAAAGCCCAAATGGGGTCACAAAGAGTCAGCCACAACTGAAACGATTGGACAACAAAATTATTATTATTAACTACAAAATGGGTGTAATGATAGCACCTACTTCACAGGATTGTCATGAGGATCAAATGTATTTGCAAAACACATAGCATAGTGCCTGACATATTTTATATTGTTCAGTCATTTTAATCATGTCTGACTCTTTGTGACCACATTTGGAATTTTCTAGCAAAGATAATGGGGGGGTTGTCATTTTCTTTTCAAGCTCATTTTACAGATGAGATAACGGAGGCAAATAGGGATAAGTGACTTGCCCAGGGTCACACAGCTATAAGTGTTTAAGGCCAGATTTGAACTCAGATCTTCCTGACTCCAGACCAGGCACTTTATTTACTGTGTCCCCCTGACACATAGTAGGCACTTAATAAATGCTTGTTACCTTCCCTTCCCCTTACTTGGTAGAAGTAAAATATTAACATCATCACCTGTCATCACATGAATGATCTATGATGTTGGGAGCAGTCCTTAATAGCAAGAACAGTGTCAAAATCCATTCCTATCCGTGGGATCATGGGTAAGTCATGTAGTCTCTCTGAGCCTTGCTTTCCTAATATGTCAAATAGGAATAACAATGCTTGCACTGGCTGCCTCACAGGATTACAATCTGCTGATTGCCTGTAATTCCTATCAAATGCTCAGATGCTACAAAGCAGGAAAGGATGCATAATGCATTGGATGACAGAGACAGAATCTTCAAAGGTCTCGATAGGCTAGAACATTGGACTGAACTGAATGAGATAAGATTTAAGAGGGATAAATGTATCGTTTTCCACTCCTGTTGCAAAAATTACTTTCCAAGTACAAGATGGGTAAGATGTAGCTAGATAACAGTTCTGATAAAACTTGGTGAATTATGATGGATTTCAAGTTGAATATTAATCAATAGGATGATTTGACAATTAAAAGACTAATATTAATGGTTAACGTATGCATAGATCTTTAAGGTTTGCAAAATGCTTTATGTATACTATGTCATTTGTTTCTCTCAACAATCCTGTCTGATTTAAGAGACTAGTTCCCAGGCACAGGGAAGCGTATATTCTGCCCCCATCAGACAACATCTGGAATATTGTATATAGAGAAGAAGGACTGTGACCGCAATGGTGAAGGGTCACAAGATCGTCAAATTATATAATAATTGGCATAGTGCCTGGCACATTTCTGTTGTTATTCAGCCATTTCACTAGTGTCCAACTATTAGCAGCCCCATTTGGGGTTTTCTTGGCAAAGAGATTGCAGTAGTCTATCATTTTCTTCTCTAGCTTATTTTACTGATGAGGAATGAAGTAAATAGGGTTAAGTGACTTTTCCAAGGTCACACAGCTAGTAAGCGTCTGAGGCCAGATTTGAACTCAGGAAGATGAGTAATCCTGACTCCAGGCATTGTATCCACTGTGCCACCTAACCGCCCCTGCTGGCACACAGTAAGCCTTATATAAGTGTTAGCTATTATTATTATTAGCTACAAAATGGGTATAATATTCATTCATTCATGAGATGATAGGAAATAAGGCTTTACAAGGATCAATTGAAGGAACTAGGCATGGTTAGCCCAGAGAAGAGAGAACAGGGAACTATGATAGTATTTTGAATTATCTAAAGGGCTTCCATGTAGAAGGAGGATCAGACTCTCTTTGGTTTTTGAAGTGATGCTCTACAAAGATCCTGCCTTCTAAAAATTAAAAATAAAACATCATTAGTAATATTTTATATATTTTCTATTACTATATATTCATATATATTAGTAATATTTTCATAGTAGGAAAATAACTGAAAGCTCATTTCAAATTCGTGTAACTACTAGTTAAACCTAGAAAAAAATGCTAAATCCCATAAAAAGTCAGATAATATCCAGAAATAGAACTCTTATTAGCAAAGAGAACATGTGGAAATAAATTTACAGATTATTTTGTAATCCACAAAGGCAACTATGTAACAGTGCTGGATTTGGAGTCAAGAAGATCTGAACTGAAATCTGGCCTTAGATACATACTGGCTATATGACCCTGGGCAAGTCACTTTACCTGTCAGTTTCAGTTTCCTTATCTATAAAATAGGGATACTAATAACACCTATCTCTCAGGGTTGTTACAAGGATCAAATGAGATAATATCTGTAAAGCACTTAGCGTAGTGCCTGGAACATAATAGGCACTTGAGAAATGTTTATTATAACCTAAAGAATAATCTTCCAAATGGAGGTTGGAACAAGGAACAATGAATAGCAGTTAAAGAGTAGCAAATTTTGGCTCCATGCAGGAAAAATTTCTGCAAAATTAAACAATCTCAAAGTACATTGGATTTTCTTGGGCAATATTAGGTTGCTTCTTACTGTAAGTCTTTAAGTGAAGTCTACATGACCACCTATTAAGGATATTTTGGCCGGGTCTGATATTAACTAGTTGATCTCTAACTGAGATTTTGTAATACTATTATTCTAGGTTCTATGTATGTAGGTCATTTTTACCTAAATAGGGCGACTCAAAAATCTTAGCACAATTTTAAGTTATTAATGCTTTAAAGTGAACTAAGACTTTTGGGACATCCTGCATATGTGTGTGGATGAATAGATATAGGATAGACAGACAGACAGACAGATAAATGAAGGAAAGAAAGAAAGAAAAAAGAAATAGATGGATAGACAGATACAGAGAGGAATATACATGTATATATGTATATACAGTAGGACCCTGAGAGATCACACATCAGAAAAATTTTTATGGGTGTGGAAAGGAGGCCTATATTAAAGAACAGAAAGGGGACCCTTAAAGTAGGGGTCACCTACTTAACATATTTGTCTAGGGCTGCGTATGTGGCGAAGATACTGGAGAAGTTTGCATTTCCTTCTCCAATTCATTTTGCAAATAAGGAACTGAAGCAAACAGGGGTAAGTGACTTGCCCAGGGTCAGACATCTATTTTAAGTGTCTCAGGCCAGATTTGAACTCAGGAAGAGGAATTTCTTTCTTCAATGTCTGGTGCTCTATCCACTGTACCACCTAGCTGCCCCTAAATATCTGACCTCTGTTCTCCAGTTTGACTACTTACACTGCCCACATGAGAGGCAAGGCAGGTAATAGATATGGATTTAGATGGTGGATGACATATTTTATCTAGAGGCAGAGAACCTTGGGTTTGAATTCCACCTCTCTTCACTAGCCCTCTGATCTTCAGTCAGCCAAGAGGCATTCATTAAGTTCTTACTAAAGGAGTGGATCATAAGATTTGAGGCTGGAAGGGATATGATCCTAAGATTCAATTTATAGATAATTGTAAAACGTTCTGCTTTGGTATGCGAATATTGAACAAACTACTTTATACCCAGAAAATCCTGAGGGAAGGATAAGGATGAGGAAGAATTTGTTTTAATCGATAAATCAACAGGCACTTATTAAAGATTTACTATGTTCCAGACACAGAGCAAAAGCTGGAGATGCAAAGAAAAAGCAGTCTTTGCTCAGAGGAGCTTATATTCTAATGAGGCAGACTTCATTTACAAATCAGTACATACAAGAAAAACAGAGTGGATGAAAGGTAACCTTAGCAGAGATGGAACTAGAGGTGAAAAAGAGCAGGAAGGCTCCTGGGGGAATGGGTGCTTGAGTCTTAGGGCATATACAGCATAATATTTAAAACTTCTTAAAATTTTACTTCTGGTTCATGTTCGTCAAAGCAGAGCAATGACTACACCAAGGTATTTCAAGGTCTTGCTCCGTTTAAGAGGTAGGTCCCAGTCAGAAGGATGTCCATTCCTTGTATCCAAAACCTGGTAACTTACATTTTTACATACAAGTACCTACTTCTGGGGCCCTGTAGATAAAAAATCTCTCCATGCAGTCCTGTCTCAAGATTTAACGTTTGAGGGAATGATGTAGCAAGAAGTCCCAAGCAGAGCTGTAAAAGTTACAAGGTTCATTATGTATGATATAATTGTCAATGTGTTTAGACTGGCTTTCTTCTCATTTATGCTTTATATTTTCTTGTCTATTTTTACCTGATAAATGTGTCAAGGTACATTTTCTTTGTGAGATGTTAGGTAAAATGGCATGGGACATGACATTGTCATCTTTGGAATTTTTAACATGATACCATTTAAAACACTAAACCTATACTCAGGGGTCATTAAAAAAATGGCACATTTTGAGTGTAATAAAAAAAGAAAAAGAAATGGAGGAAAATTCTTAGGGGCTTTCTCTTAATTTTCCAGCATATTTTAGGGTTTTAACATATAACATTTACAATATTCACTTTCCTGAATTAGGGTTGGGGTTGGGGGTTGGGGTGGGGAAGGAATAATTAGCAGGCAATCCTTTTGGCTCTTGGCCTTTGCTTGTAAATGTTTTCTTTGGCAGCCATGCTCTTGAGAACAGGAAGTCACTCCCTTGTTACAGATTTAAGACTTTCTTGAGCCAAATAACAGAAAGTTAGATTAGTTCCTTATTAAATAGGAAGAAAAGTGTGGACTTTTTGTTTTTGCCTGAGATAAATGACATCTTAACAAAGATTTGCATCAGTTCCTTCTCTCTATCAGTCCTAATACCACCTATCCAAAAAAACAAAACCAAATCCAAATCAGTGATGTTTCCTAGGGGGGAAAACCCAAACTGGTTATGTTGGAATCCAGTCCTAACATAAAAGGATGTGTTTGGTTCAATGACTTGCAGTTGTAGCTGTTGTTGAGGGAAAAGGAAATTAAGACTTTTCAAAAATTTGACTCCTTTTTGCTTTGGTTGTTTATTACAAAATTGGTGAATATATGTATATGTCTATTTTAATTTATTTTATTTTTAACTTATGGAATAAAACAAACATTTCCATAGCATAGTATAATAAAAAATAACTCTAAATATTGTTAAATACCTGTGAATATATTTTGAAATTGAATATGTTAAATACATTTTCCCTCATGATTTCATATGGTCTTTTTAGAAGGCACCAGTCCATTAATAGTCATTGTGGCATTGAGGAAAGAGTGCTAGATTTCATTGGAGGCAGGAAACCTGGGTTTGAATTCTGGTTCTGACATCAACTGTGTAAGTCTACCAGACTAATCACTTCCCCTCTCTGAGGATCAGTTTCTTCATCTATAAAATGGTAATCATCAAAATACTTGCCTTTTCTTGAAAGGAAATGCTTTGTAAATTTTAAACTGCTATAGAAATAGAAGGTATTATTAGTATTAATGAGACTGATTCCCTCGTGGCTTACCTAGAGTTTGTCTCATTTTTGTTGTATTCTTTTGATGTTATGGCCGTGTCTTGTCTGAAATAACAGCAGAAACTTCTAAGTAAAGACTTACAAGACTTTAAGAAAATGGTTTCACAGATGTTTTTGTAGGGTTTTAGAATCACTCTTCAAATAATATCTCTTGACGCAGAGCCGAAGTCTTTGAGTCATTTCAAAGATGGAAGGTCTAGACTGAAGTAGAGGAATGAAGCAACTTGCTTAAGGCCACACAAGCAATGCCTGAAACTTCATTATGAAATCTCTTCCTTCTTAATTTATCTTGGGAACCTTTGTAAGATAAAAGTAAGGAAAATCCTACCATGTTTCAAGTATGCATCTTTGACCAATGGATGATGACATTTCTATGGCACTCATGGGAATGTCTCACAAAATAAATGGTTTGGGTTCAATTATCCATTTCTGCTATCTAGTGTTTTGAAGAGGGAATGTTTGTTCCTTTTTCTCAGGTTCACTTTTACATCAGGTTCCTCTCACATCATTTATTATAGTTCAGTTGTCTGGTGCAATTTGAATAACTTCACTTTTTTTTTTTTTACTGAATTCCAAGTTCACTACCTTAAAAATAACATTAAATTACTTAAAGCTGTCATTGATTAGAAGCAAAAATGAAATTAAACCTAAGATTTCTAGGTGACTGAAAACATGATCCAGTCCTATGAGATATGTCCAACTGTAGGAGTAACAAAGACTGATAAAGTCAGGAACTTAATCGGTGTTGGAAAGAGTTTTAAGGGGGCTCCCTGCTTCCTATTTTATTGCATGTCAAATAATTCTTCTCTACATGGAAGACCTTAAAGAGATGCAGATGTAGCCAAAGAATGTATTTTTTAAAATGAAATAGAATTATGGACTTTTAAGTGGAAGGAGACTTAGAGATCATTGAGTTTAACTCATTTAACAGACATGGAAACTGAGACCCAGGAAAGAGAAGCAGTTTACTCAAGGGCTGTAGAATGACAGAGTCTGGGCTAGATTTGAGATCTTTTGCCTTTGGGTCCAGTGGCATTAACACTACAATAAAGCAGGAGATTAAGAAATTCCATCTCTCTCCACTGTCTAACCTAAAACAACCTAGGTAGTTATTTTTTGATAGTGTGAATGTAATTCCCTTGATCACATATTGAAAAATGTTTTTACTGTATATTGAAACATACACACTTTTTTTCTGCTTTGAAAAAGCAATCTGAGGTACTTTCTCTAACACATCACTCTTGTAGAGTTTAAAAGGGGGATTAATTACAAAATAAGGAGTAGAATAGAATAAGAGATGAGAGTTTAAGCCTGGATCATTTGTATAAGACTTTCCTCATTGGTGGAGAAGATGCTGACTTGATGGATGACATACATTGAAATATGCACGTGTCATGTACCTGCGTGAGGGGCAGAGTTGGTTCAAGGACTTGAGAAGAATGATTTTCTTCCTTTCTTCTTTGAGAAAAGACACATCGTTTCAGAGTCTCTTTGGGGAGAAATCTATAGAGGAAAAGAATAGTCTTTGGAGGACAGAGAAAATCTGGTCCCTCTAGAGAGTTTAAGGAATAAGATGAGGTGAGATCAGATTCTCTGTCTTTGTCTTTCTCCCTCCATCTCTGCCTCCCTCTTCTCTCTCTTTCCTGCATTACTCATCCTATGGTGAGAGTTCACTCTGTGCATTTTCTGGTAGTCTCTAATCTGTATAGCATCACTTTCTGTTGTCTGCTATTCACCATTGCTACTTGTGATTGTCTTTTGTGTAACATTTGATGGGAAGGGGGTCATGTCTTCAGATATAAGGTGTACTCCTTCCTTTCAAGGGAAGTAGCTTGAATCTAAAATAATTTCCCTGATACTAACAATATTTAAAGAGGCAGATAGATATAAATCTAGTCTTATACCCCCTCTCTGAGGAAAGCAGATGAGTCAAACTCATGGTCTCTTCTGCTTTCCTCCAGGCAAAATAAAAAATCTCCTTTGGAGAAAGGTAGTCATCCTGATCACTGGATCCAGATGGCTCAGGAGGAGAAAGTGAGGCTGGTGACCTTGCACAGCCCTCCCTCACTCTGTGTCATCATTTCTATGACATCATGGTCCTCTTTGAAAATGGAGGACAAATATACAAGGTAAGAGTCCAGGGATATCTATTCCTATCTCTCCATATTTGGACAAACACAATATAATAAAACCTATATTCACACACACATATATGTGTGTATATGCATGCATACATACATGTATATGTTCATATAAAACTTTCATGAGCAATATTTATGCATGTTACAAAATCTTTAAAGGTTTGTCATCCTAAGAATCATGGTCTGCCATTATAATTTCAACCACTGTGAAATCTTCCTTAGAGATAGGAGATTGAATTTGGCTATGAAGCATCAGTCATACAGCTCTCAGGTTGAAACTACGTGACATGCCATCGCACTATTCAAGTGTCCTCTGGGTCACAATCTGTGTCTTGGATCCCAAGTATTACAAAATCAAACCATGAACTACTTTGTGACCTCTTGGGAAGACATGACCATGGGAACCTAAGTTTCCAACTGCCTGGCCTTCTAGAGAACAATATAATATAGTGAAAATTACATTGGATTTGGAATGAAAAGACCTGGTTGTGGGTTCTGCTACTTATTGCTTGTGTGATTAATAGTTCTCTTGGCTAAAGATTCCTCATCGATAAAATGATAATAATTTCTTGCCTCAGTAATGATTTCATCCTCCAAAAGTTGGAAGAAATGACAAGGAGAAATTATATTTTGGGTTTGATTCTCACTAACGTAGAAGAACTGGTTGTTGGGGAGGAGATGATGGGAACCTGCAGGGAGAATGATTGATCTATCCTAAAGTTGGTGATGGAAGAGGGAAATTTTGGGAATAATCATGCAATCAGATTTTAGGAAAGTATATTCCATTTCAAAGTGTCCAGAGAAAAGATAGGTAGATTCCTTGGAATAAAATACTTCAGGGAAATTCAGACCATGAGGGATAGAAGATGCTTAAGAATGACATTCTGAAATCACAAAGAGAACAGTTCCAATGTGGTACTGGTTGCATTTGTCTGAAAAGATGAACATATATGTACAAACATCAACCAACTTAGATTTTAAAATGAAACATGAAGAAAGCCAAGTAACAGAGAAAAATACAAGGTCGTAGTAAAAATAGAGTTTAAAATGCTAACACTTAGAATAAACTGAGGCAAGCAAGGGAACGTAATGATAACAAAAAGGTTTTTTTAAAAGCTCTGTTGGGAGAAAAAGAAAGATCAAAGAAAGTCTACAACCTTTGCTTGAGATGGGATGATGGTAACTTACAACCTAGACAAGACAGAACTGCTCAGCTATCATTTTCTGTTTTCTCTGCAGTAGGAGAATGACTTTTACAATGGAAATGACAGAACAGAAATGACTAATAGGAAGTTATACACAAGATACTTGTGGAGAAAGTAGGAGCTCCCCTAGCTTCCCTGGAAGAATTCAAGTCATCTGATTCAGGTGAACTGCAGCTTAGTCTAAAAGAATTGGTAGGGGGCGGAGCCAAGATGGTGGAGTAGAAGGACGCATATTTACGAGCTCCGAGCCCACAACCCATGGAATTGAGGTAAAAGGAGATCCCCATAAATTCTGAATCTCTGCAGGGGGTGCATAAACATAGGGGAAGAGATTTCCGTTCCACTGAACCCTGGAGAGCCGTCCCCGGGGTCCATCGCACCTCGGAAAGCGGACCCCACCCCCACCCCTGGCCACGGCCCCAGAGAAGCTGACCCGAGCAGACTTCAGAGAGGAAAGCTCCGGGGGAAGCTCCGGCAGCCGGGAAAGTCCCTCCGCCCACAGAAGCTACAGGTCAGTAAGAAAGAAGGCTGCGATAGGGGAGGGGAGCGGAGCTTCTCCGTGACTCGGGCCCCCTTGGGAGGAAGCGGCAGCGGCAGAGACAGGGGCAGGAAGCGGCGGAGGCAGAGGCGTGGGTGGGCGGCTGAGGCGGCAGCGACCAGGGACTCAGGAATCCCCCAGCAGCAGGTAGGATCTTCAATACTGAAGGTCTTTCCAACCTGAGGGAGCCGAGCAGGGGAGACGGCCCTGCCCCCACCCTGCTCTACTGCTGAACGCCTCTGAATAAAACCCCCAAGGGAGCTGAGCACAGCAGACGGGCCCCCCACCCCGCCCCCACCCACTCCGTTCCTGAAAGTCTCTGCAGAAAGCCCCTGAGGGCCCAAGCTTAGGAGGCGGCCCTGCCCCCACCCCTGCGCCAGAACTAAAGCTTGCTGGGGAAAGCGCATTTGAATCTCAGAGGCCAAGCACTAGCTGGGCGGATCCAGGTGGGGGTGGAAAGGAATCTCAGAAGTCAAGTAACTGGCTGGGAAAATGCCTAGAAAGGGGAAGAAAAATAAGACTTTAGAGAGTTTTTTCCAACAAATGCAAATGATCCCGACCTTCGGATCTGATGGGGAGGATGAGAACGTACTTTTCCCATCAGGGAAAGATGTGGAGGGCGGGGCCTCAGTACCCCAGACACCCCAGGGGGGTGTTGGGTGGGCTCAGGCCTTGGAAGAGCTTAAAAAGGATTTTGAAAAGCAAGTTAGACAGGTGGAGGAAAGACTGGGAAGAGAAATGACAAAGATGCAAGAAGAGTATGAAAAAAAGGTCAATATCTTGGTAAAGGAGACCCAAAAAAATGCTGAGGAAATTAACACCTTGAAAAATAGGCTCACTCAATTGGCAAAAGAGGTTCAAAAAGCCAATGAGGAGAAGAATGCATTCAAAAGCAGAATGAGCCAAATGGAAAAAGAGGCTCAAAAGCTCACTGAATTTAATAGTTCTCTCAAAATTAGAATGGAACAGATGGAGTCTAATGACTTTCTGAGAAACCAAGAAATCACCAAACAAAACCAAAAGAACGATAAAATGGAAGAGAATGTGAAATATCTCATGGGAAAAACAACTGACCTGGAAAATAGATCAAGGAGAGACAACTTAAAAATTATGGGACTACCTGAAAGCCATGATCAAAAAAAGAGCCTAGACATCGTCTTGCATGAAATTATCAAGGAAAACTGCCCTGACATTCTAGGACCAGAGGGCAAAATAAGTATTGAAAGAATCCATCAGTCACCACCTGAAAGAGATCCAAAAAGAGAAACTCCTAGGAACATTGTGGCCAAATTCTAGAACTCCCAGCTCAAGGAAAAAATCTTGCAAGCAGCTAGAAAGAAACAATTCCAGTACTGTGGAAATACAATCAGGATAACCCAAGATCTAGCAGCTTCTACATTAAGGGATCGAAGGGCGTGGAATAGGATATTCCAGAAGGCAAAGGAACTAGGACTGAAACCAAGAATCACCTACCCAGCTAAACTGAGTATAATACTTCAAGGGAAAATATGGTCTTTCAATGAAACAGAGGTCTTTCAATCATTCTTAATGAAAAGACCAGAGCTGAAAAGAAAATTTGACTTTCAAACACAAGAATGAGAGGAAGCATGCAAAAGTAAACAGCAAGGAGAAGTATTAAGGGACTTACCAGAAATGAACTGTTTGCATTCATACATGGAAGGACAATATTTCTAACTCTTAAAACTTTTCAGTATCTGGGTGGTTGGTGGGACCACACATACACATGTACACGCATGCACACCCATACACACATGCATTCACATGCAGAGACAGAGAGCACAGATTGAACTGAATAGGATGGGACCATACCTTAAAAGAAATTAAGGTAAATGGTGAGAGAGAAATGTAGTGAGAGGAAAGAGGGGGAAATGGAAGGGGGTAACTATATGTCATTTAAGAGGCAAGTAGGAGATGTTTTTAGTGGAGGGAAAAAGAGGAGAGCTGAGGAAAAAAAAAAAAAAACAAACAAAAGTTTACCCTCATCACATTTGACTAAACGAAGGAGTGAAATGCACACTCATTTTGGTATGAAAACCTATCTTACAGTATAAGAAAGCGGGGGAGAAGGAGATATTGGGGGGGGATGATGGAAGGGAGGGCAAAGGGAGGAGGGAGTAATTGAAAGTCAACACTTGGGGAGGGACAGGATCAAAGGACAGAAGAGAAACAATGAGGGGCAGGATAAGAGGGATGGCAATTCAGTTAGTCTTACACAACACGACTAAAAGGGAAGGTCATTTGCAAAGCTACACAGATATGGCCTATAATGAATTGCCTGCCGTACCAAAGGGAATAGGTGGGGAGGGAGGGATGGGGAGAATTTGGAACTCAAAGTTTTAGGAACAATTGTTTAGTATTGTTGTTGCAACTAGGAAAGAAGACATACAGTTAATGAGGAATAGAAAGTCATCTGGCCCTACAGGAGAAAAGAGAAGATAGAGACAAGGGAAGGGAGGGATGACAGAAGAGAGGACAGATTGGAGATAGGGAAAATTAGATTGCTTGGGGTATTGGGGTGGGGGGAGGGGAGAAAAGGGGAGAAAATTTGGAACCCAAAAATTTGTGAAAATGAAAGTAAAAAGCTAAATAACTAAATAAATAAAAATAAAAAAAATAAAAAAGAATTGGTAGATATGACTGCTGAGTCACTGTGAATGAATGATCTCTGAGAAATTATGGAGAACAGAAATACCACAGGATCAGAGACAGGAAATCTTGTCCCAATGTTCATAAAAGGGATGAGAATAAAGCTGGCAAAATATAGGCCAGGGAGTTTAATCTCGATTCCTGAGAAAATTCTAAAATGGATCATTAAAGAGATAGTTGGCTTAAGATCATTAAAGAGAAAGGAAATTATAGAGAAAATTAGAAAGAATTTCTAAAAATTAAAGAGAAAGGTGATTACGAAGAGCCAACATGGCTTTGAGCTATACAAATTCAGATTAAAATAAAAATGCATTCCTCTCAGGAGGAAGGGAAGGAAATAGAAGTGAATTAGCATTTATATAGTACCTACTATGTACCAGGTGCTGTGCTAAGTAATTAAAAAAATCCAAATATTATCTCATTTGATCCTACCCTACCATGAGGCAGGTGCTATTTTTATCTCCATTTTACATTTGCGACAAACAGGTTTCATCAAGATTAGGTCATAACAGACTAATATCAATTCTCTCTCCCCCTCTGCCTCCAAGAATACTAAACTAGTAGATGGGGTAGGGGATACTCTGGGTATAGTTTTTCTAGATTTTAGGAAAGCTTTTTGACAAAGTTTGTCATGTTATTATTATGGAGAAGATAGATATGGTTGTATCCCACACCTGGTTAGAGATTAGTATAATCAGACAGATTAAGAACTGGTTGTCAGGACACAATCAAAGAGTAATTGTTAAGGGTTCAATGTCAATATGGAAAGAGGTCTCTTGTGGAGAACCCCAATGATCTCAGGTTGACCCTATGTTACTTACCATTTTTATCAATGATTTGGATAAAGGCATAGACAAAATGTTCATCAAATTTGTTGATGACACAAATCTGGGATGGCCAGCTAGCACACTGGATGACAGAATCCAGAAGGATCTTGATAAATTCAAACATTAGTATGAATTTAATAAGATGAAATTCAGTAGGAGAAATCTAGAGTATTCCATGTGAGTACAGAAAATCAATTTCACAAGAACAAGATGAGGGAAACATTGACAGTAATTTTTTTGAACAGAGAACTGAGGATTTTAGTGGTTTACAGGCTCAATGGGAGTTAGCAAAATTAAATAGCAGTCAAAGCTGCAATCTTGGGCTGCTCTGAGGAGCATAGCTTCCAAGCATAAGGACGTGATAATCCTATTGTACTCTGCCATCAGCTGAAGCATTGTGTTCACTTTGGGGTATGATGGGGTAAGAAGAATATTGATAAAATGGAGAGTGTCAAGAGTAGGTGAAGAGCATTGTCTCTGACATATGCCAACTGGTTGGAAGAATTTTGGATGTTGAGCCTGGAGAAATGAAGACTCAGGAGAAGACATAACTGAATTCAGTTATTTGAAGGGCTACCATGTAGAGGACAGATTAGATTTGTATGTTTGCCTTTATAGGGCCAAACCAGGGGCAATGGGTAGAAGTCATAAATGGTCAAATTTAGATTGATTCTCAAGGAGTAGTCGGGGGAGAGTAATTGCTGGGGGAGATAACATACACAAAGAAACAAGATATATAGAAGATATTAATGAATAATTAATTATTAGCAATTAACAGAGGGAAGTCACTAAGATTAAGGAGGACTGGGTAAGATTTCCTGCAGAAGGTGGGATTTAACTGTCTTGAAGGAATGCTGGTGATAAAAAAGAAGTGGGGAAACCTCATCCTTATTCTCAAGGAGTAGTTGGGGGAATAGCTGTTGGGGGAGAAAACACACAAACAAACAAGATATATAGAAGATATTAAAGACAATAATTAACAGATAATTAACGGAGGGAAGGCACTAAGATTAAGGAGGATTGGGTAAGATTTCTTGCAGAAAGTGGGACGTTAGCTGAGAGTTGAAGGAGGCCAGAGAAATCATTAAGTAGAGATGAGAGAGGAGAGTTCCAAGGAGGGGGGACAACGAGTGAAAATGTACAAAGTTGGGAGCATCAAGGGCAAAGAATGGCAAGAAGGCCGATCTTAATGAATCATAGAGGACAAAGCAGGGATTAAAGTGTAACAAGATTCCTTTCTTTCATAGACTTCACAGAAAACCTCATTGATAATTGTCTGACTCAGATACACCAGCATCAGACTGGTTTCCATATCTACTGTATCAGGGTTGAAGCTCTGGTACTTATCCCTAGTGCAGAGCCTTAGATGAATCCCTCTCCCACTGTTCTTTGCTAATGCCACGCTGTTCATCCCAAACTGAACTCCCCTACATCCATGTTTGTTGCTAATACTAAGCAACAATTCTAAGATATTCAGTGGCATTCTCTTTTAGCTACCTTTTCCCATGTACCTCTTATCATTCTACCAAATGCAATCCTTGATTTTAACTGAGTTCTTCCTCTCTTGCTGCTGATTTGGCTGACAAAGCTGTGCTGTTGAAGTCTTTTTGGATCTGTGACTCCAACTTGTAGATGAGAGTATGGAAAGGTGTGTGTGTGTGTGTGTGTGTGTGTGTATGTGTGTGTGTGTGTGGCTAATCAGGTATAGCCACCCCTTTGCTTCTTTCCCCCCCGCAGCCACCCCACATACTTGATCATTTCATGAACTGTCCTGATCTCTGACAGTGAAGAAGTTTGTGTTGACCTCTCCCTCTAGAGAGGGAATAAAATAAAATAAAATTGTCCCTAGCTGGATATCTCATTCATTATCCACCTTGGAGTTACTATATTCTGACTCCATGGAAGTTAGAACTTTCATCTCATTCCGTGTTCTTTGTTCCTAGTTAGACTTGTCTGAAGCTAATTTTCAGTTTGCTGTTTGTTCCTTGGAAAGCATATTTCTTTTTAGTTTAGTGGGGGAGGGGCGTGCCAGACAATCAGGGTAAAGTGACTTGTCCAGGGTCATAGAGCTAGTAAGTGTCAGAAAACATGTTTCCATGAGGAGACATGTCATAAGTATTGACTGGCCCATCAGATTTTGGTGGAAAGGGCACAGATTCTGGTATCTGGAGGACCTGGACACAAGACTTGCTTCTAACTAAGCCTGCCTACCAATGGGCAACTCAGTTAACTTCCCTCTGCCTTCTGTTTTCTCTTATTTTTAAATTAAGGAATTCGATTAGATGGCCTCTGAAGTTTCTTTCAGCTCTAAATCTATGATTTTATAACCTGCCAAGTCAAAGAGAGTTAGAATATGCTTCAGTGAAGAAAATTCCCACACTAGAAATTCCATTTTTTGAGTATTTTATGCTTCTGTCCTTATTCCTTTCCTAGGTGTGAGAGCAAGGTTAAGCAAAATTTTAAGAGGAATCAATTTGTCTTTAATCTTCCTATTTCCCTTTCTGGATGAGTTTTTCCATTAGAGAAACACTGTCTACTACTTAGGTACCTGGGTTCAATTCAGTTCAACAAATAGGCCTCAAGCTCAACTATGGCCCAACTCTCCTAACATGTCTCTCACTCCAATATTATCTTAGGATTCTTCTTCCTATCAAGTCCCCATTCTCTCATCTCAATTAGCAAATTTACACTAATATTCAAATGACTAACTGCTCCCCCATCAATTGTTCTTTCATATGAGGAAATAATATTCTTAAAAGAAGGCGCTTATGATTTTAAATGATTCTGATTGGTGGAATTTTCAACAATGTATCCAAATGAAGTGGACGAAAATGCACCCACTGTGGGAGAAGATATTTTTGACCCAGAGAGATCATATTAATAGTCATGTTAACTTTGCTTGGGATGTTCCCCCAAAATTGTTCCTGCTTTTCACAGTTTTTAAAAATATTTTCTTTGTGACCTCATGGATATCCTAAAAACTCCAAGATTTTTTTCTTCTCCACACAATGGCTCCCATGGCAGGAATGTGAGACCCTGGCTGGCTATAAGGATGGAGAAGGAAGTTTATTTTATGAATTGTTTATAACTCAGGGATTCAAGGGTTGCTTGTATAGTTTGAATGGCTGCAGTTTTCATGGTGTGGTTGTTTCTTATAGCTATATGTTGTTTCTGATATAGCCTGTGGTAATGGAATACAGTCTATGGGAATAAACACTGGATCTGGGATCAGGGGACCAGGATTCCAATCACGGCTTTGCTAGTGCCTGTGTAGTCTTGAGAAAGTGACCACATCTCTGGGCCTCACTTCCTCAGCAGTAACAATTATGTGACAGATGTTGCATAAGGTTGGGCTAGTTGATTTTGAAAGCCTCTTCTAGCTCTAAAAATAGAGTATTGGGCCTAGAGTCAGGGAGACTCATTTTCATGAGTTCAAATCTGATCTCAGATACTTACTAGCTTTGTGATCCTATCAAGTCATTTAACACTGTTTGCCTCAGTTTCCTCATCTACAAAATGACCTAGAGAAGGAAACAGCAAATCACTCCAGCGTCTTTGTCGAGAAAACCCCAAATGGGGTCACAAAGAGTCAGACACAACTGAACAATAAAAGCTCTAAATTTATGACCCTATCTTTAACCTTTCATCACATCAAAATATTGGTGAGACAAAAATCTTACCACACACAATCTGTCACATTTCTGAAAGGGGAACACTTCATAACAATGGTCTTCTTAAAATATTCTCACTCTCTAAACTGCCAAATGATCTCCTAATCTATCCTGGGATGGACAACCGGTGACTAAATAAAGCTAATCAATCTAAAACTCTGAAAAGAAAAGAGAAAAAACATTCTCCTCCTCTAGCTTTAATTTATTTGGCTGGAATTTTCTCACCATAGTCTCTGTATTTTTTTTCCATGGGCAACTGCCCCCTTGATTAATCCCATTTCCCCTAGTCCTAGTTTTTCCAACCAGCTGAGCAAACAAAAAGGCAGGCAGCCATTTTCACATGCTTCCTTTCTCAAACCCTCAGGGATAGGCTCTCCGTTCACACTGTTCATAAAACAACTGTTTTAACACTCTCTGAAAAAGTAGTCTTTATGCTATTACTTGCAGTAAGAAGACTCTGTTAGGATTAATTTTAAGAGGCCACAATATGTCATCTGAGAGCTGTAGCTCTGTTAAATGACTTTACTATTACTACTTGCTGATGAGGAGGGGGACAGGAGCTAAAAACTGGAGTCTCTCATACCAAACTATTTATATAAGGAATATAAGAGCTTACTTTTCCTTTAAAATGAATAACCTTTATTACCTAAAGCCCTTGAGCTATGCAGTAAAAAATATGTTATTGGATAGTGAACCACTAGGAGGCGCTCTGTCCAGCTACCTGATCATTTTCAGTGATGGCAGCCCACTTGCCGGCCATAGTGGTTTTGTACTTCATTCAACAGGGAGTGTGGTTACAGAGAGAGTCAATCTCTCTGACTCTCAGAGTATTGTTACTTCTGTTCCCCTAGCTTTGCCCCTTTAGTGAATAGATAGGTAGGTAGGTAGATAGATAGGTAGATAGATAGATAGATAGATAGATAGATAGATAGATAGATAGATAGATAGATAGATAGATGGATACATAGGTAGAAAGATAGACAGATAGGTAGATAGATAGATAGATAGATAGATAGATAGATAGATAGATAGACAGATAGATATAGGTAGATAGATCGACGGCATTTATTAATAGCTTACTGTATGTTAGGCATTGTGTTAAGCACAGGGGATATAATTATAGGCAAACAAGTCGATATCTGGCCCCAGGAACTGACATTTTAATGGAAGATGACAACAAATAAAGGGGACCTGGAAAGGGGGCAGGGAAGGGAAAGGTTAACTGCATCGAGGTAAGGCAACTAGTGAGAAGAAGGGGCAGATGGGAACAGAGGGAGAATGAGTTCATTTGTGATTGAGGGGAAGGGTGTCTGAGGCTTTCCTGAAACAGTGGCCCTATTGTGGGAGTCACCAATCTGAAGAGCAGGGCCTTGAGGTTGATATTTCTTTAGGGAAAGAAAAGTATTCCAAAAAGTGAGTAGAATTACGAATGTGGTAAAATATGGCTCAGGACCTTGTTGATCTAAGGAAGTGGAGACAGTAGAGAACTAGGCAAATTCTGGCTCAGGACTCCACCCACGACGAAAACTCTATCCTTATTTCTTCTCCATTGTATTTCAACGAACCCTAATCATGTAAATGTAGTATAATTGATTTGAACACATGTAGCCTAACTATATAGTCTTTAATCCTGATCAAAAATTAAAAGAACTACCATCAACACATATTAAACAAGTGCTGCATGGGTTATGTACCCATAGCTTTTTCCAGATCTAGGCTACTTGTAACCAATCTATAGACAGCTACAACACAAACCCAGAATTTCCTGGATATAGTTCAGATGCCTAGACTTAACCACTCCACTTTGACCCCTTGGAAGTTCTAGGAAGGTAGACTTTAGAGGGACTTCTTGACAAGTAGAGCTGTTCAACAGTGGAATGGGCTTCCTCCATTGGTAGTGGAGGAAGATTTCTATCATCAGAAATCTTTTAGTAAAGGACGGTCACTTATTAGGGATGTTGCAGAAGAGATACTGGCGCATAGTAGGTTCTAAAAAAATGTTTGTTGAATTGAATTTATTGAGTTTTCCAAGCTTTCTCTTCTCTCCTCTAGCCTCTTATATTATCCCTTGACCTTTACAGGATTGTGACCTCATATTCTATCAAGAATATAGAGGTCATTCAGTGAGAGTCTTTTTTTTTTTGCTATTTTACACTTCAACTTCTACTGATACCCCCTTATATTTTATTCCTTTGCTCTACTCTCTGAAGGAAGAGGATAGGATTCAAAAGCAGAATCTGGGCTACATGATCATGAAAGTTTCCCAATTCTAAGATCCTGTGGTTCTACAGAAACTTTCTCTCTGCTCCTCTTTCCTTTCTCTGTTTTCCTTTCTCTTCTTTCATTTTTATTTCCTTTCATTTTTCTTTTTCACAATCTTTCTTCTTTTGATCACTTTCCCCATATTATTCATTCTCTCCCTTAGCTAGTCATAATGTAATTTTGCAATATGTTTTGTACTAATAGAGAAACATTGTGGTGTAGCAGAAGCAACAGTATCAAATAGTATTTGTTACACCTCGGCCACTGATTAACAGATATTTTGGGTGAGTCCTTTAACCTTTATGAGTCTCTGTTATCTAATCTCTGAAATGAGAACGAGAATGGCAGCCCTACCAATTGTTTTGAAGATTAAAGGGGATATTGAACATTAGATAATGCATTGTGGAAATCTATAAAACATATATAAATATATGCACACACACAAACACATATGTATATAATACTTTACTGAAAAGTATCATTTATTTTTCTTATTTAAAAATTATTATTTATATACTAATGTTCCAAATTTCTCAAAAAATTAAAATATAATCCATTCTTTTTTTTACAACTACAATAAATAAGGATTACTTTTTACTTTTCTGTGGTTTTATTTTTTTTCTTCTGTGCTAGTAATGGTTGGTAGAAAAATGGTTTCTATTTCTGCTTTAAAAGGTATTTTTTTTGAAACTTGCTTAAAACATTTTTAAAAGATAGTCTTACATGTAATATGAGCAGTTTTATAAAAGTAAGACAATAGAACCTAGAGCATAGAAGAAAAGTTGATGGGGGGAATGTGGGGGTATAGGGAAGAAGAACCATAACTAGGGTGGAGCAATTGGAATTTCGGTCTAGCACACTAAAATTTAGAGGGCACGAAAATTGAATACATGCCCTCCTTCAGCAGAAGTCTCTTCTTTTTTTTTTTTTTCTTTTTTTTTTTTATTAATTTATTTATTTAGCTTTTTACTTTCATTTTCACAAATTTTTGGGTTCCAAATTTTCTCCCCTTTTCTCCCCTCCCCCCCACCCCAATACCCCAAGCAATCTAATTTTCCCTATCTTCAATCTGTCCTCTCTTCTGTCATCCCTCCCTTCCCTTGTCTCTATCTTCTCTTTTCTCCTGTAGGGCCAGATGACTTTCTATTCCTCATTACCTGTATGTCTTCTTTCCTAGTTGCAACAACAATACTAAACAATTGTTCCTGAAACTTTGAGTTCCAAATTCTCCCCATCCCTCCCTCCCCATCCATTCCCTTTGGTACGGCAGGCAATTCATTATAGGCCATATCTGTGTAGCTTTGCAAGTGACCTTCCTGATAGTCGTGTTGTGTAAGACTAACTGAATTGCCATCCCTCTTAACCTGCCCCTCATTGTTTCTCTTCTGTCCTTTGATCCTGTCCCTCCCCAAGTGTTGACTTTCAATTACTCCCTCCTCCCTTTGCCCTCCCTTCCATCATCCCCCCCCCAATATCTCCTTCTCCCCCACTTTCTTATACTGTAAGATAGGTTTTCATACCAAAATGAGTGTGCATTTCACTCCTTCGTTTAGTCAAATGTGATGAGGGTAAACTTTTGTTTGTTTGTTTGTTTTTTTTTTTTTTTCCCTCAGCTCTCCTCTTTTTCCCTCCACTAAAAACATCTCCTACTTGCCTCTTAAATGACATATAGTTACCCCCTTCCATTTCCCCCTCTTTCCTCTCACTACATTTCTCTCTCACCATTTACCTTAATTTCTTTTAAGGTATGGTCCCATCCTATTCAGTTCAATCTGTGCTCTCTGTCTCTGCATGTGAATGCATGTGTGTATGGGTGTGCATGCGTGTACATGTGTATGTGTGATCCCACCAACCACCCAGATACTGAAAAGTTTTAAGAGTTAGAAATATTGTCCTTCCCTGTATGAATGCAAACAGTTCATTTCTGGTAAGTCCCTTAATACTTCTCCTTGCTGTTTACTTTTGCATGCTTCCTCTCATTCTTGTGTTTGAAAGTCAAATTTTCTTTTCAGCTCTGGTCTTTTCATTAAGAATGATTGAAAGTCCTCTGTTTCATTGAAAGACCATATTTTCCCTTGCAGTATTATACTCAGTTTAGCTGGGTAGGTGATTCTTGGTTTGAGTCCTAGTTCCTTTGCCTTCTGGAATATCCTATTCCACGCCCTTCGATCCCTTAATGTAGAAGCTGCTAGATCTTGGGTTATCCTGATTGTATTTCCACAGTACTGGAATTGTTTGTTTCTGGCTGCTTGCAAGATTTTTTCCTTGAGCTGGGAGTTCTGGAATTTGGCCACAATGTTCCTAGGAGTTTCTCTTTTTGGATCTCTTTCAGGTGGTGATCGATGGATTCTTTCAATACTTATTTTGCCCTCTGGTCCTAGAATGTCAGGGCAGTTTTCCTTGATAATTTCATGCAAGACGATGTCTAGGCTCTTTTTTTGATCATGGCTTTCAGGTAGTCCCATAATTTTTAAGTTGTCTCTCCTTGATCTATTTTCCAGGTCAGTTGTTTTTCCCATGAGATATTTCACATTCTCTTCCATTTTATCGTTCTTTTGGTTTTGTTTGGTGATTTCTTGGTTTCTCATAAAGTCATTAGACTCCATCTGTTCCATTCTAATTTTGAGAGAACTATTAAATTCAGTGAGCTTTTGAGCCTCTTTTTCCATTTGGCTCATTCTGCTTTTGAATGCATTCTTCTCCTCATTGGCTTTTTGAACCTCTTTTGCCAATTGAGTGAGCCTATTTTTCAAGGTGTTAATTTCCTCAGCATTTTTTTGGGACTCCTTTACCAAGATATTAACCTTTTTTTCATACTCTTCTTGCATCTTTGTCATTTCTCTTCCCAGTCTTTCCTCCACCTGTCTAACTTGCTTTTCAAAATCCTTTTTAAGCTCTTCCAAGGCCTGAGCCCACCCAACACCCCCCTGGGGTGTCTGGGGTACTGAGGCCCCGCCCTCCACATCTTTCCCTGATGGGAAAAATACGTCCTCGTCCTCCCCATCAGATCCGAAGGTCGGGATCATTTGCATTTGTTGGAAAAAACTCTCTAAAGTCTTATTTTTCTTCCCCTTTCTAGGCATTTTCCCAGCCAGTTACTTGACTTCTGAGATTCCTTTCCACCTCCGCCTGGATCCGCCCAGCTAGTGCTTGGCCTCTGAGATTCAAATGCACTTTCCCGCGGCAAGCTTTAGTTCTGGCGCAGGGTGGGGGCAGGGCCGCTTCCTAGCTTGGGCCCTCAGGGGCTTTCTGAAGAGACTTTCAGGAACAGAGCCGATGGGGGCGGGGTGGGGGACCCCGCCTGCTGTGCTCAGCTCCCTTGAGGGTTTTATTCAGAGGCGTTCAGCAGTAGAGCAGGGTGGGGGCAGGGCCGTCTCCCCTGCTCGGCTCCCTCAGGTTGGAAAGACCTTCAGTATTGAAGATCCTACCTGCTGCTGGGGGATTCCTGAGTCCCGGGCCGTTGCCGCCTCAGCCGCCCGCCCACGCCTCTGCCTCTGCAGCTTCCTGCCCCCGTCTCTGCCGCCGCCGCTTCCTCCGAGGGGGCCCGCTCCCCTCCCCTAGCGCAGGCTTCTTTTTAACTGACCTTTAGCTTCTGTGGGCAGAGGGACTTTCCCGGCTGCCGGAGATTCTCCCGGAGCTTTCCTCTTTGAAGTCTGCTCAGGTCAGCTTCTCTGGGTCGCGGCCACGGGTGGGGGTGGGGTCCGCTTTCCTGGCTGCGATGGACCCCGGGGACGGCTCTCCAGGGTTCAGTGGAACGGAAATCTCTTCCCCTATGTTTGTGCACCCCCTGCAGAGATTCAGAATTTATGGGGCTCTCCTTTTACCTCAATTCCATGGGTTGTGGGCTCGGAGCTCGTGAATGTGCGTCCTTCTACTCCGCCATCTTGGCTCCGCCCCCCGAGAAGTCTCTTCTTCTAATTTTTAAAGCTGTTTTTGGTTGTTACTTCCAATTTCTCTAGGATGATAGTGACTTTTGGAATCTGTTGCCTTCTGTCCTATTGCATTATCTTAGGCAACTTTCTAACTATATGATCACTTCTTGGTTTCTTTTACTGGTTTCTTTTTCTTCTACCCCTCCCCCCCAAGTGGAAGCATTCTCAAATTCTCTGTTTTTAGTTTTCTCTTTCTATACTCTTTCCCTTTACAATCTTACCTACTCCTATGACTTCAGTTCTCATCTTTATGAAGATGACTCAAATCTCTATATGCTGCTCTAAGCCCTGAGTCTATTATTTCTAACATATTATACATTTGATGCAGGATAAAGGGTACTAGTTTGGGAGTCAGAACATTTGGATTTGACTCTTGCTACTTATTATCTGTGGGACTCTGGGCTAATTATTAACTTGTTTGGATATCAGTTTCTTTATTATAACATTTGAGGATTGGATTCGATGTCATGTAAGATTTCCTTCAAGCTATAAATTTATGATCCTATAATCTCCATATGGATGTAAACTAGCATCTCAAACTCAACAGGTCAGAAACTTACTATCCTTCTTTATAAATCTGCTCTTCTTTTCTTTCCATTTCTGCCAATGTCATCATTTACCCTCCTGCTCACCAAGCTTCAAGTTATCTTGAACTCTCCGCCACTCTCTCACTCCTCAAAACAATTGCCAATCCTCTAAGATCTCTTATCCATCCTCTCTTCTCTACTCATAGTGTTGTCATCCTAGACTCCAGCTCATTTCCCTGCCCCTAGAGTCTCCCCTCTCTAACCTATCCTTCATAGTAATCTCAAATTAAGCTCCCAAATGTAAATTCCTGAGAAAGACACTCACTCCCTTGCTTAAAAATCCTCCCCATTGCCTACAGAATAAAGTACAAATTCCTTATACTGGCATTTAAAAACTTTAATCTGTCATCAACTTAGCTTTGCAGCACTATTTCATGTTGGTCCATGTCATGAGCTCAACATTTTAGCCAAACTGGCTTATTTGCTACTCTGATCTATTTCTGCTCTCTACTTTCTCCATGCACTTCTCATTTTCCATGCCTGGAATGTACTCTTTTCTATGTCTCCACTCTTAAAATTTTTCTTTCCCTTCAAGACTCTGCTTGAAGGGTGCTGCTTCCTCCATAACTCCTCTAATTCATCCAAGGGAATGTGATCTCTCCTTTATCTTCTTTTATAGTATGTTTTCTGGCTCTCTCCTTTGGTTTATCAAATTCTATCTTGTGTCACACTTAATTGTTTGAACCTCCCTCCCCTGTTAGAATATATAATAATTAAGTTTAGAGATTGCATGCTTTTTGATCTTTGTATCCTCAGGACTTGTATCTCCATGAGTTCATATCCCCAGCATATTACCATACACATAGTAGGTGCTTAATATATTCTTTTTGTGATCCTTCCTCTTAACTAGCAAATAGAAGAAAAGTTCCCCTTGACAAGTCTGAAAATGATTTGTAGATTTAAAAAGAAGCTTTTATTAAGCTATCAAGGTAGAATTACTTAGGAATCCAGTATCTAAGGTGAATTCAGCTGGAGGAATGTAGCAAGGAGATGAGACCCAAAGAATGACACTGGGGAGACAATCACAACCCTCTATCACTGATAATTATGGCTTTCTCCCATGGTACAAGACCTTAGACCTAGTGGTATAACATGGGTAATTCCTTCTTGGCTAGGGGCATAAAATTATACTGGTGCAGTGTTAGAGGAAGGTGGATCCTGAGAGAAGAGTGTGTTGAGGATTAGACCTTAGTGGGAATGATGAGGCAAGGCTCTTTGATGGAACAGGATCGTAAGGGAGGTCATGCTTGTCAGGGTAGGGTTTGTAGAAGACCATAAGGAAGACCCGTTATCTGTCCTTCACTCCATATTTGTGCACCAAGACAAAGCCTGTTGCCCGGTGCTAGTTACTCTTCCACATTAGGATAAAACATCATAAAGCAATTAAAATTTAAAAGGGAAAATTTATAGGGAATAAATTCCTGGATGATAGACAAAGATAATTTAAATTCTAGCCTAAGTAGAATTGCATTGGTGCCCCTTTCAGGTTTAGCTAGCTCCTCATCTTAAAAGTGCATATTGTTCAAATCTATGATAGAATCCATTATTATTAAATATGCATGTAGTACTTTATAACTGGCAAGAGCTTCCTAAGCATTTATATAGCCTATTTATATTGGCATTACCCAGATATGAAACATAAAAAGATATTAATCCATATTATGTATAAGTCAACAATCTGACCCATTTCAATGATAGTATTGATGAAAATTGATAGCCTAGATAACTATCTTGGAAATTACATTCACAGCAAGGTCGTTTGAATTAAAAACCAGGAGGGTGAACTCTGTAAAAGTGAATTCTGATATTTAGGTAAGATGAATCTCTTTCTTTACTCTCCTATCATCACTTCTGTCTTGCCAAATCTTATTTTCTCCCTTCCTCGCAGCACTGAAGAATAGTATGATATCCCACAATCATGATGACTGTCCATAAAAACATAATGTAATTTCAACTAGACCCTCAACGAGGGGAGGCAATCCTCTTAACTCCCTCCTAGGATAATAATAATGACAACGGCAATAAATAATTAACATTTATATTGCACTTTAAGACTTGTGAAATGTTTTACATCTGTTACCTCACTTAATCTTTACATATATCCCTCCAACGTTTAGCACAGTGCCTGGCACATAGTAGGTTCTTAACAAATATTTATTGAATTGAATTCATTGAATTTTCTAAGCTTTCTCTCCTCTCCTCTAGCCTCCTATGTTATCCCTTGACCTTCCTCACCACAGGATTGACCTCATCTTCTATTGAGAATACAGGGGTCATTCAGTGAGTGTCTTTTTTTGCTATTTTACACCTCAGCTTCTATTGATACCCCCCATTCTTTATTCCTTTGCTCTATTCTCTGGCAAAGAGGTGCTTTTCCTCACCAAGATCAGCTTCCATACTTGTGCCCTGGATCTCATCCTCTCCTGCCTTCATGTGAGCTCAAATAAGATAATATTTGTAAAATGCTTAACATAATGCCTGACACATGGTAGGTGCTTAATAAATAAATGCTCATTCATTACCTTTCCCCCTTTCTTAATCATCTCCCTTCTGTGTATATTATTTGATCTCTCCCTGTCTATTTGAACCTACCTTATTGCCTACAAACATGCCCAGGCCTCCCTCATCCTTAAAAAAAGAAAAAAGTTTCACTCAATTCTGCAAGATACTGTCCTTTTTCTCTTCTCTCTTTCACAATCTACTCATAGAAACTCATTGCTTTAACTTCCTTTATTATCATTCACTTCTCAGTCCCTTGCAATCTAGTTTTCATTCTCATCACTAAGCAGAAATGGATTTCCCTAAGGTTACCAAAGATATTTTAACTGTTAAATCTAGGAGCATCTTTTCAGTTCTTATTCTTCAGTTGTATTTGACACTGTTTGCCATCTTTTCCTCCTCCTAGATACTCTTTCCTCGAAGGATTTTTGTGACATTGCTCTCTCCAGGTCCCATTTTGATTCCCTTCCTCAGTCTTCTACATCCTGCCAACTATGAGTGTGGTGGACCCCAGTACTGGACCCTCTTCTCTTCCCTTCCCTTCCCTTCCCAGCTCTTCCCCTGGTATGGGTTTAATTACCATCTCTAAATAGATAACTGCCAGATCTCTATATATCCAGCCCAAGTCTCTGTCCTGAGCTCCATTACCAATGGCATATGAAATAATTATAGCTGATATCCTATAGGGATCTTAAATTTGTCATGTCCAAAACAGAACTCATTATCTTCTCCTGCCAAGGCCCAAAGATTTCCCCTTTTTCTAATTTCCCTATTTATGTCAAGGACATTACTAACCTTCTAGTCACACAAGTTTGTAACCATGGATTCATTTTTGACCCTCCACTCTCCCTCCCCTGCCCTCCCCTATCTTATCATTGGTTAAGTTTTGACAACTCTACCTCTCCAATCACAGAGACTTTCTAACTGTTCTCTGCCTTTCTTTGATGAGCTGGTTAGTTCTGCTGAATTGCTTTTTTCCCTCTTTGCGACAAGAGATGACTTATTGAGTAGGACTTGGCAGAGGGATATTTTTTCAAAGGAAGTAGATATTGAAAACATAATATAGAAACAAAAAGTTTTAAAATACAAGGTGTGTCAAAACTTTTAATGTCTTCAAAGCTTTAATAGCTTACAACTATGCTAAAATTTTTTGGACACTGTAGTTTGAAGATGTGAATTGACATTTCACTTCATATTAAAAAAAAATGGAAACTTAGAGAAATTGAGTTACCTAAAGTCACATAATTACTAAATGGCAGGGCCGGCGATGTAAACTTAGCTCTCCTGACTTTGGTGTAAGGCTTCTTCCAGTATGGGACTCATATTCCTCTCCCAGAATTTCCTAAGAATAGACCTATGCAACCTCAGCTGAGCTAGATACCAGCTCAACTTCCCTAAGAAAGCAGAGCAAAGGGGAAATTGTAGATAATGACTGAAAATGAATATAAGTGATATAAAATATTTCTTCCTTCCTCCTTCCCTGCCTCCCTTCTTCTTTCCTTCCTTTTTTTTTTAGTAGGGGAAAGGGACTAGACAATAGGAAGGAACTGAGTGCTTGAAGGCTAGATTGTTACCTAGCGACCATAAAATAGAAGGCGGAGTGGGAGGATGTGGGAAATGAGAAGAGTGGGAAACCTGCAGCTTTGAGCCCCCATGGGGCCCTCTAGGTCCTCAAGTGAGTCCTTTCGACTGAATTCAAATTTCACAGAACAAATCCTCTTAATAAAAGGATTTGTTCTGTAAAACTTGGACCTAGTCAGAAGGCCACACTCAAGCACCTAGATGGTCATGTGTAGCCTTGAGGCTGCAGGTTTCCCTCTCCTGGACTAGGACCTACCTGACTTCTGTCCATATACTCTTTCTCAAACACAGTGAGGTTTCTCATCTTTCTTTCATCTGGCAGCTCAGTTCCACCCATGTTCTGACATCAGTTAAGAATACCCCAGGGACAGGAAGCCCCTGACTTAGAAGATACTGACTCATTTCTCATTACTGATTCTCCTATACTTATTGCCCAGTCCTTCTTCCCATGACTTCAGCATGACTACTGCTCTCCTATCCCTCTATTTTATATTTACGTATCAATGTTTGAACTATATCCATAACCGCCATGTCCTATTGCTAAGTCTTGGCATTAGAGGTGAAATGGGGAAAGGGGAATAGAAAGGATAGACTAAAAAACTACCAACCCCACCAGGCTCATGCGATAATTGTACTTTGTAACCCTTAAAATAGTATCCAAATGTGAGTCATTTATTTAGTGTGATCTAGACCTTTGATAGCATCAATGTAGGGCACACCACATTAGAAAACTCATCTATCAATGTAGATTAGCACCTATTTGGCAACTAAAGGACACTGAGATCACATGATTTACCCCAGGTTGGAACGTAAGCATATATCAGATGCAAGACTTGAAACCAGGTCTTCTGGATTGCGTGAATAAGTCTGTCCACTGAGCATTTTTAATGTCATTGTTGGACTGGCAACACCTAAGACAACCTTTTGTGATTTCCCAATTTTGCGTATGAATAAATGGAAGTTGTTCCCAGAATTGTTGTCCCCCAGTCACTTGAGTATGTACCTTCGTGGGAACACTGTGGCCTAGTGACACAAAGCAGACCAGCACAGCTCCGCTTGATTTATGTATTTTTAAAAAAGGATTATTTCATCTTTAAGGAGTTCTGTTCTCAGAGGATTCTTAATCAAGGTAGCACCAGTTAAGTGACTTCTATTTTTCTTGAAAATGAATACTAAATAAAACCATCCAGCTTAAGCTCCATCCAGTTCTGAAATTCATCATGACAGATGAGCATTTTAGCTCAATTATTTTGATAATGGAGCTTGATTTATTTAGTAGAGGTCAGCAGCCTGTGGTTTGTGAGCCCCATATCTTCTCCAACATCTGCACAGCTCAGCTGGAAACAGGTGAAAGTAGCTGCGTCCAAGGTTCCCACTCTGCTTTCTTTTTTCCCCATGTTGTTAAGTTTCTCCAATTTATTCTCCTTCCCCAGATAGTTCCCCTGCTGTTAAAAATCTGTGTTCCAGTCCTCTGACTTTTATGTTCAAATGGGCTTTTAAAAATTAATTTGCCTGTTTTCATTTGAAACTGTATTTCTTTCTTGTCTAGGTTCAATCTGATCTAATGATAGTCTGCTTTCCTTCTAGGGCTAAGCGTCTCACTTTGGCAAGTGCTCTGAAGAGTGGGGAGAGAGCTGGAAGCCATTTGTACAGAGATCCTGTCAGGAACTCAGAGTAGGAGCAGACGTTTTGAGGATTTAAGCTACGTCAATTGTTAGAGATCCCATAACATGAAAAAGGACTTGTCCTTTTTGTAGAGATTGTGTTGACTCTGTCCCCTCTCTCTTCCTCCCCCTTTATCCCTCTCTTCTCTCTCTGGCTCTCTTTGTCTCTGTCACTCACTCTCCTTTAGTTCCCCTCTCTCCCTCTCTTTCCTTTCTTATTCTCTCTCTCCCTCTGTCTCTTTCTCTCCTTCTCTCTCCTCTCTCCCTCTCTCCTTCCCTTTCTCTTTTTTCTCTCTCCCTTCCTCTCTCTCTCTCCTCTTTTCTCTCTGCTCTCTCTCCCTCCTTCTTTTCTCTTCTCTCTTTCCCCTTTTTTCTCTCTTCCTCTCTCTTTTTCTCTCCTCCTCTCCCTCTGCTTTTTTCTCCCCCATTACCCTCATATATATTATACATACACTTATAGATTATATATAATGAAGTAAGGCAGCATAGACTAGTGAATACTAAGCTGATCTTAGAGTCAGGAAGGCCTCAGTTGCACTACTACCTCTGTTGCACAGGCTGGTCACAGCCTTTGCCTTCAAGGTATCTATAAAATATAGCATCTAGGGAAAGAGAACGAACAGTAATGAAACAATTAGATAACTGGTACTCCTGAACTTATGGTACTGACTCTATATAAGTTTGCAAATTAGAGATAGAGAGGAACTGTCTGGTTCTTCATCTTTATAGAATATTTCAGGGATGGGAGAATAAAAGTCTTTCCTTTAGTCTACTCCTGGAAAAATGCTCACTATCAATCAGGTGTTGACAAGGTTTAAATAGAGACCAGATGACCTTAAGCCACAAAGTAGGAAAAAAGACGGGAAGTCCAAGCAAAGGCAGAACTTGAAGACAGAGGGAGCAGGAGGCTTCCTGGGATAGAGAGAACAATAGGGAACTGACTTGGCATGAGAAGAGCTTTCTAGAATGACAGAATCTCAGAGTTGGAAGGGACTCCAGAGATCATCTGGTGCCAGGTTCTTAACTTGGTCTCCATGTATTTTATGTATTTAGAAACATTTTTCTGAGATGGGGTCCATTAACTTCATCAAATTAGTAAAGAAATCCAGGACACGCACAAAAGGGATTAAAAATATCTGCATCTAGTACAATCTCCTGCGCTTGACTAAAAACCTCCTTTTCATTATCCTGTGCTTGGATGCTTCAAGTGGGGAGGAAACCCTTTACCTGACAAGGCTGTTAATCCTATTTTGTTTTAGCCCTAACTGTTAGGAAGTTTTTCCTTTTATCAAACCTAATTTTGCCTCTTTGAAAACTCAACCTGCTACTTCTGCTCTTTGGGACCAAAGGGAAAAAGTCTCCTCCAGGGCTAGGGAACTAGCATCCTCAAAGCCATGGCCCTCTAGGTCCTCAAGTGCAGCCCTTTGACAGATGGACCACATTTGTGCACCTAGAGGGCCTAATATATATATATATCCTATATTCTTGGCCAGCTTAGCTCCCTTCAACAAATGATTGTTACACAAAAGATGATCATTGATAGCAAGCAAATACATTTATCTAAGCAAACAGTACAACAAAAATTGGAGAAGTTATACAAATTAGGGTAGACAAGAGAACATACCAGAGTAAATGGTATGGATTCCTTTCTTCAGGAGTGAGGTTAAATCTTAGCTAAACCAAGGAGAGAATGTATCACCAGGGAAATGTACATTTAACAGTCTCTGGGGGGTAAGCAGTAGCTCTCAAGGGCCATGTTGGGGAACTGGTTTTCCCACATGTTCTGTGAACTTCCATTGGCTATTCCAAAGTTTATGCCTGCTCTCTCACAGCTCTCTCCCTTTTCTACTTCTTTCTCCCAAGTGTCTCCACCAATTAAGAATCAGAGAGCTCTGCTTCAGTGTACCTGCTTGGGTTGGATGAGATTTACTCAATCCTCAGAAATAAATGTGATGTTTCAGATGTGGTCTGTGGGGCAGAGTACAGGGAAACTCTTATCTCCTCCATTCTATGCTCTGTTGTCCCCTTAATCTAACATTAATGTAAGTGCTTGAAGGTTTGCAAGGTACTTTACTTATATTACCTTACAATCCTGTGAAGTAGTACTATTGTTATCCCTTTTTTACAGATGAAGAAACTGATGCTGAAACAGGTTATGGGACTTGTTCAGGGTCACATAGCTATTAAGTGGCTGTTGAACTTAGGTCTTCCAGACTCTATGTCTAATACACCATTCACTATACCACTTAAATATAGGATGAGCTCACAGTGTTGTTCCATCATTTTTCAGTTGTATCTGACTCTTTGTGATGCCATTTGGAGTTTTCTAGGCCAAGATTTTGGAGTGATTTACCATTTCCTTCTCCAGCTCATTTTACAAATGAGGAAACTGAGGCAAATAGAGTTAAGTGATTGGCCCAAGTTCACATTATTAGTAAGTGTCTAGGTCAGACTTGAATTCAGGAAGATGAGTCTTTCCAACTCTAGGTCCAGTGCTCTATCCACTGTGTCATCTTTCCCTTTGGTGTTTTCTATTTTTCACTATCATAGCACAAAGTTGACTTGTATTGAGCTTGCGATGTATTAAAATTCCCATACCGCTTTCACCTGAAGTATTATCTAGTCACAGAATAATAGACTTGGAGTTGGAAGGTTCTTAGGGGCCTTCTATTCTAACTCTTTCACTTGCAGCTGAGGAAACTGAGGCCAATGGAGGTCAAGTGACTTACGTCTTCCCCATCTTGTGGTCATAAAGTTGATGCTTTTAATGCAAGTATAGGACTTTGTTTATTTGTTCTATCTCCTGTGCTCCTCTTTCAGTTCTGCATCTAACTCTTGGGACTTCTCACCCACATTTCAGTTGCCTTCTCACCCTCTTCTGTGAAATTTTAGTCCTGAAAGATCCTTCTGCACCTGCGGCACTCTGTTGTCATTGTCTTGGAATCTCCATTTTGAGGACGTTTCCAGTGCTCTTCACTCCTTCACTCCTCTCCTCTCTCCACTCCTGACTCTCTAATTTTCTCTGCCATAGTCCTGCACCTTCCTCCCTCCCATTGCCTTTTTCATATTTTTTTTGATATATTGTCTTTTCCCATTAGACTATAAGCTTGTTGAAGGCAAGGGATACCTTTCTTTTTGTTTGCATTTGTATTTGCATCCCTAGTGCTTAGCATAGTGCCTGACCTGTAGTAATCATTTAATAAATGCTTCTTGATTTATTCCTAAAGATTTTTTAAAAAATTATTTTACTATAAACATAATAGTATAAACTTAATAAAAGTATTTTTATCTTAAACTAATTATAAATATGATATCAACTTAATATCAATAATTAAATATACAATACAAAAGAGGAAGAAAATCTTACACAAAGCACTTGCTTAATGAAGAATAATGAATGAATTGATGGACAAACACTTAGTTACTAGATTTGTTTGCTTCTGTTCTGCTTATCAACAACCAATAAAAAAATATGCTTGCTCTGCATCTCAAGAGCATCTTGAAGTTCTGCTGTCTTTAGCTTTGTTTTATTTTATCTTTTTATGGTTGTAGTCAGGATATTATACAGCCTAGTTTTTGCTGACCTTGCTTTCTATAAATTTGTATAGCAATTTCCATATTTGCCTTTTTCTTCATACTTATAATTTTCTGACAAAAAATATTTCATTATACCAGTGTGCTACAATTTATTTAGCCATGTTTACACATAAAGTACCATAGAGTATTTCTCCATTTTGTTCAGAGTAGGTCTCTTGCTCCAAAGGGAGGAGAGAAAAGAATTTGACAGCTAAAGAGAATACAATGACTCTGTGAGTGTAGCCTCTGACACCAAAAGATGATATAAAAATATAAAGAAAAGCAACTTTGAAAGGTTTTAGAATTCTGATCAATGCCGTGACAAACCATCATACTAGAGGACCTCGGGCCAAAGAGGTGATGAAGTTAAAATGCAAAGTGCAATCTGGATTTTTGGATCTTGCCAATGGCCAATGTGGAAATTTATTTTGCTTCTTGACTATGCAGATTTGCTGTGAGGGTTTTCTTTTTCATTTTCATTATTCATTGAAGAGTGTGGAAACTTGGAGGGAATAAACTGGAAAAATAATAAAATTAACTAAAAAAAGAAATCTGGGCTGAGGAAGTAGAGAATTTAGCCACGTTATTAACTGAATTTTCCCTATAGCCAAAATTTCTAGTGAATTGAGATTTCAGAATCTGACGTGGAGTGACTCTGAGATTCCACACTTTTAAACTAGACCTCTGTTAATGTTGACTCTACTTTTTATGGGAATGACTGTCATAGAGTCATAGAACTGTGGAGTTGGAAGAAACCTCACTGGCCCTATAATCAAACTTGGAGCTAAGACAAAGGGTAAAACTACTTAACGATTTTCACTTGTTAATGTAATTAAATCCCTCGGAAGCCATTTCCCTTGAAAGGAAATGATGAATGAAGCAATAACTGTCTACTCCAGAGAGAATATTGAGAAAAGTTTTTGATATAGCAAAAATGTAAATCTCAATACAATTGCAGTTTAAAAGTTTCCAAACTGGTCTAAGGAGGCTTTCGCTTCATAAGCTAGTATGGTAATATATAGAAAATGCTTTGTCAGCCTTGAATTGCTGTAGCAGTATCACATATTATTGTCATTATTAATCTGTTTTTCTTTTTCTGACTGTATTGGAAACTTTAGAAAGACTTTTATGTTTGATAGATACAGTGGATGGTTGTTCTACTGTCTGCTTCCTACATGCCATACTGAAAATTGCCAACTAGTTGGATATGTGTTAATAGGAATACAAATAATCAGTTTCATAATATTTATGCAGATATTTTGATAATGTGAAAATACTCAAATAAAATGTTGACCTCATTGGTGGTGACCTCATTCCATTCAGCAATGCAGGTCACAACTCATTCATGTCTACCCGTCCTGTGTGACTCTTGTCTATAACCTACCATAAGTTGAACATAGGACTTCCATGATTATATCCTCCTTGATTTCTCTTGACATTACAAGTACATATGTTAGTACAGCATGCAGGCTATACAATGGTCATTGCTGTCTCTTGCCACATGACTATCTCATATTTTTTTATCATACATTTCTTAGACTAATGGCATCTTTTACTGCAGTTTTTCATAGGTCCTTGCTTGTTCTTTACTACAAGCTGATTATATCAACATATGCCTCTTGCTTGATATTAATGTTTGGAGAATCATTGAACAAAGTTGCCTCTATTATAGCTTTTGAGGAATCTTTCATGATTTTGGTGCATAGGAGACATCTTCTTGGAAGAGAACCATTAAGGTGACTCTACTGAATCAAAAGCTACAGACACAGACACACCCAATCACAATAATCACAGTGGAATCTTTGTATTCTCTACATCTTTTAGTTAATTGTGTGATGGTTAAGATGTGGTCCACTGTGGAATATTGCTTATAAAAACCTGCTTCCTACTGATACCCTCCATTGCAGATGCCTTGATGTATGTGTGTTTTTGTAATAAAAATTATACAGATTGGAAAATAGGGAAAAAAAGATTTTATACCTGTTCTCTATATTACCATTTTTGGAGGTTTTTTACAAGGTATGATTTTTTCTCTATGTCTTTTGTATGTTTTGTTCCTTTGGCTATCTTGTGAATAAATTCTTCAAAGCCTTCAGAAGTGTGTTGACTTCAGCACAGATTGCCTCTATATACATGATTTTATTCAGATAATTTTCTTTTTGCTCTTTTTACGGTATGTGTACCATAAATGTAAGCATTTCAGAGTTTAAGTGTGATAGCTCCATTTTCCTTAGTAGTGAAAAGTGCTTCTTTTAAAATTCTTTGCAGATCTTTTCATCTTTTATTTAGCTCTGTGTTGCAATAGAGTTGCAGCCCCTGAATCTACCAGTATAGATGTTTAGGCAGTGGGATACTTGAGAAGGGCTATGCAAAGGCTTTTAGGACTGCTTTGAGGAGATTTGTGGGATAAAGTGTCTAGAAGAGAAGTAGGTCAAAAGTTAAGAGTCTTTAGCTCTTCCTGTTCAGTAGCCAATAAATGCTTCATCATCTCAAAGAGTACAAAAGTGCTGAATCAAGTATGGCAGCAGGGAGTAGTCAGAGAGTTTATCATTTTCCAAGTTCAAAGCCCACTCAGAGTTGTCATACCCAAGGGGTTGGCCAGAAACAAGAAGGTCAGCTTTGTGAATGCCCTATTACACTTGTAACAACTTGAATCCCTGATACAAATCATTATTTGTGAAGCATGCAATGTGTTCAAATTCCCCAAGAGGCCATATTTTAATCATCCGGACATTGATTGTAATCTTTTCATGCAGAATCCAATACAGTTCTCCCACATTTTGTCGTTTTCAGTAAAAACAATTCCATGCATTATAGTAAAAATATCTTGATGCAGGATTGCTATCAATAGTTTTAAAAGTTAGAAATGTCCAACATCAGTTTCAATAACATAGCATACATGTGTAATTGAATAAATAGACTGTGTCAGTTGCATTATTCACTTAAAATGAAAACTAAGAACATTTTAGTTTCAGTTTAATGAACAGAAAGCTCTTCAGTCATATGGCCAATTCACCTTTCTAACAAATTATTTGTGGATTTATATCAATAGATGTTAAGGATCACTACTGTTTTTCCTATTGAATGAGGCTTTTTTACACTTGGCAACTTTGTAATCCTTCTGATGTTGCAGACATGTTTTGGGGATATTTTTGGTTTTATTTATTAAAAGCATATAATTTTCTCTGGAAAATTCTGTTTTCTTGCCTATGAACTCTTCATATATACTTTGGATATTCTACTTCAGTTTATTAGACTTTGTGCTCTCAGCTGCTAAAGAATCATGCAAAGTAAACATAACTATCTTTCTTCCTTAATAACAGTTCTTGTGAACTCCAATGATAAATAAAATAGATCATATTTTCTCAATTTCAACTTTGTGCTTCACTGACGCTATCTCTACTGCCATTGTTTGTACCAGTTTCAGCTGCTCTGGTAGACTTTTTTCTTCAAACTGGTTATGATTATCTACCATGATAAGATGTTATTTTACTTTTTAAAATGACTATAAAAATTTAAGACAATTGTACTGAGATATAATTGCTGAAAATTTCAGTTATCAGTGATTGTTTTAATTGTTTTTTCACAAAATATTTTTGAAACAAATTAATGTCTTTACCAAAATTAACAACATCTAGAAACATAACAGTTAAGATGCATACCGCTAATGTCATTCTTGGGATATTCATAATTACCATTTTTCCTCTACCTTTTGGGTTGTTTCCTACTGACCTTGGTGTCTGAACTGAACTCCCACATTCAGAACCACTTTTCATCCTCATGCTGAGCTGGCTAGGGATGAAGTACACCCACAATATATTTTGCACATGAAGAAAAGACTTACCTCTTGGTCTCTGAGTTCCTAGAAACCCAGAGCCTTAATCTTTCCTTAATCCAAACTTTTCTATTTATTACAGGGCACTACCATCCTCTCTGTCACCATGCTTGTAAACTCAGTCATCTTTGATGATTCCCTTTAACTATTCTCTCATTTTAACCAGTTGCATTCCTTTCCATAATACCTCTCAAATCTCTTCCTTTCTCTCCATGTAACTATCAATCTAGTTCAAGAGCTCTTGATGAATAATTATAATGAATTTGTTTCCTTTCTTCCAATTGGACCCCCTCCAAACTATCTTCCATACAGTTGCCAAAATAGTTTTCCTAAGTCAAAAGTCTGGCCATCTCTGTTCTTAACTAATACTCTAATATTCCCCAAAGATATATTGTAAACTTCTTAGCCTGGCATTTAAATCTGGCTTCAGTTCATCTTTTTAGTTCTTTTCTCCTCTAACCTTACCTCTCCCCTAACATTCCAGCCAGCCTTGATTATTAGGTTTCCCTTACTTGTCATTCTAGCTTATATTTCCTCATGCATTTGCATTAGCCCGTGGCTGAAATGCCCTCCGTTCTTACCCATTCCTCCTGGTATCCTTGCATTCCTGTAAGGCTTAGTTTAGGTATTATCTTCTCATTAAGCTTTCCCTGATCCTTCAGAGTTAAGGTTGTTTCTTTCCACAGAATACTTATTTAACTTTTTGTCCATTTGTAGTACCCCCATTCCCTCCCTCAAGTTTATAGCTAAGATCAGATAAATTTGTTTTTTGGAATTTGTATTCGTAGCACAGTCAGTGCCTTGCACAGTAGACAATCTATATTCATTAAATGGAATTTCATTCGTTGTTTGTGCTGTCCTTTGTCAGAATGGGATGATATCAGAGGTGGGATTACAACCCCACATCTAATCTGACTCCTATTCTAGTGTTGTTTCCATTATATGGATAGACAGCCCCTATTCTGTATGAGAATTCATCTAATGTTAAGAAACCCAGAGGAAGGCCCCAAAATGATGGGCATGTACCTCTTGGTTTTGCTCACTTCACTCAGCATGAGTTCATATAAGTCTATTCAGGTAGTTCTGAAGCCTGCCTGTTTGTCCCTTCTTATAGCACAAAAGCATTCCATTACATTCATATGCCACAATTTGCTTAGCCATTCCCCAATTGATGGGCATGCCCTCAATTTCCAGCTCTTAGTCACCACAAAAAGAGCTACTATAAATATTTTTGTATATGTGGATCTTTTCCCATTTTTATGGTCTTTTTGGGATATAGCCCTAGAAGCAGGTCAGAGGGAATACACATTTTCATAGCCTTATGGGCATAGTTCCAAATTGCTCTCCAGAATGGTTGGATCAGCTCACAGTTCCACCAACAATGAATTAGTGTTCCAATTCTCCCACATCTTCTCCAACATGTGTCGTTTTCCTGTTTTGTCATGTTAGCCAATCTGATAGATGTGATGTGGTATGAAGGTTATGTTATTGATCTATACAAGTGGTTTTCAAAGCCTCACTGGACTTGAAATCAGGAGATTTGATTCAGTTGTCAAATTGATTTTCCTAGAATTCTGATTATGCTTTCCCCCTCCCCAGTCAATCACCTCCATGTGTTCCTTTTCACCTCTAGGATCAAATATCATCAAATAAAATGAGGCAACAAGGTGGTAGCTGTGGATAGAAAGCTGGATTTGGGGTCAGGAAGACCTGTGGATTCACATACTACCTCAGATACTCCCTAGCTGTGGACAAGTCACTTAGCCTCGGTTTCCCCAACTTAAAATGGGAAAAATAACATTTACTTGGCAAGGTTGTTGTGAGAATTAAATGAGATAACACTTGTAAAACACTTTCAGTGTGATATCTGGCATGGAGTAGGTGCTATTTCCTCTCCTCTTTTTCCATAGAAAACGCCCTGTTTGATGGGCAAAGTCCTCCATAATGGCTTATCGTGTCAATCTTCTTACACCTTACTCCCTGCTGTGTAGCCTGTACACCTAACTTCATTGCTATTTCCTAGTTCCAGATATTTTCACTAGCTGTCCCCAATGCCTGGAATGCGGTACCTCCCCATCTCTGTCTTCTGGCTTCCTTCCAGTCCCAGCTAAAATTTCACCTTCTATAGGAAGCTTTGCCTCAATTCCCTAAATACCAGTGCCTTTTCTCTTTTGATTATTTCCTATTTATCTTGTACATAATTATTTGCATATTTCCTTCCCCACTAGGTTCTGAACTCCTAGAAAGCAGTGACTTTTTAAAATCCTCCCCTCATAGTAGAAGCTTAATAAATTAACTGGGTTTCATCACATACTCGATATGTCACAACCTATCTTTCCCTTAGTTTCCTTTCTGCAGAGTGGCACGCATCTTACAGCGTAGCTCAAGGACAGCACCTGAAAGCTTACAAAGGTCTATATAAAAGGGATTGGACTTGTGATTTCGTCGGTACAGAGAACTCCTGGGTGAAGACATTCCTTTGACCCTGGCAGGCAAAGGATGCTCTCCGAAATGTATATTCCGGTAACTGCGCAGCTCCAGGAGACTTGTCCAAGGTACCAGCCCAAACCAGGGCTTCGGGGCCAGTTCCCCCGGCAGCCCCCCGGGGCTCAACCCCTCCTGCCTTGCACCAAACACGTCCACGTGTATCCATGCTCCCGAGACCGGGGGAGCCCGCGTGGGTAACACACCCTGTCACAATGGGAGCCACGTGACGAGCGCGGGGGACATATACAATGTAACCTCTCCCGGGCCAGCATTGGGCTCCACATGTTTACTGCAGAGTAGCAGAGGCCTCCTCTACCAGGTAACAGGACTTCTTTAGGTCCTCCGAGATGCAAAAGGACACGGCCGCGAGGTCCCCTGGGGGGCGGGGGGGAGGGTGGAAGAAACAACACCAGGTTGGTAGTTTGGGGACTGAGTCGATTTCAGGACTTTGGGCCGGTCGTGGTCACACCCCCTCTCTGGGGCACGTGGCTTTTCTAAATCTGTACAAAGGGGGTGGCACAAGAAGACGTCTAAGGCCCCTCCCGGCTCTAAATGCAATCTGGCCGTCCTAAATCCTCTGCGCCCCAACCTGCGACCGTAATTCCCAAGCCACCCTCTCAAAGCGCTCGGGTGAACCCGATTGCGCCTGCGCACGCTTCCCCTTCCCGGCCCTTTCCCCGGTCCCGCCCGAGGCGTCGTGGGCGGTTCGGCTCCGTCCGTGTCCCGGCCCCCGTACAAATAAAGTTTCCAGGGGTTGAAGCCTATGACAACTTCCGGTAAGATGGCGTCCCCCAGTGAACGGGGCGAGTGGTTGCCGTCGGCCCAGTAGCTTCGGGGGGCTCGGGTTCCCGAGCGGGGAGCCTGCGGCTGTCCGCCTGGCTGAGGTTCTCTCCGGCAGGATGTCGTCGGCGCCACCCGGGAGCACCGAGGAGCTCTGGAGGAAGACCCTGGGGGAGCTTCGGGAGATGTTGGGGCGCCAGGAGAAGCTGCTGAGGAATGAGTGAGTGCTGGGCCGCGAGGGCGGGGGGAGACCGGGGGGCGGGGCCTGGAGAGCGGAGGGAGGGGCCTGGTGGGGGTGGGGAGGCCTGAGGGCGGGGCCGGGAGAACGGGGGTAGGGACCGGGAGATCGGGGGGCGGGGCCTGGAGGGCGGGGGGCGGGGCCGCTCTCTGCGGACCCTCCCGGAAGTCCGGTCGGCGCTGCGACGGGGAACGGTGGCGGGAGTTCAGAGGCGGTCCCAGACGCTTTCTAGCTGGGTGACCCAGGGCCGGTCACTTAGCCGCTCCGCCTCAGTTTCCCCCCCCTCCGAGGTTTTTTGGTGAGGATCCAGTGAGACGATATTTAAAGTTGTTACGACTCTGCCAGACTAAAGCAGATGTTACTTGGAGGCTCGCCTTCCTGTGGCGGAGGGGTGGGGCCCGCCACACCGGAAGTGAGAACCCCTGTAGCGTGGATCCCACGGGATAACCTTTCTGAAGCGCTCAGCGCCGCGCTCCCCACTGGCGCTACTTGCGACCGAGCGTTCCCTAAGTCCTTCCTCGGGCCGGGAGTCCCAGCTGGTGGTTCCGATAAAGGGGCTTCCAGGCCGGGGGCATCCAGTGCCCTTATCTTACAGTAAGAGCAAACCGAAACAAAAGCCGGTGAGCTTTGACCTTTCCCTTCTGTGTGCACTGACAAAGGGGAAAGTTCTGTGAAAAATGAAAGCGTGTGCCCCCCCCCCCCCCGGGATTAGTGGGGGGCACTAGTTAAGGGAATTAGATGAGGAGCTGAGTCGTGTGGGCAGCTGGGGAGTCCTGGAGGTGGGGAGCAAGCGGTGTATACTCCAGACCGTGGGGTTCCGTCTGTGTAAAGGCGTGGAAGGAGGAGGCAGAAAAATGCTGGAAGCGCTTCCAGAACCCCCAAGGACGTGCAGCGGGAGAGCCACGCCTAAAAAAGTTGGGAACGAGTAGAGCCAGGGTGTAAAGAGCTTAAAAAGGGCAGGGAGGTTGTGTTGGACCCTAGGGGTAATAGGGAGACCATGGAGTTTATTGAGTAGGGAGTGACATGGTTCAGACAATGTTTGCTCTAGGAATACTAAGAAAGAGGTGATGGCTAGTGATTTATCTAGCTGTGATGTTCAGAAATGGCTCATGGAGGAGATGGGGTGTAAGTGTGACCTTTAAAGGACATGTAGAATTTAGATAGGCAGAATGGAAAGAAGGAGGGTGCTCCTTTTACCTTTAAACTTTAGCTAGAGAGCTAGACTGGGGTAAGGAAGACCTGGACCCATCTGAGACTTTTACCAGCTCTGTGACCCTAGGGAAGTGACTCAGGACTTGATGCAGTAAGCGCAAGGTCACCTACACATTGTAGATAGCTGTAGGACCTCATCGTCTCTAGGGGATGCTTCTCGGATTATGACTGTTTGCCGGCCATCATTCATAACAGTAGTGAATTTCTCTTATGAACCTATCTTGTTTTATGCCTTAAGTCAAAAAATGATTTTGGGCTTACATGGAAGACACACTTTACTGGAGGAGAGCCAACAGTGATAGACATTAAGTAGGATCTTGTATTCTCTATTTTGACCTTTAACTCACTTAGGTGACTTCAGATGTGCAGATGTATTGTACTATAGAATATATGTATGTGTGTGTATACATACTATATAGTGTATATATATATATATATGTATATATATATACACAGACACCAGAGAGAGTGAGTTTGTGGAATCCTACTTTTTCTCTTTTCATAACTTCATTGAAGCATAGTGTGTAAGGCATAGGTAAGGCAAGGATGCCTATGTCTCTCTCTCTCTGTCTTTAGCTTTTACAGAAGAATATTTACAAGGAAGAAGAAAAAAGAATAGAAATTACAAATGTTTTTCCCCAAGCGCTGGAAACACTTTCTCTTATCACCTTGGTCCCTGGGGAAAGGGGGCTCAAAATTAATGTAGTACCTTACAAAGCATTTGCTCCACTACATTCACTTCCAGATTTGGCATAGCTAATAAGAGTTGCTCCCTTAGATGCCCAGCAGTAGTCTGGGATGGTGAACTGGGCCTGACTGACCATAGATTCCGAGAGAATTCTGAGTCCAGGACTTCTGATAGCTTACCATTCTGACCTTTTCCAAGTCCTAGCTGTTTCTGATACTCTTTAAGTTAAGTGTAAGAAGTAACACAGAGAGAGAAGGTAGGTCTTTTGAACTCAAATGCAGCCATATAGGAAAGAGGAGGAGGTTCAGGTTAGCTGTCTAATGCCTTTTGAATGAAGGAAGGTCTGCACTCTTCCTCCTGTAAAAAACAAATGTCATTCATTAAAACAGGTGGGTTCATTTTGAACACATTGTCATTATATCCAATCCAGAACAGTTCTGTAGAGTGACTGAGTGAACATTGTTCTTTTACTGCTGCAGTGCCATCCAGGGAAGAGTCACTGTGACACTAATACAGTTCTGCATGTAAAAATAAAAATCATGGTAGCTTTCAAATATAGAGTTATTTATATTCAGCCAACAAGGAACATTTCCAAAGCTTACCAAAAATTACTTCTTGCTTAATGGTTAACAAGTGCCTTTTTTGGTGTTGAAGATGGCTTTCCTCCAATGCAAGACAGGGCAGTAAAGAAAAGGACAAAAGAAGAAACTTACTTTGAGGAAAACTGATCTGTTTTTATTTAGTTTACTTTTGTTTTCACTTTTTACTGGTTTACTTCATTTTACCTAGACTATGTGGAGATTTCCGGCTTTTAGGACCTGGGGGTTAATTGGAAGTCATTTACTCACCTTCAGGTGAGAATCCACACTTGGTCCTTGTAATCTGACTCTGGGACCCAGCATGGCTAGGGCATTTTGCCTTACACTCTTCTGCTAGTTCTGCCCTCTTCCTCCTCCCCACTCCCTCTCTCCCTAGCCCACTACCCTCCATTCCCATTCACAAAGAGGTTTAATCATTGAGTAACTTAAAAGAAAAAGAAAAGCAAGTTTCTCAACTCAGAAGGAAAATTTAGCCCCAACGGCAATTACAGAGCATATGAGACTCTTCCCACAGAGGTTAAGGACCTGGGATTACTTACCTTTTAGGTATTTACTTACCCTTTAAGTAAGTAAGCAAACCATCCTTCATGAAAACCCTTAGATGATCCCCTCAGTACGTAAGACCAACCAACTGGGCTCTGGACAAAAATTTCCTGATGTCTCTGTATACATAGGACACACCAAATTTCTCTAGATCCTGTTTAGGAAAGTGTTTACACTTCCGAGCATAAGTGAAAACCACAACTGCTTCCAAATACAGAGTAATTTAGTTTCAGCAAGCAAGAAATGAACATTTCCAAGGTATCATAAGTGATCCCATTAGAGGTCCAGGCAAATTTTCTCTGTGTTCCTATGTTAAAAGTAATCCAGTTCCCTTAGTGAATCTGTGCCACTGCAATCCTAGTAGAATTTCAAATTCACCTAATAATAGGACAGGTAGTTTTAGAGACTTAAATAAAGAATTATACAGCCCCCAAACAAGGATGAAATTCCGCAAGAAAAGGGATTAAGGATTTAAGGGGTTGATTAATTGGATTTTCTAGAGCAGCTGATAAACCTTGCACTATGGTATTGTGGTCCTTAAGATTCGCACAATAAGGCAAGCATTCTACAGATAAAGGCCAGAGGAAAAAATAAAAATATTTGTTAGTGGATTACCAGCATTTTAATGATGCACAGCCCATTGTTTTCACCTTAGCCTTGATATCAGTGCTTGTATAGGATTATAAATAATACATCAGTACTTCAATTTATTCAGCAAATGCAAAAAATCTTCTCAAGACAAACTTTTCTGGTTTGTAAAGGAAGTCAACACCAGGAAAAAATCATTGAAAATTACCACCAAAACCAGAAAAAGTTATGGAAATTTTCTTTCTGTTAAATCTCTGCCCCAAACTAAGGTGTGCAATGATGAAAATTCTAAATGGAGAATATCTCCAGGGAGACCCTGCATATGTGAAGAGTCACATTTTATTCTGGATAGGACCCTCATTATAGTCTTAATAAGTTCTTGAGATCCTAATACTAACTCACATCTCCAGAGCCAGGTTTTGCAGGGCATAGAACCTCTCAGAACTGGCTTGAGTTTCCCATTCTAGCCTCTCTATTAACGGCCAGTGAATAGCAACCCTTTACCATTTAACCATCTAACATGAATTAGTTTTTTCCAGAAATGGACATCTACTGAGAAGACAAAACAAGAACAAAAGTTACGCATTTTCTCTCAACACCTGTTTGTACCTTTTCCCTTGTAACTTTTTCTAGGGCAGGGTGCTGAGCTGGCATTCTGGGCTTGGCTGGCTGCATGTTCAGCTTGGATTCTGGCTCCCAAGTGGTTGATCATTCTCATGGTTTACCAATCCAGCCTTTCTAATCTGATAGGATTGTGGCTGGCTCCATTACTCCTTCACATAAAGAAGGAGAGAACAGATGCAAGGTTAGCCCCAGCTTGGGGAGTGGGTTTTGAGGGCATTTCCCTTCCTGGCCAGGCAGGAAACAGAACACTAAAGAAAAAGATGCAAAGAAATACTGGACTAGAACAAGAGACTTGAGCTAAGTTTTGAAGGCAAAGAGAATGATTACCACAATATAAAAGAAAGGACACAAAATGGTTTTTGGGGGGTGATCGGTTACCATAAAAAAAACTTTGCCATAGTCTTTGAGAATGACACACAGAGCAGAGTAGTCATGTGAATTGGTAGTGCTTGGATACTTTCTTTTTTTTATGGTAATGCATCACCCCCAAAAAACATTTTGTGTCCTTTACTTTTTATATTGTGATAATCATTCTCTCTCTGCCTTCAAAACTGTTTGACCTCAAGCCCAGACCTCTTGTTCTGGTCTAGTATTTTTTTTCCATCTTTTTCTTTAGTGTTCTGTTTCCTCATCTACCTCCTTAGCCTTCTCTTCCTTCCTAACAGTTCATGTTTTTTGTTGTTTAATCATTTGTCACATCTGACTTTTGGTGACCCTATTTGGGGATTTTCTTGGCAAGGATGCTGGGTTGGTTTGCCATTTTCTTCTCTATCTCATTTTACAGATGAGGAAACTAAGGCAAACAGAGTTAAGTGACTTGCCTCAAGGTCACACAGCTAGAAAGTATCTGAGGTCAGATTTGAACTCAGGTCTTCTGTCTTCAGGCATGCTGCTGTAGCCACTGCACCATCTAGCTGCCGTAGTTCATGTTTATAGATGGTCTAACAACTGTTTGGTTTCTAGCAGCACTCATTGCCTTCTTTTCAACCCTTACTGCAGAAGGGAGCTTCCCAGTACTGAAGGTCATTTTGAGTTTTCCTTTGTTTTATGGGTTATCATGGCCAGATAAGGTAAATTCATCACCTAATGGCCAGACTGCTGGTAATGATTTTCTCTGTTCTTAATTAGACTGGTTCTCAGATATCAAACGCAGTATGTGATTTGTATTGCACTCATATCCTTTCCAATATGGTAGAACATTTCATTTTCACTGTCATTGAATTGATAAAACAGCAGGGCCACAATGGATATAGGACTCTCCCTAATGCCCTTAAGAATGGGTATTCCGTAGGGATCAGTCTTTTTCTTTCTGTCTGTTCACTTGGATAATCTCATGCACTCCCACGGATCCAGCTTCATCTCAATACAGACAATATCCATATCTATATCTCTGTCTTTTACTTACATGAACTGATGAAGTGAGCAGAACCAGGAGAACATTACTACTCGGTTGCAGCAATATTGTATGATGATCAACTCTGAATGACTTAGCTATTTTCAGTAATACAGTTATCAAAAGACAATTTTGAAGGAATTAGGATGAAAAATGTTTTCCATCTCCGGAGAAAGAACTTATGGAGTCTGAACTGAGATCCAAGCATACTTTTTCTTTACTTTTTGTTTTTGGTCTTTATTTTCTTTCACAATACTACTAATGTAGAAATATGTTTTGCATGATTGCATATGTACAATTTCTTTCAAATTACTTGCTTTCATAATAAGGGGGAAGAAGGGAAGGAGGAAGAGAATTTGGGACTCAAAATTAAAAATAAATGTTAAAATTGTTTTTACATGCAATTGGGGAATTATATTACAGATTATATATCTGTATCTATCTATCTGTGTATTTGTGCCTTATGAAATGCAGTTCTGCATCCCCATCTGCCTTCTGAATTTTTCATCTTGGTGGGAATATTTAACCTGGAGAAAAGAAGAATTTGGGGGGAACATAACAATTATTAAATATTTGAAATGCTGTCATGTTTAGGTGGAGTTAGGCTTTTTCTTTTTGGCACCAGAGGTCAGTGGAAGGGAAGAGGCAAAGAAGAAAATTGAGACTTCGTATTAGGAAAAACTTGCTAATAATTAGAGCTATCCAGAAATGGAATGGTTGACCTCTGGAGCTAGGGAGCAATATAACACAAGCACAATCAAGAGTGCAAATGAAGTGCTGTGTGAGGTCCAGAAGGTTCAGGGAAGGCTTCCTGAATAAAAGGACATATGAGTCGTGCCTTTAAAGTACAAGGGTAGTGGTAGGTCATCAGATGACAAACAGGAGAGTATTCCAAGCATAAGAATTATGTGAACAGAGGTTGTGAAGGGCATATTGTGGGCATAAAAAGTCTGGAGGGAAGGCAATTTAAGAGGGAAGCAGACGAGATAGATTCAGATTATAGATGACCTTGAGCTTCTGGCAACCAATTTTAAACTTGATTGAGAGGGCTGCTGGGAACCACTGAAGATTTTTGAGCAGATTTATGGGTTACGTAGATCATTTTGGCAGTTGGTACAAACAGTGAAACAGAGGTGTAAAGTTGCTGTTTTGGATATGCTGAGATATTGGTACTTGCAGGTGAAAGTGCCTAATGGGCAACTGGATATACATGACAATACTTCTGGGAAATGGGTGGAAGTGGAGATGTTGGAGAGTCATCTCTGTAGAGATAACTGAAGACTTTGAAGTGGATTGATGAGATTGTTATGGGAGAGGGTATAGAGAGAAAATACAAAAGGGCCAAGGTCAGAACCTTAGTGACCATCATTTTTAAGGGTAGAAAGATGATAATTAGTATGACATAAGGAAAGATTGGAGGAGTGGAAGTTTGGTAATAAAGACATGAGTTTGGATGCTATTATGGTAGACCAGGTATGCTATGGTCCTGAGGGGGTCTGATCTGGGCAGGGGGTGGAGGGAAGGAAATGGCTCTATAGGAATTTGGTGATGTCAGTGGAATGAAAAGAAAGGAACGAAAAGAGGAAGCAGATTTGTTTTAAAAACAATGAATAGAACTAGGTTACTTAGTGTGTCTGAATTTGAGGGAGGAATAGGAGATAATAGTTTTGAGAGTAGTGGTATCATTAACTATAATAAGAAAGTTTGGATGGAAAGTTTGTTTTGTGTTTCAAACAGAATTTGGTTTTAGGTATGCTGAGTCTGAAGCATCTGAAGGGCAATTGAAAATGGGCTTCAAGGTCGAGAGAGGTTGGTGATATAGGTATAGAAGATATTGATTCTATGTTAAGGGGAGGGAGTGAGAAATAAAGGATAGCTGAAATTTATTTCTGAAATAGGAAAAGAAAGGGGGAGGGAGAAGGCAATGTGTGTGTTGGGAATGTTCACCTAAAGGACATAAATGTAGTTTGTCCTCCTGAGACAGAAACTGATATTCTCAACTATTTGTGAGATTGGGCCCTTAAGATACCAGCCATTGAGGTCCTTTCTTGAACTATATAAACTGCCAAGCATTCAAGCTCTGCTTCAGAAAGCACAACTCTGATGGGCTGACCAGAATGTGTGCTTGCCAAAAAGAGTGTTTTACAGAGAACTCACATAGGGCAAGTGCTCACATGGTTGTCAGAAGAAGCAGTACAAGTCTGTCTTAATAACTCTGGAATCTGATTGTGTGACATGGGAGATACTGGCACAGGACTGCTCACAGGGCATGCCCACATCAGAAAAGATGCTGAGCTCTATGAGCAAAGCAGAATTGAAATAGCTCAAAAGAAACAAAAGATGAGCAGATTTTGAGAATCCACCCCAAATGTTCACGTGGGCTGTGTATGCCTTACCTGTGGTAGAACATTCTGAGCTTATATTCGTATAATCAGCTACAGTTGGATGCACTGTAACTTGATTCTAGCATAATGATGTTATTTTGGTGAGCAAAGAACAACAACCAACCCATGACAGTGATAAGACTTAAAATATTTTAAAGCAAAGGTGGGGAACCTCTGGTCTCAAGGCCACACATGTGGTCCTCTAGGTCCTCAAGTGTGACCCCTTGACTGAATCCAAACTTCACCATTTGAGGACCTAGAGGGCCACATGTGGCCTTGAGGTCACAGGTTCCCTACCCCTGATTTAACTATTTGACTGTAGCCCTCTTCTTTATCTTGTACCTCCCTTCCCTATCCCCCAACATTTTTATTGAAAGTCTCAGCAATTCTTACCCTACTTAATTCTCCTAGTTCTTAGCCAGCTAGAAATTAGTCTTTTTATCTAAACTTTTAGCTTACTTACCCCTGTGCTATGATATCACTTTTTTGTTTCATGGTTTTTAAAAAAAATACATTTAATAATATATTTTTATCTTTCTAGAAAATTCATTCGCAGTTTGCCAGATGGAGGAAAAAAGATCTCTGACTTTGTTGAGAGAGTGAAATTAGCCATTGCAAAACATGAAGAGCTCAGAAGAACGACTGACAGATTGGACTTTGAACCAAAGCAAACTGTAGCACGTGAAATGACTAATTCAGGTCTGGATAAGCCATGGACTCCTGATCAGAGAAGGGAAACTTCACCACTCCTTGAGTCTTCCTTTGCACTTAGAAGCAGGTCATCTCAAATTGCCTCAAGAAATCACGGAGTTGAATCTACCATGGAAAGACGTGTTGCCATGAGTTATGATGAAGCCGGAGAGTCAGATGGTAACATACAGTGTGAAAAGTGGATGTGTAGTAACAATAAAACTGCTAGAGCTTTTCCATCAGAAATAAATGAGCAGTCCCACCAACTTGGTTTTCTAAATCATGCAAGAAATGTTTCTGGGAGCCCTGATGACATGTTTATTGATAGTTTACAAAGGATCACAATTAATGATGACGACAACCAGTCCGAAGAAGACACAAGCATGGATCAGTTTTGTAGTTTTCACAGTAACACACCCAAAAAACCTCATTACATGGAAGTGCTGGAAATGAGAGCAAAGAACCCAATCCCTCCCCACAATAAATTTAGAACTAACCTGTAAGTATGGCAGGGAAACATCTCTCAGTAAACGTTCAATCTAAAAGCTCAATGACTTGGTGAATGCGCTTAAGTTCAGTTGGATTTTTTAAGAATAAAATCTATATTGTGAAAAATGTGCTTTAGGGTAATACCCTATTTGGCACTAATGCATTGCCTGCAAGGGTCTTGAATTGACATCTTAAAATAAAATATAAATGAACACTACTTGAACTTCCAGTCACTCAAGATGTTCCCTGCTAGTATGTTTACTGCTAGTCTTAATACTTTATTTTAGTGACACCAGCAATATTCATTTATAATGGGTAATTGTGTGCCTTCAGCCAGTTTCTTAAATCATGCAACTTTTAGCTTGTTTCAGAACTTGATTCACCCTCTCCTTTAGTGTATAACTTTTGGGGGAAAAAATGTCTAAAGATCTTTTAGTATTGTTCATAGTATTTAGAATTTGAATTGTCTAGTTCACCCTCTACTCTTTTTTTTTTTTTAAATGAGGCAACAGGACCAGGGAAGAAAAGTAACTTGCCCAGGTTTCAAAATAGTCACAGAATAGTAGTGCTGGAATTCGACTATAGGTCATCTGGCTTCATATCCAATGTGCTTTTTATTGTAAGTTGTAACTAGTTATTATGTAAAGATTCATTGTAGAATTTGAATTCTGCAGAATTTTAAGTTGCCTGTTTTTTGTTTAGTTCTTGGCTTTTTAACTAATGAAACCTGTAACATTTCTGTCAAGTTGTGAGACATTAAGAGATCAAATTTAAATCATTTAGTAATCAAATGATTTGTTTGTTTAGCAGATTTGGCAAAAGGTTATAAAGTAGGAGGAGAGGCTAAAACTTCTTAGTTGAAAAGAGTTTTTAGGATTAATGAATGAATGAAAGTGTTGATCAGGAACTTTGTGTGAAACAAGGTTTTAAATAATACAATTAGAAAATGATCAAGTCCCTGCTTTCAAGGAGTTTACACTCTAATGGGAGGAGACAACAGTATGAGAGAGGGTATGGCTTCAGGGAAGATAACATCCCCTGATTCTGAGGACATTATTCAGGAAAACCGCTGGTGAAGCCCAGTAATTTGACTTGAAAGTAGTCCAATTTAGCTTGATACATATGTGAATTATATTATAGAAATGGGCACGCATAATTTCCTAAATGTTTTCCCCTCAGTTTCAGTTTTACATTCTGTTAATGAGTAAGAAGCCGCAGGACTGTGCCAAAACCAGTTCATGCAACAAGTTTTTAATACCTTCTACATTCAAACCCCTGTTGGCCAAGATGGTTTATTAAAAAAAAAAAGTATGAGATGTATAGAAGCTTATAATCTAATAGTAAAAATAAAGTAGGCCATCGACAGTGCAAGTATTAAGGGACAAAATACATGTAAATATAGTAGATGCTATAGGAGTTTGAGTGAGGAAGAAAGCAATTACTATTGAAGTAGCCAGGAATAGGTTTCTGGCAGAGCTCTGACTTGACCAGGATCAAGATGGAGAGGGATGATTTGAGTAGTATGAGGGACTACAGAATAGAGTGCACAAAGGAATGAGCTTGACATTTAGGAGAGAGTGAGATTTGCTGGGTAGAGCAAGGGGCTTCTGTTAGGGAGTAATTTGGAGCTAATGGAATGTGTTGAAAAAAGTACAGGTAATTTAAAAAATACTTCCTTCAGTTACCTTACTAAAATTACTGCCGAACCTTAAAAGAGAATTACCTATACTTGATATACCTTATTCCTCATTGCCTACATGCTCCTGTCTTTTGCAATCTAATCTGCCTTCCATTGCACTGTACTGTACAGTTTTCTGTGATCACTGGCTACTGATTTCTGAACCGAAGACCCCCATGATCTCTGTTGACACTGTTGACCTCCCCTCCTTCTCTTCACATGTGTGGTCCTCTTGTATCTGCTAGTTCCTTTTTCCTTTCTTGGCTTCTTTCCCTTTTTGCTTTTAAAATAGGTGTCTTCCCTCAGGCTTACTTCTCCATTCTCCTGTTCTTTCTTCCTTAGACTCTTCATTTTATGACTCCCAATTCTGTATCTCTAGGCTTACCTATCGTCTAATTTCTAGACCTGTATTCCCACCTACCTGTTAGACATCTTTACTAGTATTTTCCACCAGTACCATAAGCTTGTTGTTCATTTGTTTCAGTTGTATCTGATTCTTTGTGTCCACATTTTGGAATTTTCTTGGCAAAGATACTAAAGTGATTTTACATTTCCTTTTCCAGCTCATTTTATAGATGAAAAAACTGGGGCAAACAGGGTTAAATGACTTGCCCAGGGTCACAGAGTTCAGAAGTGTCTGAGGCCAGATTTAAACTCAGGAAGATGAGTCCTCCCGACTCCAGCCCTGGTACATCATAGCACAAGCTTATTACATCTTAGACTAAATGCATTTTACTCTCCAAATCTAACCCTAATTGTCTCACTTTTTGCTGATGGAACCTGTTGGCCTACCAGCAGTTCACCCTTGAAACTTTGTTCTCTTTTATCCCATCATCGGATTTTGTTCCCACAATAGCTGTCTCTTAACATAGCTCTTTCCATTTCCATGGCCACTTAGTTCAAGCACCCTTGTTACCCTCATCTGGGTTACACCATTTGACTTATGCCTCTACTTCTTTCTTCATACCATAGCCAGTAATCTCAATATACTGCTGTTTATATCACTTCCTTGCTCAAAAATAGTTTAGTATTTGCAAATTCTTTATAGAAAAAAGTGCAAATTTCCTAATCTGGCATTCATTTCAGTCTGGTTCCATGCTTCCTTTTTCTTTTTTCCCCACTTAATAGAATTTAATTTTTTCTAATTATGTGTAAAGATAGATTTCAGTATTCATTTTTGTAAGATTTTGAGTTCCAAATTTTTCTTGCTAAGATAGGGAGCAATCTGATATAAGTTTATATATGTACAGTCATGTTAAATGTATTTCCATATTACCCATGTTATGAAAGAGGAATCAGAACAAAAGGGAAAAACCACAAGAAAGAAGAAAAAAGTGAAAATAGTATACTTTGATCTGCACCCAGGCTCCATAGATCTTTCTCTAGAGGTAGATAACATTTTACATCATGAGTCCTTTGGGATTGTCTTGCATTATTGTATTGCTAAGAAGAATTAAATCTAACAGTTCATCACACAGTGTTGTTGGCTGTGAATAGTGTTTTCCTGCTTCTGTTCACTTCACTAAGCATCAGTTCATGGAAGTCTTTCCAGGTTTTTCTGAAATCTTCCTGGTCATCCTTTCTTACAGCACAATAATGTCCCATTGCATTCATGTACCACAAGTTATTCAGCCATTTCCCAATTGATTGGTATCCTCTCAGTTTCTGGTTCATGGCCTCCACAAAAATAGTTGCTGTAAATATTTTTGTATATGTGGATCCTTTTCCCTTTTCTTATTATCTCTTTGGTATACAGTGGTATCTTTGGAATATAGTGGTATTACTGGGTCAAAGGGTATTCACAGTTTGTAGCCTTTTGGACATAGTTCCAGAATGGTTGGATCACTTCTCAACTCCACCCACATTGCAAAGTGTTTCAATTTTCCCACATCTTCTCCAACATTTGTTATTTTCCTGTTTTGTCATGTTAGCCAGTCTGATCAGTGTGTAGTTTTAATTTGCACTTTTCTAATCAGTAGTAATTTAGAGTATTTTTTCATATGACTGTAGATAGCTTTAATTTCTTTATGTAAAAACTGCCTTTCCTTTGATCATTTATCAATTGGGAAATGATTTGTATTCTTATAAATTTTAGTCCATTCTCTGCTATTTGAGAATTGAGACCTTTGTCAGGAACACTAGCTGTAAAAATTGTTTCCCAAATTTCTACTTTCCTTCTAATGTTGGTTGCATTGGTTTTGTTTGTGCAAAACCTTTTTAATTGAATGCAATCAAAATTACCCATTTTGCATTTCACAACATTCTCTGTCTCTTGTTTGGTCATAAAGTCTTCCCTTTTCCTTAGATCTGATAGGCAAAAACTATTCCTTGCTTTCCTAATTTGCTTTGTGGTATTATCCTTTATGTCTAAATTATGTGCCCCTTTTTGACCACATCTTATTGTACAGTGTGAGATGTTAGTTTGTGCCTAGTTTCTGCCATATTTTTTTCCAATTTTCCTAGGAGTCTGAGTTTATGAAACAGATTGCTGTAGTCATTTACTATTGTGTCTTTTTGTATCTAACCTAGTCCCCTGATCCATCATTCTATTTCATAGCTAGTACCATATAGTTTCAGATCTGGTACAGCTAAGCCACCATCCACATTTTTTTTTCCCATTGATTCCTTTGATTTTCTTGACTTTTTGTCCTTCTAGATGAATTTTGTTATTTTTCTGACTCTATAAAATGTGTTTTTGGTAGTTTGATTGGTATGGCACTAAATGAGTAGATTAATTTAGGTAGTACTGTCATTTTTATTATATTGACTTGGCCTACCCATGAGCAATTAGTATTTTTCCATTTGTTTAGATCTGACTGGAATTTAATTGGAATTAATTGTTCTTAAAATGTTTGGTAGAATTCACTTTTAAATCAATCTGGCCCTGGAGATTTTTTCTTAAGGAGTTCATTGATGGCTTGTCCAATTTCTTTTTCAAAAATAGGGTTAAATATTTTATTTCCTCCTCTGTTAATCTCAGCAATTTATATATTTGTGAATATTCATCCATTTCACTTAGAATGTCAGATTTATTGACATACAGTTGGGCAAAATTTCTCCTTTATTGCTTTAATTTTCTTGTCATTGGTGATGAATTTACCTGTTTCATTTTTGATATTAGTACTTTAGTTTTCTTTTTTTAAATCAAATTAACCAGAAGTTTATCCATTTTATTGTTTTTTCATAAAATCAGTTCTGAGTTTTATTTGTTAGCTCAATAGTTTTCTTTCAATTTTAAAATGTTTCTTGATTTTCAGGTTTCTAATATGGTATTTATATGGATATATGGGGATTTTGAATTCTTTGTTTTTCTAGCTTTTTTAGTTGCATGCTCACTTCATCAATCTGTTCTTTCTTTGTTTTATTCATGCAACTATTTCAAGACATAAAATTTCCCCTAGGAACTGCTTAGGCTGCATCCCATAAATTCTGGTGTATTTCATTATTGTCATTCTCTTTGATGAAATTATTGATTGCTGCAGATGTGTTGTTTGACCCATTAATTCTTTAGTTTCCAGTTAGTTTTTAGCACATCTTTCCATGGCCCTTTACTGTATGTAATTCTTATTACATCATAATCTGAAAAGGATATATTTAATATTTCTGCATTTTTACACTTGATTGTGAGGTTTTTATGCCCTAAAACTGTACTGCTGAGAAAAGGGTATATTCTTTTCTATCCCCATTCGGTTTTCTCTACAGATCTATCATATCAAAATTTTCTAAAATTCTTCTTACCTCCTTAACTTTTTTCTTGTTTATTTTGTAGTTAGATTTATCTAGTTCTGAGAGTGGGAGGTTGAGGTCCCCCACTAGTATAGTATTGCTGTCTATTTCTTCCTATAACTAACTCATTTAACTTCTCTGAGAATTTGGATGCTATACCACTTGGTGTATACGTGTTTAATATTGCTATTACTTCATTGTCAGATCCTTTAATGTTGAAGCTGCTAAGTGCAGTATAATTCTGATGGTGGCACCTTGATATCTGAATAGTAATTCTTTCAATTACTCTAGTTCTAGGTTCTAGGATATCAGGGCAGCTTTCCTTGATAATTTCTTAAAAGATGTTGTCCAGGGTCTTTTCTTGACTATGGATTTCAGGTAGTCCAGTAATTCTTAGTTCATCTCTTCTAGATATATGTTTTAGGTCTATTTTTTTCCAATGAGGTACTTTATATTTTCTTCAATTTTTTCATTCTTTTGACTTTGTTTGACTGATCTTGATGTCTCCCAGAGTCATTCATTAGCTTTCATTTGCCCAATTCTAATTTTCAGGGAGCTATTTTCTTTGGTGAGCTTTTGTACCTCCTTTTCCATCTGTCCAATTCTTCTTTTAAAGGAGTTTTTTTCGTTGGAATTCCTGCCCCCACCCCCCCATTCAACCAGTTGTATTTTTTAAGGAATTGTTTTCTTCAGTCAACTTTTGTAATTTCTTTTCCAAGCTATTGATTCTCTCTTGTGCAGCTCTCAATTCTTTTCCCAGTTTTTCTTATGCTTCTCTCATTTGATTTTTAAAATGCTTTTTTAGCTCTTTTAAGAAGGCTTTTTGGTTCTGAGACCAATTCATCTTCCCCTTTGAGGCTTCTTGTGTAGGCGTTTTGACATTCTTGTCCTCTTCTGAGTTTGTGTTCTGTCACTATAGTAGTTTTTTATGGTCAGGGTTCTTTTCTCTTTTTTTTTTTTTTACTAATTTTAAAGCCTATTTTGTGACTTTTAAAGTTGACCTTTGTTTCTGGGGCACAGAGAGGGACTGTTCCCAGTTTCTTGTGCTGGGGGCTGAGGACCTGGTCACGCTGGCTTTCTGCACCAGGGCCTTGGTTGCTGGTGACTTTCCCACTATGCTGGGGTGACCCATCCTAGTCATGCCTGTTGTGCCAGGGGTTCCCGGCAACAAGTTTACCTTCTTGACTGGAGGCCTCACAGCTGGCCTGCTGTGCCCCAGGACCAAGGAGCCTTGGTTGCTGATCTGTGCTGTGGCTAAGGGTCTCCTACAAACTTGCCCAGAGACCATTTGTGCTATGGCACACTTCCTTTTGTCCAAGGACAACCTTTCCTGAAGTCCTTCTAATTTATCTTAAGCTGGAATTTTAGGTTCTGTTGCCCTAGAATCCCTTTAGAGGCTTGGTATAATGAGGGACACTGGGCAGAGCTCTTTTGCCCTCTTGACTGCCTCCCAAGGTTCCTTTCCAGGCTTTATTCATGCTGCTTCTTTTAAGGTTCTCTTTGTGTTCCCTGTTCATCAAGTTTATTTTGCCCTTCATGCCTTGCTTTGTTCATGCCTTTGTTCTGAACATCTTTTAACCTTCTCTTCCTATTGGAATGCTTCCCCTTCTTCACCCAGTTCAGCTTTTCCACAAAGTAGCCCTAGTAGCTCCACAGCCCAGAAGGATGATTTCAGAGCATATTGTTATAATTCTCTTGTGTACTTATTTTTCATTTATATTAGTGATTTGTGTCCCTGTTGTGGCTCCTGTAGGGTAGAAACTCCTTGAAGATAGGTTTTTGTTTATTCATCTCTGTATCCTCTAGTGGGACACATAATAGTGCCTGCAAGTGGAAAGCACTTAATAAACGATGATGGAACTGAAGTTTTTGTGCAATTGAATTTTATTTTGAATTGTATATTTTTTGTAAAAAAGAATTTTACTAGTCTAAGCTCTTTTCCAGAGTTAGTTTTTAGCAGAGAGTCATTTTCCTTTTTGATTTATTAACCAATGAATTTTGCCTTCGAGCATACAAAATGCTATGCCAGGTGATGTAAGGAGGGGCACCCTGAAGTGAAGGGTGCCCCTTCCCTTTAGAAACTTAGTCTGATGGGCTAGATCAGACTTCCTTATGTGAAAAAATAATATTACAGTCATTTTGATATCTTATAAAATATAAAGAAGATAGTACAGTGCACTGGAAAGATCTCTGGATTTGGATCTAAAAGTCCTGAATTCAAAGTCCAAGTCTGCTACGTTTTTGTTGAAACTCAGCTCCTCTGTTCCTCAGTTTCCTCAGCAACAGTTATCTCCAAAGTAAGCAAAAAGTTGAAGGGGTTACACAGACCACCGAGAGATCCATGCATATATCTGAGAGAGCCCAGAAACTTAAATGGGGAAAAATGTATATTTTTATTAACCTCAGTTGAAATATAGCATTTTCTTCAATTTTTAAAGTTAAAAACGTATTATTCAGAGACAGGCTCCGTAGCTATCAGCAGAATGCTGAAAGGGTTCTGATAAAATAAAGTTTGAGAACCCCTGGATTAGAAGATTTCTATAGTCCCTTTCAGTTCTAACTTTATGATCTTAGATTTTAACAGATTCCTGACCCCTTCCATCTCAGTGAGCCTTTAGAAAAGTAGAAACCCTTGTTTTAAAGAAATCACTGCCCTTTGTGCAAATAAATGTCAGGTCAGAATAGCGACAGTTGACAATCTGCTGCAAGTATGAAAATGTAATGTCAGATCTTTGCAAAAGCCATGAAAGGCAAACAATCTAAGAAACAATACTTTCATTTGTTAAGAGCAATGTTTTAATTGAGAAATTTACTGAATTTTAAAAATTTTTGCAAGTATTTACTATAAAAAGAAGATTAAGTGTACAGGCTTAAATTTTTTTTTAAATTAATTTTTGACCCAATAAAATACCCTATTTGTAGAAAGTCAAAATGTTAATTCCCAATTTTTGTGATTCCTAGTAGAGATGTTTTAAGGAGAGGTTCATTTTTGCACCTACAGGCAAAGAAAGTTAAAATAGGTGTCAAATATAGTAAATCATTGGGTATTTTGGTTTAGATGTGCCTGAGACAACTTTTAAAAAAAGCCTGGGTCTTTAAAATTAATAACTCACATTTATATAGTGCTTTCAAGTTTGCAAAACATTTTATACATATTGTCTGTAGCTTAGAATGTGAACAACTACTTCATACTTAAGCTACATTAATTCAGATAATTTGTGCAGAGATGTTCAGTGTCCAGCGGATGGCTAGTCCTCAGTTCTGACCACATCTGGAATAGTGTGTCCAATTCTGAAGTGCCGTGTTGACAAGCTGAGGCAGCTCAGGTCAGGATGACCAGGAAGACGATGGAATTTGAAAACCATGGCCTTCAAGGATTGGTTAAGAAACTTGGGGTGCTTTAATGTGACATGGAGGGAGGGGAGAGCACAGTGGAGAGAGCCCTCTATCTTCTAATATGTGAAGCGTTGTCATTTAGAAAAGGGATCAGATTCTGTTTGATTCCAGAAGCACAGCTAGGAACCACAGAGTTCTAGGGAGGCAGATTTCAGCTAAACACCAGAAAGAACAATCAGAACTTTTAGAAACAGATTTTCAGTTCCATCATTAAGTGCTTTTGTGTGCTCAATACTGCAGTCTCTGTTCTTGACGAAGAACTCATAATCTCAGCGGAACTTAAAGCAGGGACTCACTTTCATGGGGGAGTGAGTTCTTGTAGAGTGGATCCCTATCCAAGAAAGGGTTCAGTGAGAAGACCACTGAGGTTTCTTAGAATTCCAAGCTTTTAAGACATTGGTCTCAGTTTTAAGACATTCCAAGACGAGTCTTCCTGGCTCTGAGCCTGGTGCTCTCTCCACTGAGGCACCTAGCTGCCCTTTTTATATCGAGATTGCCACCCAGGGCAGATGTTCTCTGCCAAGACTCTCCCTACTGCTTGTGGAGCACCTTAGCGGAGCTGGATAGCACAGTCGGTAGTACTTGCAAAGGCACTGAAGAATAACAGCGCTCCTGCAGTTTCCTATTTCAGTGTTCACAGGCTTTCAGGAGCATCAAAAGTAGGACTGTTGGAGAGAAGAGAAGGGAGGGCATTCAATGCCTCCCTTAAAGGTTAAGGGACCCTGCTTTAAAGGTGAGTATCAGAAATACTGCTTTAGTCGTAACCTGTTAATTCGTTTGAGTTATATAAGTATCATAAAGAGTTATCTCCAAATACTCCTTTTGAGATACTCATTACCTTTTTGAGCTGAGAATTAGATTCTTTGTTTTCAAACTTCATAACTTATTTTGGAAATTGGTTGTTTTTTTTAAATCTTGAAGTTGTATATTTGTGGAAGGGTGGCTTAGATTTTAGAACTATAAAGGTTGTCCCAAAAGTCTAACATAATAAGTTTTAAACAATAGCTTAAGCTTTGGAAGCTTTGAAACTTTAGAGGCTTTTGTAAAGCTTTGTAGTTTTAGAAATATCATTCATCGTATTAGCTGAGTATGTATGTGATGGATCCCTATGATTTTCATCCAGTGTCTTGGTATAACTGTATAATTTACAGATTTGGAGAACCTCTTAGGAAGAAGTGTAACACAGCTTTTTAGCCACTTTATCCAACTCTCCACAGTCAACTTTGAATAAATAGCCATTCAGTTTCCTGGAAGGGGAAATTGCTCTCTGGGCTGTGCTGCTCTTAATGTAGTTGCCAGAACGAGATGCAATTAAATAGAGGGCCAGATTTATTTTCCCTGCCCTTTTTCTAGATATCTTTCTTTTGCCAGGCACAGTTTAAAGAATTGGCCCATCCCAACATATTGTCCCCAACATGATTGCCAATATGGCATTCTTGCTAGTAGGTAGGATCATTCCTCTAGGATAGATTTATTGCTGTCACAAAAGTCTTCTGAGATTTAAATGTGTTGTATGTGGAGTAAAAATAGTTCAGATTTATACTTTTTTAGTATTTATCAGTTACAATGCTAGTTCTTCCTGTGGTTTATTATATGAATTAGGTCTAATTCAATTCTATAAACATTGAAGTTTACCTTTTGCTTTGGTTTTAGAGGACCAACTTAGACTTGAAAAATTATTAAGCACACAATACTTAATAAATGCATAATGTTCTGTATTTGGGATAGTAATAGTTTGAAAAGATGTAATTCTTCCCTTGAGCTTACAGTTTAGTGGGTAGATAATACATGTACATGAGTAACTGTAATACAAATTATAATAAGGACAAAGAAAACATCCAAAGTATAATGATGTTTATGGCTTATATTTATTAACTTTTGATCTTCACAGCATCCTGTGTAATAGGGAGTTCATGTTTTATCCTCATATTATAGATGAGGAAACAAGCTCAGAAACTTGTCCATGGTTACACAGCTAGTAACATGTGGTGGGAGAAAATCTGAAGACAAAGAACTTAATACCTGTATATTTTCTTGGAAGGTGTAGTAGTCAGGCCATGTCCTATAACATCATTCGCAAACATAGAGTTCCCATTGTCTATGGGACACTGTCCTAACTCCTGGGGAGACAAAGAGAAGCCTAAAATACAGTTGTTCAGTTGTTTCAGTCTTTGTGACTATATTTGGGGTTTTCTTGGCAAAGGTACTGGAGTGGTTTGCCTTTTCCTTCTCCAGCTCAATTTTACAGATAAGGAAACTGAGACAAACAGGGTCAAGTGACTTGACCAGGATCCCACAGCTAGTATAAGTGACTGAGGGCAGATTTCAACTCAGGAAGATGAGCCTTCCTGACTCCAGGTCCTGGAATTCTATGCGCTGTGCCACTCAAGTGCACACTTAAGATAAAGTAGTTGCTTCTAAAGAATTAACAGATTAGTTGAAGAGATAGGACTTTTACATAAAATGATACAAGGCAATGGATGGTAAGTGCTAAATGAGTAATAGGTTATAAGTTGTATAGGAATTCACAAAGAGCTATATTGAAGGGCTAGTGAGGACTGAAGAGGGCTTCATAAAGGTGGGACTTACTCTGGGCCTTGAAGTATTTACAGAAGTGGAAAGCAGAGAAAGGAGGTCATTCAAAATAAATTTGTGAGTAAGTCAAGGTTGGAGGTAAGACTGTTGGGCATGTTCAGGAAATATTGAGTTAGAAATTTGAGATAAGGCTATGGAAGGAGGGAAGGAGAGTAGAAGGTCTAACCCTAAAAATCATCTAAAACCACATTCACCATCTTTCTAACCAACCACTTCTTTTTCCTCTCAACATTACTGTAAATGAAGGGATTGGACCAGATGGACTCAGGTTTCTTCTGACTTTAGAGCAGTGGTCTCATAGGACCATCTCAGTGTCTGCAGGAATCCTTGTCTTAGTTACAGAGAAGTCCAGAAGAGGAGGAACTGTGTTGGCGAAAGCCCAGTGACTATGACTGTGGACATGTTGAGGTGAGGTGAGGAGGAAAGCTAGTTTGGAGATAGCAAGATTGAAGTGTGAAGAGACATCAGAACTGGAAACATCGATTCGGGAATCATTGGGAAAGTGATGATGTATGGAAAATGAAATGAAAAAGCCTTTAATTGAAGCCACGAGGGTAGACATAATCACTGAGGAAGAGAGAGTCAAGTGGAGCAGAGCACCAGAGTGAAGCCTTGAGTCATGCCCATATTGAAGGAGTGGGAAGAAGAAGCAGGGAAGACAGGAGGAACAGACTAATGTCGGAGATTGCCAGGCTTCAAGTGAAACCTGGTTGTCGGCTTGACTAGGGTTACCTGTCTTTGATCTCTCCTGTCCCTGAGTATGTAGTAGAGGGCAGACGTGGCCTCCTGATTTCCACCCTCCTGTTGAGAAGGGGCTGCCGCAGCTGTCTCTTCTTTGAGGTTAAAGATGCTTAAGTCTCAAGGCTTTAAGCTTCAAAGGAAATTCTGAGTATAAATGCTGCTTAATTTGCTAGAAAAATCTTTCCCTCTTCATTTCTCTGACAAGTTCCTTTATGATCTGATTGCCTTGTTTAAATCAATCTTTTTCTCCAAACCCCTCATAAGTCCCTCATTTTTTAGTAACGGGAAGAATTAAGGAAGGAAAAAAATGTTAACTCTAAATTCCAGTTCACTTTCACCAGTTACCTTTTTTTAGTGAATGGAGATGAAGGTTTCAAAGATGAATAAAATGTTTACAAAATTTCTGCAAAGCTTGAGGTGAAAAGAAGGAAAATTAAGTAAGTTACTGTAATGTGTAATTCATTTTCTATAGCCATTTTTAGAAAATTTTCTATTTCGAAGAGGAAAATATCCTAATTTGGGGTAAATTTTTGTTAATTTTTAAAATATGATCCCTCTAAAACATAGCCTAAATAGGTCTTACAACTTGTCCATTTCCAATATTGTCATTTTTTCCCTTTAGGCTACCTTCAGAATCTTATGACTCACCTGGCCATTCCCCACAGAGAAAAGAGTCCCCAGTGTCAGTGGAAGAAAGGAAGCGCAGGGAGAAGAAGCACCTGGACGACATCACAGCAGCTCGGCTGCCCCCGCTTCACCACATGCCTGCGCAGCTGCTGTCAATGGAGGAATCTTTAGTGATTCAGAAACAGCAAAAACAGAATTTTGAGGTATGAAGAGTATTGCCTTTGTTTACTAATTTAAATGCTTAATGAAGGATGTTTAAAATTAGAATCTTGAAGTCTGTATGAGGAGTATACTGTTTTTGCCTGCAGGCAGCCATTATATTTAGTTTGTATATGCAGTGCATAAAAGGCTTTGACACACACCATTTCACGTATAAGCTTGAAAAATGGGATGGAAGTACAATGTTGACAAAAATATTCAAGGTTGCAAAGAGTGATGGAGGTTGGAAAAGAATCAGAGATTATTTATGCGGATAGGCAGACAGCCCCTTTCTAACTTCCCATATAGAACATCCTGGGAGCAGCACAGTTCCAATCAGGTGCGATAGGTCAGTTACTACTGACTTTTCCATTAACAATTATGTAATGTTGCATAGCAAATGCAATGACATTTTCAAGGTCTGTGCCCTTTTTTAAAAAAGTTATTTTTTTTTCAAATACTTTAAATAGGTTTTCTGTAAAGTGTGTATTCTCTAAATTGTCTAGTTTGGAGAATGGATATCTGTAATAGCTTGTTTCAGTTTGCTATTTTTCAGCTACCATGTTGAGAGTTTTGCTTTTGAAAATTTTTTTAAAAAATTAAATGAACCACTTCAAATGGGAATTTATTACAGTATTTTTAGCTTCCCATTAGTGTTAGCTACAGTTAGCTACCAGTTTAGTTCTCCCTTAACATGTGAGAAGCTGTGTATTGGGTAAAGAGAGAAATCCAAGTGAGAGGATACCATGAGTGTGAAAACAAATGAATGTGGCCACCAGGCATTTGCAGGTGGTCACAGTAATCTTTGGGTGGATATGTGTAAGATGTAAGATTTATAAAGACAGCCTGGCCCTTTCTGCGGAGAAAGACTTTCTGAACAGGCACAGCCATGTCCATGTTGGTCTATTCGTTTTTGTTGTGGCATTTGACACTCTTAGAGCCGGGTTTCCATGTAGGAACTTCTGTCTGCAGGAGAATCAATACAGCACTTAGAGAGATATTGGTGTTTCAATAACAAAAGTTGCTGACCAGTATACTTCTTTTAAAAGTCCATCAATTCTTATTACTCTCCAAGTCCCAAATCCAGTTATCCGATTCTTGCCAAGATTTGATTTATTTTCATATATTGTTGATTGCTAATAGAAGACAGTAAGTGCCAACGTAGCATGGTTATAGCGCTCATGGAGGTTGGATCATTTCTCTTGATCAGGCTCGTAGGTAGGAAAGCAGCTGTGAGTGCCCAGTGAGGTGAGAGGACACATATTTATGAGTGGATCCAGTCATCACTGCTTTATGATGACAGGGGCCACTGTATGAGATGGGGAGCCCACTTACTGGAATTGTTCAGACAATTCTAGGGCTTAGGTGGCATCTGTTGGGGGAGGGGTTGGCCCCCAGAGGGCATTGTGTCCCCTCTAATAGAAGACAAACTGTTTGAGTTTGGGAACTGTCTTCATGGTTGTCTTTGTTTCTGTAGTGCCTAGTACAGTGCCTGCCACATAGGAATTGCTTAATAAATGTGAATTGAATTGGAGAGAATTTCTGCATTGGGTGGGACACTTGGAGATACTGTGACCTAAGAAATTAGTTAAATGATAAAGTATAAAGATGTTTTTGTGAAGAGGCTGCTGTATATGTGTGCTAGAATTTTTTTAGGAATAAAAATATTGTGTGAGGAAAAATACAAAAGTTTCATGTTGATCTGTCTTTTTTTCTTTTAAAGGAAATTCAAGCCAAGCTTGCTGCACAAAAACTGGCTGAAAGACTGAATATTAAAATGCAGAGCTATAATCCTGAAGGCGATGCATCAGTGAAATACAGAGAAGTGAGGGATGAAGATGATGACCATTCTTCTGAGGATTAATTCTGAAGAAAGATGATTGAGTAGCCTCCTCAGTGCTTCACTTTTGAAGCTTTAATTCATTACATTAGACTCCTAGCCTCTGAAAGATATTTTATTTTTGAATTATTTAGGCCAGCAGTCAAAAGTAGAAATTTACAGTGTGCATAAGAGCACTCAGTCAGACTGTGAAGATTTCATGGTGTACTTGCCATTCAGAAAAGTAAAAAGAGATTTCGGTTAAGGGTAGGATAAATCTGTTTCTTATGTTTGTATAAAATAAACTTTTGCAGTATTTTCTATTTAGTTTGATTGTTACTCTTAATTTAATTTTGGAAAATTATTTAGCTTTTTGTTGCTTCATTTTTCCTAATTTGTATCTAGAGCGTGATTTATTTTCATACACTGAAGAAATCTTGAAGTATAGCCCCCATATTTTATAAATAGGAAAACTGAGTCACAGAGAGATTGTATGATTTGCCCAGGGTAACACAGCTGCTATCTGTTGGTGGCAGGATTTGAACCTTATCTTCCTGACAGCAAGTCCAGAACTCTAACCACTATTCCACTTAACAATAATTAGAGTTATGATAGAAGAACTACAGCTATGTCAAACTATGATGAATGCCCTACCACAGTGAAATAGTCTTTATTGAGTTCTATTCTGCTGTGCTGGACACTATCCTAAGAAAAATTACATAGACGTGGTTTCTTGCCTTTTTAGATTGAGACAGGACAATCTGGGGAACTTCTCTGTTTATATTCTGTTGGGTAAAAAAAAAAATTGATCCCGTATTTGATTATTCTGGAAAGAAATATGTAGAGAGGTGGACTTTCAATAGATGCTGAAAAGAATAGGGCATTCCAGGAGGCTCATAAAAGGGAGGGGCATTTAGCAGATCTATCTAGGGTGGGCCTGGAGATGAGGGAGAGAAAAAGAAGCAAAGGCAACTAATTGAAGGAAGTAACTGTATTCGAATTAAACTTTTTCTTCATAAGAAATTATCCTGTTACTTTATAGGAAATAATAATTTCATTATTGGGAAAAATTGACAGTTTAAAAAACAGAATTGTACACCATTGAATTGTGATGATTTGCCAGCAAACCATTTCAAAAACCTCACCATTTTCAGATTATCTTAAAGTATCGGACACTTGTCTTTAAGATAGCTATTTACCCATAGCCTATGTGAAATACTGTTGTCTAATTCTGCTACATTTTAAATGATGTTAAGAGAAAGAGTTAAAATGTTAGGGTATCTACAAAATGCTACTGTTGATACCTTAATATCACGGTGCCTAATTGAGTTAGTTTCTACTGCTGTCTTAAGAGAGCTTGCCAATGGTGGGAAGACGTTGAGACACTTGTCTAGGTCTTTTTAACATTTGTTTCTGAAGGAAGGTTGTATATGAGGGCAAGAATTTCTCAAGAGCTATACCCATTTTGGGTAATATTTTCCCCATGATCGTGAGTCAAATGTAAGGCACATTGTTTTTTAATACCCTCTTTATTTTTAAATTTAAAATGTTAGAGCAGGCAATGGTTTCTCTCAGAGTTACCTGACAGAGTATTTAACAGGTTCTCTAAGACTACACTACTGTTGGTCACTTAAATCCAAGGAACCCAACAAGGTATTAATCTTATTTCTGTGCATGTAAGAATAGCCCACTTTTGGAACTGTGTTTGTAGGTTGGAGTTACATAAGCTGATGCTCTGTACCTTGTTTGCAACTATGGTTTGACCAGAAGGTTTAAACTGTTCTTTTATTAACATGGGATGTGTATATTCTGAAGAAAAATCCTGTGAGGTTGAAGTATTCTAGTGGAAAGAGCCCTGGACTATCTTGTCTGGAGAGAATCTGAACCTTTGGGGACCATTTTTCTCTGGGAAGTGGCTGCACTCCTTGGACAATATTTCACCTTAGGAAAGAGGTTGTATGAGTACCCAAAGACAGTCATCAATCAAAATGAAGGAACCAGAGACACAACAGCAGCCTTAGGAATGGAGATCAAGCAAAGGGAGAACAGAGGAGTGGACTGGTCCTCCTGACATAGAACCCAGTGTGACTCCCTTCATACTATGCTGCTTCCACCTGATGTTGCCTTCATGAACTGGTATTTCTAAGAATGAGGTATAGCAAGAAATTAGGGAGGTTGGGGTAAGAGCCACAATGGAAATAATATAGAAACAGGAAAGAAGAGGGAGCTCAAATCTAGCACTTGAGAAGCTTTTCCATCATGAAAGACATGTAGTAAAGGACTTAATAAGGGTAAAGCCCTGGCTTTGGATTCAGGAAGCCTGAATTTAACTTATAATTTTGCCACACAATATCTGTGTGGTTTTAGTCACAATAAACTATGGACCTCAGTTTTCTCATTTATAAAAAGAGGTCACTTCTAACTCAAAGCCTGTGATTCTGTAATTGTCAAGAGTTAGTGGAGGAAGAGGAAGGAAAACAAACCCACTTAGCTGCTAAAATTAGTGTTACAACAGGAAATGAAATGAATCTGTAGTCTGGAAAATTAAATCTGAAAACACTTCCTACATCTTTTAAGTGAATGGGTCAGGAAAATGAAATTCTCTTGGTGTGGCTAGTAAAATGAGTACTCAAGTCGAGCAGTGAACTTAAGCATTGGAAAAGGTGATGGATGAAGATTGTTCAGTATTGTGTGGTTTGAGGTAATCAGTCTCATTACTTTATAGTTACTCTGTGTAGACATGGAAGAACAATATTACCTTGTATTTTCATAACACCTGTCCCTGAATAGCTCCCATTTCATTCCCAAGAGAGCTATGAGGATTAATGAGAAAGCATAAAGTAATGGACACATGGGATTCTACCTGCTTCCTTTAACTGGGATGTGAGGTAATTTGTCCAAGGTCATGCAGAGGTAGAGCTGAGAACAGAACCAGGCGCTCAGGCTTTCATGCATTAGACTGTGTTGCTTTGCACATAAATATTACTAATTAAGATTGCTGAACCTTACACATTCATTCTAATTTATCAGTATTCATGATGTTACCAATACTGCAAAGAAACTTCTGGCTTTATTTTGCTGAATGTGTGTGTGTATGCGTATATTTTAATCTAAGGTTTGCATGAAAATTCTGTAAAACTAATTTTCACCACCTCATGGAATTCCTTTTCTTTTAAGGTCATTTATTATCATTTGTGGGTCCTGAGAAAATATTTAAGTGTTGAAGTATGCATGAAAATGACAAAATCCTAACCTTCAAATTACATGTCATTATTGAGATAAAAAGAGTGAATGAATGTATGATAGTTGGGTTTTTTGTGTACATCAAGAGACAGGACATAAATGGGTTAAAAAAAATGAAATTTCATTTTTCTGGGATCTTGTCACTGCTAGGTATTTACCCCCAAAGAAGTCAAAGACAGAAACTTTTTCATCCTAGAAGATCAATCTAGTCATGGAATTTATACCTTAGAACTACCCTCTGATTAGATGGCTCCTTCCAGAACCTTCATTTAAGGGGGCTGTTCAAGTTAGCCGTGTATCTCTAGATTTCTTTATCATATCCCTGATCTGGGTACCTTCATCATTTCCTCTCCTTCTTATCCTTCCTTTTATGTGTTGTATTCCTCCAGTAGAATGTCTTTTCTGTTCAGGATAGGGACTGTCTACTTGAACTTGTCTTTCCAACGCTTGGCTTATTGTAAACACTCAATAGACACTTGCTTTTGAAAGAAAGGTCCCACAAACACGATATATTTATAGCTTTTTTTGTTGTAATAGCAAAGAACTAGAAACAAAGTAGATTGATGGGGAAAATGGCCAAACAAATTGTGGTACATGAATGTAATGAAGTGTTGTGCTGTAAAGAAGAATGAAGAGGAGAGGGAGAAAAGCCTGCATGAGGAGACTTACATGAGCCAATGCAAAATAAAGTAAGCCAAACCGGGAAAATTATATACACAATAATTACAACAGTGTAAATGGAAACGAAACCGAACGCTATGTGATTATAACAACTAAGCTTGTACCCAAAGAAGGGGTGAGAAAATGCATTTTGCTCCCTTCTTTGTAGAGCTGGACTGTAGGAATGAAATACTGTATTACCTGTTGGAGATGAAAAACCTTCCAGGATCTTGGTCTTTTCAGTAAAACTAAAGAAGGGCATGTATGCTTCAAATCAGATACATTCATTTAGCATACATATGGAGAGAAGCTGCTTGGGAAGATGATCTTTGCCAAGGGAATTTGCAGTCTAGATTTTATGGTAACAATGTATTTGTAAAGTGGAGTTTTTTTTTTTTTGGCAAAATCTGTGAATCGCTGTCTTCCCTTCGTAGCAAAGAGCAACTCGAAGCTGCTACTTGAATTTCTGACTGAAGTGAGGATAGTCTAATATGTGGATGAAATAATCCTAATGTCAGGTGACTTTGAAATAGAGCCAGACCACAAATCAGAAGTGATCCTAATGGCACAGCATAAAAGTCTGTGCACTTATATGTGACAAATTGCTAGGTGATTTTTAGAAAACTTGAAGTAGAGAAAGAGGGTGGGTAAGCATGAACATAGAAAGGACACAAACCTTTGCTTCGTTAATTTCTGGTGTATGCTATGACAACTCTTGCCTCCTTTACAACACCTTTTAAAATATGTATCAGTTTTTGTTAAAGAATAATCATGACGAAGATGATGATAACAGCTAACTTATATAGTGCTTACTATGTGCCAGGCACTGTGTTAAGTCCTTTACAATTACTCTCTCAAGTGATCCTCACAGCATCCCTGGGAGGTGGTTGTTATCACCCTCATTTTACAGATGAGGAAACTGAGGCAAACAAGTGGATTGACTAGTGTCACACAGTGCCTGAGACTGAATTTTAAACTCAGGTCTTCCTGATTCCAGGCCCCAAGTTTTATTCAACATCCCATGTAACTCCCATTATTTTGGACTTCTATAACTGGAGGAGAGAGTGAGTGAGAGTTACTTGCAGCTCTGCCTCACATTCAATTCGCTCAAGTCAAGATGCCCTCTCGTGAGCCCTGGTCCTCTTTGAGAAAAAAGAATGAACAATGATGAGACCATATAAAATGGCAAAAATGAGGAGGAAGAGAAGAAGGCAGTAACTGGTAACAGCATTTATATAGTGGTTTGAGTACCGGCTGTGTGACCTTGGGCAAGTCACTCAACTTCCCAGTACTCTAGGGAGCTAAGACTATAAATTGTAGAGAATGTCCTGTGTCAATAAAAGTACATGTCCAATCCCTATCCCTCCATATTCATAATACTATTATCAATAATGACAATACTCTGTACTTTGCAGTATATGAGGTACTTTTACATATATTGCATCTCATTTGTTCTTCACACTGACCCTGTATGTTAGATTAAACAAGCATTATTTCCATTTTGTAGATGAAAGAAATTGATGCTTACATTAATTATTCTAAGTCACATTGCTAGTAGTATATGGAAGAGTAGAACCCTGACTCAAAGTCTTCTGCCTCCAGATTCAGTATTCTTTCCATTACACTTTGAGGCAATTTTTTAAAGCATAAAGATTTATGTTTTTTAAATTATCAGCATGTAGAGCTTTAAATTATTTTAATTTGGATTACATGTTCAACAGAGTAAATCTCTGAAAAGTCATTGAGAATTATGACTGTGGGATACCTGAAAATTAAGGCATGACAAGGTCCAACTTTGTACAGAAAAATGTCTTTGATAGCCTTGACCAACACTCAAAAGAATCAAAATTATAAATCAGATGCTTTCCTCATTTAAAGTTTAATCATTCAAATAAATCATCCTAATGGAATCTTGATTTGGTATGTCTAACTTTTGCCTATAAATATTATTAATCAACAAAGTTCTTCAAAAAAAAAAAGCAGTACTGTGCTTTTTTTCTCCCCGTTCCTACCTTAATGCCTTGTCATGTCATAGAATTGGTTGAGTTCTCCAAGGCTTTGCCAGTGAAGATTTTGAATACAGTTTTGGCAGCAAGTCGTGTCTGCTCTCTTGGCATCAGTCTAGCTAAGAGGAGAGAGACTTATCACCAATGAGTTGGTCACTTGATGACTTCCTTGGTTACAGCAGTCTATAAAACCAAAATACAAAATGGTTCTCAGTCTGGTGTACCAGAAATGTGCCGGATGCAGTAAGGGCTCAGTAGAGCAGATTATTAAGTTTACATTGTGAGCATTTGTGCCTCAGAAATCAGCAAATGCTACAAATCATGGCTTACTTTGTTGTTTTGTTGATTGTCTGGACTTTTAAAAGTGAAAGAGAATATGTGAATAACACAAACATGAAAGTGTGTCACGTTTACATTCTTCTCTTGGAGAGTTGGTTGTGAAACATTTACCTGAGTGCTCATGGCTGTATCTCTTTTATTCTTTATTAATGATGGCATAGTGGAAGAAATGAAAGTAGGGGATGCTAAAAATTCATTTTTAGATGATATACAATATTAATTTTTATGATTGTATGTGAGTGAGTGAGTGAGTCCAGCGAGTGAGCAGACATATAGCAGACATAACTGAATTAGAATCTTGACACCCATGCTTCTAATGAAACCATTAAAAATGGAAATTGCAGCTAAATAAATGGAAGAATAGACCACATATTGTCCTTGGGCAGGTAAATGATTTGATCTTATCATAGATACAAAGTCAAGAAACGTCATTTTTATGGCACATCGGGTCACCTCATACTGAAGAGCTCATGATTATTATTTGCATGAAACTGATGAGAGTTTATTACCAGCATCTGTTGTAAATGACGAAGTAGAGAAATTCTAAAGAAAACAAATTAAACTCTAAATATTCATGTTCAGTGACTTCAATTCAAAGATAGGCATGAGGGTAGAAAATGTATTGGAAGATATGGTTCAAGGTTAGAGAATGAGAAAAGGCAAAAGTTTGTAGACTACACAGAGAAAAGTCACCCTATTGAATATACTATGCATACATTCTTTGAGAAAAAAGGATTCCTTGGATGTGGTAATGAATTATATCACAAAAAATGAAATAGATTATATAGTTTAAGAAATATTGGAAACTAATATGGAAGTTAAATCATTATCTCAATCATTATCTGTCACAAAACTTGTTAGAAACTATCCACAAAAAAGGGGAAAGTATTTATACAAAAAATTTGTAGCAGTTCTTTTTAGAGCAGTGACTAAGAATTATAAATTGAGGGAATGCTTATCAGTTGGGGAATGGCTGAACAAGTTGTGCTATAAGAAATGACAAGCAGGATGATTTCAGAAAAACCTGGAAAGACTTGAACTGATTCAGAGAGAAGTGAGCAGAACCAGGCGAACTTTGTACACAGTAACAGCAATATTGTATGAAGAAGAACTGTGAATGACTTAGCTGTTCTCAGCAATGCAATGATCCAAGATATTCCCAAAGGACTAATAGTGAAGCCTGCTATCTACTTCCAGAGAAAGAACTGATATTATCTGAATACAAACTGGAGCACACTATTTTTCTCTTTCTTATTTTTTTGTCTGAGTCTTCTTGTACAAAGTGACTAATATGGAAATGTTTTTATGTTATTGCATATGTATATCAGATTGCTTACCATCTCCCAGAGGGGGAAGGGAAGGGAGGGAAGGTTAGAATTTGGAACTCAAAACTTAAAAAAAAGCCCAAATGTTAAAAATTATTTTAACATGTAATTTTGGAAAAATAAATATTATTTTAAAATGGATGCATCTAAAATGTTTATTAATATATTAAAAATAATAAAACTATTACATATAAAAAAGGAAAAATGATCAAAATAAATGCCAAACTAGAAGAGAATAAGAATGACAAGAAGGTACGTTGTTCAACTGAAGCATCTCCAATCTTACCTATTTTAAATAAGCTGTTGATGTTGAATAATTGAAAAGGGATAAAATGATGGATATTGGCATTCCCCTACTGCTCTTCCAAATGCTAATAGAAGTTGTAGTGTTTGAAAGTTATCAATATGGTTCTGGAGACTAGTAGTTTTCTGGGACACATACAAATTTAAGGGGAAAGAAGTTTCTCCTGAATTAAAACAATATTGAATGGATAGAAAGTCGACTTCAGAATTAGGAAGACATGAATTCAAACCCCATCTCTCCCATATTCTCTGTGTGACAAATCATCTGACCTTTCAGTGTCCCCCTTTAGATGGCATAGAAATGACCATCTACATTGACAGAAGAAATTCCTTCTCTGGGAAATCCTCTTCACTAGAAATGTCAAACTCACAGCCAGCAGGCTTCAAGTGGCCTCCAAAAACTGAAACCCAACCAAATTAAAATATAATTGAGAAGTGTTTAATAAATAAATAAAAATACAATACAATATGAAGTTATTTTTGGTTTTCTGAGCTATGCAGGGTTTCTGTTTTTATTTGAATTTGACATCCTTGTTCTTCATCAATGAAATGACAGATCTGGTCCTTCCCCTACCTCTAACAGTGAGTTCTCTCTTGGATTGTCTCAATTTAGAACATATGTCAGTAGGAAGCAGTGCAACATAATGCAAAGATTTGTTTGCATGATGAAAAACTCCATTTTCCCAATCTCTTTGAATTCTTTCACAGGATTTCATCTTCTGTGACTAACAATTGATTTCTGGCTTCCAGATTATCTCATTCCATCAAGTTCTATAAGCAAATATAATATCTGAAGAGAGAATCTGAATTATCCTGCGTTTTCTTGTCTAACCTAGAGTGAGGATTATTTGCATTCTAAATCTTCTTGGTTTATCTTGTGTAGCTGAAATTCATATGCCCTTCTGCAAGAGAATTCTTGGATTGGACCTTGTATTTATTTCTTAATCAGTATGAAAAGAAGTTTTAGTTTATTGCTCAGTGATACATCTTCTTCTCTAAATTTACTGCCATTTAGTCTCATATGAAAACTAAAATGCTGATTTGCCAATGTTTGGGTAGTGAGCTGCCTGATACCATGAACCTTGGCTTAGGCTATATTGTGGAAAGCACCAATCAGGATCTCAAGATACGAAATTCCAGATTCTGCCTTTTAGTTCTTGTGATCAGTGGAGATAGAGCTGTGAACTTCAGAATTTATAGATAGGGTTGCCATCTGATATTGAAGGTAATATAGCTACCACAAAGAGAGCTGCTATAGATATTTTTGTACATGTGGGATCCTTTCCCATTTAATGATTAGATTTTAAACGAGGTATCTAACTATCTCTTCCTGCAGGTCATGGAAGTTCTCTGATCAGTTTGAGCTTATAGGATGGCAACTCTTTTGAGATAATAATTTTATTATCTTCCCATGGAGACTGCCCCTCTTGGCACAAACTGAAAATTTACTGACAGGGACTGATAGATATGTATTAACTTTGTAACTTTGGGCATGTCGTTTTATCTGGACCTTGGTTTTCTATCCTCAAAATAAGAGGGTTGGGCCTAATGGTCTGTAAGTTCCCTTTTAATTCTAAGCTTGTGATCCTATACAGCCCTGTAAATCCAGAATGTAAACTCAGCGTTGGCCATATGTGTTCCCCACATATGTATGTCACTGTTGTTAGACTTGTAAGTTTGTGCTTACTCTTCCTGATGCTGACTTTGTATGTATTTAAGGGAACATATGCCCCAGGTTTTTGAGAGAAATGCTTTATAATTATTCTTGCTATGAACTTTGAGGCTACTGTCTGTAAAGAGACACTTATTGGTAGGGGATCACAAATTACAGGATTAGGACAATGGTCACCCACTGCTGCTAGAAATCTTTTTTTAAAAAGAAATTATTTATTTATTTTATTCGGAACTTGAATAAAACAAGTTTCCACAACAAAGTGGAATAGAAAAACATAGGATTATACCTGAAATTGAAGGTCCATTATGTACAACTTGCTATATCTTTCAAATATACAATAAAATTATTGTGTAACTTTCTCTTTTTCCTCTCCACCTCCCCCACTCCCCAAGCTTTAAGACGGCTACCATTAGACACAAATCTGCATGTGTGTGTGTGTGTGTTTGTGTATGACTGTGTATATGTGCATATGTGTGTGCATATGTGTGTATGTATGTATATGTGCATGTGTGTTCTTTTTCTGGATCAAACAGCATCTTCATAGGATTTTTATGATTGATTTGGGCAATGACTGGATTGCTCAAAGTTATTCTTAAAACAATATTGCTATTCTGTATACACTGTTTTCTTGGTTGTGTTCATTTTTTCATGATTTCATAATTTCATGGAGGTCTCTGCATGCTTTTTTAAAATTATTGAGTTCATCCTTTGTAGTATTCTATCACGAACATATATCACAATATGTTTAGCCTTTCTCTAATTGACGGGCATCTCCACAATTTCCAGTTTTTTGCTTACCACAAAGGGAGCTGCTATAAATGTTTTGAAACATATAGGTTCTTTTCCTTTTTACCTAATCATCTTGGGGTACAGACTTAATAGTGGTATTGCTAGGCATAGGCAGTTTAATAACTCTTTGCACATAATTCCAAATCTCTCTAACATGTTTGGATCAGCTCACAGATTCAGCAACAATGAAGTTTTTGACAGACTGCTTTCTAGCTCTCCCAATAATTTTTTCTAACAAATAATGAATTCTTATTCCCAAAACTTGAGTCTGTACTCTTGTCAAACACTAGGTAACTATATTCATTTGAAAATGTAGATTATTATATCTACACTGTTCCAGTGATCTACCTCTTTATTTCTTAGCCAGTACCAGATAGTTTTGATAATTATTCCCTCATAATATAGTTTAAGGTCTGGCACCATTAAACCTCCTTCCTTTACATTTTTCCCATTAGTTCCTTTGATATTCTTGACCATTTGTTCTTCCAAACGAATTTTGTTATTATTTTTCCTAGCTCAGTAATTTTTTTGGTA